>CM049315.1:4182663-5392663 GCA_026874595.1 Sipunculus nudus
TATACACTATCTCATGATTATTCGTCTACAACAAATATTAAACATATATATATATATATATATATATATACATATATATATATATATATATATATATATTCCCCATCCCTCTTTCTTGCTCTGTCTCTACACGGACATAAAAAAACATACACCCAAATCGAGCATATGAACTATAGACTAACACATCTGTCTTTACACCTCTCGGTGCATGAATTACGCTAGCGAATTTTGCAAATGACCGTGCTAGAAAAAAGAGAGATATGTATCGTATTTTTTTTTCTGGCGAAAGGCGAGTTTGTCGAGAGATGGTGAATAACCGAGGTGGCATTCTTCTTGTCCTGAAAACCAATTATTTTGGATCAAATCTAACCGGAGGTATTTATTGAGCTTAGACTGTCATTGTGAGCTAATTCGCTTTACGCACTCTTTATATACGCCACCCTGTATTAACAGCTTTGTCAGAGATCACCCATTTTCAAATTTGAGTTCCACTTTTCTACCATACCGAATGAAAGACATTGACTGCTCTGCTTGGTGAATGGGCTACTGGGCGCGATACGTCACTGTGAGGTCAAATTGGACTGACCCTGCTGTACCACCCAGAGAGTCCTATTTTATTTTTTGTCATCCTGTTACTGCCTCGTCACATGCATCCATCACATCTTCTACATCAGCCGCGGGCACCCTTCCATTCTTTTACGTCATGACGTCATCATGTCACAGGTGATTCTTAGTTTCCGCGGAACCCGTATGACATGGACTTTATTTAACAGCTAGGAATATACCAATAACTGTAAATATAATGATCACGGTACTTATTTGCATGAGGGTGTAATTATGTATATATTGTGAATTGTGTTTAGATCGTGGGAGTACATATATTAAACGTATATTTTTTTAATTCACAAAAAAAATTCATGACCTTATGGGAAAGACGTTACAACTTAGGGTAAAAAGCAATACTATAGACGTTTGTTTATACAATTATTATCACAGGAAGTTAAAGAATTAGGCTCATAGGGATTGGTGTTTTTTTTTATTATATCGATGTTTGGGTCCTGATTTTGCCGCATGTGTCCCCCGAATGCATCCATCTCGACGGAAAAGTTATGTTTATTTTTTTACTTTTTTTTCTGACTGTAATTATATAGATCTCCAATACGGCTGATTTTCTAAAGCTGACCTTTGGTCAGAAAAATAGTCGAAGGGGGCAGATTTACACCTGATATTGCATGATTTTAGAAGAAATGGCATGAATTAGGGGTGGCTATGCAGGGATGTGCATGATCGCTGGGCAATTGCAGACTTCTGGTTTAAGTTTGATACCGAAAAATAAATTAATTCGATGAAATTACGAGTATAAGTTATCTTATTTTGTAGACATTAATAAATTCTTAATTTATTTGAGGAAAATTATTCTGGGTGAAGGAACGAATGAGATTCATATAGAATGAGATCATAGTTACATATTGTCTTTTGATTTAATTTAGCCGCCCATTTTATACATATATACACATGAAACGATTTATTTGTATCACTTTGTTATAAAGATGAAGAAATTACGGTTTTATAAATTAACAGTAATGCCTTATAGATCACATTTCTATATAGAATTATATCCTGAAGATCTGATACTATTGATTTGCACTTAGAATTGATGTTTCATTATTTTACCTTATATGTTGAAGGGATCAATACGCATTATCATTAAATTAACAAAGGGCACAATCGTTGAATTTCACACACACACACAAAAAAAACTAAAATTCGCTTTATTTGTTTGAAATAATGGGAGTTCATCAAACAGTGTTTAGACTAAATGTATTTACTTTCTTAGGTCAGAGTAACTCTCATATGTTATGGTTTATGAAATAAAAAATTTTTTTTTTAAAATTCGCCTCTTCTTTGCATTGTCGATTTTCCATCATCTATAGTTGAATGAATGATAATCTATTGTGCAGCCTTCACACTCAGTGTTTAGAATAAAATAGGTGTGGCCTAAAACATCTTTAGAAATAAATAGACCTGTCGCATTAACTATATAGAATAATATAAAGAAACCACGCTAAACACGTCCAACACGGCCGGCTGAACACGTTTAAAGGCTAACCTCGTTCAAATCTAAGTATAAACGCGTGGAGAAACGACGACAAGAAATGTGCTAAGCTTTGTGTTTAAAAGCTGAGCTCCGTTTTTAAAGTGTAAAATTTCCTGAGAAATACATCTGACATGTCGCGTTAATTATAGAATAACGAAAGGAATATCATACTGCTTTTAAAGTTGAGGAATTTCTTTCAATTATTTATAGCGTGAATATTATTCATGTATTTAAAGAACTAAAACAACACAAAGTCTTTTTTCAGAAGAAGGATGTACGGCGTTAAGTTTCAATTTATAAATAGTTCAAACATTTTCATCATGTTACATGGCTCGTATTTGGAAAGATTCAAGGGTCCATGCATGCAGCAAACAGAAATAAGCCCTGCATCGCCATCAACTTAAAACAAGAATTATTGGCAGTATGTCCTATATATCATAAGAGAGAAGACAGATTCCTTTTAAATACTCATTAACATAAATGTTAATGTTAATGAGTATTTAAAAGGAATCTGTCTTCTCTCTAATGATATATCAATTTTACTGTGGGAAGTGATATTTTTTCATAAATATATATTTATGTTTGTTTAACTGAAATCAAATCAGTTTTGATAAAATGAAATATTGCTCTAAAATGCAGTGCAGAAAACTTGACGAAGAACTACAGAAAAGGTACATGGCTTAAATTTGAAACGAAAGCAGGCTTTATTTTTTGTTTGTTTAGAGGGAGATTAAACAAGTGACACATTAGTGCTGGTGGAACCTGACTGTTGATGAGGACCAGATGGATCCTTGTGGTCACAGGTACATGATCTCCGAGAAGGAAACCCCGACAACTGGACACCTGGCGGTCAACAGCTGCAGCAGAGATTCATTAGTCAGCGCTACCAAGCATTCTGCGTCCCGCTGGTATCAGCGGCAGCCATACTGTCTCTGTTTAAACCTATTTCGTTTTGTCTTCTGTCGGAAATTTTTTGTCTCTGACCAGAAACCGCAGCTGGGCGAGTTCAAGTGGTTCATTTCGTTATATAATCCAGTATGTGTTCAGTGCGCATGCGCATGTCAGATGATCACATTCTTCTCTGCCTGTACACATTTGTCACTCTTGACTCAAAAGTGGCCAGAATTTATATGCTGCTACGTACCTACCCCGTTTTATGATATGTCACCAATTATTATGTAACCAACTTTTTACTTTATACTTGAGTGTAATCTTCTCTTTCTGACTTGTTTGTGAAGTTCCGCTTGTCTGACCCCCCCCCCCCCTGTCACACACACTCAACGCGCGCAAACACATGCACAGATACACTTTCCATCATTTGAAAGGATAAACACCATCAAACAAAAATTAAAAAAAAAATAAATACCTATATAATTGCCAATATATAAGCAATGGGCGGGTAAATCAACTGACAGTCATGCAATATTCTGTACAAATCACGTGTGATAAAATTACCGAAGCAGTCAATTTAATACATATACATATTTCTGCTTATTTGTATATAAAAGAAGATATAATTATGAAGTCGTATCTTGATGGATATCATTTTCTGCGTGGAGCAAAGTCTCATTGCTTAGCATAACATATCCAGGTATGATCAGGTATGATATTCATACTTAAATCATATTGGCATTCATATGAGTGTTTATAGATATTACGTACGGTTTTTTGTTTGATTCGGAAGTCACAGTGTTTATAAGGACAAAATAAACTTACCAGTCCAAATGTCCTAGTCTTATACGAACAAACATCCTTTAGGTTTCTAATTTTTGCTTTTTAATTACTTATTAATACAACATTATATGTCATGTGAATAACATATTTCATGTGTATGGATAATATAAAAAAAATCATGTAACGTAGAAAATGTAAGAATGGGCGTGAAAATTTGGTAAAAAAGTCGATATTTGGAAAACGCCGGTTGGTTGCTGGCATACAATAAAAGAGTATTTAAAGCCGTTACGCCTTTTTTATATATACACCTATGGCTGGTTGGTACGCTGTGTGTATATAAGCCGTCGTCTCGTAGATAAAACAGTTATCAGTCAGTCGTAGTTTCCTGGCTTTCTTTTCTCCTCAGGCAGACTCCAGTTTTATTTTGTCCGTGTTTACACGGAGAAAAACCGTGACGGCGTTTAGCGAGCCCTCTATTTAACCACGCTACATACATATATAATGGCCTCTATTTTGCCGTATCCGGAAGATTCTTTTTGCTCTGTCAGACTGAATGGTTTTGTGTAATTACGGTAGTTTACTTCAGACCTTTGTCTTTAAACCTACCTTATTAGCAAGCGTAGGTGCGACTTAACGCTTGTTTTGGTAGCAAGCCCTTTTGCAGTAAACCCAGGTTTTCGCGCCCTTCATTCACATATTACTAGTGGTACTTGCAGGCATGGAACTTTTTCCTGTGTAGACATTAAATGCGGGATATTATAACAAGAAGGGAGCAACCGTATAACTTTAGCACACAAAATATAAGGTAGGACATAATTCACATATTTTTAGTGGGTAATCTGATTACATGTCTTAGCAGCCTTCATTAATTTTACACTAGTCATAGCTGACACGTGAAAAGTGATTAATACTGGTATTCGTTCTATCGTTTATCACGGGACATATATAGTTAATTTGCAGCCAACGGATAATGTTGACGCATCCTTTGTCTTGTTTTTACTATAACTGTGAGCAAAATTATTGTTATTAAGATTTTTTGCAGGGTTTAATACAAGGATGGTTTTCAAGGCTTGGGCTTCATAAGACACAAGTTTAAAAGATTTCATTCTTCTGAGGGATGAGGCAAGCACTTGTAACCTTGGTAACCAGATGTAGCAAAGTTACAATAGGTTGATGAAGAGCGTCCCAGACCCGAGGCGGTATAGATCAGCGTCGTCTTTTCCAAAATTGTTATTAAAAAGTACAACTATATCTGTCGAGGTCTGGCCGTGTTTATAGAACACGGAAGACTCCCGGACGAAAGCAGAAGCTGCATTTCCACAGCAAAACTTCTGCTGAGGAGAAAAAAGGAAGGTAGTCAAAGGAATTCAACATCAAACAGGATATAGACTCAAAGAAGTCTTGTGTGGAAGAAACATGTTCAATTACCCTGTGGTGAATATCGCAGAGAACGATGGACCCAGTGCCGCGGTGCAGGGGGAACAGAAAAAAAATCTGCTTCATTGCAGCACCTGCTGTGGACGTTCGTAGACATGCTCTGAGGCCAGAGATAATGAGATGTGTTCAACTGCTTCTATTTGAGAAGCTTGTAGGTCTGGAACCACTGACACTTGCAGCTGCCTCGCCTGCGTCGGTATAGGTACGTGCACCCTGCCCGCCCTGCCTGGCCTGCTTCACCAGCGCGTCCAGCAGCACACAGTGACAGACAGTCACTCACTGAAAGCCGCTTGGGTAATTTTATCACACGTGATTGGTACAGAGTAATGCACGATATCCTCAGCTAATTTACCCGCCCACTGTTTTTTTATTTGCAACCAGGTCTTTTGTCGATAAAAATTACTTTTTATTCCATGTACGTGTTTATTGTTTCAAATAACTTAAAAAGGTTGTTTATATGTGCTTGCATGTGTGTGTGAGAATTAGGGAGACACAGACAGACAGATATGCGGAGAGAGCGTAGGGCAAATAAGCCAAAGAAAGAAAGAAAGAAAGAAAAAATAGAAAGAAAAAAATATACTTTTTAGTATAATAAAAAAAGCAAAGGAAGTAGAAAGTTTACTCAGAAAACTAAAACGAGATTGACAGATAGACAGACACGGACAAAGGACAAACAGAGAGACAGATCGTTCGTAAGAAGGGCACAGATCTGGCAAGTTATATGTAATATACAGATGTAGATAAAGACGATAACGTTGAAGATGAGCATGACCGTTTGAAACGGTTGCAATAATCTTCCATTCAAATTTCATTCAAATCAAATTAGTAACTACGGAGCCTAGTTTTGGGACAAGATAGTGATTAACGAAAAAGGGACACACGACACGAAGAAGACATTTCTAGACGGGAAAGAAAATCAACAATTTAAATTTAAAAAGTAAGAAAAAAAAAGAAGTAGCAACAAGCACAGTTAACAGACCATCAAAGGAAATACCAATAGCATACATATCTTTCTTCAAAAGGAAGCCCATGGGTTTGTACTTGGCCTTTACGGAGAGCAACAAAGCTCGGGAATGGTCTGAAGGAGGGCGTGATCCGATTAGCTGGCGCATGAACCTGAGGACTAATCAAGTTGAGTGTATGATAATCCACTTGGGTAAAAAAACTTCAATTACTTCATAGAGAAATCGGCACACCATCACATCCCGGCCAGAATACCGTGTCATGTCCCTCACGGCGGAAAGCTGTACTCCATGAATTAACGTGCTGTACAAAGATCGCTTCTTTCTCGTATTCATTATATAAAACACCGACATTAGACTTTGGTCTATAAATCTTGATGAGAAAATGCTGTCTGATTCTATAAACATGTTTTATATAACAACAGTATTTCAATTACAGTCTATCCTCCTTTTGGTATAAGAACCATTCATCTAGACTATAAGGAAAACCTTAAAAGCAATTCCTCATCTATAGTTTTTGAACAGGCTTCAGTTGAATCGTTTTTAACGCCTTTATGGCATCTATGCGTAGGAAGAAAAGTAAAACTTATGTTAATCATTATTATGCATTAAGAGAGTAAGATATTTCTAATCGGTGGCAACTGACCTTCTGGGGTTTGGGCTCTTTAAAGGACCCACTTTAATCACTTAATGATTTGTCTTCCACCATGACTCCTGTTAATCACACATATGTTATCATTGTATTTATCAATTATTGTTATCATTGCATTTATTTCATTGTACATCCTCAATCAAGAATAAGTATAATCTTTACAGACCTAAATTTCGACCTTAAGTTCAACCTAAACCAGTCCAGTTCTCATTCAGATTTGGCGCCTGATAACGGCAAAGGTCATGGTTCGAATAATGGCCAAGATCATCGTACTGGGTATTTAAAGACAAACAAATACCTAGTTATTTTTAAAAATACATATTGTACATCTGTTATAACTTATAAAACTACTATATCAATTATATTTATTTGACGGGGGACCGGGGGGGGGATCTGTTTATTTCCTTAAGGAATGTGCGCCTTATATCGATGAATAAAGAAGGGTTTGGGTTTACATATAGCCTGGGCTTCTAGTGTCACCTTTTATAGCAGGGCGCATGTTTCTACCGATATAACACGACTGAAGTATCTCTTTCTGTCCTGGAAGTAGAAGTAACATGTATAGACATGAAAGAAGCCTCTACCATTTTTTTATATTCTCTGGAAAACTTCCAAATGTGATGCGATCACGTAATTAATCTGTTGGTTATTATATTGTCATTTACCTCCGTATTCATTATTAAATGTGTTTGATCTTCTCATAACCATTGTCGTAAAATGGAATTTCTCAGCTTAGACAAAGTAACTTTATTAATATCAAAAGTGAATACTCTTGAAACTACTCATTAAAGTTGAATTTCGGTTAATATGCCTATATATCCATATATATCGTATTCAGTGCCTATCACTGCTATGCGTAAGACAATGTACACAAAGAAGACTAACCTATTAATTAAAGGAATTTTGTTCCTTGAAGTTATATATGTTCATATTTTAGTGTCAGGATGGATATATCTAAAGGTTACAGTTGCCGTTTAATATATGATTCCGTAGTGTGGACCAGAGAATTAATGTGTATGCTTTGGTTGATATAAAAGAGGATGATGGTGGTCTGTTGGGGTTTATAAAAGAGGATGATGGTGGTCTGTTGGGGTTTATAAAGTGAATGATGGTGGTCTGTTGGGGTTTATAAGAGAGGATGATGGTGGTCTGTTGGGGTTTATAAAGTGAATGATGGTGGTTTGTTGGGGTTTATACAAGAGAATGATGGTGGTCTGTTGGGGTTTATAAAAGAGGATGATGGTGGTCTGTTGGGGTTTTTAAAGTGAATGATGGTGGTCTGTTGGGGTTTATAAAGTGAATGATGGTGGTCTGTTGGGGTTTATACAAGAGAATGATGGTGGTCTGTTTGGGTTTATAAAGTGAATGATGGTGGTCTGTTGGGGTTTATAAAGTGAATGATGGTGGTCTGTTGGGGTTTATACAAGAGAATGATGGTGGTCTGTTGGGGTTTATAAAAGAGGATGATGGTGGTCTGTTAGGGTTTATAAAAGAAGATGATGGTGGTCTGTTGGGGTTTATAAAGTGAATGATGGTGGTCTGTTGGGGTTTATAAAGTGAATGATGGTGGTCTGTTGGGGTTTATAAAGTGAATGATGGTGGTCTGTTGGGGTTTATAAAGTGAATGATGGTGGTCTGTTGGGGTTTATAAAGTAAATGATGGTGGTCTGTTGGGGTTTATAAAGTGAATGATAGTGGTCTTTTGGGGTTTATAAAAGAGGATGATGGTGGTCTGTTGGGGTTTATAAAGTGAATGATGGTGGTCTGTTGGGGTTTATAAAGTGAATGATGGTGGTCTGTTGGGGTTTATAAAGTGAATGATGGTGGTCTGTTGGGGTTTATACAAGAGAATGATGGTGGTCTATTGGGGTTTATAAAAGAGGATGATGGTGGTCTGTTGGGGTTTATAAAGTGAATGATGGTGGTCTGTTGGGGTTTATAAAAGAGGATGATGGTGGTCTGTTGGGGTTTATAAAGTGAATGATGGTGGTCTGTTGGGGTTTATACAAGAGAATGATGGTGGTCTGTTTGGGTTTATAAAGTGAATGATGGTGGTCTGTTGGGGTTTATAAAGTGAATGATGGTGGTCTGTTGGGGTTTATAAAAGAGGATGATGGTGGTCTGTTGGGGTTTATAAAGTGAATGATGGTGGTCTGTTGGGGTTTATAAAGTGAATGATGGTGGTCTGTTGGGGTTTATTAAAGAGGATGATGGTGGTCTATTGGGGTTTATAAAGTGAATGATGGTGGTCTGTTGGGGTTTATAAAGTGAATGATGGTGGTCTGTTGGGGTTTATACAAGAGAATGATGGTGGTCTGTCGGGGTTTATAAAAGAGGATGATGGTGGTCTGTTGGGGTTTATAAAGTGAATGATGGTGGTCTGTTGGGGTTTATAAAAGAGGATGATGGTGGTCTGTTGGGGTTTATAAAGTGAATGATGGTGGTCTGTTGGGGTTTATAAAGTGAATGATGGTGGTCTGTTGGGGTTTATAAAAGTGAACGATGTTCGTCTGCTTTTGTCTGTTAAAAAGAGGATGATGGTGGTGTGATGGGGTTTATAAAAAAGGATGATAGTGGTCTGGTGGGTTTTTTAAAAGAGGACGATGTTCGTCTGCTGTGGTTTAAAAAAAGAGTAGAATGTTGGTTTGATTTGTCAATAAAAAAGGATGAAGGTGGTCTGTTTCATTTATAAAAAAACGATGGTGGTGGTCTGTTGGGGTTTATAAAGTGAATGATGGTGGTCTGTTGGGGTTTATAAAAGAGGATGATGGTGGTCTGTTGGGGTTTATAAAAGAGGATGATGGTGGTCTGTTGGGGTTTATAAAAGTGAACGATGTTCGTCTGTTTTGGTCTGTAAAAGAGGATGATGGTGGTCTGTTTCATTTATAAAAAAAGGATGATGGTGGTCTGTTGGGGTTTATAAAAGAAGATGAAGGTGGTCTGTTGGGGTTTAAAAAAGAGGATGATGGGGATCTTAAAGGAGAGAAAATATTTTTCCTGATTTTTACAGAGACAATAAATTATATATCGTTGCATTAAACCCACAGAATTTAGAAATTTAATCTTGATATACAGTAACACTTATGAAACATTCGTGAAGCCAGATGCAAATTCTGTTGAGAACGCTAGACTTTTCTCCCAGTTGAACGTGTCTTCTTTTCTATGTTCAAGTATTGTCGGATTTGATGTTCTTGGTAAAGAAATGTTATTAAACCAGATTTGTGGGCATGTACCAATAATGGTGGTCGTGACGTTACAAGCGAACCCAGAAAACCGATTTGACAAAATTATTCTTCCTCTGTTGTCCTCGGGGAGGGAACAGAAATAAGACCACCGGAAGCAAGAAATACCGCCATCAAAACCGAGGTCAATCCAGGGCCGCGAGGCATCACGGGAACAATCAGATATCTGTGTGGGCACAAAGACAAAGAGTTAACAGGCGACTTCACCAGACGACTAGCTTTTCAGATGGTCTGAGCCGGGTCATAAATGAACCGTGTACAGCTCAGAGCTAGTGAAAACAGTAAAATAGCGAGAAAACCAGGTTGATATTGGAGCAGTCACGTTCAACAGGGCGGGAATTCCCAGCGGGTCGTGCGCCGGGACTGGGGTAGTGTTTGCAGCAGTGGCACAACAATGTGACATCAACTAGCATATTTCCAGGCAAATATGCACGCGGCGTTCAGGCTTTGTTCGGGAAAATAAGTCTCACATTATATACAAGATGGACACATTAAGCCCGGGGCAAGTTGATGGATCGGGCATCACGGACAGGGTGCCTGCGTGAAGTGATGCGCGGTCTTTGCTAATACACCTCCTCCCTCTAGTACGTTATCATGCAACTGGCTTGTTTCTGCTTTTATCTAATTGGGGGCCGGTATAATGAGCTCATGGCCAATATGAGATCGTTATGACGGTAACGCATGCCGCCATGCCCTCTGCGACATGCCGCAAAGCGGGCGGTTATTTAATTGTCCCCCCAATGCTGACCTGGCCTTTTGATGTGCTCTCTCGCCTAAGCATAAAGCAATATTAGTAATATCATCGTGGATTTGGCCGTTAGGGCTGTCCGATATATTGTCTGTCACTAATTGTAGCTCCCGGACCTTGTACGGAGCGCTGAACTTGCTAATAAGCGGTCGGCATCTGACTAGGAGCCATTTTTATTGCTATTGTTTTATTTCCGTGTTTAACCTTGCACAACACAAGGCTCAATATAACCTTAACATGTCACGCAGGTAAACAACATAATAAATGTTGATATTATCTTTCTTCCAGGTCAGTGTTAAAACCATGCTCAGTGTCCATATATATGTTCCTTGATGGCTACAGTAACTTTTGGAATAGCTAAATTTAAAATGGTCGTAAAACCGGTTATACCAAAACGTTCAAACATTCCTTAAATCAGTTTTATTTCATTATCATTCTCCTAAAATCCGAATATGCATAAGGTTGTTTTGATATAAATATCCCTGTATATTCTGTACTATTTGTCGGCTTGGAGGTTGCATGGTCGTTGGATGCACGAAAGATGTCCACGCTACCAAAGCTTATAAAAGCCATAAGCAGGAACAGCAACATGCATGCATGCTGCCATGCACGTGAGCTCTGTAGCTCATGTATGTGCATTTACGTGAAAACGGTTATAAAAAAAACACCCTTATGCCATACGCCATGGCACATAAAAAATAAAGTAAACATACAAGGCTTGTTGCTCCATATTTTGTTGAAACATGTTGCAGCATGTACTCCTTCAACATCAACCACATACATAAAAGCAACATGTGCTCCCAGAAATTCCGTGTCTTTTTTTTTGTCATGTCCATTAATTGACCCACAATATTGAAGACAAATACCTGGCACCGCGTGTTGTGTTCCATGATATGTTTCAGAACACCGGTAACAAGAGACATGTTCCGGAACAGGCATCCTAACGTGCTGCACATGCAGACTGTACTTGTGCATATACAGTGAGGTACAAACAGGCACTGAGTTCCAACTTTTATCCTTTTCCATTTTCTGATTTTTTTTTACCTATTTGCCACATGTTGCTTTATTTTCAAATAAATGCAACCACATTCTTTCTCTAAAACTACAACTGTCTCTCTCTCTCTATCTCTCTCTCTCTCTCACTCAGTTCAAAAATTTTGTTTACATGACGACTGCAAGTCCATGCAGTCACACGGAAACATGTACACAATCTGTAACAATGAGCAAACCTGTGTATATGTTCTCTCTTACCATACAACGCTTCCAAACTGAGCTCCGTTATCACCGAAATGCCGTCTGCACTTTCAAAACTTACACGAGCTCTCATGGAAGGCTCATTTCTATTAAAGTGATGATAAACTGTAATGCACAATTAACCTTTTGCATGCATTGTATGCATGTACAAATTATGTTCGACATGGATTCTTCACTCATTTTACCATAATTTTACAGGAGGCAACAGAGTATCTATCTATCTATCTATCTATCTATCTGTCTATCTATATCTATCGATCTATCTATCTATCTTTATCTATCTGTCTATCTATCTAGAGATATATAAATATATATATATATGTGTGTATGTGTGCGTGTGTGCATTTCGTGGTGCAGATTACCTCATACATATCCTAGATATTGGAACGTATAGTTTTTGCCATTGGGTATAAAATGTTCCTTCGCGTGTACATCTTCAGCTATTTAGCGGACGGGTATCAAAGTTCACAGACGTTCCGTTAATTTAAGAGGAGCATGTAGGCGCGTGTGGCCACACCACTGCTCCGCCAACAAACTGGGAACGCTTAAAATGCATCTTGGTTATGAGCATGGTTTCTTTCGCTGAGAAGCTCAAACACGGGGATTTCTTTCATCAAAATGTACTTGGTTTGCGTGTTACATTTAACCTTTGGTTGCTTTCAATTGCTGGCCCAGATTACACCAATATTGGCAGACGGGACGCTCTGACAAGTCCCAACCGAAGCCACAAAAAATCAGCAGTCAGACGAAACTGAGACAAATGGGACTTGAGTTGGCCATGCCCCCCTGAGACTGATCTTTTCTGAGGTAGCTCGTCCTCTGTCTGACGGACATGTCCCATGTTGTTAAACCGTGCTTCAGCTTTCCCTCCAAATATAGTCAAATATACTAATGGACGGCTGCCTGCAACAGCCGAGCCCCGGACCCATGAAACTGCCCTCGAACTAAGAATTAACCAGCAGCATTACGCCATAAACTGTGTATGTTTGGATCTGGCAGTTTTATGTATTAATGCCTGTATCTGTCTTATTATATATACTGCTACAGGCATATACATCTGTGTGCTAGTATGATTTTCTTCCCATCGCATACGTGTAAACATACGTGTATATATATATATATATATATATATATATATATATATATATATATATATATATATATGTGCGTTTCCGTGGTTGAAGGTATGGACATGCATGCTCCATTTTGTAACCAAGGAGTTTGCCTTGTTTTCCTTTTTATCAAATGATTTGTATATATCGGTTGTATGATTTGAATTTCATAAAAGTGTGCATCTGTTTGAATAAACTAATTCCATTTAATTTACAACAGTCAAATGGATAAATTAACAATCCGAATATATATAAAACTGAGCTTTATAACAATATGCCTTTTATACTTATAAATGTCATTTAATGAATAATGAATATGTTAAATCCACTCAACTTATACGTATATATATATATATATAGAATAAGAGTCATTATGGTTTCTTGGACTGGCTGCTTATATCTATATCCGCATATATACTTATGCGAGAGTATGCTAATTTTTTGTTACCGGATATGAGACAAATAAGCACTTTGGTATAGCTCCACTTTTGCTATTATTTATATATATATATATATATATATATATATATATATATATATATAAATATATATATATACGCTACATGGAACGTTGGTCTGTCTGTGGAAATATTGCCTTGGTAAACAGGCCATTTCTATTCCACCCTAACAAAAAATTCGTACATAAAATGATCCCCACTGCTGTGATCAGGGTCACAGAGAGACGCAACAAGTTCGTCAGGCACTGAGAGTCCAAACCAGGTCAGCCGCCCTCAGCCGCTATAAGTGTCCTAATTAAATATTCATACTGCGGCGGGACTGTTAATATTTTATATATTAACCCAGTCAGACGACAAGGTTATTAAGTAAACCGGCAGGACGACGGAATCTGTTTTTGAAGGGATGGTAACTCCTTTTAAATTCACACTGAAATATATATTATAGATTATGTATTATAATATATATTATAGATTTGAAAACTGAGCTAAAATAAATTGATTAATTTCTATTGGTATTGTATATTTTCTCCACTGGTCCTCTGGTTCCCCCCTCTCCTGATTATACTGCTCGCCCCTATCCTGACCATGAAAAGTGCCGAGTATTATGATAACTTATATATGATATATATATATATATATATTATTTATATATATATATCCAAAAAAATAAATAAATTATATAAAAATAAATAAATCATAACTTTAAAAAATAAATATTGTTTATATATATACATGTATATGAATGAAAATATCTGTAATATTTCTTGTTTAAAATAGTATATATGCATGGGTCCTATGAATCATTGAGTAGTTATATATATATATATATATATATATATATATATATATATATATATATATTTATATATATATATGCTAGATATTTTTAGATAAATCTGAAAAAGTAATATTTAGATTACTCAGTTGTGCATATTTACATTTATTTGTATTTTTTATTAAGTATTTTTTATCAAAGGAAATATACATATATGTATCTGTCTTCAAAATGGAATATGAACATCTCTTTCATTGAATACACGCCTTCCTTGCAACGCTAATCTTCTTCTCCTGTATGATTTACGTGCATTTTGAACAAATATACACTACATTTAATCAGTTGTATGTCTAAGTTATAAGCTGTGTTCTATTCATGGAATTGGAGATAATCGATCAGGAAAATTCAAGCATGTATAAAAGCATATTTTGCTTATTAAGATAAATTAGACCAGGTGTACATTTGTTTGTTAATATTATTGATTTACATATTACTAATATTTGAGAGATATCTAGTGAAATCTTACTCCATACTGTCGTATACAGTTAGGGCTTATTATTATCTATTGTCTTTGATCATGCTGACAACGCACAATATATATATATATATATATATATGGGTGTTTTAAATCCAGCTCCTTATCCATCCAAGCATGGAATCAACTGACCCGGGTATATCAATTATTATACACGTTTTAAGCTGCATACTTATCATTTTTTTTTATTAATTGCTGTACTTATATTTTAATATGTTACAGTTTGTGCCACATTTATTCTTTATAGCTTTGTGTCATCTCCAATTGGTATGATGGGCTTTTTTATTACATATTGTGTCACAATATGTATGTCACTGGACCCAGGACAGGATTTACTCAAAAACAGCAAAAACGCTGAACAAATTGGAAAATAAAATAAAATCGTTAGTTAAATAAGAGATAACAAACGATAAAACACAATTTGCCAGTTATAGGTTATAATTGACTGTTTTATAATATATAAGTACAATGCACACAATATTCACAGAATGACAAATCGCTGGCCTAGAGTGGCGGAATGATATAGAATCAAATATATAGCAATAAAATATCACGTAACAATATATACAAACAACAAAGTGAGCAAATGCAAATATATATGTATAGATCTATATAATTAATATGTAAACGAGATCAGGTTATAATTATATCTATTCGTTCTTTCAATGACTAGATTAACTCTGACTAAACATTCTTTTTAAAAAAGAAAACAAATAAAATAAAAATGATAAATAAATAGAATGTCATTTTCGTGACGTGCTCCAACATTTTGTGGAATGGACAAAACAGAATGTAAAAATTGTAAACATTTAGTGTATCTACATACAAAATTTTAAACTGACCTGAAGATTTCTCGGACAGTGTGTACGCAAAATGAAGGTGCATTCATAGAAATCCTATATATAGGATATAAATCATGTAACAAATAGAGTTTAAGATTACGTACAGCGTGAAATGACGCCCCTGGCTGTGTACGTATAGGGAACATACATTGTCGCACCACTGGTATTGGTGTTGAAGCGGAACGCTACAGGAACGAACTAGTGTACAAGTCTGTTATGTATACGCATGCGCATGGCAACGCGGCCATTTCCTTCTTCCATCTTCCTGGGCACATCGTACAACATAGATATATGACAAAATATTAAAAGTTCACGCATTCTATATATATATATATATATATATATATATATATATATATATATATATATCATATATTTATATATATATATGTATGTATATCTTGATATATAGCATCAGACCTTTGTCTTGCTGATACCATGGAAATTCTGCGTATATGAAATCTGCTTCTGGTGTAAGCCTCCTATTTCAAGATTGTTCTTGCGCCATTTAATAGCTCGGTAAAAATGCATTGTCACACCATTGGTAATTAATGTCCTTTCATTAAAAAAATACAACGTTGATTCGCCCATTTTAAAATAAAAATCTGTTCCTGGGCACGGAAAATATATGACCTGTTTTCGCCGCTCACACTAATCTTCCGCCCTTTCCAACATGGCGTCCCACGGGGTCTTGCATGTCGTGTGGTGATGAACACACGAGGTTTTCCATGAGTTTCCTCCACATTTTGGGATTTCCGTCACCAGTCCCCTCTGGCTGAAGTACTAACAATGTTCATGGCCAGAGCTCTACAGGTCGGTCTCTTTGACCAAGTCTCTCTCCGTAAAATGCCTTCACATTGTCACTCACAAACGTCAAAATCGTAGCTCTAGCAACCAAACACACGTCCGGTTCCAGTGTTTAAGTACAATTCTGCTTGTTCAATATATGTGTTTTTATGTTTCATTCATGATTCATGTTGACTAGTGCTGCATAACGGCAGAAAATTTCATACGTTTTTGTTTTTGTCTCTGGTTACAGAACCATACGCGCACCACATTTTTCTTGAGGTCAAGTTTCTCGGCGATCTGCGCGATTTTCTCCCCAGAGGGCCTTGGCTGCACGGCAAAGTACGCCTCCAAGGAGCGCTTTTCTGGGGCTGCAATGGAGGTTCGCTTGCGCTTTTTGTCGCAGACATTGTTGAGAAGTTCGGAGTTCTTGTTCTCCCTGGCCGTTCTCTCTGCTTCTTCTAACCAAGCTTGCAGAATGGGCTTGAGGGCGATCATATTGTTATGACTCAGTGTTAAACTTTCAAACCGACAAATCGTGCTCTGACTCAAACTACCCACCCCAGGTAACTTCAGTTTACCCAGCGCTTTTCCAACATCAGCTTGGGTCACCCCTAACTTGATTCGCCTCTGTTTGAAGCGCTCAGCGAAGGCTTCCAATTCCCGGGGGTCACAGTCCAGATCATGCATGGAATGGGGGTGCATGTTTGGGTGGGCGGGTAGCGACGGGTGCGAGTTCATAGTATTGGATGGGTGTGTGTACACGGGGCTGTACATGTGGTGGTTGTGCGCATGCGTGGTCATGCCGGAGTTGTCCGGTGGTAGTCCACCCGTCAGCGCAGGCATGGAGGCGGCCGCTGAGATCTGGTCCAACATGGTGTCCCCGGGGGTGGGGCCGAATCCATGCATGCCCATGTGCCCGTTAGAGGTAGCAGGGTGGGGGTTATGATGGTGGTGGTGACTGTGCCGGTTGATGTCAGTTGTATGACCATATATACTGTCCGGCTTGACCAGCGGCGCCGACGCCCCCTTGGATATATCTGCTGCAGCGATAGCCTCCGCCCGCGCGAGGAACGTGTCATCCAGACCGGGGGGACCGAACAGGTTTCCCTGCAAAAAAAAAAAAAAAATATCAAATAGTGGATCGATTTATTACAATATGGAAAATAAAATAAACCTAAGTACAGTACGTGTGTTAAAATGCCTCTCTCATACTCCGTTGAAACCTTTATAACGGCATCTTCGTACAAGCAACATCTTTCAATTCAGAATCAACAACGAAGAATAATATTAGTGACCATAACCTCCTAGTAACTAAGATGATAATGCAGATACATAGACAAAGTGTGTCACTACAGGTTACCTCTAGACCAAAGGCGACCCCTAGTGCATGCCAGTGACTGGCTTTGTCCCTCGGCCGGGATAAAAAATTGGTCTAGCTTACCGTGAAGGAGTATTCTTAAAAATGAAAAAAAAAAAAAAAATACTCGTGATACAGATCACCCCAAAATTTATTAGGTTATTCCTTGGAATAATCCTATATGAAATCCCATTCATCAATTGTTGAGTACATTTGCTGACAGGCAAACCAAATAACAAAGCAACCAAGGGTAAAATGCTACATCTTATATCTCTTTAAGGAGATAACATAATCAGTGATTTTCCTACCAGCAGAGAACAATGACAAACATGACTAAAAAGCACACAAATGTCGCTTTTTTATCTCTGGCATACATATATCTTATTGACATATATATGTTTAACCTATATTTCAGAATTCTAAAACTAAAATTATAATATTTCTCCTTTACAACAAAACTGTACCACAGACTGTAGCCTGGAATACGTGCTTCAGATATGGTATAACTGCATGCATGCCTCTTTACATGTATACCATGCATGCACTCTAACGACGCAGGAACCCAATTTAATTATGACGGTAGTCACGAGACGTCCAAGTGACGAAGACATTACTGACATAGGGTGAAGATTTTCGTAAGATTTCGCTTGTATAGTTAAATCAAACTTTATGCACATGAAGTCCTTAAGACGCACCTGTATACAGTTGTTGCAAGATGATTGACAAGTGTATGAAAGATTTAAAAAAAAATCAAGGACATTGAAATAGAATATTGACGGTCACATATACATTATCTATAGTTGTTGCAATGATGATTGACAAGTATATGAAAGATTAAAAAAAATCAAGGACATTGAAGTATAATATTGACGGTCACATATACATTATATATAGTTGTTGCAATGATGATTGACAAGTGTATGAAAGATTTAAAAAAAATCAAGGAAATAAGAAAGAGATTAAGTGCATCAATTTCTGTTACCATCCTTACTATTCGATGGTATTTGTAATTTTTAACCGTTCCTTAAAATGAATTTATATTTTGTTTATGACCTCTACATATGTATTATATATCAGTTCTATCTCTATATATTTTATACACACATATATATATTATATAATATATTTATATATATATATTTATAAATATAACGACAAATAAATTGCATTCCATTCTTCACCATCCTCCTGTAATTTTTCTATATAACAAGCTGATCTAGAAGTATACTACTAACTATATATTGTTTACCAATACATTTCTTTCACAAATGTCGCGCAGAGAGAGAGAGAGAGAGAGATAGAGAGAGAGAGAGAAAGAGAGAGACCTATCTATAAGTCTGAACCTTTGACCAATATCAGGAGCAATATGATATTGCGTCGGGCCTGTAAACGTAATTCAGACGGAGACGTGAAATGACTGCACACACAGACCAGTCTGACTTCCCGTCAAAGGGTCTCCGGCCTCGAAAACATAGGGGCCCGCACACCGAAATAATCATCAATGTGATTAGACAAGTCTTGTAACAACGGGGGCCCATATGGCAAGGGAATATGGCCGGTCTCCAATCCGATTTACCGCTCGCCACAGCATACCCATTGTAGGATTTATGTGGATTGTCGTTTTCCAAAAAGGTCAGATGCGGCGGGTCGTCGTTCGCGGACTGCTTCCTCTTGCCCGGCCAAGGCAGCGATGCCGCCAATTAGAAAGGGATCACGTGTGTGGGTGGGGGTTTATGCCTTTACACCTAACGAAAAAATTTATAAAAAGCTAAATTTATTACGTACGGTAGATGAAATGTTTTGTAATCTCAAAGCTGTATATAAATATATATATATATATATATATATATATATATATATTTATATATATAAATTATTTTTAAGCACAAATGGTTGAAGATTCCACGAGCGTCTCAATGGTTATATTTAATGGTAAATGGTTAATTAATATCAAGATTCAAGAGCAAAGGAATCATGGGTATTAATAATTATAATAAAAGTAGCAATGAAAGCTATATATACAGCTACAGCGCCTTACCTTAATTGATAAATAAAGACATTTCATAAACATGCAGGACCAATTAATAAAAAATGATTATTCTAGGAAATTAAATGATATATTGGATAAAGGTTGCATAAGTGTCAAATTTCATATGACAAGCACAATTTCACAAAAATACATGTGCCCATATATCACACGAAAAAAGAACAAGGGCAATGGATTATGCGTATTTCAAGGCACATTGAGGTTAAAAGGATAAATGTTTATGTGAATGTCTTGTTTTGATTGTAAACTAATATTTGTAAGGGCTTAAAGGCATCAAGCATGTACTTCTACTTAAGGTTACTTACAGTAACATACATTTCACTGATAAAATGTATATGATATACTTAAGAAAAAAGCTGGGGACGAGGTACTTAAAATTCAGTGAGATATTTAAATTTTATCGTGGGATTATTTACACAGATTATGCAACATCCCCGTTGTTTAATATAAAACACTTCCCACCAAAATATGGATTTAACAAAGAAGTACTGGAAAACATATTGCGTATATATAAATACTATTTCCATGATGCAGACATTGGTGTTTTACAGGCAAGTGACGCCGTCGCTGGATAGATTATTAAATTTTTCAGGAACGACTAAAATATCCAGATCATTTGGGTTAAAATGTAAGATACTGTGTGAAATTTAAGATATTGGTCATAAACAGTAGTATATGACTGGAGAGTATATGTTCTGTACGCGCGCGCGGGAATCGGCCAGCTGTCGTCTGCTAGGAGTCATTCTAGGTTGATCACAGCACTGGTGGTATTGACCTAACAAACCAATTTCAACACCGGAGCGGGCGAACATAGCCAGTCCTTGAACACACCCCTCCCCTGCGATCTCCAACAATTAGCTCTTTCTCCCCTTAAACTGCCCCAAGTACAACCGAGAACATGACTTATGTTACAACAGGTCTCAACATTAATTAAAACTTTTCTTTCAATTTGCCCAGGCACTCGCCATAAAACGTTTCTTGTCTGGGAAAATATCACCAATATATACACGTCAAGGGCTCGTAGCTCATCAACGTTAACTGGTGCTTGCGCATGTTTTTTTCATATTACTTTATGGTATCTGATGATAATATTCAAACATCAACTACACACCATATCAGTCATAAATTAGATTAAATAAATGTATTCTTGATGAAATGTTATTGTGTTCACACATGATGTGGTGGCATAGGCCTTTCTATATAAAGCTGGTGTTCAAATGGGATGCCAATGCATATTTCACAGACAGAAATCAAATGAATTCATTCACAAATAAAATAAGAAATATATATTTAAATAAAGTGATTAATTTTTACCTTTTTTACGTTTCAACGATTTCTTCCGATATTCAGATTATTCATAGCAATCCCAAAATTACATTTTATTATCCTAAACATTGTAATATTTAATTAGCGAAATTAAATTAACAGTACACCGTGAAATTTCATTGTTTTAAAATTATTCCATTAGCAATAATTATAAAAAGTAAAGAATATATCCTTACTTAATTTAACTTACATTATATATATATATATATATATATATATATATATATATATAACGATGAAGAAAAACACTACAGACTGTTTCAAGGGATGCGAGAATGTTGTTAGAATCTATCTAATATAATATCTAATATTCACATATTTCCAGGCGGATACTTCATGGAACTATTAAAAATAAAAATTAAATATTTCCCTGCATATATTATATACTTATATTCATGTATCTGTTTGTTATTTAACTAACACTGCGCACTTTATAACGGTTTAGTCGCCGTTAGCTCTAATAACAGTTACACATATCTCCAATCCACTTAGGCATTGAATAAAATCCACAGGTAAATTGGATGTTAATTCCTACAGCACATTGCAGGAAGTGAAAATGATGGCTATCACTCTCACACTGATCCGATTGTCACATTGTCATGTCATAAAAAAAGACGCGGATAATAACAAGAATCCACGCTGTCGTACGGCCCGCCCGCTCCCCAGCCGGTACGGGTCACACCGACATGGTGTAAGCGATGGGTTTAATATTTGCTGTTGTGACTAAGGCTGTTGACTTAGCGGCCGCGTGCCGGTGGAACTGGTGGGGCTTCCATGGTGAATGAAGCACAAGTCCCCGCCACTCGACCTGGAGAGCTCACCCATTGATTCCACTACAATCATACTGAAAGCCGTGGTTTTACCTGCGGATAATGCCGGGATGATGCGTGTCCGATGAATATTGTCCACAAGACAACGGAAGGAAATAGAGGACTGTATTCCTGGATAAGGAGAGCCCATGAAGAGGCATACTTTATAGAGCGAAATGTATATGAGACGTTTAAAACACCGCGCGTGCACATATGCATTGCGGACCCATTTGTGTGAGATACCTCCTACACAACTGACATATCAAAATGGGGGGACAATATAGGGGACAATGTTAACGTACATTAAAATATCTCCCTTTGTTTCGGCATGTTTACGTTTTACGGTTTTAATATAAAGACGCATCGTTGATATATATATATATATATATATATATATATATATATAATCTTTATCTCGGACCATTACAGCGGAACAAAATCAACCTACTATATATATATATATATATATATATATATGTATATATTTATATATTTAATATACTAGTACAGATGTAAAATAAAATTCACACATTCATAAAGGTTTAAAGGTATTACCATACATACATATATAAAATGTATAAAAATGGACAACGAATTTTCATGCCTAACCCATGAAATATTCCGTAATATATTTAAAATTAATTTTCATTTCCAAGAGACATTTAATTTGGAATAAATATAACACCCTTCCTGCATGAACTCGACATTCCATGCATTCTAAAGAAAATAAAAAAAAGCGAAAGATAAAAAAATATCCATGATTTATAGTTCCATTGGGACCCCTCCATTAAACTAAAGTTGATCACGACAATATAATAAAAAATTATTAAACAAAATGTGGTAAATTATTTTACAAAATAAAAAAAAAAAACATATATACTTGATCATTAATGTAAAGAAATCTATCGTACACGTGTTTTTTTATTATATATAGTGCCTAAATGAGAAAGTTGAAATATAATATAATATTTAATAATGATGCTTTATATAAAACAATTAAATATAAAAAAAAATAATAATATAGACCTGTCAATATATCTCATGCTGTGACATTTATGTATCATGATCTCATGAACATAAATATATAAAGTCAGGAAAATAAAAAAAGAGATCCATGCCAAAATATATAATATCATACAACAATTATATATAATAATATTATATATAATTATATAATAACGAGAGAAAAGACCACAGCAGAAATAGTTATGCAAACAGATATACAAGAACGTACACATACAATACAGTAAACTATACAAGAACGTACACATACAATACAGTAAACTAGGTGAATAAGGATAGTAATGTAATGATAGATAAGTAATAATCACACGGACTATACAGGTATAATATACATGAGTGCGTGACTGTCCATATACCTATTTCCATATACGTGAAGGAAAATCTATTAAATCACCGAGAAATTTTATGAAATTGTATATAAAATGAAATTATATAAAGTTATAATCAATAATTCTGAGATGATGAGTACAGTCTGACCTTAAGATAATAATATTAATTACAATAACTATAATTTTTGTACAGAGATAAGAATTATCGGCTTTAAATTATACGAGTAAAATTTAATAAAATGTAGCTTTTATAATGATATCTATTTTTTTAATGTTTCTATTGTGGTTGGCAATTACAAATTTATTTGGCCATTACATCGTTAATGTAGCAACAATTATGAGAGTATCAATCAATTTATTATGAACGTATTAATGAAATTACAGAAAGCAGTAAGAATCCAAATATTTCTTAAACCACCGCATTTGATGCAGCATAATATACTTCATATTATAATCAAGAAGATAAAAAATGACACAGTTATGGAGCATATTTTACATTTATTTAAATAATCCAAACTCCACTTTTACCACAAACAACAATGTACGCGACAACCAAACGATATAAAGGGTCTGTGCCTACTATATCGTTGATTCGCACGAAGTTGTTCCCGCAAATGGGACCATGAATATTTTATTTTCAAGGCTAACTGCAATGGCTGTTTTATATGTTGTAAAGTCCCGGGTTCAACTATAAATAGACCAAACGTGTGAGTCCCATGCAGCAAGAATGAAAACTGCTGTCTCCTCCATGCTCTAACATTATCCTTTATCACTAGTTCTTTGTAATATTAAAGTGACATCCCGTGACCAAAAATAATATCCTACAGACGCATGCATATAACGAGAGAGAGAGAGAGAGAGAGAGAGAGAGAGAGAGAGAGAGAGAGAGAGAGTTAGGAAGACCCGTATACTTTGAAACCTTGTGTTATATTTATACCAACTTGTCCATTTAAATAGTATCTATAGGAGCTCATCATAGACTCATTTCTATACACATTTAAACACATTCCATATATTATGCAGGATACAAATATATATATATATATATATTTACTAAAACTATATGAGTATAGTATATATATATATATATATATATATATATTTATATATATATATATATATGCGTGTGATCAAGTGAATGTTGAAGGCTAAAATTATGCACAACATGCAGTATTTAATTGAACTGCGTCTGTTTATTTATTTTATATATAAAATTGCTATTTAAGCTATAGAGGCGCGCAATGCTGCATGAATATTTGTATATGCAGTGAGAGGGCTATTCATACATAACCCGAAATAAGCTTCCCCTGTAGTTGAAAATGAAATTATTTTCACAATTTTTCTAAGGGTTTGTGAATCACCTACATCAAAATATAAAGATTGCTGTTATTTTAACATTCGCAGGGGAAAATGCATGGAAAATAAATATATGTATTTTACCAATTAATTAAGAGCAGGGGAACCCTCAGAGTTTATATAACATTTATATAACTTACATTCAAAATTATTTAGATGGCGTGTCTTGTTGAAGGACGGCGTTTACATTTTTATCACCATCTATATATGAATAATCTCTATTCTAAATAAATATGGTAAAATGGGTTAAGTCACGCAAGTTATAGCGTCAGTTATAGAAATATAGTGTGCTACATGGAATAATGATTTCATAAGATACCGATAACATAATATTCATAATATTACGATATAAACACCAAGAAGGCAAATGTCACCCAAACATGAAATTGAAAGTCAATTTTTTTTCATGTGATATAATGTAATAAGTATTAATGATTTTAAATCACTGTAGCTAGCGGCCAAGAGAACTATATATATATATATATATATATATATATATATGTATATATATATATATATATATATATATATATATATATATATATATATATATATGTGCGTTGATTTTTTTTCTGTGCCAATTAACCAAAATTCTTGTAGTGGCCAGATAAATGGAAGAAATGGCTTGTCATATGAGCAGTGTTAATATAGGCAGTTGCAGAACGTTAAATTTAACGGCATAACTCAATATGTCGTCCGTCATGTTCGTGGGCGCTCCATGTAATATGATACACCATGTGATGACGTTGTAAAACAATGAGCTTAATGCAGCTGCCCGAGCAAACGCTGACGTAAATATTACATGTGCATAGCGCCTCTAAATGTAACCTGTCACACTCGTAGCCATAAATTTTACAAACGTAGCTCCTGACTCCGTAGATTCGACACCACTTCCTTAATGTCAAATATAGAAATGAACCAACGTGACTTAATTGTGACAGTCTAACTGCCTTTTTTTGGCATGACAATATTGCCACTTACAAAAGAAGAAGAAAAAATAAAAAGGCGCGGGTCGGGACCCGGATGAGATATTACCGTTATTATATGCGAATCCATGCACGTGTCGATTTACTCCAATAAAATTGGCGGGAGAGAAATGTCATACATGCAGAGCCCTCCTAAACTTTGAAGTGTAGGTTAATAAAGAGCTGGAAGAAAACCCGCTACTTACGACTGGTGTGCTGTCGTAAATGCGCTAATAAAACTATTGAAAACGTTTTAACGAGCTATTTCATGTGCCTAATCCGGCCGTGATGTCAGGATTCTGCTCAGCGTGTTTGTATACCCGCGGGCATGGTTATGGCCGCGGAACTGTAAAATATATATATGGTTGAAAAGAATTTGTAGTCTGGCCTAAATCTTAATACATTTTTATATGTCTGTTTTTCTCTTGCTCATTGATTATACATGTTTAAAACCTGGTTATAAAATTATGCGCCTCTCAGCGCCACGCTAACCACCATTATCTATTTTTAAATTTAGTTCGAGTATAAAATTAAACATCTAATTTTTTAAGTGCGATTTCTCGGAACCGGTTGACAACAAAAGATTTCTGAAATCATAAAATCTGGTAAACTTTGTTTACCTTACATTTATAATTACTGACGTATGTGAATTCACACACACACACATATATATATTATATTATTTATATACATATGTTACCCTATACTTTTAAGATTCCCTTTGAAAAATAAAAATTTCAATTGAAGGCAAATATAATTAGAGGTCAAAATTTATCAGATGAACATTTTCTAGCTGTTAAGTTATGATTAATGTTGTTAACCTAAAATGCGACCTAAAACCAATATTTAAAAAAAAATTTAATTCGGTTCCCAAATATATCGTTGGCAAGATGTTCGCAGAGAGATATACAGGATTAAGAGAATTTATGCTACAACCCAAAAGAGAAGTCCACAGGTGATACTGATTTAGTCCTACCATGTCCTGTAAACATTTACAGTCTGTACTCACATTTTACGGTCAGTTAAAATCCGCAGAAAATTCGCCCCCTTGAGCAATAATCCTGCACCCTTGCTGTGAACTTAAAAGCAGCTGGCCTTGTGAGAACGGTCTGCAGCACTGGCAGTCTGGCCAGTGCCGCGTACCATAGACACTGGTAACGGGCGTTTCACTAAATTGATAACTCGCACCTTCATAAAATATGAAAAGATCAAATAGCACAACGCGAGGAGTGTCGAGTCTCTCATGCATCATTTATCTAGCCCCAATGATGCTAGTTACTACACATCAGTAAGCAGCGGTAGAACCCGCTGGCTGCACTTACCGAAGGGTTGCCCATCCTCCGCATGGGGTCTCCACCCCGGTAGGGTGGGGTGTAGCGCCCCCCGAGGGTTGCCCCGGGGTTGAGGGGGGTATGTAACCCCATGCCCGGCTTTCCGTTCATATACTCCAGCGAGCTGTTTAGGTGGAGCCGGTACCGGCCTCGCCAACTCAAGTTTTAGATCGCAGTATGAGAGCCAAACGGGAGGCTTTCAAGCCAACATCAGCACTGCTGTGTGAATTATTGGACAGCGACCATGGGTCGAGGAAGGCCCTATTATGGCTCACTGTTGTATTGGAGCTATGGGCTTCGTGCACCTGTTCCAAACAGGCCGGGTCACGTGACACGGCCCCATCAAGCATGCGTGCGGGGTCCCCTCCCCTTGGCTTCACCAGTCCCGGCCCGGGGCCCTTGGAAAATGTACACACATCAACTGATGAAGGCGGGCCCACAAGGGAGCGGGCCAAAATGGCATGTACTTTAATTCTAATCAAGCTCTATTGCTCTGTGTTTTAGTACTCTCTGCCGGGACCTCCAATAAAACTAGGCCTCCCGCAAGCCGGTAATCCATGATCTCCCCTGCCTGTGGAGATGTCAGCGTGCATTACGGCTGCTGTTTTTGCCGGAAACATCAATTCTTGGGTTGAGTGTGCGGCCAAAGGACGCCGGACGCAGGCCCTACTGGCTCTCCTCAGCTTATGGTTTTGCTGCATGAACAGCACAGTGAGGGTTTATAGTCTTGCTTTAGCGTATTCATACTCTGGACCAGTCCTGTTTCTTACTAGCATCACGGTCCCCTAACCCTCGTTTAGTTGGCATATTTCTTTCATGTAGTTTTTGCTCCATAAATTTTCTTTTTCGGTTGACCTTTCCCGGAGAACCATAAAACACCGCATATTTATTATGTTCTTACAGAAAATGTTCATAGGGGAAAGATATTTGTGAATTAGGGTGACATTCCACCCGGCCACCTGCCGGTACAGTTTTGAAGCGACCCAATTGCGCCCGTTGTTTTCAAGGAACAAGAGAACGGTTCTCTGTGGCTTTGATGTTTCACCGGATAACGACGTACACAAAGAAAAACGTACGCAGGACTCATCGTAAAATGGCAATTATATTTTTAACATATCTTTGCATGGGGCAGCTATCACTCGATAACTTTGATTTATTTCTGCAGTTATCTCATCACTTGCTCTCTCATGCGGGTTTGCATTGCCCGTTCGGCCTTGACTGCACTACTTCAGCCCCATGTTGAACCTTTATTGGATCAAATTTTATATCTCTTTAATGTTAACGAAACAAGGAAGGTCTTCAACATAACGATAAAATTGGAAGACCCAAAGGCACTTTGAAAACAAACTCTTGTAAAGTTTCCACCGGAAAAAAATGTATGCCTGAATGCAAGACGTCACCATTCATCCCCTGTCCGCAAATATTACAAACACCAGGTTTGTCTACATATCTTCATCAACAACGTTGCAATGACATGATAATAATAATATAATATATTACTGCATTGAGTATTCCCTACCCAACATATAAAACAATGATCACTTACGTTAACCACGAAAACACTCTCTGAAATATGATTCTAGGCGAATTTAATTCATTTTTAATTAACATTTGTAATATGAACACTAACAGTAAGTTTAAATTCAGTTTGAAGGCAACTGCTGGTAAGAGTAAATGAGTTCCATCTTTTCTGGCGTCTGTATGCTTTCAGTTCGGTGGCTGGGAAGTTTTCACGTCCCGTCATCTGGTAACTGTGGCCTGTGATTACCAGGTACTTGTCATGACCTACCGCATTGACGCTAAATGTACATACAACCGGTCACCGCGTCAGAGCCGTAAGCACTCCAAGTACTCCCGACAGGGGGAGCTGTGTGATCATGCCCATTATCGACAGCTACTGGTGTGTCCCTCAAGTGGGTTGTTATATTTAAGTAAACTCGTCAAGTGCATTCTATTTGCACATAACCTTTGTTTGTAAAGCACTTTGAAACTCTGTAGGATACAGGGACACTTATACCACTTGTTGTTAAGCTATGTGAACCGTGAAAGCCCATGTTATCTGGCCCATGATAACTTGTTCCCAAACATTCTCCTGAATAATGAACACATAATAATGATTTTCTCTCACCAACAAAACCTTCATATTTGGTTCTTTTATCTGGCTAAAATTGCATTTTTGCGCTTTTGGTCTTTCTGCGACTGGTTAACTTAATTTAGTTAAAATGATGTTAAATACCCTTAAAATTTGAGAGATTATGAAATATGCTTTATATGTATGAAGGCTTCTTTTTGTGATTGATACCATACACTTTTAATATTAATAATATATATGCTATAAAAACAGTAAAAGTAATCATAATGATAATAATAATAATAATAATAATAATAATAATTATAATAATAATAAAAATAATAATAATTTTAACATGCATGTGCATATTTCATTAAAAATATACGATGACATACGATTTAAGGTATAGTCACAATTAATATCGCACTTTATAAAAAAAAACCCGCCAATTCTGTACTTATGGTTATATTTGATTTTAGCATAAAAAGAGGTTAATTAGCGAAAATGAAAGACCTACTTATCCGCATGAATCATAATATATAAAACTTTATTATATAACCTTCTCACAAATCAATCCAATATATAAGGATATATATATATATATATATATATATATATATATATATATATATATATTAATTTTAGCGTATTTCTATTAATCACGAATACGCGCTCTATTTTTTATCAATTATATTTAATTGGTAATAGATATGTTACACACATACAGTATATGTTAAAATTACTGATTTATACGTTGGTAATTGCAACTACTATTTCGTTAATAGCTGTAGTAACGGTCTACCATGTAACCTTAACATGTTATTCACAGATAGTAAATATATATAACAGACAATACAATGGTGCTCACCTTAAATGGCTCAATGAATCCCTGCATACCTGCTGAATTTAGCAATCGTTCTGAGCTGAGCGAGCGGACATTGTCTGAAACAGTGTCAGCGTAACCGCCCGGATGGCGATTTAATGGCGCTTCGTAATCAAACAAAGCAATGAAATATACGTTTATTTCAGAGAATTAGACGTAAATAAATGAAGGATAATGTATATGCAAGGCCCTCGAAGCTATTTGGCTCCGGGCGGCAGGCGTTGCACGTCAGTAGCCACTGCCAATCTAAAAGGTTTCAGGGACGCTTTATTTCCATCCATTACGGTATTTCGAAGTTTCATTACGGTAACGCGGGAAGTCCACTGACCAGACTGACAGAAGAATCATCCATTTTCATTTAATCCGCGCATTGGTCAATCCCATTCTTCATAATTTGTATCAGAAAGTGAATCAAGAGTCTCTGGCCGTAAGATTGTTATGTTTGACAGTATAATGGTTCGTGCGCGCTCTCTCAATATCTGCCATAATTTGGTTGAATGCGCGGACGTTTAAATTGCTTGCGTGACGCGTGCCACTCTGGTCAGGTGGCAGCACTCACTTTGTACATTAACTTCAGTACCTGTGTGAAGACATTTAATCCAGGTGTGTGAGGACTAAGATCATTTTTCATCATCAAGTTGAGCGGTATTGATTGTTCCATTGTTGACGCCTAATACCCGCAATGACCGATGCGGATTTTATTGTTTTAGGGACCAGCCATTATCTAAATCCCTGCAAGCAGTTTTAACGTAATCTAATGAGTGATTTTAGTCCATAATGTTCACGTTTACACACGTGGATAAAATCTCATGAATATGCAAATGTGTTTTATATGACACGCTAGGCTTCATTCAAAATAATCCGTCAGTATGAATGATTTATTGTTACAATATATATAGTAAATACATTCAAGTGGTATCCTACCGACATATAGATAAACATGTATCAATGGATTAAGCGCAAGCTACTTCAAGCTTGTGAAGCTCGTTCCTGATTTCCGGGATGATAATTTTCTGATGGAAAGAGGGGTGGGATTTTATCATGTTGATGAATTTGAAATATAGAAATATAGTGTGGACAATATAATGACTATATATGTTTAATAGGATTCGAGTGATTAGCAGATTGTATAAGGTGCAAGTTGAGAGGAGAGAGATTAGGTGGATGTGGGATGAGTTTGCCAAGAATATCATTTTCTTTTAAGTTAAAATTTGTTTGAATTTTCAATAAAATTTGCTTTACTGCTTCAAATATTTCCTCGTTTGATTTTTCATCTGTTTTTGAGTCACCAAAGAGCAGAACATGAAATGAGGTATCTTTTGGTCAGTATATTTTTCTATAGCAGAGTTAGAGAGTTGGCATTGCGGTAGGTAGTGGTAGGGATCTTCTGATAGAGCTGGCATTGCGGTAGGTAGTGGTAGGGATCTTCTGATTGGTGGGCACATTGACATTTTTTTGTGACGTTAATATGTCTTATGTACATGTGATATATGAGATGTCGTCAGTATGTCTTATGTACATGTGATATATGAGATCGCGACAATTCATTCTCATGCATTTGTGCATGAATTATTTGAGATTTTCTGGTTCCCGAGCTGTAGTAACTATAGGTGTTTTGTTTCTGATGGCTATTTTTTTTTTCAATTTGTAGTTGAATGAAGCACTTGTTAAACATGCTTTCTTATCAGAATCCATTTGGTTCCATAATCTGATCGATTTTGGAAGAAACAAGTTGCAATATGAACCAGTACTTGCTTGTATTGGTGTTATGTTGTGTTTTTTTTCAATCTCGTTTCATGCATGTATATATGTTATACTTTGCGGAGTTGGCAGAAGAAAACGTAGATATTTTGAAGACTCTCATGGTTTATCATTTTGTGCAGAAGGAGGATTTGTTTGTTTTCTCTCTTCTCTTAGAGAGTTTCCCATGCATCCTGATTATAGATTTAATGTGATGTTCCTTTTACGCCTCCCGTTACAATTCCTGCAGCCATCAGTTGTATTTTTTCAAGTGTCTGCTCTTGTTCCTGGGTACAGTTACTCCATAATATGTTTCCATATTTTAAAACGGGTCTAATATATGATAAAGATATGTTTTGCAGGGTTGCTCTGTCAAAGAGAACTTTAGCTTACATATAAGATTAAAAATGTGGTCATTGCATGCTTGTGCTACAATGAAGTTTATATGGTCTTGCCACCTGCAATTATAGCTCACTATGATATAGATGTTTGAGCATCTTGAGTCTAATAATTTTTGTGTTATTAAAGTACAGGTCTGGGAGGTTTACTGCATGGTACTATTTTCTTTGAAAAGAGTGCAGATGGGTTTTTCAAGCGTTGAATGTGACAAGCAATTTCTTAGAAAATTGGAAAATTTTTTTTTCGGTCAGCACTGAGTAAATTAGCTGCACTGATAGGATCTTCTATATGGCTAGGTTTAGCATATATTGTCATCAGAAAGGAGACGGATATTACTTGTGAGTTTTAGTCCTGTGTCATCATTAAAGACCAAGAAAAGCAGTGGTCTTTATTTCCTATGAAATACAGTCTACATTAAAAAAATAATCTTGGTTTATCCAACATAACAGCAATCATTTCTCTTGAACATTCACAATTTAAATGGTTTCTTAATGAAAATAAACATGCAGATATGTCTTTTTATTTATATAATATAAATATCATATAAATATATATATATATATATATATATATATTATACATGTAATACATTGTATTTGACCGTATTTTGAATACATCAGTTATGAATAGACTTAAAGATATGACATATACATATATATGAAATATATAAAGAACATATATGTATAAAGAATAAATATATATATATATATATATATATATATATATATTAAAAAGAAATGTAATGGAATGTCAAACAGGTTGAGTGTATAACAGAGCAAAACAATCGAAAAAAGCCATCCTGTAAACAGTTTATACATCTGACTATACTAAGATCAAAGATACATATTCTACAAACTGCACGATACACACAGCGTGTTGAATATGATTTTTAGGATTTAAGCCGGCTATCTGTGTACATGTGTGCTAAACAGTGTAGTCAACATTCTTGTTGTGGTATAATTCTAAGCATTGAATCAATACTATAATTAAACTCGGTCCGTTGGTTTAAATTTATGGAGGGGAGAAAAAAAAACTGGTGTCTCGAATCGATTTCTGAGTCGGGGATCATTAAGTAAATGTTGCGCTTATATCGCTTTACTAAATGGCTTAGCAGTCATCGTGGAGATGAGATCAAAATGAGAAAATAACGCCCAAAACAGTAGACTCGATCAAGTCCATCAGTTACCATGCCAATACCATCAAATTAGTCCGGCTATTTCCCCCAAGGGGGCTCTTTATACTTTGGAATAAGGACGTTGCCAAATTAAGTTTACCGCAGTCCGGCAACCTGCTGTGACGCAGTAAGGCGCGTCACGCGTGACGTATCTATACCGGAAAGCGGCAAAGCGTTCCGCAGCAAGGTGCCACATCGACGCACACTTCACACCTTTTAAGGCTTTATCTTTTAAAGTTTAATTAGGTCAACTTGTTATTGTTTTAGAAAATACATTAGATTACCCATTTGGTATGTAAGATAAGGTTATTTGATGAAAGTAATTTATTGTGAGAATATGAGGTGTTTTATGCTCGGGTGAATTGTTTAGAATGAAAGATAATGATAAGAATATAATTATAAGTGAATGTTTTGAACCTCACATTGTAGATAAGATCTTATAGGAATAAAATGAAGATATGGCTATGTTTTTTTATATCTATCTAATTATAAATTTCCATCTTATTTTATTTGCTTATTTTTAGAACTATATTTGTGATAATGAAATAATTCTTTCTATGACACATGTTATATAAAAACAGATAACTTTATCTAGTTATCTGTTCTGTCTTTTGGAAAGACCTACTGAATGAGGCAAGAATTAAATAAAAAAACTTAAATGACTAAAGTGGGTGTTTTTTATTTGACAGTGAAGATCTGAAGAAAAAATTACAAAAAGTGAAGCTAGATTATTTTTTCTAGGAACATTTCGGTAATTTCGCATGCGCACAGATAAAGGTGAGTAGGCCTACAGATCTAATAAAACACTTTGACCTGCGTGGCAGCTGATGTCGGAAGCGTGGAAACAAATAACAAGTAGGGCTTAATTTCCTTGTAGAGGAAGCGGGCAGTAGCGCTTTAACATCCTGTAGCAGGGAGCAAGTGCCATGATCAATCTGGGAAAGGGAGGACCGCAGTTCACCCGGGAGTCGCTTATTGAAATAGGAGCTGCGTCGAGGTAATTACTCCACACAATATAGTGTCCCCCCGAGACCACGCCCGCAGTACCGCAAGATGTGACAGTAATTTGAGGTAACAATGCGTAGATTGCCGTGGGTGAAGGACTGACTAGACTTCTGATCTTGTCCATCAAGTAAAGACCATTATGAAGAACCTTCCCCATCCAACAGCGATTCTTGCCCCACCAGTTCCCCGGCCCAAGGGGACCACAAACTACCCACCTGCCAAAGGGCCGGCCAGGTGTCGCTCTCGGTGCCTCGGGTTTCTTACGTAACGGCCAACGTGTTATTATCGCGTACGGGAGGAGTTTAAACTTGAAAATGACAGCATCCACTGACATGTTCGTTAGCTTTAATAATTGAAATTTTAACTAAATCTACTAGAGAAAACGTGAACTTCTAATCAAGCCCGTTGCAACCTTCGGGGATATCATGACAAATAATGCCTGCATGCAAGATGTAATGCCATGTGACCCTTTTCACACGCCTCGATGTCGTGTCTGCTACGCATGAATGGTTTCCTCAGTTTTGACAGTTACTGTTTCGACTTAGATCCGGGGTTATGACCTTTAATTTTGTTGCAGCCATTGTTACGTTATAATTGCTAGTTTGTATGGCATCCCCGGGAGTTAACGTATTATCTTGCGTCTTGCAAGTGACACAGGATAACCACTCAATGTTAAAGCAAGTCTTCCTTAACGTGACATACGACTTCCAAATTTTACTTTTTTCACTGCCCCGGGACCACCTGGATTTTGACGATATCTTCCTGAAAGATCCATATGAATAAACTTAAAACGTTACACGTGAAAGCAACAACCCTTTACACAGTATGAAGGAAATAACTGAAGGTAAAAATTGTACTCTTTATCTGTTACGTGCATGTATTTAGTCTAAGTATATATTATAGCCTGGAATTGGAAGCGTTCTTCTTTTGTTAATTGCATTAAAGAGTGTTTACTTCTCATATCCAGTCATGCGTCAACAAAATGTGTTTTGGAATTTCAATTTTATTACACAATTTCAAAGATCTGTGTTCATTCCTTAATCATTGTCGGTGTATTTGAAAAGTTGTCCTGGCATTTACATGATAGTATATTAGTGGGACACATATATGCATAATTACACTACACAATTATGTTTTATATTTACATGAAGTTTGGCATATATATATGAATAAAGGATCCCATGCCCGTTTCATCTCGCACGCACACTTTCCTGACTAAATGATCATTCGATTTTATTTCCTGATTGACCCATACATAACCTCGCATATACTTATACAGTTTTTACTAAATATATATATATATATATATATATATATATATATATTATATATATATATATATATATATATATATATATATATATATATATATATATATATATATAGAAAGAGAGAGTGAGAGAGAGGGGTAATCAGAAGAGTACAGTTCTCAAAGTGTCTGAATTAGCCTTAATTCGCAGAGTGTCGTAAAATGACATGCAGAGATATAGCCATTATATTGTATACAAGAAGAGGATAAGGTAAGCTTGGATTATATATCCTAAGAAACCGTATATAGTATTAACATTATATAGTATATTTGATATTTGATTGCAGTGTACATCAGCCATTGTTGATGCATCCGTTGGAATGATAATTCGACCGGGACTATTGTTATAGTTAGATTCAACAGCAACAAGGGCTGGGTCGTCGACAATTCCGAGTTAAAATATGATACTGCGTAGTTAACCCGAGCAAGAATGCAAGCCGAGGGCCACAAACACAGGTATTCACCTTATCGAAGGAAGAATAGCCGGGGACAGGAAAGATCCATATACGCCCAATTGCGAGCAAATACCGCATGACACATCCGACGAGCCGGGCGATAAACACCGGCACTATATCCCCAGGGCGGATCAATACAAAGCGGAATTGTTTGCGAATGAGCCGAGTAGAATTCGCGGCAAGAAAATCCGGTCCATTCATTCGCGCTCTTGCTGTTCAGACACAAGCACTCGAAACACAGGAAATTTGCTCAAGTCGTTTTGAAACACAGCCAGAAGAATGCGCCAGCGAAGCAGCTTACATTTGTACGCCAGCGCATACAAATCGCCGGAAAGACCGGGGCAAAGCATGTTTATTGATCTGTCGATATAATCATCCAATTAAACCATATTATCTTGGCAGACGACAAAATGTGAGCTCCCTGCGCAGACTGAGTTACCGTAAAGACACGTGCGCAGGCACGCGCTCTCCAGGAAAACAGAGAATTAGCACACCTGGGGCGGGGGTTGTGAATCAATGAGAAACGTATAAGGGACACCAGCAGTAGGCCGATCAGAATTCCCTTGATCAATAGTCAAGTATTTTGTCTACTGATATTTACCGGGTACAAATATAGTCGTTTCCTATTATGCCTTCCCAACTTTTTCTCGTCCTTACGGCAGCAGTTTTAATACCTTCTCACTATTTTCTACTTAGATGTTTAACCGAGAATAATCATTTGTTTACTCTCCAGTGCCAGAGAAAATCGTCTCGTATTAAGAATAAAGCCGCCGTAACCGATTACGTCACCGGCGTCTTGAGCACCTTAATGAAACAGAAACGCAAGTTATCCTAAACATTTCTGATTATTTCTCAATAAAAAAGCCTGGTATGATATTTTATTATGAGAATTTCGGGGAATATTGCTCCCCTAGGATTGGCATAACTCTACATGGCCAATAGAATCTTTCTCTGCCATATCCTTTCTGATTATTAACGATAGAAATCGTGGAATCATAAAAGGGACAATCGCTTATGAGGTCTAAACGTGCGGTCGCCATGACAACAGAGTGATTAAGCCAATGCATATCAATCAAACAGATAGCAAACCGCAGATGAAGTATTTTATTGACCTCCGAGGAAAAAGGGCCATGTTCATTATACTGGTGATAGCATATCGCTAAAAAATCTAACCACAACATGATATCATCCAACCGAATTGCCTATAACAGATTATTGGTCTATAACGCCGGCAAAATAGTTTTATGAATGCCACTGTGCCCATGTTTTGACCTTTGAAATTCATGTTTCAGCAAAATTTAATCCGTATCTGAGCTTTGTTCATCTGTTACTTTAGGCTGCCTCGCTCGAAGTGAGGGACAGTATATGTGGTATAACAGTGGAGTATACCGGGACATGTTCTATGATTTTATTGATTAACATGATATCTATAATTATCACCTTATCGATAAATAAAGGCGTAACTTTTACGAAAAAAAAGTAACTATGTTTTGATGAGGAACATGCGGTTCTATCCTTTCCTTTTAAATGCATAAATCAAAACACCTTAAAATATTCCAAGTTTGTGGTTATTTGACCAAAGTAAGGTTCGAAAAATCAATTAAATACAAGTTTGATCTCCCAGGCTGGCTGGCTGGCTGGCTGGCTGATCCAGAACCTCCGACATATAGCGCCCCCTCGTGACCACCAAGTGAACAAAAACCATGTTTCTCCCATTCATATTACTTTAGAATTTTCTGATGTATATAAAACATCCGTGGTATAAAAATTATTTTCCTAAAAAATGGACTCATAAAATAACTGATAAAATTCTCACAAAGACAACAAGATTATATTAAACTTGTGTAATATTGATTAGCAAATTTGTAAAAAAAAAAATGTTAGAACTGAAGATTAATGAGTATCATGATGCTTTTCTTCATCATATCAACAATTAATGTGATCGGCATATCTAGAAATACATGGTTAGTAAAATACAAAAACAGTATTAACTGGTCCCAGGACAAATCCTGGATGAAATAGATTTTTTAAAAATAAAATCTTTCATATGCATCCCCAAGCCCACGAGGTACACGTGGATTTGCACAAATGAAAGAGAATAACACTTAAACACTGATTTTAGAAGCATATTTGTTGCTTTTAATAGTTTCTGATGGTAAAAAAAGTCGCCGTTTTGCTTAGTCGTCATTATTTCAGTTTTAGCAGTTTAGGCTAATTCCAAAAGAGATGTTAGCCTAAACAGTGTAACATTGGTGTTTCATCGCTGTAACATAATGTCTTACATACATTTAGACGTATAAAGTCTTTTTTAATTCACGTGGTCTACACGGACTGTAAAGTATGCACTCTACATGAGTATGGAATCTCTGGATACCACCTTGTCTGCAATAATCTATCTATAAAGGAAACATATTTATATTTACATGGATGTAGATATTAGTATAAAAGCTTGCTTAAGTATATTTGTTTTATCTTATTAAAAGAGGGTTGACTTATACCTGTATATAAGTACATGGTACATATTTTTTTTTAAATACGGGAAAGCATGCAAGGGGTTTGTTTGATCCAAATCCGTAAAAAGAGTTCTTGTTTTCCAACTGGACGTTATAAAAAGTTATAAAGAAACAGAATTTATGTCGTTTGACCAAGTAAATCTCGTGCCAACCCTCGCTTTTCGGCGAAGTTCCCGTGTGTTATCGTCCAAAGGTGGCCTATAAACCCGGAAGTAGGTAATAAATGCGCGGGGCCGCCATGGTGATGCGTGCGTCGCGTGATATAACAGACGACAAAACAGTCCGGATGGCGCATTTAGCTCTTTAATCAGAGCAAAATAAGTGTCAGCCACCTGCCGTATACTCTCCAGAATATGCACTCATATTGCAAAGCTTCATCCAGTGGGAACAGACTGATTTTATGAGCGGAGAATGTAAATGGAATGTTTGATGAGTGTCTGTCCGCGTACAATGTACCTCTGTTGCACTGAACTTCAAACAGATGTTAACCCAGTCAATCTCTTGGTCGCTTTATCACAAAATGTTGATATTATTATCTATAATGGCGCTCAATAAAGCGCATACCAGCACCAAGGCAGAAAACTTGCAGAAAAACTGCAAGGATCCACGCCAGATGTTATATACTATATGACGCATTTCCTGGCGAATGCAAAGTTCATCGAGATAGCAAAACCTTAAAGCAAGGTCTTAATATCGTCCTTGTATCTTTCAGTTTAGCATTAACTGAATACTGAAATAACTTTAAGTCCCAATGACACATTGAAACCTTAGAATATCCTCTATTAGCTCTGCTATATGAATTTAATTTTTGTTGTTTGTCTAGAGATTTTAAATTTAAAGCAAATTTTTCATTTGTACAACACATCTTGAAGTAAGTATGCAATTAACAATTACATCATCATAAAATATACATGATTATCTTAAATTTTAATTTTTAAATTCTTGAACAAATTAACAAATATTTCTTTGTTTTAAATGTTGTACAACTACTTTTTAAAATATGATATCGAATAAAGTAAAAAATGCTTTTCGGTCATGTGTTTTCAAACGTATATGCCAGGTTTGATAGCTTAAATTAAGCTTTACAGTTTGTGAGATGGTATCAACCATGGAAGGAAACATAACAAATCTTCTGTAATGATGTATGGTCATGTAGGTCTTGGTTGGATGATTTAACTTGTACTTTCTATATATAAATGAAGGATTTATAAATATATTTTCTTTTAACTCTCCGAGTGTATGCATGTGTATAGCTACTTCATGGTATATATTATGTGAATTATATTATTATAGGGTTAATTTTCTCTCCTAATTGATAATTTAACTTTTCTTAAAAGCATATATAGCTCATGCAGCCATTTGGTGTCTATTAATGAAATACCAGGAGTTGAATTGGGATTTGCATGAATCAATACAAATTCTTTTGAGAAAAAACATAATGCAAGACATATATATATAACTTGTATTAGTATTTTTCTTGGAAAGATTACAATATAAAATTACACGATGAATCCATAAAACACACACCCATGCACACACAAATAATATTCGCAGATTTTGCGGTATACATGCATGAAATGTTTAATATCCTCGTTCGGGTGTAAACATATTTACAACCCATATTTAATAGTATATATATATATATATATATATATATATTTATATATATATATGTTGAAAACTGCAAACTAAAGAACACCAATATATTAACCATGTATTATGCATACATGTAAACACATACCATTGGTTTAAGACAAACAATTTAACTTTGATAGTAACCCAGCAAGGGTTATTCTTGTTTCAAGAAATATTGTCCGTATATGAAGGCATGACATAGCATATGTATATGGTGAAAGGTTCATTTAATGATATACATGAAAATGTTATATATGTTTACACCCAAACGAGAATATTATAAACATTTTATAGCACAAAATGAAATCTGTATACATGTATTTATATATAATAATATAGAAGTCGAACAGTTTATTCTCTCTTACTGTCTTTTTCTTCCTTCCTTCTCTCTCTCTCTCTCTCTCTCCCCCACCCAATATATATATATATATATATATATATATATATATATATATATATATATATATAGACACCCAATCAGCTACTATCTTGGTTGTGACTTTTCATCATTTTCATCCAGAATAAAGATGCTAGGGTCCTGCGCGGGGCGGGTTTTGACCCGCAGCCCTCGGGGGGCCCGCAACCCCGCAGAGGATTCTTTGCGGGGCGGGGCGGGCTACATCTATGAAAACTCGGGGCGGGCCGAAATAAAGTCTGTGCGGGGCGGGGCGGGCTGCGGGTTGATGATCTGCATGGCAGTTCAGTAGAACATGAATATATAATTATTCATAAGAAAACTTTCATTCTAAGACATTGATAATTTTGTATAAAATATTTTCAGGTGCATGTTGTAAAAATAGTAATATGAAAAGATAAATGTTTATAAATTTTAATTTATTCCTGTTAACCCCTTACACTGACTGACAGTTGCAACAACACTATGCATATGTGTCTTTTCTAGGTATTACTTCAGTTTTTTATATACAAAAATAGATGATGCATCATTAATCTGAAATTTAGATTTTAAACAATTGTCCTTGCAGTGGAAGCTGGTCATAACTTTGTATAAAGTTACCTTGCCTGATGTTGTATATGGACTGTAAGCCGGTACTTGTGTCAGGTCTCACATATTACATAATATGACTGGGAGAGAAGCAAGGGCTTGATTACCTTTCATCTTGTAATAGACAGTCCATGGCTACAGCTGGCTGTGTAGGTGACTCAATTGACCAAGAACTTCACAAAGCCTACGGTGGACTCCTTATCTAATTGTAACTCCATGTGCTGTCAATTTGTAACTGACATTGACCACTGCATGGCTGGTCAAATCCCTGTTTGGGCACTCCAAAAGGTGGTGATGACTACTATAAGAAACACCGCTCTGGTCATGTCTATCTCTATGAACATCCTGACCCTAAAGCCACATCGGTCAGACTACCCCTCTACTCCCTTGACCATCTGATTAGTCTCAGTTTCTGCTAATTAGCAGATTATGACTGACAAGATTTTAACCAGCAACACACCTCGGTAGTTTGGTGGCTTGTGATTAGCCTATACCATTCCAAAGGGTAATTTGGGTACACATATTTTAAGGAAATTTATTTTTTTCTTTACTTTTTTTTTTAAATTGAAGTAGAAACAGACACAATAAATCAATGGTTTATTTCCCCTGTAAATATTATAACATATTTAAGGTGTGTTAAATTATTATGTATATCTCAAATCCATTTAACCAATCAAACATGTCTTTAAAAATATTTCATGAATTATGGATTGAATGATTGCAAAAACGTATTAAAATTAATTTTAATTCCAATTATCAAACATTTCATATATATTAATGATAAGCGTGGCTTATATATGTGCTGTAAAATATTCTTGAAATGTAAACCTTTGGATCCGAAAACTTTAAAAAAAATATTTTGCGGGCTGGACTGCGGGCCGGACACTTGAAAAATGCGGGGCGGGGCGGGTGCGGGCTGACAGGGCAAGATGCGGGGCGGGTGCGGGTTCAATTTTTCGGCCCGCGCAGGGATCTTTAAGATGCCCGTCATTGACGCCTCGTATATAGAGCGTGGTGTAAAGAACGTATGAAAGTTTAATGCTTGATTGTAGCATGGTCCAGTAGATATATTCTCTTTACATATAGTAACCCGATACGGGATCAAAATGAAAATCAAATTACTGTGCTGGAGTTATTGTGTCTCGTATGAGTGGATCGACATGCAGTGTTTCCAAAATGCAACTAACAAAGGATCTATTGATAGGAAGGCAATCTCTCTGCATGCTTTATTCGCAAAAAAAAAGACCGTATATTCACAAAAAAAAAACAAATTTATTCTCAAGTACGCACGCTCGTTTTTGATTCGCGCAGGAATGCGATATTTTCACCGTCCTGTTAGCTGTCAGATGAATCAATGGGTGGATTAATCATCGTGTGGATAATATCTCTGGTGTCTATACAGTCTTTGTGAACAGCTTTTTTTTTGTTGTTACCTCAGAGTATACTATACAAACCATTTTTTCATATTTCATATCTGCCTGTGTTTTATTTTCATGAAGAAACAGCAACCTATTCACGCTACCTGTATGAAACGAAATAAAACCAACCAAAAATGTATGTTTTTGCACTGGTATAGGCCGTGTATATAAGAGAGAATTCCAGTGTATATATGAGAGGGTATTCTAGTGTATATGAGAGGGAATTCCAGTGTGTGAGAGAGAATTCTATATAGGGGGGGGGGGGGGGAATTTAAAGGAGCCTATTCACATATACCTTTTGAAAAAGAATTTATGTGATTTCTCACTTCCTCTGTATATATATATATATATATATAAATCATCTTAGGGTAATTTTGGTTGTGAAACATTCTTATAAGGCCTTCATGAAGGATGTATGAACTTGTTTTTCAACATGTTTGTTTAAACACAGCCATGTTGACAAACCGGAAAAACATGTAACTTAAGGTGGTAGGTTGCATATACATTGAGGTAGAAAGGTCACTTGTTACATTCGCAAAATTCTGGCTTATCTGACTTGCTGCTAGATGCTCCTGTTGAGTCTGTTTTGATAATTTTGGCGGGCCCCTACATATATTATAAATAGGTTGATATAAACAAAAATAGTAGCTTGTGTGCGGTGAAATCCACGTTTTCTGGCCTATTTTCATAAAAGCACCCAGGAAATACCTTAAGTTTATGAAGGTCAGATAGGTGAATGGGCCCCTATTAGTGAGAGGGAGAAATTTAGCGTATGAGAGAATTCTAATGCCAGAAATATTATGGTGTATGAGAGAGGATTCTATAGCGTGAGAGATAATTCTATAGTGTGAGGCAGAATTCAAGTTAATAAGATATGGGAGACGCCTATATTGTGAGAGGGATTTTATAGGGAAGAATTTAAGTGTATGAGGGAGAATTTTATTGAGAGAAAAGTGTGAGACAGATTTCTAGGGTGTGTGAGAGATAAAGCTTTTATAAAGCTAATTAATGTTAACGTTACAGATAATACGTATTTATATGGATTTTTTTTTAATCTTTTGGGTTAAACGAGGATAATTATTTTACGAAACATATGTCCCTTCTATTTTACAGAAATCAAACTTTGTATAAAGTTGTTAGCGCACAAATAATGATGTTTATACTAGAACATTTGGTAGTTATTACATGCGTTTATCATCATATGTATAAACTTCTGCATTATAGTGAACAAGAGGCCAGGTCTATAGGTGCCCCTGCCTGCGTGTGAACAAACTCTGCATGCTGGTTCACATCTTGTATAAACAAGCTTTTAGTAGAGAATACACCTATGATATAAAATACGTCATGGTGCAATGATAAAAGTTAAGTAATATGTAAACTGATTTATTTATTTGATCATATATCCAGACTGTAATAATTAAAAAAAAAATTGTTTGTCCTGAACATGACATACTGTTGAATGCCGAGGAAATTGAATTTAAAATGAAGTACAGTTTTTTTATTGCTTGTCATTAAATCTTCTTTTCAATAGTTACGAATACAAACAAAATTAACCGATAAATAAACTTTAAAAACGGGTTTTAAATATTACGACAATTAAATATGATCTTTCCTATTTCGAAAGTCGGATGAATAAACAAAATGAGTGTTTGTATGAGTGTATACCGGAAGTACCTGTCATACAGTGTTTTGTTTGTACGATGTTCATATAAAAGCGGTCGATTCTCTAACAGAATGAGGTCGGTAGTACGGGTCTGATCAATAACGACAACCTGAAGTTGGTATTCTCCACAATACGGCTGTCACGACATCCCAGGCTTTCTCGCAGCGGTCAATGCGACCTTTTGGGAGCTCAGGCGCCCTCTGGGGACAGGCGCCAAATAAACAGACAACACGAACGAATTGACAAGCAGAAAGCCAAGTGACTTGAACAATTACGGTAATGCCTTACCACTCAAGTGCTCGCACAGCAAGACAAGTGCGCTCATCATTATAATGATGGTTACTGTCGCTTGCGAATGCCTGGCCGCAAATGCATGTCTCTTAATGCAACAATTGTTTGGGCTATACCCGCGAAGCGGGTTTCCATTGGAGGAATCCCAGGGGTCTCTTGCTAAGTACCACGTAGGCTCCCAATAGAAAGTCTGCGCTTTGTGGGCGCGACTGGACCGGGGAACGGGGCAGGTTGAATTAACAGCGCGTACCTCATTGAACGTAAGCCATTCTGTTTTAACATTCTGCTATGGACGTGTGCCATGGGTAACGCGATTCAATTAAACACAAGTGGGGTGGGCTCACACCATCTTCCAATAAAGTATTATTCCCTCGGGCTTCACGCTTCTTGCCTCAGCCCACTTTGATTCTAATCTAATGAGAGGCCAAAAAAGACCATCCGCGAGTCAGTTTACCTGGCGGTGTTTGTCGTACCATCACATAATTAAACTCGCTACCAACGGCAGCCTTTTGCGCCGGAGTCACGGGGAACTAACCAAGCAGTCTCCAAATCGTACAAAGCCTTGATCTATAAAGAACGCTGGCAATGCACGTGGTTTTATATTTAAACTTCGTTCTGAAAATCACACAGCCTGTGAGATTTTTAATTTAATAGCAGATATTTGGGAATTTGTTGCCTCATGTTTTGTCAGTCTTGTAAAGCCAAAGTCCTGTTAACCATTAATAATAAAAAAGAAATCTAGAACACCGGCTACAATAAGTTCATTTATTGTTTTAAATAACCGAGTTCATTTGGTTAACTAAAGTATATACCTGAAATAATAAAAGATACAGTATTTACCGACCGTGTTACAATCATAATCCCTTTTAATAATTTATATTTACTGTATACCGTGGACATAATATAATACACGTACCCGACGACGCAATCAGTATAAATATGCTAGCTTTTGAAAAAAAAGTTCAACATATTTCTTATCAATATACAGGTTTAACGCAATCCCCTACATGTTAAATTAAGATTAAGTATAAAGAAGTCAGGAATAAGTGTATTATCATATTCATATTACATGTATAAGAAGATAACAGAGTAGCATGAATACCGTTGAACAGCAGTCAAAGAATTAACAACTATTTATAGTAATAAAAGGTTATTGTCTAAAAACAGGACGCGATAATGTGCATAATAATTAGTACGGGATTATTCAATATAAGGGGAATATAGATATAATTTTCATAAGGTATTTCTATATTCTTTACTATTAAGATAAACATATCTTGAAATATTTTAAAAATAAATTTCGAATTTAGAAATACACTTTGAAAAGTAGTAAGATCTGAAGAGCAGCTTGCTCATTCCAGATAATAACCCCTGATTAATCAGATTGTATAGATATACATGTACATGATACGTGGAAACACCATGTAAAATATAATTTCCTTAATGTGTGGTTAAGCTTTACTTTTATATCATATAGATTATACAGTATAATACTATACAATATAACTTAATTTTACAGTAATCAATAAAAAGAGGAGTATAATTATACATTCAATATCTCTATATTATTATTCATGTGCCTGCTCTTGGGCTATAAGTAAAAAAAGACCATAGCGTGCATGCCAGATTAGTTGAGACATATAGGTCGAGTAATGGGGGCTTCCTACTAATGGCGCTGGTACCATGCATGGCTGCTGATCTAGATCACGTGACTGAGCCGATGATCTGTACACGTAAATGACGTATATGTGTGTACAGGTGGTCACGTTTACGACTATACATGTATTTGGTTGAAAAGGCGAACACAATGCATGGAGTTCATGCTGCAATTGAGATTGTTAATTGAATGATGAATAATGGTCACCATGATCATTAAGTCTCATCGTGTGTTATTTAAGTCATTGTATCTCACGATTTGATAAGCTGAAAATTGAATGTAAAGTCACAGCAATAATTTAGATAATTTCTATGTCAATATAGAGTATACAGATACAGAATACATAAACATATTCTTACCCCTATAAAATCTCCTCCTTGATTTAAAGTCTACTTTTATGGCCTAATTTAATTTTATTGATTTTGTCAAAAAAACCTTGCAAAAATATATGTATCAATACTGTGTTATCATATATATGGTATTCAAAGTTTATGAAATTATAATTCAGAGACATTATCGATATATTACTTTTTCATTGTTTGTAAATCAGTGATATTACCAAGCACATTGACGTCAAACTTTTGACAAATCTATAATACACCTGTCTCAGTATTTTAACCATGTGATTAGTATCACTGACACTGTAACTTCAGATAACATGTAAAAACACTGTGTTTTTAAGTAGTTGTATATTATTTTATTGAAATGCGCAGGTTATGGATGAGTATAGAATGATCTTTTATTTATTTTTATAAATACAATCTCTCTATATATATTTATTCAAATCTTGAAATAAAAACATCGATCACGCTATACGTGTTTTAATAACGTTAAAGTTAATTCATTATTACCTTCTGCTTTGTACCTTGCCTTGCATTCTGGATGTCTGAGCAATAACATTGCCTGACAGCAAACAGAAATGGAAACCGGAACCCGATACACCAGGCAGGTTTCTGATATTGCCATGCATGTCATATAATTCTTCCATTTACAGAGACTTTCATTAAAAAAGTTTATTGCAACTAAATGACTACGTGATCTACACACAACCAACTCTACACTACAGGAGAAGTTTCCCATACCGAAAAATATGATTTCAGGTTAGCACAGAGACAAATTGGTATTTTATTTCCTAAGTATTAAATAATCAAGTCTCTGGGTATGAGAGACTTAAGTTATGACCACGTGACACACTCTCCGAGCAGATGCGCTGTTTAATTCCCTTTGAAGGTCCTGGAATCTGAATGATCGTTAAAAAAACTTTCTGTGGGTGACAAATATTTATATATCACCAAAACAATACATCATTACTTGATATATAGAGAAAGCCAGAGCGAAGTTGTTTATAAATAAACAAATAAACGTATACAGAAAATAAAGGCATCATTAATAAAATTATATAAGGAAAACCAAAGAGGAAAAGCAGTATATAAGAAGTTTTAACATACTTATTAATCATTATCATACATATTATAGATATATATGTCAAATATGATTCATACCATGTTATAAACACAGCAGGCAGGGTTGTAGATATACATTATATAAATTTACTACCTACATTTGCAGGTACTTTGAAGTGTGAGTGATTCGTTAGACTTCGTCTGCTGACTATTTAAAAGGTAACACAAATAAAAAACTAATATCCTTTTTAAAGCTAGACTATTTTAAAAGCCGGCAATCATGGACTTTCTATCTAAGACAATGTTTGATACACACGCCCTTTTTCAGAGCGGTGTGCGTATTTATCTGTTAACAGTGGAACCCCTTACATATGATCACCCTGCTATCATGTCTGTATATATATATATATATATATATATATATATATATATATATATATATATATATATATATATATATATATATATATATACTTGTTTTCTACACACACACACACACACACATATATATATATATATATATGAGAGAGAGAGAGAGAAAGAGAAAGAGATTTAGACAGACACAGACGGACAGACAGATAAATACAGACAGACTATTCTGAAATTTTGAAGATACTAGTATTCAGAAATCTTGTGGTTTTATTCCATTTTTAGTATCTTGTAACGATGATTTTTTAAACTATTAACTCTTTATATGTTTATTAGATAAAACTGAGAAGACTGCAAGATTGAAAGCTAGTCTCAGTATCTGAAAAACAGCAATATGTCATTATATCCATACTATCCATACACTATACGTGCGTGTATTAATATTAAGGTATACAGAGATTTGATCTTGTTAAGAAAATCTATATAGAAGATAAAAGCTTAATGAATTTAAGTGAATATATATGAAAAAAAGAACAATATGTTAAGGTGAAATCTGAAATCGTAGGGGCTTAGTTGGAAATCGATGTCAGGTTATAAGGGGGTAATCTGAAATAAGTTTATCCCTACTCCTGGTAACCTTAATACCTGCATGCATGGGGGTAACCATGGACATGGGGTAATTTGAAATCGCTACACCGTTTGTCTTTGATCTGGTCACCTGAACCTTAATTCTTCGCGTTCCCATTCAGAGTTTCTATGTTTAAATAAAGCAGGTCTTGAAAATAATAGTAATCAAAATGAAGTACAGGCTGTATTTGTTAAGATGAAACAAGTTCCTTGAAATCAGGGCGGTATTGCGTGTATTAAAGGACTGGGTCACGTGATTGGTGATCTTCTATGCAGTTCACGTTGGTACCCTGTAGCTGTTTGCCGGGGAATAACTGTTGACGCGATTACATATTTTTAATATGCATGCAATTAATTCACCCCAATAATGATTTTTTTTTCATTGTACATGATCTCAAATTGTTAAAATAACTTAATATTATAGTATTTTTTTAACAATATTAATTATAAAATCTTGCTTCACTATAGTAAAAAAATACAATTAAGACTTAGTGATAAAATATAATGAAATATACTTAAAATAAAAAATAAATAAAAAAGTAATTAATAATTTAAGTAAAGGGAATTTCTTCTAAACATATGGATGACAATTAAATAAAAAAAAATGCAGTCTTAGAAATTGTTTAATTATATCATATTAACAAAATACCGATACTTTATAATATATATATATATATATATATATATATATATATATATATATATATATATATATATATATACTAGTACTAAATATATAGCGTACATTCAAGTGAAGTTGTGTCAGATTGTGTTGTTGAAAACAACCCGTTCGCTGGACACAATACACTAAAGCCCATTACATACATTGGTCCACAGTTACATTTATTTTAAAAATATATTCTATTTTTTATTAATAAGTAAATATAAGTAGTGATTAGCTTTTACGTCGATTCACTAAATAATTCTTTATACAGACTGAGTATTTTATAAAAGCATATATACTATGCTTGTAATACATACCTATATATATATATATATATATATATATATATATATATATATATATATATATATATATATATAGGTGTAATCTATGAAATATTAGTATATGTTTTGTATATTGCTGCATGTCACGAGAAGGATTTGTCCTCAGTATATGTATATACACACCTATATGTTTATACATATTTATGTATATATACACGTACACATACTTCCTATACACACATGTGTGTGAGTGAGCGTACGTGCATGTGAGTGTGTATTATTATGCCGATCTTTTACATTTTATTCATTCAACAAATGAGTCTATTTGCAAAAAAAAAAAAAATATTACAAACTACTAACTAAACCTATAATATGAATATTATATTATAAACTGAAAGACTACATATAGGATAAAGAATATATAAACGTAAAAAAATGAAATATCACAAAAGCACACATTAATCTGAGTATATCTTATTTAATGATGTGGGTGTGATACTTGATGTGTGTAAATATGTTACTTTAATTCAGTTTGGGAAATGGGCCTTTGTTGTCGTTAATATCTGCATGAAATATGCATGGTATAAAACGCTAGAGTTTTCAGTCCATTTATCCTTCATGACATTGATGGCTAGTGAATCCACTTATATTAAGTTAACCTGCAATTGCAGATATATCATAGCACTTCAATGATATAATAAAAATATAATTTCTCTGGAAAAACAAAACCCTCTGGAGATATTTGCCTATAGTGAATTTACTTTGTTTTTACTTAAATTTGTCATGGTGTTATTAGAGACCTTGAATATCATTTTTTTTAAAATAATATTGAAACATTTTTATAACTTTTCTATATGTATAACTTTACCAAAACATATCCCACCGGATGGGGAATCATAAAAGATGAAAAGAAAACTATAAATAACTTTTGGCACACAGAATCTCAACGATAATTATACATAAACGATAAGCACGTGGCTTACATATCCCACCGGATGTGGAATCATAAAAGATGAAGAGAAAACTAAAAATAACTATTGGCACACAGAATCTCAACGATAATTATGCATAAACGATAAGCATGTGGCTCTGAATGGTTCATAGATCATGGAATATATATATATATATATATAATTTCCACTTTCGTTTCAGGGATTGGACAGTTTTATAATCATTTATAATAAAAATAAGTAATACATTGCTACTTTGAAGGAGCATTAGGTTTTCTTCTGTAAGGATTCTTTATTTTAGAATTAATATATAGATATTCAGAATATGATAAGAATTAAGGTTTAAAGTATGAGCTAAATCTCGAGGGTTTCGATTTGTCAGGCAAGTAAATATATATATATTTATATATATAGCTTTGTTGAACATATACCAAGCTATACACAGAGTCAATTTAAAATGTTTCTTTTTAAAAATGATATAAGTTATAATAATATAAACTGAATTTGAAATCACAGATTTAAAGTTGTCAGTTTTGAATTTGTTTATATTTGTGGAATACTGAAACTATATTTTGTATACACAGTTATAAAGATGTATTATCGAATGGCTATGCATGTCGCGCTCTAGCCGAAAATGTGAACATGCATGAACTGTCAGATCTGTCGATGAATCAGTGTATGCGACAGAGCTCTTTGTATACGTCGGTTTATTATGGTTCCCTGCAAATAAATAGCCAGTAAAATAGTTATAAGTTGTTTGCAACTTGCCGTTCATGCAGCCTGCAGATATACTTCACATTTTGCTGATCAATGTGTCCAGGTTATTCGCTTAATGTTTTTATTTTATAAATTTGAAATATCAAAAATATTCTTAAAACACAAAAAAAATATTTTGTATAATTAACTGTTTAAAGTCACATTTGCATAAGGTATCCCTTCGCGATTTGAAGAGGAACAGTATATATTTTTCTTTTATTGAATGAAATAAAAGCATTCACCACTGCATGCTAGGTTAAGGTCCTATATGTATTCCTGTAGACAAGAATCATATACATATTTTCTAATTTCAACGTAATTTAAATATTAAATATATTTGGTTAAATCTATATCTAGAGCACGATACTTGACTTAATCGTTTTATCCATATATACTTTTTTTACACGAGGGAAGAAGTGTTTGTGTGAAACCAGTGTTTATGTATATGTCGAAAAAATCTCATTCTATATATTAATATATACCAGTAGTACAGCGTAATACAGTCACGTGACCCAGCAGTCAGAGCGACATTTGATTTAGTGACAGTGGGTACATATTGACTCGACTTGAATTGTCACGAGTCTTCAAGGAAACTGTCGATCGATGAAAAGATGAGGCCACAAGAGAGCGTGTTGAAGAATAGCCAGGGCCCGACTACCGACGTCCACAATTAGTTTATTTTACGAAACCTGAGAAAACGCTTGTTCTCCGAAACTATCACAAGAATCACGGAATATAGGAGCTAACGGCTTTCATTATTGACAGCTCTCTCACATACGTGTGTTCGATTGATGCGCCATCCCACTTCAGTCAACATTGGGAGTGCGCCTTCAAGTATCCAAGCGCGATATGATACTGTTCTGTTGTTAGCCCCAACACCAAAATGCTTTTGTTTTTTAGAGCCCTTATTCCCGGCATGTGGTAGCTTATTATCTCATTAATGCTTGTCTTTTGGCCAGGTCAACAACTGAGGCCACCGAAAGCGTGCACATTAATAAAGATTATTCCTCTCGTCGAGGGGAACAAGAAAAGAAATATTGTCCCCTTCTGTTGAGGGGTTAGATATATTGCAAAGACGGAATCGATACTGTCATGTCCAGCTTCTATTTAAGTAAAGGAAACGTCCAAGGAGGTACTCGTTAACTTATTTCTCAGAACTGAAAATCGATTTATATATAGTGTTAATATTTACTTATCGATATATCATCAATAACTGAAAGCTTCAGAACCTCTTGCTGAAAAATAATTTGTAAAAGTAGTCACAATATTTTCACGGTAATAAAGTGAAAAACTGTGAAATGTATATGGCCCCTGTAGTGTATATATAGTTTATATTGTACAAATACTGAAGATACGCATATATATCCATTTATATATATATATATATATATATATTCCATATATAAATTTAAATGTGGTCCTGCAGTGGCCACTTTCTAATATATTTACGTGCGGGTGAGCAAAGTTGAACAAAATAGAAGTTGTCAACTTTGCAGTTTCGATACAGAATTTTATTAATTATATGATATATATGATATCATTGTGTCATCGTATATTAAGTTTACATAATATTTTAATATATTATTATTATTATTATTATTATTATTATTATTATTATTATTATTATTATTATTATTATTATTATTATTATTATTATTGTTAAATGCATGCGTATTTACAGAAATAGCGTGTGTAAAATAATTATATTGTGACTCACACACACGCACATACATACATACCTACATACATACCCACATACATATATAAATACATATATACATATATACATACATACACATATATACACATGCACGCTCCAGTCATGACGATGATAATGATAATGACATATTAAAGAAGAAGGTAACAATAATAATTATTATATCTTCGCATTAGATGCATAACGGATTCATATGACGTCATTATGACGTCATTTTTACATGTACAGGAGCGGTATAATATATGTAGGGTTCAAACACAGCGTTTAATTCATTGATGAAGTAACCGTGTTAAAATTTCTCAAAGCGCCTATAAAACTGAGCTAATTCTGAACTTGCCGAAGTTCCTAACCTCCAAAGTGAAATAAATACTTGACACCCGATATACTTAGGAGTGCAACCCATGCAGCCCAAAACAATATATGGTGATCTTGAACATGGCGAGGAGATTTATTTAACTTAGGCAGTGTCATTTATTAATACGACTACAGGCCTCATTGTGTGAATTGGCACTGGTTCCTGTCACTAAGCAGCTCATCATTTCAGGGTCAGCACACGAAATCCGAGCATTAATCAGAGGTCTGAACCTACCCCAGCCTGTACATATATAACACTGGAACCCACATTGTTTTATTATTGATGAACCTCGAAGCACGAACACTTGAACTTAAAGCCCAAGATTACCATGATATAACGCGTTAAAATCTTTCCTGGAGATAACAAACCAAATTCGCTAAAAACTTCACATCTTGTCTCATATATATTAAAATGTCTCCAGATATGTCTTACTTTTACTTTTAAATACCAGTGATTCTTTGGTAAATATGGATTCACTTGAATTTACAATCAACGGGTGTCGTCTGCTGCGCTCCAAGTGCATGCCGGGACATGTTTCGAGCGCAGAGGCATGAAACCAGCCTGGCGGGACGTCTCAGTGAATTAATTTCTCTCAATCTACAGTTGGGCGGGTTTCTACCTAGGGGGTAATCGCCGCCCCGCCGGGCACGCTTTCGATCTGAGCAGGGATGCCAGCTGTTCGAATTAATTGAGAGGTCATTTAAGTGGATAAATTGGCTCAAGCGAACAGGTAGCGATGTGGAGGGGAGGTACAATTCACACTCGAGTTGTGACGAGAGAGCTCGTTGACCGCCCAAGTTTACATGTTGCGTGTTCTATATATTATGTTTGGGATACTCCCGTACAATGGTGTTACACATGAGAGCTTAATGGCCACTTGTAGCAGTTGCATCTGGTCAGTCTTTGCGGTAGACGATGCATTTACATTTCAATCAGAACACCAAGAAGTAGAGCGTTAATTAGTTAACCACCTGTATACACAGTTTAGTACTGACATTGGCCAAACTTGTGACCGTTATTCATTGGACGATTACACTACTCTGAATCAGTATAGGTTTAATAGAACAGCAATTTTTCTAAATATTCAAAAGGATAGTTATGGTCATCTTTTATTTAGAAATAATTTATATCGGGATGTCTGAGAAAATAAACACAAATTTAATAATTGGGAGACACTGAAATATCGCATGGTATATATATATATATATATATATATATATATATATATATATATATATATATATATAAAATATATAAAGTCTGAATAAGGACTGTAGTAAGGTACTTATCTACCGGAAACTGGGAAAATGTTCACAGACAGTTGCATGACCAATTAAATATCGGTGTTCACAGAGCTATAGTGCATGTAGTGCGTGTTTAGTATATGTGTATTTGTGGAGGGGGTTCAGGTTGTAAAGGGCTGTTCTGTAATTGTATAAAACGTATAAGTTTATAGATATACCACATCACTTTACGTTTACCTTATTTTGCGTAATAATAAGCTGTGTTTCCATGTATCCGTAAAAAATCGTATCCGCAAAAGACGTACGTACGCTTCCTATAGTGCGCAGTCCGTCAAAACTGTTTCAATAGGTACGTACGTTTTTCTTGCGGATACCCTTTTACCTGCCTCTTTTGAAACTGCGAGGACGACAGGCAGGAAGAAGGTCAATATGTCTCATCTCACCTGTTGCCGGGGCACTGTTGGGAAATGTAGACATTTTTGCCATCCGCAAACGGATGAATCCGTTTTTTTTGCGTACGAGACGTACGAGATTTACGGATGAATGGAAACACAGCTTAAGTTTGCGTGTATATACATTCCATGTTGTAAGTATTATACAATGTATTACACAGAATTACACGTATTGTAAAACTGTATTTAAATATTGCTTATAGAATAGATTCAGTGCCTTTAAATATTCTTAAAGAATAAATACCACTTGCAATTTGTAGAAAAGTTAGATGACAAAATATAAAATACTTCATGCTATACTAAATTAAAACTTATTTAAAATCACAATAATCATATTATAATTGGTGTAATTATTTTTGTATTTCACCACTGTTAATTTTAAACTGTTCAAAACAAAAAACTCAGAAATCATCGAAAATATAAGTGGAACGTTAATTATATATACTGTAAAGAATTATGTCACCATATATCACGTGACTTTGTGTCCTGAAGTTTTTTTTTAACATAAAATACTGCTAAATGTGATACTCTCCACTTTACTTTATATAAGAAATTATCTTCTCTCTTTGCGTACTAGTTTGCCATTGTCGCATCATATTTTTTTCTTTCTCTTTATATATAATTATATATATTTAAATTTGTATTTCACTCACAAACACACATGCACACACACCATCACACACACAAACACACACACATATATATATGCATATATATGTATATAATATACTAAACTATATATGTCATCATACGTACGGTATTTTCAGATAAAATATATATGACTCATATATAACCAATGCAAATATAAGGACATATGGCGACGGAAATTTTTTTAAATGCAATAAGTGAAGGAGAAGTTTAACTTCAGCCTTTACAAATAATGTTCGTGGAGCTGCATAATTTGTGAATATTTACATGGCAAGCCAGCGTCATTATTGCAAAACGTCGCAAATTATGATATAGCGGACTGTCCCTTAATCGAAATTAAACCCACAAAATCGCGTCTTCTTTATGTAACCATATGTTCATTACAAAACCTTAAGATCTTTTATTTGATGGCCACGCGCCCGCGGATGCTCCGACTCTGCTATCATTTACAAGGGCAAGTGTGGCACAACAAAGGTTGATAAAATCCACAATGAACTTGTTTTTTTTTAAAGTAAACTCATTTTCAGTTCTTAAGAATTACAGGAACTTATTTGGTGCTTTCAATTTGGTCCGTTTGAAAGAGAAAGAATTGTAGTAGGTGGCTTGTGCATTCACTTGCATCTGTTGCTGTTTGATATAAACAGATGGTCGCGTTTGGGTGACAAACCCTCGGCGACTCCACCTTGCAATACCGACCGTATGCCGTTACCATCTCATCCCAAGTTAATCAAGCCGTAACAACACGCTAGTCGCGTATCATTGACACTTCAAAGAGAAGCATTATGTACCGCTGTTGCTAATAGAGTCGGAGGCAACCTTGACAAGGGTTGGCAAGTGCCGCCGGGTGGCCCGAGTGACTTTTAATGAAAGCGGACTTCTGTGGTTCCACCGCGGAATGAGTTTATAATAGACTTGTGCGGTCTGCAGGTAAACCACGTTTCCTTGGGATAATAGGTGTGATATCCCGGACCAAATGACCAATTTGTTATATTACAATCGGACACGAAACCTGTTTGGATGTGATTATAGACGTGCCCCTGCATATCGCTGTAATTATGCCATCTGTAGCTCATGTTTAGTCGGGCATCCACGAGAACACTAAGGATATTGAGAGAGAGAGAGAGAGAGAGGGAGGGATGGAGTGGGGATGGCTATCACATGAGTATAATGTTATCTAGCAAAGACTGACCGACTTACATCTTTGTAAAGAGTAACAAAATAAAAATAAAAAAGTAAATAAATAACAATTCTTGTTGGTATTGTGTGGTATTGTATAATAACCAATTTATCCGCGTGTATAAATATTAATATATATTTAACGTTACCTTATAAACTATGATTATCAGTTTCCATTCATATACAATTCAAGAGAAATGTATGGGTGCAGACATTTAGTTGTCACGCATGATCTAGTTTATACATACAGTGTGAAATAAAAATTTAAATACAAATCCAAGGAAATTACTGAAAAACTGCAATGTACGCAGGGAATAACGCACAGACTAAAATGTGAATTAATGGCATTGTTTATATAAGGAGCCAATTATAAAACAAACGAAAAAGTAAAATTATTGGAACTTTTCATGTTGAGCGACCATTATGCATTTAAAAAGACTGCCAGTATACTCTACATGGACATTTTTGATGTATACGCAAGGGTTACAAATTCGTGAAATTCGCGCAATGGTTATAATCTATAGAAACCCACGTGTATAATTAAGAACAGCTGAGCAATCATTTATATAATTACCACATTAATTAACTCAAACTCACCTGCACGGTTCCCTAATTAGAAATCTAGTCTATATATATATATATATATATATATATATATATATATATATATATATATATATATATGTACGAAATTGGGACCAGCCTATATAGCAACAGTCCAAACATACATTGATCAAATTTTAGGGGTAAATAAATTCCGGACCTAACTGCATGTGGGTAAATCAATGGGAAAGTATCAAATTAAAAATCATATATATTTATATAAATTTCAAATAACCAATAATATTCTAGTAATAAAAATTCTGGGGAATCGCGAAAAGTGAACCCGCAAGAAACACACAAACGTTCAAAGCGCCAATTTATGAACCTCCTCGAAATAAATTAACGAAATTTTCATCTTGCGATTATGAAGTTAAACAACATTTATGCACGACAGTTTATGAAAAATATTAATGCTAACTATAAACCTGCAATACATCCCACAACAAACCCATCAGCAAACACGCCATGCATTTAGCTGACATCGTTTTGTTGTCTATTGACTGAAGTCATATATATTCTTCAATTCTGAACCTGTAAGATATATCATTGTAAATCACACAGAAATTTCCATACGTCGGGTTTTAACTGATAAAGTTTCGCTTAAAATTCATTATTACAATTTGATACAAACTTATTTTCATGGTCTCAGGTAACACATTTCTGTGCAAAATTATACTAGCAAATATTTCCAGACTATTTTTGTTAACTCGCTCATTGTGTTTCTTTAATGTTGTGAGCACCATTATGTTTGAATTTATTATCATGTTTGAATGTATCAATATAACTTTTCTTACACAGATTTCTACATGTATTAGCCACATCACAGAAACTTAACCATATATAGTTGTTTTTAGAATAAAACAGAAATCACGAAAATTTTGAATAAATGAAATCAGACCACATTCTTCGATCGAAAACAGCGAAAACAAAAGAAAACTTCTCTATATTCATTTTAATAATACGGCTGTGTACAGTTGTACAGCAGAAAGGTGATTATACCTTTAATAACAACCGTATATACACTTTCCCGTGACAACATTTTACAAACTTTATAATAGTACTAATTCATGTAAGGTGAGAGAATAGTTCTTGATAAGGGTTTACACGCCTCAAGTCCTACATGCACGTTATTTTCCAGATAGCTGAAATTGGAGGTGTTTAACTTTCAATTCTCCTTTGGGTGAGCATTTAATTCTCGGGTATATCGCCAGCGACACACGAGAGCTTCCAGAAAACAGGGTATTTCTTACACTTCAATATGCACGTCCAATTTCCGGTGCTTTTCTCTTTCAAAGTTTATTGTTTTACTTTCGTTTTGCATGTATAGCACAAGTCCGACGCTTATTATCCCCTTTACCCCGTAAAACTTTGAAATTTCTTTATATCAGCAGATATTATGCGGGTAGTTCATTCAGCTAATTTAGTATAACATTTTCTGCATGCATTGCTAATATCGAAATGTGATTCTAAAATATGTTATATGTCATATATATGTTATATATGCTATTTCAAAAGTAAAATGTTTATGTATATTTTTTATACATATGTGTGCGTGAGTATGTTTATAACAAATATATGTATCTAAGGGTAAGGGAACGTTGAACCCTTCAATTATACATGGAATAAGGCCAAGCCAGTTAGTCTTGTACATTATATCATGCATGTTATACATATGTTTTAAATATACACGAAAATATGCATTTTATAAGTTTGTCACTGTCATTAAAACGTTGACTGACATATTTTCCACTACTTATTATATTGAAATGGAAATTATATAAAGAAATCAAATAAAATAAGGAAATTATAGGAAAACATGGGCAATAGATGAACATATTCATTGACAGGAAGACACATCCACACCCATGAATATATATGTACACATATTTCCTTTTGAAGTAAACTATTATCAAACTGGCTTTTATACCAGTAGTTTCCTGAATAAACAATATCACCTCAAATATCAGCATGAATATTTGCTGTAATGGTTTTTATATATAAGCGCCCACATATATTGAAACCTGCACTGTGATACAATTAACATTTTAACCCTGTAGTTTTTGGAAACCATTAAGAAATGATGTGTTCATAAATAATATACGTGGTGGTATTTTTTAAACCCCACACCGAGCACCTTCTGTATGATAAACTTGTCACTGCATCAGAATGATATATAGTCACACCAAGCCCGGGAACGAATGGTCCCGTACCTTGCTCCTTTTCATAATTTATACAACCGATCATGGCTGACTCACCGAGTGCCACTGGCCCGCCTGATATGAGTGTCCATACTGTTGGCAAGGCGAGGTGTTTTACGCGATTATTGATCACAGGAAATAGGGGAGGGTCCAAAATAACAGTAGCTGAGTGCAATATTATACGCCGCACGGACAAGAACTGGCATATCAAGGCGGGAAGCAGTATATATGAAGTATACTATTTAGAGTGTGGTGTGGATGAACTGTTAAATCATTCCCCCCTCCCCCGCATCCCCTCTCTCCCCTCGGGTATTTACATTCTGCACACGAACACCCAGAATATCCTTTATGTTTAAAAAATGTATGTACCTCTTGATAAATATATATATATATATATATATATATATATATATATATATAAATATATATATATATTTTTATTTTATTCGTTAATTGAAAGAAATGTATTTAATGGCATTATACCATCACACACACATATATATATATATATATATATATATATATATATATATATATATATATATATATACCATTCTTTTCCAGTGAATAAAAACTAGTCCATATATTTGTGGCGAATGTTTACCTGAAGGACTTATTTGTGAATTAACAGATTGTTAACACGGATTTCATGTCCTCTAGTTATAATAAAATCTGAATTCCTTCACATGTCTCTAAAATATAGCTGTTATTTTAGTATGAATATTATAATGTAGCCATTTAGTCATACATACAACTTTGTATATGTATATATATATTTATAGTATATATAATCAAACATTTCTCTCTTTCGGCCATCTATCTTGTAAGTATTCTATACATTTAACACATATATAAGAAAATGTTAATCTAGCTGACTATGATACAAGGCGAAGACAATTATAACATCTAAAATGTCAATCAGTTTTATTTATTATAATATATAAATAAAACTGTAATCTGATTTCGAATAAAAAATGCTATCGTTGTGGTTTATATATATATATATATATATATATATATATATATATATATATATATATATACCTTGGGGACATATAAACGTATACCACTAATTGATATAATTATATATATATATATATATATATATGTATATATTTATATATTATGTATACAGAGAGAGATATTTATTTTAAAGGTTGGCTAAAATCAATATCAATCAAACAAGATCATTCCCATGAATAAGAAAAACGGACACTTCGGCAAATATCAAAGTGCAAGGTCATAAATATATTTTTTAGAACAAATTTAACCTGTTGGGAACGCCGGTACCAGTTATTTCCATTCACTTTTTATTATTGGAAATATATATTAAACGTATATTATAAGACAGGAATACAAAGGATATATCCTCCTTTTATAAATATATATATATATATATATATATATATATATATATATATATATATATATATATATATCTTTGAACCACTGCTTTATTTCATTTTAAGCATTAATACTCTAAGCACCATGGTCACTACAGCACTACGTTGATGTTATGATATATCTGTATATATCCATGTACATTTTATCAGATAGTTTTGTTTCACTTTTATGTAATAATTATAGCATTTTATGGACTGAGGAAATGCCCTTCCAGATGATAAATATTTTAGAAAAAACACCATACATGTCTATAAATCTCTCCCTCTTTCTCTTTCTCTCGCTCTCTCTCTATATTTATATATGTATGTATATATATTATATATATATATATATATTATTATATATTCAACATAACGTATACTTTGTATCTAATATAAAAACAAAACCTATATAACATTAACTAAATTTTGGATTCATAATGTTCCTATAATGATCAGATAATCGAGTTATATCGTAAAATATTTGGTTTATTTTAAACTGAGAGTGAAAGGATATCGTAAAATATTTGGTTTATTTTAAATTGAGAGTGATACGTATATGTTGACAAATATGCAGAAAATATATAGGATATTGTTAAAATAATCCAATGGTATGTTAACATGAGAAGGATTTTATTGTTATGTGTTCAGGTTATTTGTATCAAGTTTTTTATATAAAAACTTATTTCAATACTCTTTATAAGACGCAATGTAATAAAAATGCCACTTAGTGAATCCAGTATATGATATGTTCATAATATTTAGACAGTGTCCTTTTTATCCTAACATTTACAAAAAAAAATGAATCATTTTAAATATTTTTGAGTCATATTACCAATTGAAAGGAATCCCATGGACAGTTATAACACATACCGCCACAGCAAGGGAATTCCGCAAGTTCGCAACCCTATATTTAAACGGACCTTCTCGGAAGGCGAAGTGTGAACGATAGGGACATTACAATATTTAGCTAACATGCATGCATGCATGGCCATATAATATTAAAAGATACAGATTCTATCTAAATAAAACAAGTGAAAAGTCAACGGAAACCACAAACTTGTACTAACAGTATATGTTAGAGATATAATCATTACAGTTTAACGCTAAGGAGAGAGAGTGAAACGACACAGCAAGGAAACACCAACTTTGAATGAATTATCTTATAATATATACACGTATTGAAGATTGTTATTTCATAATAATCTACCTGTCTGAAAATCAATTGTTGGTATTACCTTGAATAAATAATGAAATATCACCTTACCTGCGGGTGGTATATGCCAGCATAAGAGGACATATTTCTGGCCATAGTCTGCATGGTGACCAGCGTGCCTGTGAACTTCCTTCTCCGCTGTGAGAATGTGTGGCAGACGAACTCGTTTAGCAGACGAACTTTTGGCCTCGATGTGGGAGCGCGCGACGCGTCTTCTGCTGTGCCGGCCCGGAAGAGACCAAATATACAGGTGAATACAAGGGAGTCGTATAAAGCCGCATGCAGTAATATTATTACATTGTTGTTAATCAATTAGGTTAAATTGAGTTGATTGGAAGAATATGCGACAGATGCCCCCAGAGAGAAACCAAATTGTAATTATTTAATAAATGATGAGCCAGCCCTCGGAATGGATGTGAAAAGGAACCCCGTTTTGAAAGGTGTGCAGTCAACCAACTCGCGGAACCTAGATACTCGAGTTCTAGTCCGTTGCTCAAACCCCATTATGTGGCTATTGTGGCGCACAGCTATCCATCAGGTGAAACCACACAATCGATATTGCTGTCTTTCCCGCCTATCTGCGGGCGCTCATTGTTCCGCGCACGGTGGACAGCAGACGAAGGGCTTTCGTGGAAACTCTCGTCTGCCAGCGTGCAACAAATTAAGTTGGGCCCTCTTTCATGATTCGATCCGGCTCGGAGGTGTAATTAGTTCTTCTACGCACGGAATCTTACCGCAGAAGTGCAATAATTCTTCGCTTCTCATCAGAAATCAAATGGTGATTGCAAAGATGAAACAAGCCCTGCCCGTAATTAAAGCAATTCCCACTTGTTTTGAGGCCAGCCTTTCACCACGATATAGACTCTGGGCTCGCAGCCACTGGCCCATGTTGCTTACTGGGTGAACTTTGGTTACCTTACCTAGCTTATGATGAAAAATTCAAGCTGGCCTATTACAATGTCTTGTATTATTTACACTGGTATCATGTAGCTAACTACTCGGCTTCAGATTTTGCATACACTTCGCACCCTACATAAATGAAAAATTTAACGTTCAGTTACAGACCCGAGACCTGAATTAATGGCCTTGTTCCCGCGGGGGGAAAGAGGGGTACTTGCGTATATTAACAAAATATAATGACTGGTTTACCTGTATACAATACACAGAATATATCCAAGTAAAACAATTACAGAGAAATATATATTATTAACCCTGTTCAATAATGTTATTTGTATCGAGAATTCATTGAGAATTATATGCATATACACATTCCATGGCGATTATTTAACCTTTAACTACACAGCACCATGGATAATCGCTCGGATTTAGATATGTAATTGTTCCTTTATCTATATAGGTAGTCCTCCACACATATAAAAATTAATATGTATGTTTGTATATATATATATATATATATATATATATATATATATACTTTTTATCAATAACTATGCATATCGAAGTATGACAGTGAAGATATATGCATGAATACCAGAGTTTATCCATTTATTCCTGTCATATAAGTATATAGTACGCCATAAAGCAGCTATGAGATCTACTGTATAACAAAATGTCATTTTTAAAAATAACACATTACACATTTTATTCTTCGACAATAAATATCTGTTATGATAGTTCTTTATCTTTGAATATAATTATATTTCTATCTTAAATACATACTTTAATTATATTATTTATTAATATTTTTATATAAACAATCTGTTTGTGCATATACTGATGTTACTATATTACAATGTATGCTGGTTCGTTATTATAATTTTATTTTTATTATATTTATTATATTTATCATTATTATTACTATTATTATTATTATTATTATTATTATTATTATTATTATTATTTTCATTATTATCAATATTATCACCACACGCACGAAAGTGTGCTAAAATATAATTAAGGGTATCTTCATGACACGCCAACCTGTAGAGGCTGGCAGATGGTACTCAATATATCACGTCATTGGTATAGCGCAAAACAGAAAACGAAAGTGACTTTCTATGGCATGGGCATGCACCCTAATGGCGGTTCGACAGCACAGTGACTGGTTGTTCAAACTTATGGTGGTGAACATGTATAAATCACATGTGAATTGGTGTCTCAGTTTTCAGCCTTTGGTGGATAAAACAAATATATTATGTATATCTCATATGTAAAATAAAGGATGGCATCAACACGAGAATCAATATTGTCGAATGAAAATATGTTTAATTGTGTGCATGCATGAATATAACAAGAATAAGATACATGTATGCCGACAGGCTCGACATTGTCTCTGTAGTTATGACAACCTTGTGGCTTAAAAACAGGAGAATTAATTGTACACACTCGTAATGTCAAGGTTACACCGATTGCAAAATGAAATTGAAAAAAAGGTAATTTATTCTACTTTCCTCGCCGCAAATGGCCAGCATCCGTTCACCCATTGGGCTTGGCCATGCAGGGAGATCCCCGAAAACGCAGTATCTCACGAACTATAGCGGTCACAAATATACCTATACGCACATATAGTATATAAAAAAACTTGCGAATATACGTTTATCTATAATGCATCGATACCTGTTATTATTTCAACCCATTTTTTTTTTAAAGAAATATATATATATAGTGATCTATATAATGACGAAGAACCAAACAAATGTAATTTTTTTCTAAATATTTTACATTTTTCGTTGTTGATTTGATAAAATCCAATGTAATTCTTTTAATTCGAATATCAACTATATACAAACAAAAATGTATATAATACTTTTTACTTAATTTGATGTGAAACTTAATACATACAAAACTCTCATGAATTATATGTGTGTCTTTAGCGTGTAATAGCTTTCCGAATTTCTATTAGAAAAATTAGAAAAATAAAGGAATCCACTCTGAGCTTTTAAAAAATGTTCGAGTAATATAAAATAAATCGAAATGCTATGAAGCTTTAGGTGTTAGGTTAAATAAATCATAGTCATGATGGTTCTATTTACCGTTAACATTTATCAGATGTTATGGGTGACGCAGGGAGACATACTCTCCTATACGCCGTTCGCACACCGACTCGCTTCCTTTCAAACTCGTCTGTATATGTCACATGGAAAGGTCATGGGCTGAAGCACAGGTGACGGCGAAATACGCTCATGTACACAGGGTCTGATAATTAATGACTGTACCAGCAACAGAACAGGTCATTCATCGGGTTTTCTACCGAAGGACATGGAGCAGTGAGCTAAAAGCTAAATGCAAGCCAGGAGCGTGGTGGCTTAAATGTTAAGGCTTTACGGCTGTCATTGGGTATGAGATTGGAAGGGTGCTGTGGTTAAGGCTTAACGGCTATCATGCATGGGTTATGAGATTGGAAGGATGCTGGGGTATAGGTTTTACGGCTATTTGGGGGTATGAGATTAGATAGATGCTGGGGTATATTGGCTTTACAGCTATCATTGGGTATAAAGATTGGAAGGCTGCTGGGGTATAGACTTACGGCTATCATGGGGTATGAGATTAGAAGGATGCTGGGGTATTGACTTTACGGCTATCATGGGTTGTGAGATTGGAAGGATTCTGGGGTTAAGGCTTTACGGCTATTTTGGGGTATGAGATTGGAAGGCTGCTGGGGTACTGACTTTACGGCTATCATGGGGTGTGAGATTGGAAGGATGCTGGGGTTAAGGCTTTACGGCTATTTTGGGGTATGAGATTGGAAGGCTGCTGGGGTATTGGCTTTACGGATATCATGGGGTATGAGATAGGAAGAATGCTGGGTCAATAGGCCTTACGACTATCATGTGGTATATAAGATTGGAAGGCGGCTGAGGTATTGGCTTTACGGCTAGCATAGGGTATGAGATTGGATGGCTGCTAGGGTATTGGCTTTACGGCTATCATGGGGTATGAGATTGGAAGGCTGCTGGGGTATAGGCTTTACGGCTATCATGGGGTATGATATTGGAAGGATGCTAGGGTATAGCTATCAGGGGGTATGAGATTGGAAGGATGCTAGGGTAAAGACTTTACGGCTATCATGGGGTATGTGATTTGGAGGATGCTGGGGTATTGACTTTACGGCTATCATGGGGTATGAGACTGGAAGGCTGCTGGGGTATAGACTTACGGCTATCATGGGGTATGATATTGGAAGGATGCTAGGGTATAGCTATCAGGGGGTATGAGATTGGAAGGATGCTAGGGTAAAGACTTTACGGCTATCATGGGGTATGAGATTGGAAGGATGCTGGGGTAAAGGCTTTAAGGCTATCATGGGGTACGAGATTGGAAGAATGCTAGGGTATAGGCTTTACGGCTATCATCGAGTAGAAATTTGAAGGTTCCTTGGGTATAGGCTTTAAGGCTATCATGGGGTACGAGATTGGAAGAATGCTGGGGTATAGGCTTTACGGCTATCATCGAGTAGAAATTTGAAGGCTCCTTGGGTAAAGACTTTACGGCTATCATGGGGTATGAGATTAGAAGGATGCTTGGGTATTTGGTTTACGGCTATCATGGGGTATGAGATTGGAAGGATGCTGGGGTATAGGCTTTACGGCAATCACGGGGTATGATATTGGAAGGATGCTAGGGTATAGCTATCAGGGGGTATGAGATTGGAAGGATGCTAGGGTAAAGACTTTACGGCTATCATGGGGTATGAGATTGGAAGGATGCTGGGGTAAAGGCTTTAAGGCTATCATGGGGTACGAGATTGGAAGAATGCTGGGGTATAGGCTTTACGGCTATCATCGAGTAGAAATTTGAAGGCTCCTTGGGTATAGGCTTTACGGCTATCATGGGGTATGAGATTGGAAGGATGCTGGGGTAAAGACTTTACGGCTATCATGGGGTATGAGATTAAAAGGATGCTTGGGTATTGGGTTTACGGCTATCATGGGGTATGAGATTAGAAGGATGCTGGGGTATTGACTTTACGGCTATCATGGGGTATGAGATTGGAAGGCTGCTGGGGTAAAGACTTTACGGCTATCATGGGGTATGAGATTAAAAGGATGCTTGGGTATTGGGTTTACGGCTATCATGGGGTATGAGATTGGAAGGATGCTGGGGTAAAGGCTTTAAGGCTATCATGGGGTACGAGATTGGAAGAATGCTGGGGTATAGGCTTTACGGCTATCATCGAGTAGAAATTTGAAGGCTCCTTGGGTATAGGCTTTACGGCTATCATGGGGTATGAGATTGGAAGGATGCTGCGGTATTGGCTTTACGGATATCATGGAGTAATAGATTTCAAGGCTGTTGGGGTATTGGCTTTACGGCTATTATGGGGTAATAGATTTGAAGGCTGCTAGGGTACAGGCTTTACGACTATCATTGGGTATGAGATTGGAAGGCTGCTGGGGTATAGGCTTTACGGCTATCATTCGGTATGAGACTGGAAGGATGCTGGGGTATTGGCTTTACGGCTATCATGGAGTAATAGATTTTAAAGCTGTTGGGGTATAGGCTTTACGGCTATTATGGGTTAATTGATTTTAAGGGCTGGTGTGGTAGAGGCTTCAGGGCTATCATGGGGTATGAGATTGGAAGGCTGCTTGGGTACAGGCTTTACGGCTATCATGGGGTATGAGATTGGAAGGATGCTAGGGTACAGGCTTTACCGCTATCAAGGGGTATGAGATAAGAAGGCTGCTGGGGTATAGGCTTTTCCGCTATCATGGGGTATAAGATTAGAAGGCTGCTGGGGTATAGGCTTTACGGCTATCATTCGGTATGAGACTGGAAGGATGCTGGGGTATTGGCTTTACGGCTATCATGGAGTAATAGATTTTAAAGCTGTTGGGGTATAGGCTTTACGGCTATTATGGGTTAATAGATTTTAAGGGCTGGTGGGGTACAGGCTTCAGGGCTATCATGGGGTATGAGATTGGAAGGCTGCTTGGGTACAGGCTTTAGGGCTATCATGGGGTATGAGATTGGAAGGATGCTAGGGTATAGGCTTTACCGCTATCATGGGGTATAAGATTAGAAGGCTGCTGGGGTATAGGCTTTAGGGCTATCATGGGGTATGAGATTAGAAGGATGGTTGGGTATATTGGCTTTACGGCTATCATGGGGTATGAGATTAGAAGGCTGCTGGGGTATAGACTTACGGCTATCAGGGGGTATGAGATTAGAAGGATGCTGGGGTAATGACTTTACGGCTATCATGGGGTGTGAGATTGGAAGGATGCTTGGGTAAAGGCTTTACGGGTATTTTGGGGTATGAGATTGGAAGGCTGCTGGGGTATTTGCTTTACGGATATCATGGGGTATGAGATAGGAAGAATGCTTGGTCAAAAGGCCTTACGGCTATCATGGGGTATATGCGATTGGAAGGCGGCTGAAGTATTGGTTTTACGGCTAGCATGGGGTGTGAGATTGGAAGGCTGCTTGGGTATAGGCTTTACGGCTATCATTGGGTATGATATTGGAAGGATACAAGGGTATAGCTATCAGGGGGTATGAGATTGGAAGGATGCTAGGGTAAAGGCTTTACGGCTGTCATGGGGATGTGATTTGGAGGATGCTGGGGTATAAGCTTTACGGCTTTCACTGGGTATGAGATTTGAAGGCTGCTGGGGTATAGACTTACGGCTATCATGGGGTATGAGATTAGAAGGATGCTAGGGTAAAGACTTTACGGCTATCATGGGGTATGAGATTGGAAGGATGCTGGGGTAAAGGCTTTAAGGCTATCATGGTGTACGAGATTGGAAGAATGCTGGGGTATAGGCTTTACGGCTATAATCGAGTAGGAGATAAGAAGGCTGCTGGGGTAAAGGCTTTACGGCTGTCATGGGGATGTGATTTGGAGGATGCTGGGGTATAAGCTTTACGGCTTTCACTGGGTATGAGATTTGAAGGCTGCTGGGGTATAGTCTTACGGCTATCATGGGGTATGAGATTAGAAGGATGCTAGGGTAAAGACTTTACGGCTATCATGGGGTATGAGATTGGAAGGATGCTGGGATAAAGGCTTTAAGGCTATCATGGTGTACGAGATTGGAAGAATGCTGGGGTATAGGCTTTACGGCTATAATCGAGTAGGAGATTGGAAAGCTCCTTGGGTATAGGCTTTATGGCTGTCATGGGGTATGAAATTGGAAGGATGCTTGGGTATAGGCTTTATGTAGTCATGGGGTATGAGAATAGAAGGCTGCTGGGGTATAGGCTTTACGGCTTTATTGGGGTATGAGATGGAGGATGCTAGGGTATAGGCTTTACTGCTATCATGGATTATGAGATTAGAAGGCTGTTGGGGTATAGGCTTTACGGCTATCATGGGGTATGAGATTGGAAGGATGCTGGGGTATTGGCTTTATGGATATCATGGAGTAATAGATTTCAAGGCTGTTGGGGTATAGGCTTTACGGCTCTTATGGGGTAATATATTTGAAGGCTGCTAGGGTACAGGCTTTACGACTATCATTGGGTATGAGATTGGAAGGCTGCTTGAGTATAGGCTTTACGGCTATCATTGAGTAGTAGACTGGAAGGATGCTGGGGTATTGGCTTTACGGCTATCATGGAGTAATAGATTTTAAAGGTGTTGGGGTATAGGCTTTACGGCTATTATGGGTTAATAGATTTCAAGGGCTGGTGGGGTACAGGCTTTAGGGCTATCATGGGGTATGAGATTGGAAGGCTGCTAGGGTATAGGCTTTACGGCTATCATGGGGTATGAGATTGGAAGGATGCTAGGGTATAGGCTTTACGGCTATCATGGGGTATGAGATTAGAAGGCTGCTAGGGTACAGGCTTTACCGCTATCATGGGGTATGAGATTAGAAGGCTGCTGGGGTATAGGCTTTACCGCTATCATGGGGTATGAGATTGGAAGGCTGCTTGGGTACAGGCTTTAGGGCTATCATGGGGTATGAGATTGGAAGGATGCTAGGGTACAGGCTTTACCGCTATCATGGGGTATGAGATAAGAAGGCTGCTGGGGTATAGGCTTTACCGCTATCATGGGGTATAAGATTAGAAGGCTGCTGGGGTATAGGCTTTAGGGCTATCATGGGGTATGAGATTAGAAGGATGGTTGGGTATATTGGCTTTACGGCTATCATGGGGTATGAGATTAGAAGGCTGCTGGGGTATAGACTTACGGCTATCAGGGGGTATGAGATTAGAAGGATGCTGGGGTAATGACTTTACGGCTATCATGGGGTGTGAGATTGGAAGGATGCTTGGGTAAAGGCTTTACGGGTATTTTGGGGTATGAGATTGGAAGGCTGCTGGGGTATTTGCTTTACGGATATCATGGGGTATGAGATAGGAAGAATGCTTGGTCAAAAGGCCTTACGGCTATCATGGGGTATATGCGATTGGAAGGCGGCTGAAGTATTGGTTTTACGGCTAGCATGGGGTGCGAGATTGGAAGGCTGCTTGGGTATAGGCTTTACGGCTATCATTGGGTATGATATTGGAAGGATACTAGGGTATAGCTATCAGGGGGTATGAGATTGGAAGGATGCTAGGGTAAAGGCTTTACGGCTGTCATGGGGATGTGATTTGGAGGATGCTGGGGTATAAGCTTTACGGCTTTCACTGGGTATGAGATTTGAAGGCTGCTGGGGTATAGACCTACGGCTATCATGGGGTATGAGAATAGAAGGCTGCTGGGGTATAGGCTTTACGGCTTTATTGGGGTATGAGATGGAGGATGCTAGGGTATAGGCTTTACTGCTATCATGGATTATGAGATTAGAAGGCTGTTGGGGTATAGGCTTTACGGCTATCATGGGGTATGAGATTGGAAGGATGCTGGGGTATTGGCTTTATGGATATCATGGAGTAATAGATTTCAAGGCTGTTGGGGTATAGGCTTTACGGCTCTTATGGGGTAATATATTTGAAGGCTGCTAGGGTACAGGCTTTACGACTATCATTGGGTATGAGATTGGAAGGCTGCTTGAGTATAGGCTTTACGGCTATCATTGGGTAGTAGACTGGAAGGATGCTGGGGTATTGGCTTTACGGCTATCATGGAGTAATAGATTTTAAAGGTGTTGGGGTATAGGCTTTACGGCTATTATGGGTTAATATATTTCAAGGGCTGGTGGGGTACAGGCTTTAGGGCTATCATGGGGTATGAGATTGGAAGGCTGCTAGGGTATAGGCTTTACGGCTATCATGGGGTATGAGATTGGAAGGATGCTAGGGTATAGGCTTTACGGCTATCATGGGGTATGAGATTAGAAGGCTGCTAGGGTACAGGCTTTACCGCTATCATGGGGTATGAGATTAGAAGGCTGCTGGGGTATAGGCTTTACCGCTATCATGGGGTATGAGATTGGAAGGCTGCTTGGGTATAGGCTTTAGGGCTATCATGGGGTATGGGATTGGAAGGATGCTAGGGTACAGGCTCTACCGCTATCATGGGGTATGAGATAAGAAGGTCGCTGGGGTATAGGCTTTACCGCTATCATGGGGTATAAGATTAGAAGGCTGCTGGTGTATAGGCTTTAGGGCTATCATGGGGTATGAGATTGGAAGGCTGCTTGGGTATAGGCTATACGGCTATCATGGGGTATGAGATTGGAAGGATGCTAGGGTTTAGGCTTTACGGCTATCATTCGGTATGAGACTGGAAGGATGCTGGGGTATTGGCTTTACGGCTATCATGGAGTAATAGATTTTAAAGCTGTTGGGGTATAGGCTTTACGGCTATTATGGGTTAATAGATTTTAAGGCTGCTGGGGTACAGGCTTCAGGGCTATCATGGGGTATGAGATTGGAAGGCTGCTTGGGTACAGGCTTTAGGGCTATCATGGGGTATGAGATTGGAAGGATGCTAGGGTACAGGCTTTACCGCTATCATGGGGTATGAGATAAGAAGGCTGCTGGGGTATAGGCTTTACCGCTATCATGGGGTATAAGATTAGAAGGCTGCTGGGGTATAGGCTTTAGGGCTATCATGGGGTATGAGATTAGAAGGATGGTTGGGTATATTGGCTTTACGGCTATCATGGGGTATGAGATTAGAAGGCTGCTGGGGTATAGACTTACGGCTATCAGGGGGTATGAGATTAGAAGGATGCTGGGGTAATGACTTTACGGCTATCATGGGGTGTGAGATTGGAAGGATGCTTGGGTAAAGGCTTTACGGGTATTTTGGGGTATGAGATTGGAAGGCTGCTGGGGTATTTGCTTTACGGATATCATGGGGTATGAGATAGGAAGAATGCTTGGTCAAAAGGCCTTACGGCTATCATGGGGTATATGCGATTGGAAGGCGGCTGAAGTATTGGTTTTACGGCTAGCATGGGGTGCGAGATTGGAAGGCTGCTTGGGTATAGGCTTTACGGCTATCATTGGGTATGATATTGGAAGGATACTAGGGTAAAGCTATCAGGGGGTATGAGATTGGAAGGATGCTAGGGTAAAGGCTTTACGGCTGTCATCGGGATGTGATTTGGAGGATGCTGGGGTATAAGCTTTACGGCTTTCACTGGGTATGAGATTTGAAGGCTGCTGGGGTATAGACCTACGGCTATCATGGGGTATGAGATTAGAAGGATGCTAGGGTAAAGACTTTACGGCTATCATGGGGTATGAGATTGGAAGGATGCTGGGATAAAGGCTTTAAGGCTATCATGGTGTACGAGATTGGAAGAATGCTGGGGTATAGGCTTTACGGCTATAATCGAGTAGGAGATTGGAAAGCTCCTTGGGTATAGGCTTTATGGCTGTCATGGGGTATGAAATTGGAAGGATGCTTGGGTATAGGCTTTATGTAGTCATGGGGTATGAGAATAGAAGGCTGCTGGGGTATAGGCTTTACGGCTTTATTGGGGTATGAGATGGAGGATGCTAGGGTATAGGCTTTACTGCTATCATGGATTATGAGATTAGAAGGCTGTTGGGGTATAGGCTTTACGGCTATCATGGGGTATGAGATTGGAAGGATGCTGTGGTATTGGCTTTATGGATATCATGGAGTAATAGATTTCAAGGCTGTTGGGGTATAGGCTTTACGGCTCTTATGGGGTAATATATTTGAAGGCTGCTAGGGTACAGGCTTTACGACTATCATTGGGTATGAGATTGGAAGGCTGCTTGAGTATAGGCTTTACGGCTATCATTGGGTAGTAGACTGGAAGGATGCTGGGGTATTGGCTTTACGGCTATCATGGAGTAATAGATTTTAAAGGTGTTGGGGTATAGGCTTTACGGCTATTATGGGTTAATAGATTTCAAGGGCTGGTGGGGTACAGGCTTTTGGGCTATCATGGGGTATGAGATTGGAAGGCTGCTAGGGTATAGGCTTTACGGCTATCATGGGGTATGAGATTGGAAGGATGCTAGGGTATAGGCTTTACGGCTATCATGGGGTATGAGATTAGAAGGCTGCTAGGGTACAGGCTTTACCGCTATCATGGGGTATGAGATTAGAAGGCTGCTGGGGTATAGGCTTTACCGCTATCATGGGGTATGAGATTGGAAGGCTGCTTGGGTATAGGCTTTAGGGCTATCATGGGGTATGGGATTGGAAGGATGCTAGGGTACAGGCTCTACCGCTATCATGGGGTATGAGATAAGAAGGCCGCTGGGGTATAGGCTTTACCGCTATCATGGGGTATAAGATTAGAAGGCTGCTGGTGTATAGGCTTTAGGGCTATCATGGGGTATGAGATTGGAAGGCTGCTTGGGTATAGGCTATACGGCTATCATGGGGTATGAGATTGGAAGGATGCTAGGGTTTAGGCTTTACGGCTATCATTCGGTATGAGACTGGAAGGATGCTGGGGTATTGGCTTTACGGCTATCATGGAGTAATAGATTTTAAAGCTGTTGGGGTATAGGCTTTACGGCTATTATGGGTTAATAGATTTTATGGGCTGGTGGGGTACAGGCTTCAGGGCTATCATGGGGTATGAGATTGGAAGGCTGCTTGGGTACAGGCTTTAGGGCTATCATGGGGTATGAGATGGGAAGGATGCTAGGGTACAGGCTTTACCGCTATCATGAGGTATGAGATAAGAAGGCTGCTGGGGTATAGGCTTTACCGCTATCATGGGGTATAAGATTAGAAGGCTGCTGGGGTATAGGCTTTAGGGCTATCATGGGGTATGAGATTAGAAGGATGGTTGGGTATATTGGCTTTACGGCTATCATGGGGTATGAGATTAGAAGGCTGCTGGGGTATAGACTTACGGCTATCAGGGGGTATGAGATTAGAAGGATGCTGGGGTAGTGACTTTACGGCTATCATGGGGTGTGAGATTGGAAGGATGCTTGGGTAAAGGCTTTACGGCTATTTTGGGGTATGAGATTGGAAGGCTGCTGGGGTATTTGCTTTACGGATATCATGGGGTATGAGATAGGAAGAATGCTTGGTCAAAAGGCCTTACGGCTATCATGGGGTATATGCGATTGGAAGGCGGCTGAAGTATTGGTTTTACGGCTAGCATGGGGTGTGAGATTGGAAGGCTGCTTGGGTATAGGCTTTACGGCTATCATTGGGTATGATATTGGAAGGATACTAGGGTATAGCTATCAGGGGGTATGAGATTGGAAGGATGCTAGGGTAAAGGCTTTACGGCTGTCATGGGGATGTGATTTGGAGGATGCTGGGGTATAAGCTTTACGGCTTTCACTGGGTATGAGATTTGAAGGCTGCTGGGGTATAGACTTACGGCTATCATGGGGTATGAGATTAGAAGGATGCTAGGGTAAAGACTTTACGGCTATCATGGGGTATGAGATTGGAAGGATGCTGGGGTAAAGGCTTTAAGGCTATCATGGTGTACGAGATTGGAAGAATGCTGGGGTATAGGCTTTACGGCTATAATCGAGTAGGAGATAAGAAGGCTGCTGGGGTAAAGGCTTTACGGCTGTCATGGGGATGTGATTTGGAGGATGCTGGGGTATAAGCTTTACGGCTTTCACTGGGTATGAGATTTGAAGGCTGCTTAGGTATAGTCTTACGGCTATCATGGGGTATGAGATTAGAAGGATGCTAGGGTAAAGACTTTACGGCTATCATGGGGTATGAGATTGGAAGGATGCTGGGATAAAGGCTTTAAGGCTATCATGGTGTACGAGATTGGAAGAATGCTGGGGTATAGGCTTTACGGCTATAATCGAGTAGGAGATTGGAAAGCTCCTTGGGTATAGGCTTTATGGCTGTCATGGGGTATGAAATTGGAAGGATGCTTGGGTATAGGCTTTATGTAGTCATGGGGTATGAGAATAGAAGGTTGCTGGGGTATAGGCTTTACGGCTTTATTGGGGTATGAGATGGAGGATGCTAGGGTATAGGCTTTACTGCTATCATGGATTATGAGATTAGAAGGCTGTTGGGGTATAGGCTTTACGGCTATCATGGGGTATGAGATTGGAAGGATGCTGGGGTATTGGCTTTATGGATATCATGGAGTAATAGATTTCAAGGCTGTTGGGGTATAGGCTTTACGGCTCTTATGGGGTAATATATTTGAAGGCTGCTAGGGTACAGGCTTTACGACTATCATTGGGTATGAGATTGGAAGGCTGCTTGAGTATAGGCTTTACGGCTATCATTGGGTAGTAGACTGGAAGGATGCTGGGGTATTGGCTTTACGGCTATCATGGAGTAATAGATTTTAAAGGTGTTGGGGTATAGGCTTTACGGCTATTATGGGTTAATAGATTTCAAGGGCTGGTGGGGTACAGGCTTTAGGGCTATCATGGGGTATGAGATAGGAAGGCTGCTAGGGTTAAGGCTTTACGGCTATCATGGGGTATGAGATTGGAAGGATGCTAGGGTATAGGCTTTACGGCTATCATGGGGTATGAGATTAGAAGGCTGCTAGGGTACAGGCTTTACCGCTATCATGGGGTATGAGATTAGAAGGCTGCTGGGGTATAGGCTTTACCGCTATCATGGGGTATGAGATTGGAAGGCTGCTTGGGTATAGGCTTTAGGGCTATCATGGGGTATGGGATTGGAAGGATGCTAGGGTACAGGCTCTACCGCTATCATGGGGTATGAGATAAGAAGGCCGCTGGGGTATAGGCTTTACCGCTATCATGGGGTATAAGATTAGAAGGCTGCTGGTGTATAGGCTTTAGAGCTATCATGGGGTATGAGATTGGAAGGCTGCTTGGGTATAGGCTATACGGCTATCATGGGGTATGAGATTGGAAGGATGCTAAGGTTTAGGCTTTTCGGCTATCATTGGGTATGAGACTGGAAGGATGCTGGGGTATTGGCTTTACGGCTATCATGGAGTAATAGATTTTAAGGCTGTTGGGGTATAGGCTTTACGGCTATTATGGGTTAATAGATTTTAAGGCTGCTGGGGTACAGGCTTTAGGGCTATCATGGGGTATGAGATTGGAAGGCTGCTTGGGTATAGGCTTTAGGGCTATCATGGGGTATGAGATTGGAAGGCTGCTTGGGTATTGGCTTTAGGGCTATCATGGGGTATGAGATTGGAAGGATGCTTGGGTATAGGCTTTACGGCTATCATGGGGTATGAGATTGGAAGGCTGCTAGGGTATAGGCTTTACGGCTATCATGGGGTATGAGATTAGAAGGCTGCTAGGGTACAGGCTTTACCGCTATCATGGGGTATGAGATTAGAAGGCTGCTGGGGTATAGGCTTTACCGCTATCATGGGGTATGAGATTGGAAGGCTGCTTGGGTATAGGCTTTAGGGCTATCATGGGGTATGGGATTGGAAGGATGCTAGGGTACAGGCTCTACCGCTATCATGGGGTATGAGATAAGAAGGCCGCTGGGGTATAGGCTTTACCGCTATCATGGGGTATAAGATTAGAAGGCTGCTGGTGTATAGGCTTTAGGGCTATCATGGGGTATGAGATTGGAAGGCTGCTTGGGTATAGGCTATACGGCTATCATGGGGTATGAGATTGGAAGGATGCTAAGGTTTAGGCTTTTCGGCTATCATTGGGTATGAGACTGGAAGGATGCTGGGGTATTGGCTTTACGGCTATCATGGAGTAATAGATTTTAAGGCTGTTGGGGTATAGGCTTTACGGCTATTATGGGTTAATAGATTTTAAGGCTGCTGGGGTACAGGCTTTAGGGCTATCATGGGGTATGAGATTGGAAGGCTGCTTGGGTATAGGCTTTAGGGCTATCATGGGGTATGAGATTGGAAGGCTGCTTGGGTATTGGCTTTAGGGCTATCATGGGGTATGAGATTGGAAGGATGCTTGGGTATAGGCTTTACGGCTATCATGGGGTATGAGATTAGAAGGCTGCTGGGGTACAGGCTTTACGGCTATCATGGGGTATGAGATTATAAACCTGACCTTCTTACATTACATAAAACATTATAGCACTCCTATTTTGAGTTGCATGCAGGAATACTTTCAGGGTGTATACCGAATACACAGCTGGCACAATGACCTGAATACATATATTTATTTTTTAGAAAAATATACTGACACAATTTGTGTGGAAGAGGGTGATGTCATATTTAGATGATCTTTATCCGGATGTCTAGGCAAATGTGCATGAAATTAAAATATTTAAGAGACACACACACACATATATATAAATATGCCAGCAAGGCATCAGTTATTGTAGTGCAAGCATATTGTTTACAGTCCTCTATATGTATAGAGCTTAACTATCATCTCCACCGTGCATGGCCATTTTTCATGTAAATGGGATAAAACAATATTTCATTTACACCAGCGAATAATATTTTATATGTGTATATACATATATTATTATTATTGTTATTATTATTATTTTTAATTATTATGATGACATGAATACTAACCAACAAAAGGATTGCTAAATGATTGCTAATTAATGTCCCCTGATGTAACTTGCCAGTTTGAAACTTCCCATACGTCAGTATAGGAATGTAGTCGCTGTGGAGCGATATCAAATATGTAAAGCGAAAATCCTTCTAAGAGCCATCATAAACTTTTTCATCATATGGTGCCTATTGCAATTTGATAATATTATTTTAAATATAATAATTTCATAAGCTGCAATACAGTAAAGTAACATAAGAACATAATAAATAGAAAAAAAAACATGCCTTGCATGTATTTAGAAATGCAATGGTATATTTGAGTAAATACGCCCTCTTTTGCAACATTTCAAGTCCATAGGCATGCAGTGATGTTAATCAAGGGCCTCTGTCAGGTGACATTGTAAAGTATTTCCATCTGCATGCCAAATGTATTTTTGATACCATTCTATCCTTTATATCAAACATGTCGGAATATAAACGTTCGTGATTCTTAGCACATTATTTAGCACTTTTTCTATTGCTCCCTTACCGTTGTGTGCACATTTTTCATCTTAGCAGAAATAAAGATTTTCTTATATGTAAAACAAGTAAATCTTATCAATTAATCATAGGTAAAAAGGCTAAATAGAAAAGAAGCCTCGTTCTGGTCAGGACAATTAGAATTTGGTCATGGTCAAAAATAAATATCATGTACAAATCTGTCACCTGTGACAAGTTCGGTGAACAAAGATAAGTTATGGACAATCAGCCGTACTGGGGACTTAGCGCAAAAAAGGACCTAAGAAAAAAAAACTCTGGACCCTAATGTCTATTTAGAAATAGTCTCATAAAAAATATAAACCTCTCCTCACTTACTATAATTAGTAAATGTTTCAAGGTGTATATACTAGTAGCTGAATCAGTGCTGTACCATGAAATCTGTCATGCAGCTGTATCATGAAATGTGTCAGTAAGTGGTTCGAGATGCAGATTATTCTATTTGTTAAAACAGTGAACATGCATGGAGTGACTTGACATTTTTATGTAGGCTTTTGCACCGACTGCGGATTCAGCAATTAAACATTATTTTTTATTTTATAAGTCTATATGAGAAAGTAGTATTCTGATTTCATGTACAGGGAATCCTGGGTAATATACCTCTACTTCCGGGCAGTCCCACAGGCGGTCTCATTATACAGGTGGTCTTTTAGACAGGTTCCTTGGGATACTTGCGGAGTTTTGCGTGTCAAAGAGAGACAGCCATATTATTGAGGTTTACTGACAACAAGGCTTGTATGTGTTCACGTTCTCATGAGTCAAGTAACAGTTAACAAACTTTAAAAAGAAAAAACATTCATTAACACCAGTGAAGTTCAAAACTCAACTGTGGGCCCCAGAAAGGCCAGCCACATAAAAAGGACCGGAATATAGATTTAGCAATAAACTCATCTACTCTCCATCTCCCCTCCTGTAACTTACGAGAAAAATGGTCTTTTTCAAGGATATCAAAATATTAATTTATGTCACATACTTGGCCTTCATGTCAATATTGAGTGGAAAACTAAACTGTGAAAAAGGGTTTATAGAGAACAATGTGCAAAAGGTAATTCATACCAAACTAGACTTGTACTTAGTAGCATGCATAACTCGATCTATCAAACTAGACTGGTATTCAGTAGCGCTCATAACTCTAGACTGGTACCCCCCTCTATTATGCCACCGCTGCTCTAGGCCAATCATAGAGACGGGCGTACAACGCCATCTTATGTACTCCCAGCAGACTGGTTCCAACTCCAGTATGTATTATATATGATAAAAATAAGCATTTCGTTTGCTCAGAGAAGTTACCAAAGGTTGGCTGTACATTACGTGTGACATTAATGATTAGATTAATAGATATTAATAATAAATCACTGCTACGCACAGTGGAATATCAAAGATCCAGTATTTCGTATTGTCTATACATCCATCATTCAATTTTTTTTGTGGAACACTCATTCTTCAATATTTGAAAACTAGAAATAACTAAAGAAAGTTATTTTATTAGAAATCTTCATGGATTATCAACCAGGATCGCGTGAAAGTCCTTGACAACCGGTATGAGCGTGCATACGGGAGTTGGAACCAGTCTACATGTAAGTCAGAAATTGCAGCTGGGAGTACTTAAGATGGCGTTGTACGCCTGTCTCTATGCTTGGCTGAGGGCAATAAAAGAGCAGGGTACCATTCTAGCATAACTCTGCCAAACTAGACTGGTACTCAGTAGCGTGTATAACTCTGCCAAACTAGACTGGTACTAAGAAGCGTGCATAACCCTGCCAAACTAGACTGGTACCCAGAAGCGTGCATAACTCTGCCAAACTAGACTGGTACTCAGTAGCGTGCAACACTCTGCCAAACTGGACTGGTACTCAGTAGCGTGCATAACTCTGCCAAACTAGACTGGTACTCAGTACCGTGTATAACTCTTCCAAACTAGACTGGTACTCAGTAGCGCGAATAACTCTGCAAAACTAGACTGGTACCCGGTAGCGCGCATAACTCTGCCAAGAAAAAAAGCACTGAGAAAAAAAAAATCCAAATCATTTTAGATTCGGTCCTGGAAAGTGCAGTGATGTTGAAGAAAGAGTTCCCACTTGAGCTTAACCCATGGTTCTTGTATTTCGTTTGCATGAGAACTGTCGAACTTAAAGAACAGATACAAGACCTATAGAATTATACCAACAATCATTTTGCATCGTGTGATCTTACGGTCCGTACAAAAATAGTTTTTCAGAAGAATTTTGATGATGACTTCAGATCATGAAACATAATTGTCCAATATTTGGTTTTCATCCAAAGTCATAACGTCAATTTAAGGACATACTGGTGATCTTCAAAACCAAATATGAAACAGACTATGGTTTTGGTTTGAAAATCCTTTCACGAATTGAAGATACTTATGAGTTCTGAGTCATCTAATGTCCCAGCGGCGTGCACAGTCCTCAGCAGACGCTTTCTAAAAGCACGCCTGTCTTAAAGCAAATGGACCCCACTAGACAAGGAAATCCCAATGGGATATTACCTCAGACAAGAAAGCAAAAAACCTCACCCGATTCCTGGATTGGTTTCGTATGAACCGACAAGGCGGAGAGAATTTTTTCCTCACGTAACATAGGCCCGCCGCGGTAATGTGACCGATCATGGCCGGACTACTTATCGCAAACATCCTAGGGACGGAAAGTTTTTTCTCCTGTTTTCAATACCGGTCTGTCTCAGAGGGTGGTGGCAATTTACAGTGTCAGCATGGGTTAACTGCGACCTTTTGTTGTGTACGATCTGTTTGTATATATGGCACTGTTCTTACATTAACCTCAGTGGTGTTTCTTTCGATCTAATACCAATGGTAAATAATATATTTTTCTTGTAAACATTCCCTATTCATACTTTATACCCTTATCCATTGTGTCCATATGAAGCATATCGAGATGAGCTAGCAATTTTAGAACGGTTCCAATGACACTCCTTGGAATTAACTATACCTAGTAAATTCTCGACGAATTATTGTAAAACGCTCAATTATATTGTCGCTCTCGTGCGTCTAATTGTACAACATATATAGGGGAGCTATGTATGTCAGGGCTAGTCGAGAAGGAGAGCATATTAATATATATACATAGCCATTTCATACATGACTATATGGTGGTTCAGGAATTTATTTTCTTAGCAGTTAGTCGGTTAAAATCCGGAACCTCTCAGGGCAATAGAAATTGTCAATTGATAAGGACATATTATGTACCGGGTAAGGATATCAGCAGCCCCTTTCATCAACTGTGGTCTCTTTTAGAGGTTTCAGACCCGCCTATGCACCTTTTTTCTGGACATGGACCTTTTTCAAAGAGTTCCTCATTAGTTTCCTTGGTTAGACCCATTTATTTCAAAATCCTGGATACACCCCTGACATATTTATGTATTTCAGAGCTTATACATTTAGTAAATCCAAGTTTATGCAGAAAGCAGTAATTTCATATATTTTTATGATATTGACACACGTCCCCAGTTCATATAAACATATATATGTTTTCTCATGCAGTTAAACCTACAAAGTTGATATGAAGATTCCTTCGTGCTTATGGGACTATCTAACCATTAAACCCAGCATTTTTTTTATTTTGCAGTGAATTATGGGTTCTTTATTTTAACAACTTCGACGGAATACCTGTCGAGGCCAACCACTCCTTAATTTTATGGATCTTTTTCTTTGACTTAACGTTCTTGTGGTAATTTATTTTTTTGTTAACTTTTCAGTTTTTATTATATGCCATACAATATCATATAGACGCAATCTCCTTAGGTCACGTATAAGTAGGAAACTGCATTACAGAATATAATGTGACTCTTATTTAATTTTTTAAAAATATGCATTTAAAATACTCAAAGGATTAGTTTTGGAATATTATAAAATGTCATGCAGGACTGCATCTTCTGTTAGGTCTGTACATTCTGTTCCGAAAATACCTTAAAAGACATACTGTGTATTAAACTCAAATATTTTGATGAGACTTTGCTTGCTGAAATAACAATATATATATATATATATATATATATATATATATATATATATATATATATATTTATATATATATAATAAAGATTCACTGTTGCCGACTGCTTTGTTTATGTTACGCTTACCACATCTACCCAATGAATCAGGAGTCTTAAAAAATAGCCCGCTGGAAGATTTTGACAACCTTGGTCATCGTTGTAGGTATACCCATTTGACGACCCTAATGGGTCTAACCAATATGTAGGCATTCATGTACATGCATGATTGGGTATATGTGTGTTATGCAGAAAGACGTACGCAACATTCATGTAGGGAGGTGGTGACTGGAAATATCTTCCGATCGGTTAATCACCACGATCCCTTTCTTTTGCAAAGGATACTGCAAATATTAAAATATGTATTAACATTGTAGCTTGTTATTCAGGAACTAATGTCAGAAGGAAATATTTTATGTTGACCGTCAATTGCTGGTTTTTCCTTTTAAATACTGGAATGAACACTGTGGAAAAAATCAAAAACAGTTATACAAAAACAGTGTATACTTAACGTCTTGTACCATAATAAATTATTTATTTTTTAAAGTAAAGCACTTGTATATGAAAATTTGCAGATGCCATCGCCCCATTGTCATATATTTGAATCGCTTGTGTAAAAAGATTACTTGTTTGATGTTTATTCACATGAAAGAAAATACCCTTTGATGTGGATTTATTGAAGTATATAAATCATTCATAACAGAGGAGAAAAGAAGTATTGGGTTTCATTATGATGAACAAATAAACAAAGTTTATTTAAAAAAAAGAGTTCGCTGAAAAGTTTTACATTGTACACAAAAACAAATTGAAATTCATCGTTAACGCAGGTAATATCACTCAAGACAAAAAGTGAATTCAAATTGATAGTCAAGAAAAAAATTATGAATGGAAATTAGACTTGCATTAAATTCTGAATAGAATTGGAATTAAATTGGATTGTTGTCAAAATTGTATAAGAAATGGAATGGAATGAAATTCATAGAAATAAAAATGAAATGAATAAGATGAGGAATGAAGTCCTCAGCCTCAGATGAATTGATGAATAAAGCTCTCTTATCTTATTAAATATAATTTGGTCATTAGAAGTTTTTTTTTTGTGTGGAGGTAACCGCCTCAATTTTTGAAGCTGACTTCCGTTTGGGACAACTTGGGCACTCGCTTCTTGTCATTCATTTTATATCTAGGTACCATCTAGGCCCGGTGTCAACCGATCCTGCAGGTACTGGATGTGTAATCTTCCCAATTGCTGGGTCATAACACAAAGGGACCTTCTAAAGGGGCACTCGTTTCTGAGTGATGCACGAATGTGGGGTACAGCCTTCCCATAAAGCCTACAGAGCGCTCACCCATGGTGGGGGCTGAAAATGAAAATCTCACTGCTCTTCGACAGAGCAGAATTTTTAACTCTGGACCTTCAGGCTTCGAGTCCTGTGATCTACGTATATATATATATATATATATATATATATATATATATATATATATATACCACAGAAGCCGGTTTCCTCATTAGAAGTTGCTCTGTCCCAAGAAATTTACTTTGCAATTCAGTCATGCAGTGTTTGACTTACGTTAAGCATAAATGTCACGACTGGGTATAAAAGTGGAGAATGGTGATCAACCGATATGCTGCCTAGTCTCAGACATTGGATTTGGTGTATCTCAACACACTCACGAATGAAATTTCTTACAATAAAAAGTTTCCCTTTTCTTTCAATTTGGATATAATTGAATTGATTAAAGCCTATGTGAATTGATATTTTATCAATAAATGAATGGAATTTAATATGATTCAATTTCTTATATATTTTCTTAAATTAGAATTTAGCTAGAATTGAAAAGTCTGAAATGAGCCCATGTGATAGAAATGCATTTTTTATTTTCATTAGTCCGCTTTTCCTACTAGCTGTAAACGCTGAACGATTTTCTGTTTCATTTATAAACCATCGCTTTTGTTATAAACGATCAGATCTATTATATTCTTTAAATTAGATGTTTGCCATCGCCGAGCGATCCCTGGAAGCCTCCCACCCTGACGCCTGTAACTGAGCGATAATGGGAAATCAGCTATATATAGTGTACAACCTTGGAAGTTAGGTCCAAAATAATGACCAGGTGAAAATCTGCCATCTACGACTATAAGTGTGCCCATATCAGCCATAGCAAACACGAACAGAAGAAAGAAATAAAATTGCATTTGATGGTTTTGGACTCTGGGGGACCTATAAGAACGTCCACCCACAAAAAAGTTACCAAACTATTGATATAGAAATACCTACATCAGGTCTCCTATACCTACGTGGACAGGCTCAAATGTTGGCGTAACTGGTATCTCTCCTTCAAGCACCTTCAGTTGGTGGACTATGACGTTTCACGACAAGACTCGGAGAACTGGCCGTGTTGTGAAGGACACACTGCATATTGGCGTTGGTTCTGATCTCTCTATCCCTCTCTCTCTTTTCTCGCTCACTCTTATATTATCATCTCTGACCACAACCAATGAGATCATGGTCGATGATCTCATTGGTTGTGGTCAGAGCTGTCCATCATCTCATTAGTTGTGTTCAGAGGTATAGATGATCTCATTGGTTGTAGTCAGATCTGTCGATGATCTCATCGGTTCTGGTCAGAGCTCTATGTAATAACTCTATGTAATGATTTTATCATTGCTCCTATGGGTATAATTTTATACATTTAATTGTATTGCATTTGTTTTTTAATTATAAAATGTGTCACATGCTGTCACTTTTTCATATGTTTTCATTTATGTTTGTTTATATGTGGTAAACCATGCATGTGTTCTATAATTACGGGATATCATGGCTCTGACTACAATCAATGAGGCCATCAATGGCTCTGACCTGAACCAATGAGATCATCGGTAGATGTGACCAGAACAGTTGAGATCATCGATGGCTCTGACCTGAACCAATGAGATCATCGATAGCTCTGACCAAAACCAATGAGGTCATCAATAAATCTGACCAGACCCAATGAGATTACCGTTATCTGTGACCTGAACCAATGAAATTATCTCTATCTGTGACCAGAACCAATGAGATTATCATTATCTCTGGCCTGAACCAATGATATTATCTTTATCTGTGACCTGAACCAATGAGGTTATCGTTATCTCTGACCTGAACCAATGAGATTAACGTTATCTCTGACCTGAACCAATGAGATTATCTTTATCTGTGACCTGAACCAATGAGATTATCTTTATCTGTGACATGAACCAATGAGATTATCGTTATCTCTGAACTGAACCAATGAGATAATCGTTATCTCTGACCTGAACCTATGAGATTTTCGTTATCTCTGAACTGAACCAATGAGATTATCGTTATCTCTAACATGAACCAATGAGATTATCTGAACTACTGATTTTATCGTTATCTGTGCATGATAAGAGCCAATGAGATAATTAATGGTTCTGACAAGAATAATTTGAATGGTTTCAAAAAGAACGTTCAGGGGCTGCTCTTACAAACGGCTCCGTCCGCTCTTATGGAAAAAATTTACTTTTATCCAGTTTTTCTCCCAAATTCTAAACCACCAAATATTAAAGCTATATACCTTATTTCAGTTTAAAGTGTAAAGTGTACACCCTTCCCTTCTCCAAACTCTGGATCCGCCCCTGCTAATTGTAAAAAGGATTCCGTTGCAATGTGTCATGAGAGGGCAGGCATGGAATGTAAATGTTCTGCCTCACGTATATAATTCAATTGAAGTAATATATGAACTACTGTATCAGCGTTGATTTTTTTATTAAAGGTAAACTAAACCGCGCGTCCAGTATAAAATAAACCTTTGGTGTATCCATAACATAAGAAAGTTGAACTAAATAGCCAATGAATATATACTATTCTGAGTACCTAATTTTTCTAAATAATCAATATGTAGAATGTATAAATGTATATTTATATATATATATATATATATATATATATATATATATATATATATATATATTTACGGACACAGAATCCTAAAGGTAACTACTTGCGTCCATTTTCGGTATTAAGCGAACTTAAAGCTATTTAAATATTCAATTGTGAGATAGTGTTAAAGAAATAACTGGCCATCAGTTAACGTCATAACTAGTTTCACAGGTGCCTACCTAGGTAAATGTCTTGTTGTTTATTAATGTTGAAAAAGGTTTAAATAGCATGGTCAACATTTTGATTACTATTGGATCTTCGGTTTTGATACTCTGATAAACATAATAGGTTTGTTAACATAACAAATTTATTTTGATATGCATACAATCTCTGACAGCTGGTTAAAAACGTATGGAAAAATTGACTCAAAAGTTGAAACAATTTTTGAAAACAAGAAAACATATTAAGTTTCAATTTAATGTTTCTGTGTGAAAATACTTAATTATAAAACTGATATAATCGTTATATTTGAAAATGAAGGAAACTTGGTAACTTTAATTGTTGCAAAATTGAACAATACGAGATTGACACTAAAGCCACATTTCACTGTTGTATCTCTGGTTTTATTTTGCCACGTGACAGTTCGGTTATTACCATGTGGATTTTGAACATTGATGTGAATTAGGCTCCTCAGTTTGACAGTTGTCTTCCCGAGTCCGACAATCCATGGACCAGTCGTTTTGAATAGGTCCTTGGCATTTTGGCCCCCACTCCAACGCACGCCCCATAGAATACTAAACAGGTCGTTTGCATCATATCCCGGTAAATTTGGCGGTGTGATGGAGGTATCTAAGTCTCCTTGGAGATTATACCGCCCGCTAGCGTCATCAAATTTTAAACCTACAGACATCATGCGGAACTATAGCGGAAGAGATAGGTTATTCGCCGAGTCCCGTGTGCGGTTCAATAGAAAACTCTAAGACGATATGGTATGCCTTAAGCATGCCAATAAATTTTATTCGCATCTATACGGCCCTGTGCTGTCAGAGCAGACGACATGATGCAACTTGACTACTGTCTTACAACAAAATTCTCACCTGTGCTTCGGGTCAATCTACATGGCAAAATATAGCACAATTGTTTTCGTCCCCCCCCCCTCACACTCTCTCTTTATCTCTCTTTCTTTCTCTCTCTTTTTGTCTGTCTGTATGTCTCTCTCTCTCTCTCTCTCTCTCTCTCTCTCTCTCTCTCTCTCTCTCTATTTATCTCTCTCTATGTCTCTCTTCATCTCCTTGCCTGTCTCTCTCCGAGTTTGCAATACCAATATACTCTTCTGCCACTCTTAATGGTCGTATTCACCATTCACTATGGAAATTTTGAAGGAAATCATTCAAACTTCCCCCTTCTTTATTTCTCTGTGTGACTTAGATGCCTGTTTTGTTTCGTTCAAAGAAGAATAAGACAGAAACTATTGATAAAAACATAATGCTTCCTGATGGAGGCAAAATTATAAATGTACTCATACAGTATAAATAAATTAAATGGCGACAGTTTTGTAAATGTATGCTCACTCTTTTGTGCCCCTCTATATTACCGTTCGTTCGAAAATACATTTGATATAAATCAGTTGGACAAAAATGCACCCACCCTTGCTAAAATACATGAAACCTCTTCAGGTAAACACCCATATATATAAGAAAATATTTCCCACAAGCTAGTCTTGTCCTATTTGTGATAATCAGCGAACAGAGCTTGATGTCCCCTGTATACCCACCTTCATGTATATGAAAGGGTAAATTAAAATTTATTAATCTATCCGAGTTGGTGTCTATATTTTTTCCACACATAACCGTTACTAGGAGAGAGGTTGTTGAGATTTCTGAAAAGTTTATGATTATATGGTAAGGAATTTTGCCAATATTGCATGTATGAAATAAAATGTATAAATAAACATGACCATTGTAAAATAACCGACATTGAATGATTGACCTGGATAAAGGCAATACGTTTACAGGCATATTAACCCTCGAGTGTATTGAACTAGGTGGAACATGAGGAATATATTACCTTTGCAGTAAACTTTTGTGGATATTGGAACAACACCCAGGCTGGCTTCTTTTTATATAACACTTAAACAGGAAAAATGTCATTTATTTATTTATATGTGCAGATTAAACCTCACCTGAATCAGTATAACGAAAACGAGTGCCAAATGGAATAAAAGCGCCGTCTATTGGGGAGTCCTTTTGACTACACAAGGGCATATGGTTAAGGCGTTAGGGCATCTTTGGAATGGGAGCAAGTTAATAAAAGGCGAGAGTTAATAAAATGCAAGCAGCGAGAGACATGGCGGCAATGCAAGTTTGATGAAGCATAGCTAGATCAGGCCGAGAAGCCGAACGCCGACTGCGCGAGAAGAAAACGCCCGCGGCTGGTCGGACATGTTGCGTTTTACGCCTCAGCGGTTTTTCATGCGCAGAAGCTGTTGATCTAACCGTGGGGGCTACAATACTCTCGAAAAGATGAAATTGAGTGGATCAAAATAGGACCAAGGGGCATTAGTTCAGCTATTATCCGCTACGGTGTGGCATATGGCCTCACAATCGCTTGCGCTGTTGGGAAATAAAACAGTGTAGCCGATCAACTAGGCAGTCCTTTCTACCCCCGAGTCGCATCTCCTCGGCTTATTGAGTTTGGTCTCGGCTCCACAAATACATGAAAGCACCTAAAGCAATTAGCTTGGTGGTTAATTCGATTTGTGGGATTGTTAATTCGTCATTTTGACTCGTGCAATGTGGCAAAGTGACTCCCAAAGTAGCGCCAAGTGCGATAACTATCTATTACAAGCGCAGATGTCTCTATTTGTCCCCGCATCACAAGGCAAATGAAATTTATTTCTCGCGTTCTTATGGTATTGGGATAGATTAGCGCGACAGGCTTGTTCCCTTAGCGGGTCATTTACGGTACCCGGTGTCCTATCACCTCTCAAACACAGAAACAACCATTAATATTACATTAGGTCATGCTGATTTAATGGATCAACCACGTTTAACCTATTCACACTTTCTTAGCAGAAAGGCTAGTTTTCTCGACCTCAAAGGTAATATTAGATTCAATAATAACATTATCCTATAGTGGTCACATATTTCACGCTTTATGTTTTGTGTTTTACAAATTGGTTTCCCGGAGGGTCGTTTTTACAGAGAGAGAAGAGTTAGGGTGTATGTGGACTGAGTGAGGTTAGTGGTTTATTCAGCACTAAATATAATATACATGTATGCAGGCATTGATCAAGTTAGATATCGCATGTGTAAGATGCGTTTATTATATTAATAGTCAAATTCTTGATATAAAATTGTTCCTTGTAAGAGAACAGTAAACGACCAAACACGGTCACACTGATACACACGCACACGGATAAGCGTATAAATTATGAACGGTAAATTTTAAATCGCTGTATTATATATCAACTGGCGCAAATAGTTTACTGGCACTGGCACTATAATTATATTTTTGTATTACAAAATCCTTATATATCGTTAATCATTATGTTGCTTTCTACAATTTTTAATAATATATCAGTCCTTTTTTTTTTAAATTTGAAGATGTATATCAAACATGAACATGGACTGTGGTTTGAAAACTCACTGCATTTTATACATGACTCTCGGGCAAGTGGGCTTACTTATTAATCTTTCATATTTTAAATATAATATTCATGGTTGGACCGACTTCCATGGTGTAGGAGAAAAGCACGGGACATAAGTTCGAATCTCAGCCGAGGAGATTTTTCAAGGCTTGCCCCCACGCATGCAGGGTGAGCGCTCTGCATGCGTAATGGGGAGGCTGTACCCTACAATCAAGCTTCACTCCAAAACGAGTGCGCCTTTCGAGGGTCCCTCTGTGTTACACACCAAGGATCCCCTGGTGCTGTACACGGTGACTGGTTGACGTCAGGATAATCATGTGTGATTCAGGCCCTGTCACGAAGTCCGAAATGGAATTCTGCAGATGTATACCCAGTTACACTGGCTTTAAAAAAAATACCTAAAAATGATGTGGGTCACTCAACCAGAAAAGGGATCTTTGCGTGTTACCACCTGAATATGACTCACAAAGGTTTAGGCGCTACTCTCTTCTGCTTTTAAGAGGCTGACCATTTGTATTTTCCTATTTTTAGCTATTTTATACTCTTCTTAATTACACCAATAGTATCTGTTTCTCAACTGTGGTTTTATGTACTAACGAGAATCCTGGTGTGTATATTGATCATAGATAATTTCATCAGATCATGAAGACTGATGGTGTTTAATACTTGTCTTTTCTCCTTTTTTGATGTATTTTTTATCTTTTTGGACTGCCGAATTACATGGATGGTATTAGTTTCTCAACTGTTATTTCATCCAATGTCATGAAACCTGGTTTGTTTATGTTTCCATTCCAACGCCCCCCCCCCTTACCCCCCTCCCCTCCCTCTCAAAGCCCACCGGGGAGACATATTGTTTTCAGCTCCATCGTCTGCCGTTGTCCTCATCAGTCTTCATTTACAGGACATCTAGGGAACTTTTGAAGCACTGCATATTTCACCCCACCCCCACCCCTCGAAATTTGACATAAATTACTTTTACCTAAACCTTAGAAGAGATCGAAAACCGGTGAACTTGACCTTGACATGGACAATCATCCAAAGTGTAAAATTCGTGTAAACCTCATAACTTTAGTAGCTTTGCATATTTTTTTACTATATTTTGAAACACTAGTTGTTCGAAAACCGATGACCATGTCCTTGATGTTCAACATCCACCCCTGGGAATTCTAGGATTATTGTGACCTCTTAAACTTTTGAAGTACTGAAGATTTCCCTCAAATTTGACACACCAGATGTTTCCACGTTATTGTCAGATGAGTTGGAAAACTTATGACCTTGACCTTGATCTTCAGCGTCTAAGTTTCCGCCATTATATGTAATTATGTATTAAAAAATTTTTAAATGACTGCATATTTTTTTCCCCATCAAATTTTGTGCACCTATTTATTCAGTCAGATTCTTAGAGAAGTTCAAAAACTGGTGATCTTTAGCTTATACTTCAAGATCAAAGCCAAATTCAGAATATTTGTGAACCCTATATGTTTTGAAGTACTGGCCGAACTTAAAATGCCACGCCTTCCAATTTTCAGGAACACCTTACCGGATAACAGAGAAGAAATCTGTAGAATTAAAGTTCACAAGATCAAGGTCACAGGGTGTACTTCTTTAGACATATTTTTTAATGCATTTAACGCCAAACTTTTCATCCCAAACCATCCATATTTCACGTATGGTTACCCACCTAAGCGAAGAACGCTTTTTATTTTGATGTCACATGGTCAAAAGGCAACGTCACTAAACACTAAATGCTCACTGACCAAGATTATCAGCCTGCTTAAGGCCGTGGGACTGCTCATTAGACAATGCTATCAGTTAATCAGTATACTAGGTCATCATCCTGATCAAGGCTGTTGTACTGCTCACTACACAAGGCTATCAGCTACTCGGTGTACAATATCATTAGGATACCCAAAGCTGTGGGACAGCTCACTAAGCACGGCTATCAGGTACTCAGTATACAATATCATTAGGATACCCAATGCTGTGGGACAGCTCACTAAGCACGGCTATCAGCTACTCAGTATACAATATCATTAGGATACCCAATGCTGTGGGACAGCTCACTACACAAGGCTATCAGCTACTCAGTATACAATATCATTAGGATAATCAAAGCTGTAGGACAGCTCACTAAGCACGGCTATCAGCTACTCAGTATACAATATCATTAGGATACCCAAAGCTGTGGGACAGCTCACTAAGCACGGCTATCAGGTACTCAGTATACAAAATCATTAGGATACCCAAAACTGTGGGACAGCTCACTAAGCACGGCTATCAGCTACTCAGTATACAATATCATTAGGATACCCAAAGCTGTGGGACAGCTCACTAAGCACGGCTATCAGCTATTCAGTATACAATATCATTAGGATACCCAAAGCTGTGGGACAGCTCACTAAGCACGGCTATCAGCTACTCAGTATACAATATCATTAGGATACCAAAAGCTGTGGGACAGCTCACTAAGCACGGCTATCAGGTACTCAGTGTACAATATCATTAGGATACCCAATGCTGTGGGACAGCTCACTAAGCACGGCTATCAGGTACTCAGTATACAATATCATTAGGATACCCAATGCTGTGGGACAGCTCACTATACATGGATATCAGCTACTCAGTATACAATATCATTAGGATACCCAAAGCTGTGGGACAGCTCACTAATCACGGCTATCAGCTACTCAGTATACAATATCATAAGGATACCCAAAGGTGTGGGACAGCTCACTAAGCACGGCTATCAGGTACTCAGTGTACAATATCATAACGATAACCAAAGCTGTGGGACAGCTCACTAAGCACGGCTATCAGCTACTCAGTATACAATATCATTAGGATACCCAAAGCTGTGGGACAGCTCACTAAGCACGGCTATCAGCTATTCAGTATACAATATCATTAGGATACCCAATGCTGTTGGAGAGCTCACTAAGCACGGCTATCAGCTACTCAGTATACAATATCATTAGGATACCCAATGCTGTGGGACAGCTCACTAAGCACGGCTATCAACTACTCAGTATACAATATCATTAGGATACCCAAAGCTGTGGGACAGCTCACTAAGCACGGCTATCAACTACTCAGTATACAATATCATTAGGATACCCAAAGCTGTGGGACAGCTCACTAATCACGGCTATCAGCTACTCAGTATACAATATCATTAGGATACCCAAAGCTGTGGGACAGCTCACAAAACACGGCTATCAGCTACTCAGTATACAATATCATTAGGATACCCAAAGCTGTGGTACAGCTCACAAAACACGGCTATCAGGTACGCAGTATACAATATCATTAGGATACCCAATGCTGTAGGACAGCTCAGTATACATGGCTATCAGGTTCTCAGTATACAATATCATTAGGATACCCAATGCTGTGGGACAGCTCACTATACATGGCTATCAGGTACACAGTATACAATATCATTAGGATACCCAAGGCTGTGGGACAGCTCACTATACATGGCTATCAGCTATTCAGTATACAATCTGCCAGGCTGCTTAAGGCTGTGATACTGCTCATTTAACAAAGCCATGAGTTACTCAGTAAGCAAGGTGGTCAGACTCCCATAGGCTGTGGGACTGCTTACTAAAGAAGGCTATCAGCTACTCAGTATACAAGTCCGTCAGGGTGTTCAGGGCTGTTGGACTGCTCACTAAACAAGGATATCAGCTACTCAGTATACAAGGTCGTCAGGTTTCTCAAGACTGTTGGACTGTTCACTAAACAAGGTTATGAGCTACTCAGCATACAACAAGGTCGTCAGGCTGCACAAGGCTGTGGGACTGCTAACTAAAGAAGGCAACCAGCTACTCAGTATGCAATGTCATCTGGCTGTTCAAGGCTGAGGGACCGCTCACTAAACAAGGCTATCAGCTACTCAGCATACAAGGTCGTCAGGCTGTTCAAGCTGTGGGACTCTTCACTAAACAAGGTTATGAGCTACTCAGCATACAAGGTTGTCAGGCTGCTCAAGGCTGTGGGACTGTTCACTTAACAAGGCTATCAGCTACTAAGCATACAAGGTCGTCAGGCTGCACAAGGCTGTTGGACTGCTTACTAAAGAAGGTAATCAGCTACTCAGTATACAATGTCATCTGGCTGTTCAAGGCTGAGGGACCGCTCACTAAACAAGGCTATCAGCTCCTCAGCATACAAGGTCGCCAGGCTGCTCAAGGCTGTGGAACTACTCACTGGACCACGTTGCGGAGAGATCCACTCAGCAGGGTTTTGGGAAGACTCGTCGCTAAATATGGCTGCGTGACTGATTACAAAACAAGGTTGTTGGGCTACTCATTGCAATTATGATATGACTGAACAAGGTTGTTGGGCTACTCACTACATTTATGATATTACTGAAGAAGGTTGTTGGGCTACTCACTACATTTATGATTTGACAGAACAAGGTTGTTGGGCTACTCACTACATTTATGATATGACTGAACAAGGTTGTTGGGCTACTCACTACATTTATGATATGACTGAACAAGGTTGTTGGGCTACTCACTACGTTTATGATATGACTGAACAAGGTTGTGGGGCTGCTCACTACATTTATGATATGACTGAACAAGGTTGTTGGGCTGCTCACTACATTTATGATATGACTGAACAAGGTTGTTGGGCTGCTCACTACATTTATGATATGACTGAACAAGGTTGTGGGGCTACTCACTACGTTTATGATATGACTGAACAAGATTGTGGGGCTGCTCACTACATTTATGATATGACTGAACAAGGTTGTGGGGCTGCTCACTACATTTATAATATGACTGAACAAGGTTGTGGGGCTGCTCACTACATTTATGATATGACTGAACAAGATTGTGAGGCTGCTCACTACATTAATGATATGACTGAACAATTTGTGGGGCTGCTCACTACATTTATGATATGACTGAACGAGGTTGTGGGGCTGCTCACTACATTTATGATATGACTGAACAAGGTTGTTGGGCTACTCACTACGTTTATGATATGACTGAACAAGGTTGTTGGGCTGCTCACTACATTTGTGATATGACTGAACAAGGTTGTTGGGCTGCTCACTACATTTATGATATGACTGAACAAGGTTGTTGGGCTACTCACTACATTTATGATATGACTGAACAAGGTTGTTGGGCTACTCACTACATTTATGATATGACTGAACAAGGTTGTTGGGCTACTCACTACATTTATGATATGACTGAACAAGGTTGTTGGGCTGCTCACCACATTTATGATATGACTGAACAAGGTTGTTGGGCTGCTCACTACATTTATGATATGACTGAACAAGGTTGTTGGGCTACTCACTACATTTATGATATGACTGAACAAGGTTGTTGGGCTACTCACTACGTTTATGATATGACTAAACAAGGTTGTTGGGCTGCTCACTACATTTATGATATGACTGAACAAGGTTGTGGGGCTGCTCACTACATTTATGATATGACTGAACAAGGTTGTTGGGCTACTCACTACGTTATGATACGACTGAACAAGATTGTGGGGCTGCTCACTACATTTATGATATGACTGAACAAGGTTTGGGGCTGCTCACTACATTTATAATATGACTGAACAAGGTTGTTGGGCTGCTCACTACATTTATGAAATGACTGAACAAGGTTGTTGGGCTGCTCACTACATTTATGATATGACTGAACAAGGTTGTGAGGCTGCTCACTACATTTATGATATGACTGAAAAAATTGTTGGGCTGCTCACTACATTTGTGATATGACTCAACAAGGTTACGGGGTTGCTCACTGCATTTATGATATAATTTAACAAGGTTGTGGGGCTGCTCATTTAAAACCCATCAAAGTTGTGGGTATGCCCTCTGTATTAAGTAAAAGGTAACAACAAGTTTGTGGGACTGTTCAGTCAGCTCTGAGGATTTGGAGATACAATGTTAATGGAACTCGTGTAGTTTTACAGTCAATTTATTCTAAATCATCAATAAAATCACTATAATTACTTGAGATATGAAACCGGATGTCTTGCGAGTAGTGTATATAAAAACGACTTTCATTTAATGTAAGGCTTCTCATGTTTGACGGATTTGTTGGTGTAACGTGTCAAATGGTATCCATAGAAACGAGCGGTCCCAGTGCAGTAAATATATGCATGCAGAAAGACTGCAAACCTCAGGTCGGTTCATTCTGGATTATTTCCAACTATTAATGAACAAAATGCACGCGCTTTAATCATTAGATGGTCAAAATAACATGTGTTATCTCTTGTGTATTTAGTGGAAGAGCAGCAGGCACTATGGTCAATAATTTATCTTTTAGCTGATTACACATCAGTATTTATCCACTGGTTCGGTTTTAATTCTGAAACTGATGAACCAATTCAACGAGTTTTCTAAAGCATTCTAAATGCTTAATTGCGAGTTATTAACTAATTACTACCGATTAAAATTTTAGAAATTGTAATAAATTTGAATACTTCTACAAATAAAACTACCACAGAGGAAACCCTGCTTAAAGGAAAATACGCGAAATGCATAAATTAAAATTGCTATACACACGAAAGTTTCCCACCAGGGAAACGTCCATATTAGAATGTTTCTTTATTAAAAAATATACATCAAACTTCCGGCTCACCAAATCTCTTTTAATTTTCCTGTGGATTAAAAATACATTCACGATAAGCTTCCATAAAAGAAAGTATCAACACGCAGGACATGTGACTCCGAAACGGAAATCGTCGCACAGCTAGGAAAGCATCTTCACTGGAAATGTAGAAATCGTTTGTACAAGAAGATGTCGCCCAGGAAAATGTTCACACAGGGCAATTTCCTGTGATACATAAATAAATCCCCACTTGAAACCTTCTCGTAGGAAAACTTTTTCATAAAAAATCAAGACAATTTTGTACAGAAACTTGCTGTAGTTATCTCTTGACACAAATAAAAATTCAAATATGCACTAGAAGTGAAACAAGGTGAAAATTTGTTATGGGATCATAACTGAAATGGGATTTCAGTTATGGGGATCCTCTTATGGAAAAGCGTAGCAAGGGTAGATTGGGATATTTGCAAAATAAACAGAAAAAATGGAGGCAGTCAAGCCAATTTCTTACCAATAATGGCTAATAAACTGTTCTGGAGCAAAAATAAATTATGTAGAACTAGAAGTGCTCTTATCAGGAAATTGTTAAGATTTCAACTCCTGTTGGTTTTTTTAGACTACCATGCTGTCATGTTTATCTTTTGTCACATGACCCTGTCCTTGACCTTATTGATATGAGAAAAGTTGTCCTCTGATTATTGTTCCAAATAAATTAGAGTAAATATTGTTTCCATAACTTCCATAGGCAAATTTGTTAAAACCTTAAAAGATATAGCCATAAACTTATAAAGGAATTATTGTGGCCATATATTTTCATTTTCTCATAAGTATTATTCATAAAATAGGATTTTTTAAAATATATTTATCAGCAATAAATTACTTTGGTACACCAGAGGTCAGGTCACAGGTCAGGTCATGGGTGACCAGGGTTCATGCCTCAGCAACATGGCTGTGTCAGTGATGGTCTTCTGCTCTTCTCTTCATGATAAAATGCTGTTATATCATATATAACATAAACAGGAGACTCCACATGTATGGAAACTGATATATAAAGGATATATAGGTAGAGTGAACATAGTTAAAGCTGCATCTTATTCTTAATTACTCTTTCATTCTTTCCTTCTGATAAATCAAAAGGACCGCTACGATATTTCGTAAGAACATATTCAAGGCTGAGTATGGAGCCCGGGTCACCTGGTGTGTAATTCTCAGCCTTGCACCAAGGCAAGGTGAAAATGTATCACACAGAGGGAATCCTGTAGAAGAAAAATTACCCTGTAGATTACATTATTGTCCAATTGGATACAGAAAAATATACAGTTCTGGAAAATCTTCCACCCGAAAACTTATACGGGAAACCTCAACACTGAAAACAAAAATTACCTACAAAATAGTTTTCCGCACAAGACTATTTCTGTACATTGAAATTCATGTAGGTTAAAAAATCTCCTGTCACATGTATGATATACTATACTTTCAATGGAGCTATGTATAATCGAGTTGCCATATGCATGCACCTTTATATCTATAACATAGCACACTTATGAATTGTCTATATAGTACAAAGTTTATGATGGTGGGGTCCACTGATCCATTTGGGATTGGTTGTCCTTATGACGACCTTGTATAATTTAGTGATATATAAATAAGGGCCGCCCTTGACGAAAATTATCTCTGAAAATTTAAAATTTTCTAAAATATCTTAAGAAATAACCATGGTAACTAGCTGCTCCCGTGGAAAATCCACGGCTCTATCTGATGCATATTTTTGTAATGAGCTGATAGGAACTAAACTACGCATATTTTAAGCGTAAGGTTTTGCAGGAACTTTTGTCCTGTGTTTCACATATATGATATAAAGATTACTTCTGCTAGAATTCTCCAGGAACACCCTCCCCCAAAATAACAACATAGAAAGAAAAATTCTAGAAATCACATCAAAAAATATTTTTTTCCCGATAAACAACATAGGTCCGACAGATTCATTGCTTGTGAAATATCGTAGATATAACGATTGTATAAAGAAGCATTCTATCGTGAAATTATATAAAAAATTCTTTGTATTAGTTGAAGCTCAGGCGACATCGTAAAACACGATGTTTATTCACTGTAGTCAGTTAAGGTTATAGTCTAAGGCATGTTAACAGACACATGCGTTATTTGTATACACATGCATATGTCGTTGAAGTCTCTTGTACGCGAAACGTATAGGTGCAAATGTAAAAAAAATAGGCCCGGATAAATATATGTTCCAACAGTATTAAATTTTTGATTTAAGTACTGTAAATTGTCATTGAATAAGCAGAACTGAAGCAAAATTGACAACTCTCCCAGATAAAAAGAAAGCAGGATAATATATTTCGATGAAAGCATTTAGCAAAGAAACCACTTCAGCCTTGGTTCGTTGCATTATCTTTCAGCAAATTAACGCAAAATGTAATATACAGATTTTGTAGAAAATTTGTAGAGGTAGAGTAAAACTGCACCCGTAATCCATTTCATTGTTGGAGGTAATCGGAATCATCATATTTTTTCCCTAAGTGTCATAATCACCATTCCACAAAGGAATAATTAAAAGGGGCTATTCCTTTGTCCCCCAGTAGAAGTCGCCCATTCATATGATGTTGTTCTGCCACTCGCCTGTTGAACCCATGTTTCTGAACCATGACAATGTTTACCATGAAACATGCACGTATGAACGAACGACTGATTAGTAGATTCCGGCGGGGGTTTCAAAGTCCCCAAGAGATTGAGGACCCTTAGAAGTGTGTGCAAACCCCCCCCCCCCCAGGGCTTCCTTTTGAAAAAACTGTTTTCAAACAACCCATAAATCAGTCGAACTATTTAAACCATGGTTATCATGGAAAGATACTTCTGAATGTCTAAAAAATCAACATACCTGTAAACCTATTAAACGGTGATCGTGTTAAGGGTCTCAGCTCTTTGTGTCCACTCAACGAAAAATGCTCCCTATTAAAAGATTCATGTGGACATGTGTTCCACGCCTGAATTTAAAATCTTTACTTCTTTTTGACAGAGTAAAATTCCTTAATAGGCGATATGATGGAAATGGGGTTCAGTGGGGTTTACAGGTCGCCTCCTAAAAAGCCTGACAGGTGAAAATTGTTTTGCTGAACATTTGTAGAGTTTTAAGGGGTGAACCCACCAAGGCCGACACGCATCTCGACACAGTGCGATGCAGGCCGACACAGAAATCAGGCGACACACACCGACACTTGGTTGTGTCGGTTTGTGTCGCCTAGCGTGTCGTGAAGTGTGTCGTGCAGCCAAAATAACAAACCAATTGACTGACACATCCGCGACACACATTGGGGTTCATGACACGGAGATTATCGCGTGTTGGCCGGAAGTTGACCGTTTTAGATTATCTGTTGCAAGTGTTTAGCAATAAAGCCATAGCCACTTTATATTTATATTTTGAATTTTAAGACATAAACAAGACAAAGGCTCCGATGACAATCGGGCGCGTTTGAGCGATACTCACATGAGCCCTGTTTTTCAGGAAATATGAGGGGGGCAATCCACCGAGTTCGGGCAAAAGCCCCGTTCATGATAATGAGGACAGTATAGCAACCAGCCAGAATATAAAAAAAACTTTCTCAATATCATTTTCCAACACATAATACGGTAAGTATAATTTGAGAATAAAAGTTATTTTTGCTTAGTTTTCATTAATTGTTTGAACATTCACGATATCATAAATTTCTTGTTATGAGATGCGCAATTGAAAGAGAATTGATATAAATATTAAGAAACAAGAAACTGAAAATATGATCTCGAAATCGTTAAGTACAAAAGTACGCGTTTTATTCCCCTAAAAAGAGAAGGGGACACATGAAGCTTTGTCCCCGTTATACTTTGTCCATTTCACTAAAAAGGGTGGGGGACATGCTGCGGGCCCCCCCCCCCCCCCCCCCATCACCAAGAGGCCCATGATTACTGACGTTGCTGACGTCGATGACATCGATACTTTATATTAAATGTTGCTACCATTAAATTAAATATTTATTTATTTTTTAATTTTGTGATCACAGTAGGGCATGTATATGGGTTTATAATTTTACCATTTTACCTTTACTTGAATCAAGTGTTAGCGCAACAATTTCCCCAGGTGCTTATATACCGGCCAAAGCCCCGTTTGACTAATATTCTTTGAATGATCAATGCCTTGAGGGAGGGGTAAATGTTCAACAACTGAATATTATCATGACATGGAAATAGCGTATGATTTTCCAGAACGAATATAAATTAATGGTGGGAAAGGGGGAGTGCAAAGGGATCTTAAACAAGATCGTTGTTTTAATTTTCAGTAGACTTTCCAGTAAATGAGGTTAAGGCAACGGGGTCTGAAAAAGTTTGTACTCCACATATAACGTATTTCAAGCCTTCTATCAAACGACAAACATGGCTCATCCCGTGGTATGAGATTATATCCACCCTAAAGAGGAAGAGCAGCCCCTGCGGTTTTGCTCAGGTTTGTGTTTTGTTTTAAAGGACCTGCTTTAAAGGACCTGATACATAAAATAAAGCTTTTTTTTATCAGTTTTTAAACTGATTTGGTGTTTTTTATTTATTCAATATCAAGTATAAATGCAGAATATAATGAATATGCTGTTTATTAAAAAATAAGAAACATTATATATTCAGAATTTTTATGCAGAATTGATATACAAAGAAAAATGGAGCGTATCGTCAATACATATCGGATATCGAATTGAGTGTGCCTAAATAGGCAGACCGATACCCAGTCCTAGGCAGGACCGATGCAAGATAACAGAAAACTGTCTCCTGATTGGCTGGAAGTGACCTTGACATTGACCCACTCACTCCACGTAGTGCTGCGTGTCGGTATGTGCTGTGAAAAGTACGTCGCACGTCCAGTTCCACTGCACGATCCGTGTCGAGTTGTGTCGAGAAGAAACCGACGCAACCCGACACGCGTTTTCATCGCACGACAAATCGAACATGTTCGATCGTGTCGCAAGGCCCGCGATGCTAAGCCGACACGCTTCTTGTGTCGTGTGCTTCTCCACGATGTGTCGTGTGAGCTAATCCACTGCCACGACACAGGCGGACGTCGCGACACACTGGACGTCTTCTGTGTCGTAAAGCGTGTCGAGAGACGTGTCGGGACGCGTGTCGGCTTTGGTGGGTTCACCCCTTTAGGGTAAACACATATCAAATTTCATTTTGGGGGTAATAAGAACTACTACAATATATATTTTCTAATAAACCATTATGACAAAGGACCATTTCTTTGTCCCCGTGTGGAAGCCACCCATTCGTATATATTTGTTCTGCCACTCGCAAAGTAATCTCGTGTTATTGAAGCATGACAGTGTTCATACATGAAACGCATACACGTGAACAGGTTCTGATGGAGGTCTGCACGCCCTGACTACAGATTCTAGTTTGTTATCAATTTAAAGAAGTACTGGGGATATTTTTCATGTTTCACTGTCCCTACAGACAACGGATCTTAACAAATATATGTGAATGATAATTAAGTTGTGGGGCTTCTTTTTGAAAAAAATCATAAAACACATGACTTGGCCGAACTTTTGAAACCATGGTTAACATCGAAAGATATTTTGAATGTTTAAAAAAATCAACATACCCGTAACCTATAAAAATTGTCAAACGGTAGTCACATAACTGGACTCAGTGCGCAGTGTTGACCAAACTGAAAAGCCCTTGCATTAAAAGCGGAGTCAAGTGGAAAATTCCTTTAGAGGCGTAACAATGGATATTGGGGATCAATGGGGATTATAGTGGACCCGCGTGACCGCGTATTGCACGGAAAAGATTTTAGGGCAGGACATGCGCTCTGGCCAGTCTTAAGAGGCCAGTGAAAAACCCCGAGGCGCCTCCTGAAAAAGCGTCACAGGCGTCGAGGACTTTGCAGCACAAAAGAAATAGGGGCACCTAATGGGGATATATTAAAATTATTAATTATACAGCTTAATATGGCATAATCCCGCAAAATAAATCAAACTTGTCCTATAAGAGCACACCACCGATACGTCTGCCGAATTTGGAGGGTAAAATCAGAACGGAAGCAGGTAAACCGTGGTCTAGAAAAAAACCAACTCCGTATTAATTATATAGAGAGACGATAGATTGAGTGAACGTTGTGTCAAGAACTAGGTTTTTCATAACCAAAGAGTCCATTGGAATCATTATAACAAAGGATTAGATCGTATTTTAATTTTTTTATATGCAAATTAGGGCCGCCATTAAAGAAAGTTATATTTCCTTTAATATGTCAAGAACTGACCATGATAACAAGTCAAACATTCTGTTTAAACCCTATAGGTTTTCATTGTCAAAAATTTAAATATACCCGTATTCACAACTGCTTAGATTTTTTTAACAATTTAATATGGAATTTGGGGCCGCCTTTGATGGAAATTTGCATTGATACACGAGGTTGTCATCCAGAAAATTAGTGACCAAATGTTTATTTATATTTACGACGTTAATGTAAACTTTTATTTAGTATAATGATCTAGTTATCTCGGCATACTCTGTGTCATATATACTAGGAGCATAAAGAAGATCATCTGTAAACAGTCATATTTATTTCATGTCGAACAGAACTTCAAGTACAGCCCGCACCAGGAAGTGCTGTTATACCGTTTATGAAATTTAGATACAAATCTTTAATGCATTACATTAATACACATTGTGGTTCAACGTTATGATATTAACCTTCATACATTAACATATGGTCAAGCGATATACATATACAAACCAAATATATATTTATATATACTTTCAACTGATTATTACTGAATGGATTGAATCAGAGTAATGTGATCATTTTTGTTAATTGAAAGTTTTTTCCCCCTGTGATCTAACTGGTATAAAATATTATATATGTGTTTTGGATACCGCTTATCATCCATATACAAAAGCCTAACCCAATACTTTAAACATTGGATGGAGTTGTTTTATAAATAAAGGAAATCGACCACATTCGCCTAAAACTGTTACATTTGAAGCATTTGATCCAACATTTAAAACAAATTTACAGAATTTATATTGTACCCTCTCTATTAATTCAACAGTGGTATAACCCACAGTTCACAACCATATAATAAAATTGGTACCACCATGTTATCAATTAAATAGAAAAGCTGTTTCACATTTAAATGACGACACCTTTGCTTAAAACCTTTGATGACACAGACTGCTGAGATTTGGTCCAGGATAGATTACTTGTAAAGATAATGCCAAGATATTTAAAATATGAAACTACATTTTACTGTTTATCTCCTAAATACCACTTCTGTTTTACGAAGAATGCCTCCCCTTCTGAAAACCATAATTTTAGTCTTATCTATATTAACTTTCATACCATCCTTTTTGCAAAATAAATTCAAGTGAAAATCTGTTTTTGTAATCTCCCGAGTGTATCTGAAAAATTGACAATGTCGTCAGCAAACATAAACATAACTAAATTTGGTATATTTTCATTTATATAAATTCCCTGACAATTTGAAGTATTCAAAAGATTATAAAATTCATCTATAAATAAGGAAAATAATAAAGGATTCACCATACAACCCTGCCTTGTTCCAAGAGAACACTTAAAATATTCTGTGGTTCCACTGCCTGTAAGAATGCATGACTTCATTTTGATATACATTGATTTAAGCACCTTAAATATCTTTCCATTTATTCCTTTTTCAATAACACATACCATTGAATATTATGTTTAATACAGTCAAATGCTTTGGAAAAATCAATAAATAAACAGTAAAACCTACCTCTGCGTTTTATTGAATATGTCAATGGATTATACCCTTTAAAATAAAAAAGCATTGTCCACGCGGGGGTACAATATCCTTTGCGATATCCTACTTGTGCTTCTAATAAAAGTTCAAGTTTATTTACATACTCTTATAGATGATTATTTAAAATCTTTAAAAAAATATATTCCCCGTAACATTTAGTAAGGAGACATCTATATAATTTCCAGGATAATTACTTTGGCCATTTTATACAAGGGATAGATTATAGCTTTCCTCCATTCTTTTGGGTAAAAACTTGAATTGAGTATCATATTAAACAATTTTCTAATGAGGGAAAAATAAATTTTAAAGTACATTAATTATATAGAAAAATGCCTATCTGGACCTGGTGACGTGCCAGATGGCATCTGTTTAACAACTTCAACAATATTCTAATTATTCGAAATTCTAATTTTGTCATTTAAGGACCAACATATTATATTTTTTATCAAAGTGTGTTTCAAAATGTTTATAAACTATTGCCTGGAACTCATTATTTAAAATTTAGAATAAAATAGTGTTAGCTTTTTGAAGAATTAGAATGTGTAAGGATCCACTTATACTTTTGAAATTGGTTGTCCTCACGACGATCTTGAACAATTTTGGTAAAATCGAAAGGTCCGCCATTGACAAACACTCTATTTTCTGAAATATCTCAAAAACTAACCATAATAATTGGTCAAATAGAGCACTGTCAAAAATCAATGTCAATAAAGTTCTTGAGAAAAGTAAATATCTCAGTGAGGGTAAGAGGCCCTGAAAGATTGCTTGTTCCATAAATAAATTATATACATTATCAGATAGATTATGCCATGTTTGCACGTATGATTTCAAACGGTCACGCCTCGTCACTAGAAAGGCTGGACTTTGATGGTGCGCACATTTGAACATAAGGTATTTTTTTATTTACGTATATCCTAGTTATGTATATCCCTGTTTGACTGTAGTGTCTTGTCGTTTGTAAGAACCGAATGAACCACCGACTAATACCGCCGAAATTATTGGGCAAATGGATTGTTGGTAATTTCTTTTTAAAGTGTTCATTTGTAAATATATACCGAAACATATCCCCGACAGTGTGGGACAGAATGCGTGGTATTACGTTAACACTTCTAAAGTGCTAATTTTATTCGTTAAATTTACTTCATTGGCGCATTCACTGTAGCTCCTGATTTGGGCTGACCTTATCAATTAAAGTCCATATTTTTTTAATTAATTAAAATATTTCTTAAAATAGTTTCCTTGATTCACTCTTGTGGTTGTGTGCCGTTGCCATGGCATCCATGGACAAACAGAAAATATCCCCATAGAATGTCGAGGCAGATTTTATACGCATAAACACGTGCATATGTAATAACACTTTAAAACATTAAACACATTTAATAAACAGACACTTCAAAGGTAATACCTAGAAATGTGATCATGCCTTATACACAGTGGGAGCCTGCTTTTCTTATTAAGGTTAACAAGGGGAACATCATGTTTGATCAAAAATAACAAAGAGATACCAGTGTTATATAAACCACAGCGCGGTATACAAACGATCTACCTCCAATGGAGAACCAATCATGTGACCTATGTCACGTGACTTCATTCTTACATTGGCAGTCAAAAACATTCACTGTTTATCGCTACCATTCAACTCATCGCGTCGTTAATAATAAAGTGTTATATTTTTAAATAAACAGTATTTTTTTATAAGTCTTCCCCTTATATAGAAAAAAAACCCCAAGTGCCTTCAGATATTCACCGCGCCGAATACGCACCCATACAAAATATCATTTAAGAAATTATCTAACATATGAAGAATAAACTGAGATACTGGGATACCTGAATCGAATATGTTCCGTTAACATAGAATATTAATCATCGAATATTAGTGGTTTATTATTATAAGGTTATAAAGGCTTTATGAAAGGGGGATTACAAAGGTTAAATAACTATAAAATCGTGTAAACGTGTGAATTTCTCTATAAAGTAATTCGTGAGCATGGATAACGAATTCGTGCACACGAACATATATATTGCTATTTACCATTATATCTCTCCTTCCACTGCTGCTTCATAAAGTATAACATTTAAATTGGGAATATATCATTTAAAATTCGTTCTAGTATTTCCAATATTTGTTCATGTAATTCATTGACACTTGTCTGATACAATTAGAGTATATCTGATTCGAGCCAGTGCGCAGTGGCTGGCTGTGTGGCTGTGGTTTCAGGTGCTGGTGACTAGACGTGGACAGCAGCACCTGCTTGGGGCATTGCTTGTGGATTTATGGGTATTATTGCCATTGTTGATGAGTTATTTGCGTTTGCACCAACTCCAGTCGCCAGCTCATACGTGTGCGTGCAGGTGAATGCGTGATGCACACACTACGTACCCGCTGACCCAGGCGAGTGGGTCACGTGATGAGGAGTACCAGAACGAGGTCGCCATATGTTGGCGCCTTTATGCAGACCGGTTGTATATCACAAATCTCATTACAGATGTCGTCTGCTGTATTCTTTTGTAGCAGCTTAACTTTATCACGTGAATGAAATGAAATGAGGAACGCGATTTGAAAAAAATTAACAGCTCTAGAAACGTTCATTTTTAGAGAACATATTATGTAATTGTGCGCCCGTAATGTTTGCTTTTTCTATCCATTTATTTTTTAACTTGTATAAAAATGTGTCCACCAAATGGTATTACGAGTGGGAAATTATTTTATAATTACTAGCACGCCTGCAGGCCCTCTAATTATCGATTCTTAGAGAGCATATGCCGGTGTCGGATCGTGGGTGTGCAAAAATATAACATTTCAGCTGACGGTGAGGCGCACGCTTTGCCTTACCTTTAATTGATACCTCGCTGTTACTGTTTTCCATAATTTTTGGAAGGTTAATGGATATTGGTTCCTGCTACCGTAGACCTGTAACGTTCAGCCGGTAATCATGTACCTGGCATCATTTAGAAATCCCCGGAGTACTACTTGTTTACACGCCCATACATGGTGGGACCTTTCCATACCCCTCCCACGGTAACAATAACATCTATTACCAAATATAAAAAAATGAACAAAGAAATGCTTTGCAATTAGAATTATGTCTATTTAACAAAAATTATTATTTTTTTCTACAAAATATAAGAAGATTATAGTCAATAAAGCAATAATTACAATAAATGTACGTTGGAAAGGGAGCTGCAATAAACGAGGATGATATATATATATATAATTTTTATTATATGGTACCCCTAATATATGCGTAAGATGAATTTCATTACCTTTCTACATACATTTAAACAGGCATATTTACTTCTTCCACATACATAGAAATGTTTATGGTACTGCAAACGTACAAACTTAGAAACACAGGAAGCAATTACACCGTACTCGAATAGAATAAATACATGTTCTTATGTGGTAACATATTAATATATTAGTGCAAGAAAGTATAAACGTTCAATACAAATAGGAAAATATAAGTTCAAATAAGAATTTCGTATATGCAGAAGTACATTCAGACTTTTTTTCAACTCAGATTCAAGACAGACATAATGAGTGCAACATCTATCAAAATCCCATATTTACCCAAACTATCTGCAAGTATAATGACGAGAACTTAATTAAAAGATACTCCGATATACCAGTGCTGACTGGTGATTAACCTAGTAACTTTGTTTTATATGGGAACACATATAGCCACACAAAGATATATCTTTCTGTATCAACTCTAGATATATAAAGTACTGTATAGGTCCTGGATAAGGGCATCGCTATGCCTAAATTCATAAAAGCTTGAGACACGGCCATTTTGGATTTCAGATGCGTCTGTTTACCTATAGTGCACTCTCCCTAAAACCGGCCAAACTTTTTAGTATCTTAAACGGTTCCTGCGATAATCCGCTCGAGAGGAATCGTAAAATGACTCGCTCTCTGGTGGCCGTATTGGATTTTTAACGCTTGGTAAATTCTACTTACCTGTGTAAAATTACATACATATTTCACAATTTTACCGTTGAAGTGTTAAGTTTTGACCAAAGTACAACATAATATATACATTTGTGAATACCAGTCTAACTGAGGCTAAACGATAGTAATAATATGATTCACCACATGTGGGGTGCAAAAGTTCAACAACATTTCTCGAAATCTTAAAACTACCCATTCACTTATCTAATACTTATAAAAGGAATTCGGTTCAACTCTGTTCGCAATGTTTTCTAAAACCGGGTTGTGTACAATATTGTGCCATACATCATTTGAAAGGTTATTATCCCCAAAGTGACATAGGCGATATGAAAATGAATAATTTTTAATGTACATATAATTTTGAGTGATTTTTACGTTTTTTTACCGAGCACAGCCGAACTGCCTTGGGCAATCACCGGAATGCGTGCATCGTGGTCACTTAACCTCTAACACTAAGGACTAGTGTTCATATGAATAACGCTTGCTTTCAATGAGGGATTTGACCCACGTGCGTGGTCAGTAAAAGAGAAAAACACATGATTCTCGCTTTATGAAATGGAAAGTTCAACCCAGGAGAATAATGACAAAACCTAACTCAAGGTCCCAATTTCAGGAATAGGGCTTGGGTGGGGTGGGGTTGAGTGGTGGTGGGGGTTTCAGGCCTCAAAATTTGTCTGTTACGATAAAAGAAAGGTTGCGGTGGTTGAAAATGAGATACGGACCCACTGCATGGAGTCCCGTTGCATATATGCATACTTACGAAATATGCATACTTACGGTGTATGCATATTTTCAGGAACAGTTTCCTTGCATCGTACATTTAATTAATCTTTCATGTGTTCCTCACATCAATCTATTCTTTATACGTCCAACGATAAAAACCAGTCAAATATCAACGAAACACTGTATGCCTCCGCGTCTCATTCCGGTTAGCAGTCACTGACCAGGTCTTCAAGGTAAACATACCGGGGTATGATTTTGCCACGAGCGCAGCGCCACAAAATAACAGTAAAAAATATTTGTACATATCGTATTCCGAGAGTATCCCACTAAAAAATTTATATTTTCTTTTAATTTTTATTATAAACAATGAGCCAACATTCAATATCTCAGTAAATATATCTCCCTAACCCCAGTAAAAAGCAGCCCGGTATACCGGGTTTATCAGCTTGTATTTAATAAACATGAAATGTAGTTTCCCTGATTTAAATATTATGGTATATGCAAATGTATCATTCTGAAACCGTTTGTTTACTCCTGCACATAAATGGATCCGTGGCGCGAAACCAACATAGCAAGCCATATATATTCAGCCAAAATGAACTGATAGCGAGACAATTAACATCCCGATTAATGCAAATGTTTAGAAACATTTAACATTCACTATAAAAGCCAAAGTTGTCTTTGAACAACTCCAGTAAGCAAAAATGTAAAAACAAAATAATCCGCATTAAATAGATGTTTTACGATAGCTCCGAATAAGACGTATGCACCAATACAAGCATATATTTTATCAAAAAATCGTTTAAGGCTTCGATACTAGAAGGCGCTGTTGATCAACGGAGGTATTACAGGAAGCTTAATGTGCGGTGATTTCGAGGTGTCGATACACGGCTCAGACACACTAGCTCTCCTGTTTCTTTTGTCCATGTCTAAGTAACCATTACATGATGTAAGCTGATAGTGATATTCATCTGTTCTTTCTTTTCAAAAATTCTCTTGAAAACCTTGCGAATCTTAAAAAAAAGTTGTTCAAAAGGTTTATCATAACTGGAGGAACTTACATCTTAGAAAAACCCTTTGTGTCACCATGAGAAAATCATTGGGCGAAAGATTGACAATACAAAGCAGACATTGTGGGCCCTTGGGGCAATCGGATTCCCAATAAAAGCTGTTTGTGGCTGCATAAGTCATGAAGCTCCAGAAAACCAGATTTAACGCTGTTTCACTTTTGTTCTTTTTACCTCTATCGGAGCAGATGGATTCTGTCCTGTCTTGGCAAGTATTAAATATACATTTTACTTAAGCTTGATTGCGATCAGCCTCTGTGATAAAGGGAACAGAAGAATACAAAAAAGGACAAAGCAGAACACAGCCTGCATATGATATCGGGAGGGCTTGTGAGCTCATCTAAGTGCTTCTTTTAATATAATCGGTCTTTTTGTACATTGAGGTCACACGCTCTCCCCGAGCCTTGATGGTGTCAGTGGCACGTCGCTATTTTTTCATTACTTAGCACGACTGAGGTTTGTGTATTAATTGAGTGGACCTCCTTCAGGATATGTAAATCAACCACGCTAATTTTGTGTTTGGATTTTTCTCTCTTTAAACCTCTTTGAGGAGAAGGTTCGAATTCCGGTAATGTATACACAGACAGATTATAATGATAAGTCTTATAGAATTCAATTTGATTAATTATAATGAGTAACATTCTTGTTTTTCTCAACACAGGCCCGGTGATTCCATTATCGTTTTAAATTAAAAAGTGAACGTTTTCGCAGCTGTCAGCTATATATATATATATATATATATATATATATATATATATATATATATATATATATATGTGTGTGTGTGTGAGGTTGTGTCTGTGTGTGTGCCTGTGTGTGTATGTGGTTGCTGTGTCTGATGGGTCGAACTTAGGTTTGGATTAAGTTTAATTTTAAGGTAAAATCAAGATTTTCAGACGCAGTTTGAATTTTAGATTTATGTTGAATCAAGCGGATTTTACATTAAATAAACATTTGAGTGATCAGCGTGGAATGAAAGATACCAGGCGCAAATTTTCAACTTTCGCTTTTATCAATATGTACCTGTATAGGAAGGATCTAAGCTACCACCGTAACACCTGACAACAGCTACGCTCCAACAATAGCCGCAGCACGTGAACGTGGCGAACAAAAGATATATGTCCTCACCGGCAAAATGAAGAGGAGTCACATCAACTGATAACGTGTCCTGATTCCCCAGGGCACACCCAGCGTGATCGACCAGCACAAACCTGGCATTACAACATCATTGACATGAGTATGTTAATGTAGTTTTCTCTTCACCGGTCCCCCTATCTATCGTGACATAAAATGTTTGACATATGGCGGAAAACACTCAACCAAGAGTTGTGGTGGCTCTCATAACATATTTATGAAGGCAGGCGGACGACCAAGTTGTTTAAAATGATATAGGAGTCACGGAGGAGGCTTTTCTTTACCAGCCCTCAAAATAATGACTTTCCGAAAGCATTTTATTTTATATTTTCAGCGGGAAGCACTTGATGCGCATTTCACGTCAAGAGGCTTTGTAAAACCTCTTGTCACGGTGTGGTATGTTTGCTCTGTCGAAAATGGGCCCCACATTCTTTTATTCTGACAGCACCAGAGCTCTCTTCCCTCTCTCTCTCTCTACATCTTAAATATACACGATTACATATGCTGTTATTACCAATCAGTCTACGAATATTACTTAACATTATAATAGCATTATGAAACAACTCTATTTTATATAGTTATTTCTACAAGCTGTCGAGTTTTCGTAAACCTTACATGTGACATATGTAAATATATATATATATATATATATATATATATATATATATGGATATTAATGTCAGTACAGCATTTACCGATGAGCATAATTTCATAAGGCTGAATACTGTAATCCCTGAATTATCAGCTAATGTAGATATCTGATTTTAATTCTTGAAATGAAAATTTAGTATCAAGAGTAAAGAAAACTCCAGTATTTCGTTTTAAAGGTATCGATAGCTTTGCTTAACGTTGGTGAACCTAACAAATATTGATATGGTCCTTAACACTCTACTACTAGACATTGATTTTCTTATTTAATAATAATACGTTTAAAGTGTTGTGAAATTTAATGATTATGATGATATACCAAAATATATTTTAAATTAATACGCAATTTTAATATGTATATGATGAGAAAAGTAGCTATATCTGGCATACATTTAAATGCTTAAATAATTACTTTTTACGCCTCATTCATTTCAGATACAGGTTTTAAAATATGCTTTGCTATCATGAAAAACATTATCGTCTAAATAATCTCAAAAGTGAAAAATATATTAACCTAGGAGCCCTACGTATAATTGTACCAAACATATCATTATGTATGAGACTGTAAAACTTCCAAGGTAATGAGCTCGGAGTAGATTTTAAGAATAAATAAGTATATATACAATATATGCCATTGTGAACTAATTGATTATTTACGTTTTCAATAGTTGTTTTACTGGTAAACTTTAAGACACTTAATAATGTTACAAAAATGTTATATAAATACATTTTGGATACATTTCATGCATTCAGGTTTTATTTTCTGTCAAGGTTGAGTGTTTCAGTAAGTGTGTATATTTCTTCTAGATGAATGCTCAAAAGTTCTAATGATGTATTCATTATATAGTCAAGCATACTTTTGCATTAAATGTGTATTTTATGCAATCCAAATTGCTTGCATTATTGAAACGCTTACTACAAGATGTAAGGCTGAGCAAAATGATTCATAAATATTATTTATATAGTAAATTACTTGGTGAATATGGTCGATATAAATGGTCTCATCTGTCTGCGAAATTTACATTGTTTACGAAACTTTTATGGATATGAACACAAAAGATTAATGAATTGAATGAATATCAATAAAACATCAATAACATTTAAATTGTTCATATAAATAATGTATTTTTAATGGTCAGGACATTTGCAGACCGCTAGGCAGTAAGATATATATATATATATATATATATATATATATATATATATATATATATATATATATGGTTCGGCACAGTTTAAACACTTGGCAAAGGTGTTAAAACCAATTACCCGCGTTGGTACCCTGTCACGGCCAAAGAAAGATGATTGCTTGTCAGTTGTTGCTCTGCCACCCGCCCATTACGTTCGTTCGCCTGCATTATATCTCTCGAAACGTATAAGCAATTGCCCCATTCCCCCTTATATATAGGAGAAGATGTGCAGTTAAAAATTTTGGAATCTTCAGAAATCTAATATGGACGTCAAGCTACCGTCCTTTAGTTTTTCAGTTTAAATTAATTTCTGAACCATTCGAGTGGCCCTTTTTTTAAATATTGGACCATATGAGTGCTGCACATAACTCAGTCTCGGGAAATCCATTATGGCCGTTGCATGGGCCAAGTTGGTCACTTTCATTTATTTACTTTTACCATGCAAGCATTCAAAGCAAATTGTTTTCTGACCATTTTAGTTGGATTTATTGTAGGGCTAGAGCAGCTTCATATCGAATTATCATTGGGTCTAACAAGTATCGATATCAGAAATATATAAACAGCAAACAGGTATACAAAACAACCATGCAGTACTAACGGAAACTGAGAGCCCACTTAAGTCTTGAAGTGAGTTAACATTTTAAGAAATGACATTATTTTATCGATATCCTCTTGCCGATAACCGAAATTATCATTTCTTACGATACACACCCAATCTTCGGTTGAGATTCGAACTATCAATGTCCTCGATTTTAGTCCTCTACTCTACCGTAGAGCTTTGTGACGGTAGCAGCACCTAAAATTCACTGTACCTCGAAGCTGTGATACCTCCCCCCCCCCCCCCCCCCCCATCACCCCCACCGGAAGCGTGACATAGAGCAGGAACTCGGGAAGACTTGATTAAGGGCTCCTGGTCGGGGTGTCAGATGGACGCACGACTATATACAAATTTTATATACAAGTTGCCGTATTTTTTTTTCAAATCAATTTGTGAGCTGTAATACGCAAATGAGGACCATGCCACGGTATAAAATATTCATTTTTCGAGTCTGATTTTTGTTGAATTGACATAAATTTCTTTCCCTGTTTTTTTCGAGGATGGATCATACAGCGGTTTAGTTCCGATTTTCAATGTCACACACAAGTTTTAAAAATCCTGGCTCTGTGCGAGTTTAGGGAACATTAATATTTTATTATAATATTCAAACCATTGGCGTGTTTTCAGATTGGATACAAGACGCTAAATCCCCAAACGTCACAGAAAACACGCAGGTATCGGAAAAAGTGTAAACTGAAAGTGGAACTTAGCTGATGTATTTTTACATTTTATGGGTGGTTGTTACAAAAAGATATGGACTTACACTTGTTCTCCTGCCAACTATTCTAATTTTAATGAGGAATTTCATTGTTTGTAAGGTCAAAACGTGGCGCCTAGCCAGCAACGATATCTGCCTAATCACACCTTTTCATGTGCGAATTGAAGAAAAAAACAAACTACAATATACAGCGCCTCCTCTCGGACACACTAGGCAACAGTAACCAACACTACTTGCATATTACATTGGGATCACCTTATATTTATATATTAATTTTGCTAGAAATAAAGTTGGGATTAAGAAGAATATATTTAGTTTTTGATACGGGCAGATGAATATTTAAAACGTACTCTGAAAATTATGGTACTACAAAGTCATATTAAGATGTTATCTTGTGCCCCACTGAGAGCTATCAATTGCATCTTAATATTATTTTATTAATTAACGGTGATCAAATGGGATATAGCCACTAAAAATGTTCATCATTGTTGATGGCATCAATAATTTGCTCTCTTGTTACCTTTATCCGTCCTGCGGCGGTCCTTCAGATACACGGGTGCCAGTATGTGGAATAACCTTCCAGAATCAGTAAAAGCTTCAGGGGAACTACAATCCTTTAAACGGGCACTTAAGCAATATTTATTTCAGATACAGACTGACCACAGAGTGTCATCTTAGAATATTTTATTTTTTAGCTACCATGCCATGTATTTTAGTTATCTTGATATATGCTCAATTTTATCGTATAATGTATAATCGTCGACTTTATCATTCCATGTTCTTAGACAGTCGATCATCATTATGTATTTCTGTTTTAATCAGTTTCTGATTTACATATTGAGATTTTATATGTATTTACCTATGTATGTAGAAAAATGTTATTTGTAATAATTCTCGAGGGCCCCAAATGAGATTAGTGCCTTGGCACTAATTGGGTTTGTATGATACCCTCGTAAAATAATGTTTATAAATAAATAAATAAATAAAAATCCGTCCGATGATTCCAAGAAAGCTTATCATTATAAAGGACTCACGTGACATCGTAAGACGGTATTGTGCTCTGTTTTGCTGACACATCACATGACATCATAAGGCGGTATTGTTCTGTTTTGCTGACACATCACATGACATCGTAAGACGGTATTGTTCTCTGTTTTGCTGACACATCACATGACATCGTAAGACAGTATTGTTCTCTGTTTTGCTGACACATCACATGCCAGCGTAAGGCGGTATTGTTCTCTGTTTTGCTGACACATCACATGACAGCGTAAAACGGTATTGTTCTCTGTTTTGCTGACACATCACAAAACATCATAAGACGGTATTGTTCTCTGTTTTGCTGACGCATCACATGACATCATAAGACGGTATTGTTCTCTGTTTTGCTGACGCATCACATGACATCGTAAGGCGGTTTTGTTCTCTGTTTTGCTGACACATCACATGTCATTGTAAGAGGGTGTTGTTCTCTGTTTTGCTGACACATCACATGACATCGTAAGGCTGTATTGTCCTCTGTTTTGCTGACACATGACATGACATCGTAAGACGGTATTGTCCTCTGTTTTGCTGACACATGACATTACATCGTAAGATTGTATTGTTCTCTGTTTCGCTGACACATCCCATGACAACTTAAGACGGTATTGTTCTCTGTTTTGCTGACACATGACATGACATCGTAAGACGGTATTGTTCTCTGTTTTGCTGACACATCAGATGACATCGTAAGACGGTATTGTCCTCTGTCTTGCTGACACATCAGATGACATCGTAAGACGGTATTGTCCTCTGTTTTGCTGACACATCAGATGACATCGTAAGGCGGTATTGTCCTCTGTTTTGCTGACACATCACATGTACATATCAGTTTATGTACAGTGTATCTTTCTAACTGAGCGTCAGAATTCGCGAGTCATGAAATCTGAATATGAAGATAAACTTCCGTGTTCCCCCACTCTACGCACCGGTTTCATTACATTCCTTCTAATAAAATGGATCAGTAAAGGAATTAATCCGAGTCAAGCAGCCTCAAGTCCAAGTCAAACCCGAGTTCTATTTGACTGATTATTATTTAACCCTATTATTTTACCCGGAATTCAGACATCTCACTTACGTTATCAACTTTATCCACGGAGCGAGCTCCCCTGCTTATGCGTGAAACATGATTCGCGAATTTTCTTATAGATGGCCCTATGATAGCCCCTAAGGACACTTTTTGCATCATTACCGACAGTTAAAGAAAAAAAATAATAAATGACAATTCTGAGGTGTGGTCATAGAGTAGGGGTACCACCGTAAACTATAATATAGGTTAGTCAGCCGTTTGTGGGAATATTCACATTTTGGACTACCTTGGGTAATTAATATGATTTTAATCAGCAGATCTATTGACCGAAGAGGAACCCCTCAGAGAGAAAGCCTAGACTAGGTTTTCATGTCTTTAATTCAAGTACTATAATATTTACGGTACTGCTATTACAGTGCAGTATTTGCTCTCTACTGCTTCACTTCTAATTGGTATCTTGTTAATGAGCCGAATACTTATATACGGAGCGAATCGTTGCTGAATGACATAATATACATATCTAAATAGGGATAAGAGGTAATAAAATGTCTGCCATTGAGATATCAAAATTATATGGTGTTTAATATGTTCGGTTTAGTTCAGGTCATAAAGTGTCATGAGTAAGGAGCAATCAATTTAGTTCAGGTTATATAGTGTCGTGTGTGAGGAGCAATCAGTTTAGTCCAGGTCATATAGTGTCGTGAGTAAGGAGCAATCAGTTTCGATCAGGCCATATAGTGTCGAGAGTGAGGTGGAATAAGTTTAGTTCAGGCCATATAGTGTCGTGTGTGAGGAGGAATCAGTTTAGTTCAGGTCATATAGTGTCGTGTGTGAGGAGGAATCAGTTTAGTTCAGGTCATATAGTGTCGTGAGTAAGGAGCAATAAGTTTAGTTCAGGTCATATAGTGTCGAGAGTGAGGAGCAATCAGTTTAGTTCAGGTCATGTAGTGTCGTGTGTGAGGAGGAATCAGTTTAGTTCAGGTCATATAGTGTCGGGTGTGAGGAGCAATCAGTTTAGTTCAGGTCATATAGTGTCGTGAGTAAGGAGCTATAAGTTTAGTTCAGGTCATATAGTGTCCAGAGTGAGGAGCAATCAGTTTAGTTCAGGTCATATAGTGTCGTGTGTGAGGAGGAATCAGTTTAGTTCAGGCCATATAGTGTCGTGTGTGAGGAGGAATCAGTTTAGTTCAGGCCATATAGTGTCGTGTGTGAGGAGGAATCAGTTTAGTTTAGGTCATATAGTGTCGTGTGTGAGGAGGAATCAGTTTAGTTCAGGTCATATAGTGTCGTGTGTGAGGATCAATCAGTTTAGTTCAGGTCATATAGTGTCGTGTTTAGTTCAGGTCATATAGTGTCGTGTGTGAGGAGGAATCAGTTTAGTTTAGGTCATATGGTGTCGTGTGTGAGGAGGAATCAGTTTAGTTCAGGTCATATAGTGTCGTGTGTGAGGAGGAATCAGTTTAGTTCAGGTCATATAGTGTCGTGAGTGAGGAGGAATCAGTTTAGTTCAGGTCATATAGTGTCGTGTGTGAGGAGGAATCAGTTTAGTTCAGGTCATATAGTGTCGTGAGTAAGGAGCAATAAGTTTAGTTCAGGTCATATAATGTCGAGAGTGAGGAGCAATCAGTTTAGTTCAGGTCATGTAGTGTAGTGTGTGAGGAGGAATCAGTTTAGTTCAGGTCATATAGTGTCGTGTGTGAGGAGCAATCAGTTTAGTTCAGGTCATATAGTGTCGTGAGTAAGGAGCAATAAGTTTAGTTCAGGTCATATAGGTTCCAGAGTGAGGAGCAATCAGTTTAGTTCAGGTCATATAGTGTCGTGTGTGAGGAGGAATCAGTTTAGTTCAGGCGATATAGTGTCGTGTGTGAGGAGGAATCAGTTTAGTTCAGGTCATATAGTGTCGTGTGTGAGGAGGAATCAGTTTAGTTCAGGTCATATAGTGTCGTGTGTGAGGATCAATCAGTTTAGTTCAGGTCATATAGTGTCGTGTTTAGTTCAGGTCATATAGTGTCGTGTGTGAGGAGGAATCAGTTTAGTTTAGGTCATATAGTGTCGTGTGTGAGGAGGAATCAGTTTAGTTCAGGTCTTATAGTGTCGTGTGTGAGGAGGAATCAGTTTAGTTCAGGTCATATAGTGTCGTGAGTGAGGAGGAATCAGTTTAGTTCAGGTCATATAGTGTCCTGTGTGAGGAGGAATCAGTTTAGTTCAGGTCATATGACAATAAATCATACCAGAATAAACACCGAGTTACCAAAAAAATGCTTAAGAAGACTTTCTTGGACTCATCAGATGTCCTCTGATTCGCTATTGGTCAAGTCGACCAGTTACAGAAAGAAATAGTAGGGAATGCCTACATTTTTATTGGGAACTCCTCGGCCGAATCAGTTTGCTTCTAGCCTCGGATGTACAGAGTAGGCAGCCATGGAAAGTATTCCGGCAAGGTCAAGGCCATGGCAGGTTAATCGCACAAGCGCAAAACAATATATTATGTGTACAGATACTGGCAGTCCTCGTATATTATGTGGACAGATACTGCCAGTCCTCGCCTATTATGTGTACAGATACTGCCTGTCCTCGCCTATTATGTGTACAGATACTGCCAGTCCTCGCTTATTATGTGTACAGATACTGCCAGTCCTCGCCTATTATGTCTACTGATACTGCCAGTCCTCGCCTATTATGTCTACAGATACTGCCGGTCCTCGCCTATTATGTCTACAGATACTGCCGGTCCTCGACTATTATGTCTACAGGAACTGCCGGTCCTCGCCTATTATGTCTACAGATACTGCCGGTCCTCGACTATTATGTCTACAGATACTGCCGGTCCTCGACTATTATGTGTCAAGATACTGCCGGTCCTCGCATATTATGTCTACATATACCGCCGGTCCTAGCACATAATGTCTACAGATACCGCCGGTCCTCGCATATTATGTCTACAGATACCGCCGGTCCTCGCATATTATGTCCACAGATACCGCCGGTCCTCGCATTTTATGTCCACAGATACCGCCGGTCCTCGCATATTATGTCCACAGATACCGCCGGTCCTCGCCTATTATGTCCACAAATACCGCCGGTCCTCGCCTATTATGTGTACAGATACCGACGGTCCTCGCCTATTATGTGTACAGATACCGCCGGTCCTCGCCTATTATGTGTACAGATACCGCCGGTCCTCGCCTATTATGTGTACAGATACGGCCGGTCCTCGCCTATTATGTGTACAGATACCGCCGGTCCGCGCCTATTATGTGTACAGATACCGCCGGTCAGCGCCTATTATGTGTACAGATACCGCCGGTCCGCGCCTATTATGTCTACAGATACCGCCGGTCCGCGCCTATTATGTCTACAGATACCGCCGGTCCGCGCCTATTATGTCTACAGATACCGCCGGTCCGCGCCTATTATGTCTACAGATACCGCCGGTCCGCGCCTATTATGTCTACAGATACCGCCGGTCCGCGCCTATTATGTCTACAGATACCGCCGGTCCGCGCCTATTATGTCTACAGATACCGCCGGTCCGCGCCTATTATGTCTACAGATATGGCCGGTCCGCGCCTATTATGTCTACAGATACCGCCGGTCCTCGCCTATTATGTGTACAGATACCGCCGGTCCTCGCCTATTATGTGTGCAGATACCGCCAGTCCTCGCCTATTATGTGTGCAGATACCGCCAGTCCTCGCCTATTATGTGTGCAGATACTGCCAGTCCTCGCATATTATGTGTGCAGATACCGCCAGTCCTCGCATATTATGTGTGCAGATACTGCCAGTCCTCGCCTATTATGTGTACAGACACTGCCAGTCCTCGCCTATTATGTGTACAGATACTGCCAGTCCTCGCATATTTTTGTGTGCAGATACTGCCAGTCCTCGCATATTATGTGTACAGATACTGCCAGTCCTCGCATACTATGTGTACAGATACTGCCAGTCCTCGTATATTCTATCCTTAAAGCTATAAGACAACACTGATAAAAAAAACCAGAGGTGAAAATCCCATGTACACTGATTGGGACCGTTCAAGGATACAGTTCACGCCAGGAAGTCCATCCCGAGTGGGCGATGTATGAAGCATTTATTATAAACTTAATTTTCTAGTTAAATTACTGTCGGAATTTGGTAATAGTTGATGTTTAGCAGCATATCAAGCCCAAATAATACATATTATTATGGCAAATTAATCTATTTTTTGCGGAAACTGTGTTTTTTTTAAACGAGTCAGTAGAAATGGCAACCCGTTGTATTTCCGGCGAACTTCTTCAAAACTGGAGGAGTATCATCGGGCTATACATACATCCGTGGCTAGAAGCTAATAGATTCGGCCGTGGAGTTCCGAATGCTATATTTTTAAATTTCTTCACCATTTTCATCTTTAGTACATGTACCCTACACTAGAGGTTTCCCCAATACGCCCCCCTCCCCCCCCCCCCCCCCCAAGATTTATGCTGTCATGGTGTGTGCAAGGCCACTGGAATATTATATGTGTGTACGGTATTTACAGATTTTCGATAATTCCAGTTAAAACGAAGCATACTTTTAATAATAATAATAATAATAATAATATTGAATCAAATAATATTGCATTTATGACTTTTTGTAACTTAAGTGTGACCGTTTCGTCTTTAAAAAATCTTGTCTTTGCTATATGCTACATTTCTTTTTATTTTTCCGTCACAGAATGTCAATAAACTATAATATATAGCGAATCTGTATAGTGTGCTTACATAGTTTGGCTGGTCTATAATAATAATATTAATAATAATAATAATAATAATAATAATAATAATAATAATAATAATAATAATAACTAGCTGCCCCCGTGGAAAATCCAAGGCTCTACCTGATTCATATATTTGTAATGAGCTGATAGGGACTTGACGAGGCATATTTTACTCCTAAGGTTTTTGCAGGAACTTTTGTCATGTGTTTCACTTATATGATATAAAGATTACTTTTGCTAGAATTCTCCTGAAAAACCCTCCAACAAAATATCAACATAGAAAGAAAAATTATTCTGTTCAAGAAATCACAAAAAAAATAAATTTTGGAAAGAGACATGAGAGTGTACGAATTTATAAGTGAGAAGTTTTTTTTTTCCGATAAACAACATAGGTCCGACAGCTTCATTGCTTGGGAAATATCGTAGATATAACAATTGTATGGAGAAGCATTCTACCGTGAAATTATATGAAAGATGCTTTGTATTAGTTGAATCTCAGGCGACATCGTGAAACATGATGTTAGTTCAGTGTAGTCAGTTGAGGGTATAGTCTAAAGCATGTTAACAGACACTTGCGTTATTTGTATACACATACATATGTCGTTAAAGTCGCTTGTACGCGAAACGTATAGCTGCCAATGTGAAAAGGATAGGCCTAGAAAATATATTCCAACAGTATTAAATTTTTGGTTTAAGTACTGTATATTGTCATTGAATAAGCAGTTTGATGAACGAACGACTGATTAGTAGATTATGGTGGGGGTTTTAAATTCCCCAAAAGATTGAGGAAACTAAGAAGTGTGTGCTAGGTCTTAACGGGCCATTGAAAATCCCCATGCGCCTCCTGAAAAAGCATCAGAGGCGTGAAGGACCTTGCGGCAAAAAAAAAAAAAAAAAAAAAAATTTGCCGAATTTGGAGAGTCAAATCAGAACGGAAGCAGGTAAACCGCGGTCTAGAAAAAACCCAACTCCGTATTAATTATATAGATAATATAATAAATGTTTTCTCACTTAGTTTGGCTGGTCTGGCTCGGATTGCCCCCTCCCCCGGGAATATGCCAAAATATCTATTTTTAAATATTTCACTCTTGACCTACAGTTCACCTACTTTTCACCTACAGTTAAATGAGACGTTTTGGGGTTTAAAACAAACTTGTCATATTTTTAACGGTCCCTCTTTGTCTGATGACGTAAAAGCTAAAGACTGGTATGAAACAAGGTGTAATATTATCAATTTAATTAATATAATTTCTTCTTATTATGCATTATTTTATTATACATTTAAGTAACAAGATTCATATTCCACATGCATTTTAAAATCATTTGGTTCATTAAAAATAAAGTAACATTTCTTAAGGGTAAACAGCTGTCAAGAGGAAGTTTACAAACTACACTGTTTAATACTTCTTGATGTTTGGCATCAAGATTAAGTCAAAAACTGACATGCACATATACAACAGTACAACTGATATTTAAAGGGACATAATCAGGAGTAATATTTTGCCTACTCTTCCACACTAATAGTTCAGTTTTCCTTTATACAAAAGTTTTCCAGCAAAAACATCCTAGCACATAGGCTAAGTACCTCGCATACGGCGGTTTAGCACTTCTTATGGCTCTGCGTGTTGATAAATAAAGTCCACGTGTGTTTGTTTACCAAAATAATCCCGCGTGACCGGAGGTCCGATTTTGAGCCGCAACACGTGATTTTTCAGCCAGCAGGAACGTGATTTCAATTTTTTCGGCCAAGGAGTCCTAAAATCTCCAGAATGACACGTGTTGTAGCCCTGCGATGCATACGCTGTGTTTATGTTTACACCTGTGATCGCGCCCGGTGCACTGTTTTTAAAACTCGTCAACCGGAGTAAGCAAACGGTTTCAGGGCAATAGTTTGGTAGGTATCAATTCATTTTAAAGGGAAGAAGCTATTTTTCGTGTTAGTTCAACATGCTTTATAGGTGATTGGGCCCCTTTAATAATCTAGCGGAAAACTATTGATTGCACATCAAACTCGACAGTACAGGCACTATGACAGTGATACTAGGATACTAGTGCCACCTGGTGGTCAGAATGGTCTCCATCACTTTTCATATTATCTTCTGTTTCATGTTGTAGCATTATATCTGATCACTAGTAACCATGTGTTTATGACGGAAATTATGTTGAAAATTTTGTGAGTGTCAAGAAAAGTTAAATGATATTGATAAATGTAGAGGAAGACATTTTGGGATAATTTTAGCTCTTCAAAATTGTAAGACTGTGAAACATCTGTATCTCACGAGAAAAGTCACGAGGGGACATGTGGGCCCATCTCCGAATAAAAGGTATAGGATCAAATATTTGAAAATGTTAACATTATTCATGGCAGGGACAAGCCCAGATGTTACCTTACCAAACAGATTGGAAAAAGGATTATTTATTTTTCTTTTTTATATCTGCGTTTCTATAGAGGTATTATGAATTAACTTGTTGAGATATACTGATCTCAGTGGTTGGGTGTTTTATATTTATAACAGTTGAATTGAGCTCATTGCGTAGACTTTCGACAGAGGGGAGATACGAAATTTAGAAACAACATGTAATAAAACAAGATTAACACGTAAGGACATATAACTTTGCTTTTGTCAAAGATAATACAAATCGAAACGTGGTCATTTTGCTGGTATACATATTAAGAAGTAGTAAGAGACCACATACCTCCGCCAGAATTGATCCTCATCAGAATTGGCTGTGCGACCCTACACAGATGTAACAGTTCATCAACTCCATCCCAGGAACACCTCCAAAACAAAGCCGCTCCGTAATACCCATGAATAGCTTCATTAAAATGATACAGCCGTATTTAACAATTGGATGGAATCGTTTGACTCAAAAACATATATTGGTGATTCAGTTTATCTCCAAATGTTAATGTTCCTCGGGTGTTATCCTAACCCTCTACAAAATCGTATCTAATACAAACTATTTAACCCTCTCGCCACCAGAGGTCCTTTGTATCAGGACTCCACATAGATCATGAGATTTTTGTTAAATCTATAATTAAAATAATGTCCTAAGCCTTTTTAGAACGTGATTAAGAATTTTATTTATTAATATTACATACAAATGAAAATATGTTTAAATATTGCCCAAATTGAATCTGTTCTTAGTGTATAATATTTTAGTGTGTACACTACTTAAGTGACGGCTGAATTGTAAATGGGACCTAATTAAATCAATATGAATACAATAATGAGATTATATTAGACGGTTAGACCCCTTTGTGTCAGTTTGTTTATTAGTAAAGACTTAAGCTTGCAGATGCAAATCCAGACACAAAGCCTATGGAAAACTCCTTATCACAGAATGTTGATTCGCTTCTTCTTTTTTTAATGGGAATTTTGTGAAAAAGAAACATGAATGGACGATTAAATACATGGATCACTTCAGTAAATTTTGTTTGACGCTAGTATACTTCATAATCTTATAATTAATCTAAATAAGACTTATCTGATAAGTATGATTTGCATGAAAAATCTCAGGGGAAAACGGTGTAGAGTTAGGTCGATTTGAACTTCTCCTGAATAGACAAAGTTTATTTCACGAAATGGTGCTCTAGTCCACACTGGTCATTTAAAAAGAGCGAACAATAACGCCATCTAGTGATTAGATTAGTAACTATTCGTTCCACTGAATGACGTTGACAATATGACAGGTATCGCCCAGTTGCTGGTCCAGAGTTCCTTTCGTTAGTAGGTTTTCTGTCCATCATGTTAAAAGTTTCCTGTTTAGGTTTAGATAGACAAATAGTCCTAATCTTTCCGGTGGATAGCACTGACAACGCAAGAAATGCATCATTCACATAACATATGATAAGGTGTTGGTACTCTAGCCTATCCGCGCCCATGTTAGAGATTGATCTTATTTTTTAAACACTTAAAGCATGAATTAAACTCAGTTTATTCGAAGTAATTAAGATCAATCAGTCCTACAAAACATAACCAGAGGCATCTATCGGTCATGAGTAGTACTAAGTGTGGTCGGTTGTACTTCTATAAAGCTAATTTTAAATAACGTTTAAATGGAATAAGCAGCCTTATCTTTAAATACTATATCTTTTAAGCGACATTCCTTGAGAATTCCAAGCTTGTTTAATTTTATACATGATAATACAGGTGAAGCGATTTTAGATACCCCCGCTCCGGATTACCCTCATTCAGGTTACAGAGAGTCGGATGAAATCGATTTCAGATTGCACCCGAGGGTAACTTTCGTTTTGCTTCCCTACGATCTGAAATTATCCCCACTAAGAGGTTGTTTCTTTATGTTTATTTACTCATAGTTATTGCAATTCCTTTCGTATGGATTCCATTAGGTTTAATATATGTATATATCTTATGCCGGTGCTTCACGTACGCTTAGGGGAAGTGTATAAGTCAATATCATTAGATTTAACAACACACAATAGACATTTTGCGAAATTTCATTTTTCAGATATTGATTGTAGCTTAAGATCTTGCATCTTGCACGTGTTTATCCAATTAACATATCATGAGTTAGAAGCATAACAATTTATCATTTAGCTAAATCAGAGAAGCAGTAGTTATCTGAACAGTTGGGGGGGGGGGGGGGGGGGGCAACCCCAGACGGTAATTTGAAAAAGATTTCATATTGCTGGGGCTGAGCCTATAAAACGAAGATGGACAAATTAAGGCCAGTCCACACCGAACGCTGTGTCGTGCTGCGTTGTTAAAAAAATGTTGAGTACATGCAAATAGACCGGAGTGTCCACACCAAACGCATCGCAGAGCGGTGTTCGGTGTGGCCGGGCCTTTACTGTGGGTGGGCGTGTACGTCGGCGCAGGTTACTAACAAGTGTACGTATACGACTCTGCTGGTTAGGGATTGTGGGTAAATAACGCCTGTCCTCACAATACATTGGGACTTCTGTTTACACCAATGGCGTAGGCATAAATGTACTGAGGAGGGTAGTCAATGTAGCTGTAGTCCATTAAAAATGTTGGATTAGAATTCCTTCAAGAAATATTACCTGAACATGATTTTTAGCGGTAAAGGCTTTATGGAATAAGTAATATTTGGTAAGTATGCGTTCTTGCGATGTAAGTGTAATTCCTTGAATTGTTAAAACATTTTGATTTTGAAGTTTGACAGTTGAGACAAGTAGTCCCGGTCATCCCAATAATAACTGACCGGAAGAGGTTTGTTTTGAACAGAAAGGACCCCAGGCGGAAGTATGTGGTCGTCTTAACTACCCAGAGACCGCTGCTTGAAGTATCCATTAAAAAATAATATGCAAACCACTGGTCCCTGTAGTTGGTACTAAAGTCAGTCTCAGGTTTTATAGAATCATAGACAGAATGACCTTTATAGGGCATTCGTTCCTGTTATTATAACATCTCAGTTTTCAGATAAAAAAAAACTGAAGCTTGAAAAAAAAAATTCCGTGGTATTGTTACACAACACTTTTTTAAAACTAAAATATAAACACAAATTTACCGATAAAAATGAACTGTCTTTATGGCATTCAACTGTTTCATTATTTTGTGTTTCAATTTCACTACTGATAATGGTCTGTTAAAATAATAAATGATCTTTTACCCTGAGGGTTTACAAAATAAATGTATATATGAAACCAGACGACAAAGTTCCGTGAGCTTAGATAAACAAATCTTATAAAATCATATAGTGATGCAGTTGTTTACGGTTTATTGTATCTTAGAGTTCCGAATGCAGGGAGGCCAGTCTGATGATGATCCCTTGGCCGGGAGCCAGCGTGACTTCTGATAACAAGATTTCGCTGTCATTCTCAATGTGGAAGTTCCTGGTGGTCTCTGCTACAATACCAATGCTGTCACAGTCCGGCAACAGGCTGCGGAAATCAACGAAAGCAGTGGTGTTGCCGACGTTAATTGCGACGAGGTGGCCTGGGGACGACTCGTGGCGCCGCCTGTAAGAGATGATGTCTTCATCCACATGAACAAACGCCATCTCCGCGTTCATGAAGTCCGCATCCTGACGTAGTTCAATGAGAGCCCGGTACGCCTCTAGCACTGACCTCTCGTCGCCAGTCTGAGCCTGTATATATAAAGGTAAAACACTGGTCATCAATGTGAGCCAGTGACATATCCTAAGCCAAAGCTTGCTTCAGCATGTCTAACAGAGGTATCGATACAGGCGGGGATCCAACCTCTTTTAGAACAAATCATATGCATGACCGGGGGTCGGGGGGGGGGGGGGGGGTCGAGACCCCCCCTGCTCTTAACCACCTTTTAATCACCTTTTTTCGACAATTTTTATACATTTTTATACATTGATGTTTCAGGTTTCAAGTGTAAACAAATTATATACATAAACAAAATATATGTTTTATGATATATGTCGGGAGTGATATTCTGGGTGGGGGGGGGGGATGTTGTGTTCTCTTTGTCATTGTGTGAGATTGTCTAGATGAAATTTTTGAGCGGATAATTCTTTTCAGAGTGGGAGTGGGTGCCCGTTCTCTTATGGATTGTTTACCCCCCCCCCCCCCCACACACATATTTTCTCATATAACAAGGCCAGTGCTAACGCACATTAATATATATTCGCCTCCACGTCTCTGTCTAAAATACAGTTAAATGAGGAATACGAATTCCATGCACCCACATCAACATTATTTGTGACGTAGTCCTCATGAACGGGCAGCCATGTTTGGTCTGCGTCAGAGAAACCGGCGTTGTCGTCATCAGACCACTGCATCGGGGCCCGACATGGATCACGTGAAAACTCATCGTACTTCTCCTGGAAAGGTGAAAATACATTCATTGTTAAATGCATGGACCATCGATACGTCCCCCCTGTACACGTGTGCTCAAAATTATGATATAATATACTAAGGATTGATTGTTTTTTCTCCACTATCAATAAAAAATAATTTATTCAAGAATACTTTAGTGTTGATGTGTTCGCAATGTGTACATTGGGAAAATGAAGCTCAGAGAGAAAACGAAAGAAATTCAGAGAGTTTTTCACAAAATTAATAGCATATTTAGCGACATTTTGAAAAAAGTATACTTAACATCTTTTTTCATCTTAATTGTAAATCAAAAGTACATCAAACAATAAGTTTCATTTTATCATGAAATCTAGTATACTAATATACATATACCCATTTCAGCCTTGATATGATTTTCACATTAAAATTATGAGTTTAATTAATATCGATATTTATCTGATTCTACTTACTGGACCATAGAATATCCCCCACGGATCCTGGGTATCTTCATACGACACCTGAATGTTTTTTAACCCGAGCTCCTCTCCGTAGTATGTGGTGGGGGTTCCCGGCAGGGTCAGCAGCAACATATTCATGGCGCGGGCGTACAGCGCCCCCTTGCGGCCGGTTATACGTAGTCGGTCATGGTTGCCGGTCTGTAATTTTAACTATGTGATGGAAATGTGTCCCCGAAGATCATATAAATATGAGAGCTATGTACGATCCAGGCATTAATATATCTCGTCAGACAAGACTTGGTTGTTTCGGCGGTATTCTTTTTGACAAAAAAGCATAGTCAAATACAGGATAAAAGAATTAAAGGGTGCATGGACAATCAAGTGCGCCTGCATAATCTAACCTCGTTTCCAAGTAATTCCTTTGTCAAAGGTTAGATGTAGGTCATCTAATGGGGTACCTTTGAACACGATTATTGTTATTTACGGTAACGACCGCTTTTGGTTCCAAGCGCCATCAAACGTGGAAGGATTTAGAAGTTTAAGATATCTGTCTTTCGATTAAACATTATAGCTTTAATTATATTTCAGATCAGCGCAGTGAAAGTTTTATATTCCCGTTGACAATCCACTAAAATGTACAAAAATGTACACATTTTAATGCCTTGCATGTTATGTGTTTCACTTACAGAACACAAGATAGCGCTGAGATGCAATCGTGCTTTCACGTAATTACTAATGAAGACATTTTTAGGTACCCAAACAACATACTATGAGTTTAATATAATTATTGATGATTCTTGTATCATTTTAAATAATATGTAGGACCATCCTGGGTTCTTTCTTCATTGAGAACCTTCTCTAAGTAATAAAGTACTTAAGTATTTAATGGCCCTCACCACCCAGTTTGGCCATTTCCCTTCAGGCATCTGGTTCATCCATTTTAGTATCAATTTCTCAATACAGATGGCGTCACAGTCTTGATCTATTGAGATCAGCTGGAAGTTGAACGGCATGCTGGCCCCGGAGAAGTAGTACTTCATGATGGGTGTCATGTCCTCGTGGTAGGTCTCCATCACCATGTAACTGTGTAATAAAGCATACAGCTGTTACAGTGAAGCACATAACTATATATAATAATATATGTGAAAGAAGAACCATTAACAGTATGATAAAATATGTGAATGTATGTAAAGATCATGTAGATATGTACAAAAAATGACAAAGTAGGAAATTGGAATTTAAGAAAAACATGAAGCCGTGTGCAATAAGCACCCTTTTGTTTTCTTAATACAAGTGAATGGCCCATGGTGTGCAAAATGAGCGTTAAAGTTTAACACGCATTTTAGTATATATTTAACATGCATGAAATTCTCCATCGGGACGAAATAAAAAAAAAGCGAATCTGTAGACCAGATTATTCCCGTCAAAATGTCCTAAGTCCAGGGTAATTTTTGGATAAGAGTATTAAGACTCACTAAAAAAGTAACGTTGCAACTTCGCGCGTAATGCACACATGAGGTTGAAGCATTGTTTACATATATTATCGGTATTGGTTAGGAAAGTAATCTTGTCTCACATCTCCTCCTCACGCTCCGCGCCACATTCGTCCAGCACCTCCCGCCACTGAGGGATAATATCGTGAATTTCTTCCAGTTCGTAAGTGTACGGATGGTCCAGGTATCGGTAATCATCCTAAATATATATATATATATATATATATATATATATATATATATATATATATATATATATGTATTTATTTATTTATATATATAAATATTTATGTATATATAATAAAATAATCATAATGACATACAAAGGGAAGAGGTGTTCAAAGTTCCTTTAATTTGAGGGTCTGTAAGAAATATATCCGATAAAATCTCTGTTTTATCGGACAAACCTCTTTACTGATTATCCGCTTGCAAACGGAACCGCCTCCATTTCTTTTAATTTAGACAACCAGATGTGGCTTTTTTTTATCCTTGTCGAGTTATGTCGATTAACAATAATGAGTCGCTGTCATACAGGCTGATTGGTTTAAACTCATTGATACTCGGAGATAGGACTGTGTTCGTCTCATTACTTGTCGTCTGCAGTTCTCTAGCGACATAACCTGCCACATCCCAATGAGACTCGGAGAGTCTAAATTCAGTTCCAAGGATGGTACTTGTAAATAATTAATTACTTGGCCATGTGGATGTTTATTATTTATAGATTTGTAATACTTCTTTTAGACATTGTGCTTTCATGATGATGTTGTAATTTAAAAAAAAAAACTTGGAATTTCCAATCTTATGTTTGATTGAGCTTAGTTTAGGTTAACATTTGGACGGCTGATTAAAGAAATATGAAATCTGATGTTTACAAGTCGGAATATCTAATTAAAGAAATCTTATATTTATTTTGATTTGTAATGGTTATATTTTTTTCATACCGTTATAATTTGGCATTTGAGCAGCTCATCATTACCTACCGTTCGCATCCCTTCCCTGCCGCTAGGTGGCTCATCACGTAAGTCTTCTACCTCGTACATTGTCGATATGGCGTCGATCCGAAAACCATCCACACCGCGTTTACACCAGAAGCGGAACACATCCTGCAACATTATTTATATATTGTAGCAAGATAGATAGATATATTAGATGGCTAGCTAGATAGATAGATCAATAAGATAGATTTGATAGTTTGATAGATAGATAGATAGATGGAGAGAGAGAGAGAGAGAGAGAGAGAGAGAGAGAGAGAGAGAGAGAGAGAGAGAGAGAGAGAGAGAGAGAGAGAGAGAGAGAGAGAGAGAATGAGAGAGAGAGAGAGAGAGAGAGAGAGAGAGAGAGAGAAAGAGAGAGAGAGAGAGGCAGACAGAGAGATAGAGTGAAAGACATAGAGGCAGACAGAGAGGCAGAAAGAGAAACAGAGAGAGAGAGAGAGAGAGAGAGAGAGAGAGAGAGAGAGAGAGAGAGATTGATCGATAAATAGATAGATAGATTTTCCATCTAAATGTTCTCCTTCATTGGATGTATTTTACATTGACGCCTATATCATACTTTCTTAATATGGTCTACGTGCACTAATTATCTCCAAAGATTCACACATTTATATATTTTATGACATCAGTGTATAGAATATTTCCTTCTCGCAGCCTCTCATGTAACTATGTTCAATTAACAATTTTTTAATTATTGAACCTCTTATGAGAAACGGAATTGTCAGCAATTTGTAGAACCTAGATAATTTCAACTCCTGCATTTCTCTAAATCTATAAATTATATGAGAACATTTCTATGCTCAATTTGGTGTTATTTGACTATTTTCCGCGTGTTTCTATATTTCATACTTTTGTATGGCCCGGAAAATGCAACAAATAATTTATATAGCTATGATCAATTTCTCATTTTTGCTGGTTCCATTAGCGAAATAAAGTCCTAGAAATACCTTCATCTCCTCCTGGATCCTCGGGTTCCTCCAGTTTAGGTCCGGCTGCTCCTTCAGAAACTGATGAAGGTAATACTTCTCTCGATCCTCATTCCACTCCCAGGCGGAGCCACCGAAAAGGCTTAACTGAAATACACGTTTCACAATTAAAATATGACTTTAGTTTTAGCTGGGCCAACCAGGCCTGTGGAAATTCGATGTTGAGTATATATGCTAATTTATTGACGAAATTCCATTATTTTAGAATGTTTTTACTGATAACTAAGGACCCATGGGCCTCGACGTTCAGCTTTATTTGTCTATAAAGATATTTTTATGATTTTTAATGTGGGTCTTGTGACCTTGACCCTTGACCTTTTGACCCTAAATCTGATAACTTACTATCCCTGAACATACACCTTTTTGATTTTCATGACAGTCTTTTAAAAAAAGGTTGCCCAGTGACCATGACCTCTGACCAGATTACGTCAGTATCTACAGATTTCTTACACTTTGGGATATAAGCATACATATGAAAGATGGAAGGTTGGGATGCAAAGTTTAATTTACAATATATCCTTAATCTTTTTTAAAGATGTTGGTTCAGTGCCGTTAATCTTTGACCTCTTGACCCCCTAATAAAATGATTCATACTTTAGTGATGGGACGTTAATATATCAAGTTTGAGGCCAATCTGTCTATCCAAATCCAAATAAGAGTTATAGTCCATAAACTAATTTATGAACGGATGGACTCTGTGACCTAGACCTTTGACCCTGAGACTCCAAGCTCGAAAATAATCTTCCCCAACTGGCAGTTGAGTGACGTGTGGAAGATTGACCTTTGATCTCATGAACCAAAATCAACAAGGTTCTTGATTTAGTGAAGAGCAGTATATAAGTTTTCATATATCAACTAAACCGTAGTTATCAGACGGGAACAAATTTGTGGACAGATGGCCCCTGTGGCCTTGAACTGTGACCTTGTAAATCCAAAATCAATTAGGTCCTTCCCCTATTGGAAAGGTCATTTTTTATGCACAAGATGGACGGGCTGAAATGAAACTTTAGCCAAAAATGGATCCACAAACTTTTATGTAAATGGGTCTTGTGACCTTGCCCTAGGTCAAGTGGACGGACGGACGGAAAGACAGTCGAAATGAAGAATAGACAGACGGACAGGGTGATTACTATAAGGCACCCGCTTATCAATAAACACACCAGTTTTCAGGACACTAAATGGAACCACAAATCAGAAACCCGCATTTTTACTGCCATATGATTGTCTCAAAAATAGATAAAAAAAATCGTTAACATATAAAAAAATACAGGTGGCACCACCACTTTTGGGAATTAACAAAACTTGTTATGGCCAATATTCAAGGCAAGTTAGATGGTAATCCATGCATAAATTATCAAGATACTGGAGGTTTTGTATCAAATTTTATATTCTCCTGGGAGGTACTTACCAGCCCCATAGTCGGGAAGATCGGGAAAAGCAAGATGGATGGGTTTTATGGAATGCTTTCACTAAGACCCAGTCCTTTCTCTGTCTGCTTAACTAAAGGACATTGATATTCACTGTTTGAGATGTGGTAGAATTAATTAATATGTTGCATATAAAGGCATGCGGTAAACGTAGTAACATACCCAGTTAGATGGAGGACTGACGGATCCGTCTTCTAGTTCCTTGCCATCCCGCCAGATGTAGTAGTCGGCGTATTCGTTGTCTTCTCCTTCTAGACTTGACTGGAACCAAGGATGCAGATTACTGGTATGGTTCGGAATGTAATCCATGATTATCTTTATTCCTCTTGCATGAGCCTCCTCCACCATCTCATCAAAGTCTTCCAAACTGCCGAAAATGGGATCGATCTTGCTGTGATTGGAGATATCGTAACCGAAGTCTGCCATGGGAGATTCATAAATGGGACTAAGCCATATTGCTCCGGCCCCCAGCTCTTTGATATGGTCAAGTCGTGAAGTAATACCTGGAGCATGACGAGAAGAGACACGTGATGAGATAGATTGACAGAATGATAGGAAACATTTTTGTGTAGAAGAATTCACTTGAACAAAGTGAATGGTCGTTATTTTTCATTGTCCAATGATGAAATGAGCAAAGTAGGCCTATACGTTATTTATATCGCACTTGGAACAGGTAAAAGTTGACTGGATTTGATTCTTACTATTCGAATGTTATATTAATATAAAACCAACAATCACGATACAGGTGGTTTTACCACTCCATGTAGCCTCTGACAGGTCCGGCATAAAAACCTGTTCAGAACTGTAAGATCATATAGGTTCGAATATGTATTGGTTTTAGCCTAGTGAAATGTTATGCATCATTTCAGGTTTTAAGAGGCGTGTGTAATGCATGGCAATCGCGAGGCGAAACCGACACACAACTGATTTGTCTCACATGCCCCCCTCGAGATCGAAGGTCATTTCAATCAGCTGTTTTGTTGTAATACTCCCACTCAAAATCGAACCCCAACTTGGTCTAGCACTCGGATTACTTCGGCTGTTTCCGTTGGCTTCTAACCTCGGATGTCCATTGGGAGCCGCCATAGAAAGTATTACAGCTAGACAAAGTCTAGGCAATGTTAACTGCACAAGTGTTGTGCACTGTCGAGACGAAAAAAATGTATTTTGTGTGTAGATATATTGCCAGTCTTTTCATATTCTAAATTTAAAGCTACAACACAACACTGAATTAAGAAATACAGGGAAAAATCCGAGGTATAATGGTGAAATGCACGAAGATAAAGTCCACGCCAGGAAGTACACCCCAGTGAGCGATGTTATGAAGCGACATTTTAGTTAAATTACTGTCGAAAACTGGTCAGATTTGATGTTTAGCGACATATTAAGCCCTTATAATACATTATTATTATGGCAAATAAATGTATTGGAAACTGTGATCTTTTTTTAGTCGAGTCAGTGGAAATGGCAACCCGGCGGATTTCCGGCGAACTACACCATAATTGGTGCTGTATCATTGGGCCAATCATACATCCGAGGCCTGATCGGCAACGCTCGGCCTAGGTTTTCCAAATGCTTGGTAGAGCTTTCGCTTAACTGCATATACGCCACGTAGTTTATATGGATATCGTCGAATAAAAAGGCATAAAATAACTCAAAAACTTACATTGCTTGCCAGAGAAAAATCGTTAAAAAAATCAAATATGGTGTTTATGAGAGGGAAACATGTAATCCGGGGCCTCATATAGGAATATATTCGAAGACAATTAAGCTAAATATTGTGTTTATGAATGAAAACAAAACTTGTTAATAATACTTTGCAACCGCTATGCAAAAAACCGTCTCCTGATCAAAAACATATATTTGAGTGGCCTTTGCTCCGAGAGCCGGATTGTTGGCAGGTGACACAGTAAAATATTTACCCGAGAGGCTGCAGGCTCGATTTGACTTGAAGAAAACACGGGGCAAATATTTTTGTTGTGCTTATCACCACTGATAAGTGCTTATCAAATGATATGTTAAGTGAAAACACTGCCAAAGCATATTTTACATATGCTTTCGATAAAATAAATCTTCCATTTTAAATGAATACGACAATTTGTTGCTGAGATATTACAATAATATGATTATTCAAATAAAGTGGAATGTCATGTCTATTTTTCTCAAAGGATATCCCATGACTCTCGCACAGCGTATGATTTACCTTGATTTACCACAGGTCTCCCTGTAAGCTATGACCAGTCGAATGGAATTACTATGCTTACAACCGCATGTATATCCTCTCTTCATAAGTTCACTTGTATTACACCGAGGGATGATGCAAGAAGACTTGAATGTACAGTTAGATCATAGAAAAATACGCCATATGTGGGACAAAGTATATATATATATATAATATAATATATTCCATGTGAACGCATACATGACTGTGAGATGCGTGTTAATTTTTATCTATAAGGTAGATTCATGGCTCGTCCGGATGAATTGAACAAGACCCACTCTTGTATGCTGCCATTGCATCAGGTATGGGAGGGGATACCCACTTTGAAAGTTACATATTTTTTAAAAAAGCTATGACAGCAATGACACCAAACAATCCATCAGCAACCTTCACGTATGTTTATTGGAGGGTGTGACCTGTGACCTTGACCTTCATCACAGGGGTTGAGATGCTGAATGCAAAAAAAAATACTGATTCCATTGTAATATTATAAATAAAATGTTCAAGGCCTTTGCCGGATTCCTCCTTGGCAAGTTACTTCTTTGGAAAGATCTGTGTACATATGAAAATATTGTCATACTTCAGTGATCATCTCACCGTGGAATAAACAATAATAATATATATAAAATAATCATGCTTTCAGATATTGGCACCAATTTGTTGAAAATGCATTTCTAATTCTTTTTCGTGTGTAATTCTAAATAAAACATACATCACTATAAGTGCTGTAAAATCAGTTTATACTATACCGATAAACACATATCTAAGAGACTTAATAGAGGCAATATTAGTATTAAATCTGTATTTTACCTTTGAGATCCCCGACGCCATCTGAATCTGAGTCCTGGTATGACCGCGGGTAAATCTGATACACAACTGTCGTCTGCCACCATTTCAGATCATCGTCTGCTGAACTCAGATCGAGGCTGGAGCAAACAAGCAAAGACAACAGAACGAGGCGGCGATCCATCTTGGTTCGCAAATCCCTAATGTGTTCCCAAAACTCTATTACACATATATATCCCAGAGAGCAGCCCACCGGGTAGCCCACTGTACTTGTCAATGTACTTTGTCAAGGTCTATTTAGTGTGATGATCACCGCGGACTTTCGACAGGGCTATCAGTGTCTGTGTACATGTTATTGTTTCAATTGATTAGCGACTGATAACATGCCTTGTCATGTTAGCATTAATTCATTTGAAGATCTCCTGACCTGAGGGCATGTTCTGTTATATATATATATATATATATATATATATATATATATATATAATAGGTGTGTGTGTATGCGTGTGTCCTTTATAAAACGTATTATTAAGTATAAAAACAGGTAAATATAAAGAAATGTTGGTGGCCACATCTTGAAATCGAAGGGGTTTCGGTTCATAGTTTGTGATAGGGATGTCTCTGGATACAATTTAAAACTAAAGTCTAAAACAACAATAAAACATGGAACTTTAAATAAACAAATGTTTGAAACGAGGGTTTGAAGAAAAAGACTTGTAATATCGGAGAGGAAAATCGAAAATTTTTTACTGGAGATACTGATGATGATAATTTTTTTCGCCTTTTGTTAAAAAGCCCAATGGCCTACAAAATTACACTGTCAATGAAATTAAACCATATGCCAAATGTCATATATATTAGTAGAGGCCCACTCTTTAATAACACATACAATTTGCTAAAAAAATACCTTTGTAATTGAGAACTTAGGCCAGTCTGCCTGCATACAATCATATGTCCCAGTAATTATGAGACTGACAGCCAGTTCGTGCGATGCACAGGAAATGCCGACGTTAACAATTGGATTTTTGGATTTACACTCTGGATTTACATTCACGTGTATTCCTTTCTCTTATTATCTAACACAAAACCTGATGTTCAAATTGCCGGTTGTTTACATCACTACTGATTCAACAGGATGAAAGACTATCAAAGTGCATTTTTCGGTATGTGCATGGCAGCACGACTTAAAAGTAAGCCATGTTAGTATGATAAAAAATGCATAGAGAGTTGAGTATTCACCGTTTCGGCCGGCCGTATACTAAATGTGCAAATAAATGACAATAAAGCAAACACTTATAATTCCTACATCAAAGATTCGCAGTTATTTTCTACAACAAAGTTTACATTCAGAACATACTACTGCATGGCTAATGCAAGTAGAGAAAAATTTGGTTATCCGCAAAACACATCTTCTTGGTGACTTTAAAAAATTCATAGGTCTTCATGTCAACGAGCTTTACATAAATATAGTACTACATATGTTGTTTTATACTAGCCTTCATTATATATATATATATATATATATATATATATATATATATACAAACGTTACGCCATAACGTTATGTGGAATTGAGCTGAATACTACAATATCAGTTCGTTCAACCAAACTTAGAAAAATATATCTGCATGTGTTAAACTGACACTGTTGCCATTAAACCATCCTGATGGACCGACATAAAACACAAAAATACAGCCGGCAACAGATATAATAGCTAGAAGTGGTAAGATAGTTCTAGTGGCGGTAGCGTGGAAAGTAAAAATATAGTGGCTGTTTTCACAGTAAATATCTGATATTCGCATTGTGAATTACAGTTAAAGTTGTCGAAATACTGGTAATATAAGAAATAATGGAAATACTGGTATATAATACTAGTTAAAGTGGCTGGTGTCCTCTGGAGACCTGAAAAGATATAACTGTGTCTTAATTTACCAGAAACAACAGATAATTAATTAATAAATATAATACATCCCTACTGTATCCTAAAATACTGAAGTTATTTCTTTCACATGAAGGCTAAGACATTATCAATGCACTATAATTTGCATAATACAGACATCGAGTTAACTATTACAGGCCGTGTCAATGAACTATCAGTAAATATCATGTTGTCAATGAGTTTGGCTTTACTTCGGCTTAGTATACAATGCAACAGCCTTCTTGAAATTACATGCCACAATCTAACTTGCAGATTTATAATGAGCTACCATGGATGAAGGAGAAATCAGAACCTCAGCTAAAATAACCATAACAATGGTATATTCCTGGTTACACATGTTACAATGTATATCAGCGGGCTTATTATGTGCCTAGTATTCACATTCAGTCACACATGACTGGTAACAGCTCTAATGTATACACTAAACATATCTGCACATCACTGATCTAGCATCCCATGAAATAACCAGGTTCAATATAATCCTCCTAAAGTCATACAAGTTATAAGGAAACATCATAGGACAGGTACAGTATAAAAGTTATACATATGTAATACCTGTGATTCCCTGATCAGCTATCCCAATCTTCTAGCCACAGTCACTTGCCAGCTGCGCTACATACACATGCAGTCCTAATAAACAATGATTCGTCTCATTAACTTCAAGAAGTTAATGTAGTGGATAGTCTTTAAATATGTGAAGTATATGACAGGTAACTCCATAAGAATGAATAATTCTAATAAATAACCACAAAAAAGATTACCAGTACGATGAAAGTAAAGTACAGGCACGTGTAAGGCTAATGCAGCAAGCCGGTGTCATCTAGCACAACCCTGCGTTTCATTTATCCACATGAATAGCTCTTAACGTTATCAGCAGTACAATTATGCTTTGGCAGTTACAAAGTTAGAAACCGATATTTAAACATGAAGCGAACATGACACTTGTCATACAGTATATAGTTTTAAACATCATAACTAAATGAACAAGATAAACACTTATCTGTGTACCACCACATCGTCGACCTATAACAGTTCGCTCGAAGTGTATACTAACTATGAATGTGTGTCTCTCATGGTAGTAACACCAATCAAACATGGTTACTTCAACCCAAATTACACTTGTTTAAGCATATTCAACTCGGTCACTGAGGGTTGCCAATGTTTAAGGTTTCTACGTTGCACTGCTCTCACACGAATTACTGGAGCTTCCACTGTTATCGCCAATCCCTCGATATCACATTGGTCCCGTGTATTAGCCTGTCCTTCCGCTTCGGAACCTATTTGGGGGTCTTGCACCTCCATTCGATATGGGATATAACGGTTCTGGACGATACACCATCCTTCAGCTTCATCCTCCGAGGCTGAGTCGTTTAGAATGTCTCATGGGTGATCCTACCCGCGTGCTTGGAGGGTAGAATGCTCCCAATCCAAAAGAGCATCCACAATTGTGGGTGTGTTAGGCGGATATGCCCTGAGTTCATTCCACTGCCACATCCACTTTCCGGTTCTTCCTGCAGTCTCTGTTTCTCCTGAGCTTAGATCAAGCGGTGTTCGCGGGTACCGTCCAAACAGGAGTTTAAAAGGGCTGACACCGGTAGGTAGAAGCGTTTGGTGTTGTGTTCTACGCAAACACGAGATCTCCCAGATGATCAGGCCATCGCTTCTTCTTCTGAGCTGGTTCTAGGGTACTCAGTAGACCGTGTAGAGTACGGCTGAACCGTTCTATCCGCCCATTTCCCTAGGGATGGTAGGGAGTTGTTCTAGACATGGAAACTCCGTAATAATAAACTCCGCATAAATGATTGACACACTCGGACTCGAAGTTTCTCCCTTTATCAGAATTAAGTCATGCCGGCGATCAAAACTTACAAAACCAATGTTTCACCAATGTTTTCGCGACTGTATTTGCTTGTTGGTCAAGTGTTGGAACGGCTACAGCCCACTTTGTGAATACCTCACTCATAATAAACACATTTTCTCTTCCGCCTGATGAGGATTGCAAAACAATAATATTTACTGCTAAAACCTTATGTGACTGATCAGCTAAAAGGTGTCCAAGTGGTTGTCTCACTTTCTCTTTCTGTGCTATGACACATCTTGTACAACGAGATACCATTTCACACTTTTCCAGTTTATCTTTAGACAACTTTCTTTCAACTTTCTGATTATCATGTCCAGGCGGTGAGGTGTTTCTCCACTGTTTAGCTATGCACAATGATGTCTTCTAGATAAAAAAATCTTGGACATGATCTGGTCTCTGAAAATGGACATCATTAACATTTGGAAAGTTGCTGGACTATTTAATAAGGCAAACGGCATTCGTGTAAGCTGACATAGACCTAGGGGAGTCCTAAATGCCGTTTTCTCCTGGTCCTCCTAGGCTGCTTTAATTTTGCTATAAGCTGATACTGAGTCGATCCGTACAAGTAATCCAAAAGTTCACCAGTCTTGGATAAGAGGAACTGATGTCCTTTTTCGCCTGAAAATATATTATGTCTTAATTTACCAGAAACCACAGATATTAAAATCCGATAACCATACACTGAGAGTTTCTATAATATAAGCCACGGTATATTTTCTTTGACTGCCTGTTTACTGCCTAAAAACAAGACACAGGATTCCACCATTTTCACACCAATAAGTATGTTACATGGTCTCGACAGCAACAAAAATTAAACGTGGATCATCAAATATCACTGCCTTTTAAACCAGCTGCATATCAGCATATCGCCCCACGGCCCCGTTTGTGATAAAACCCTTCACGTAACCCTGAGTAAAATCAGCGAAATGCTAAACGCTTGCACAATCACTAAACCCCCGAAGATCAGATGTTGGTGTCTTACAAAGTACCTGCGCACCCCCCCCCCCCCCCTTCCCGTTTATTAAATCTTGGATCCGTCTCTGATGATTACATTTGTACCAAGTAAAAGAAAAGAGTTGAAAAGTGTTTATGCATTAAGTAAACGAATGCTTTTGTGTGCATGATAATCATTAATAGATGTTATTGTCACCATGAACGTATATTCTTTGTTTATATCTATGTCAGAGATTAAGGTCGCCCGTGCGGGATCATTCAGGACAGGACTGTACATTTGAGCTTCAAGTTAGGAGATTGACATTTGACTAACGCTCTCCTGGCACTCAGACTATGGACTGGCTCCTTCATCTCTTACTTGTTTCTGCAACGAGATATAGTCACCTGGGCCTGTTTATCTAGATATAACTCCGTTGTGTTTATGTTTACATACGTGTTTGGAACCACCGACATTTTTATTTCTAAATACACTTTATATATTTAATTCTATATACGATAAAATACATACATTTCATTTAGCATTATTAATGTGCAAATATTTCAGTAACTGTGTGATTTGATCTTTTTTTTTATTATCAATATAATTAAAATAATTATACATTTAGATTTTGCTTATAATGTACCTGTAAGGCTCCGTTTCCTGGCACGACATAACGAGCGCTTAAGTGTGCTGAAGAAAAAAATCAAATGCTGAATGAATTTCCATGTGCGCGGATCTATTGGCCTTGTCAGCCACAATGACGTCATAAAAATTTAAACTAGCAAAAAATAATGCAAATTTCCGAGCGGGGTGAACGTTTTTTCGTGAGATATAGATTACATAATTTGAACAGTCTTTGTTCTAGCGAAAAAAGATGATGTGTGATGCAAACATTGAGTTTGTGAACGGTGAAACATTTCAATCAGCTGGTTTAACGTTATTTACTTGCATGACGTATATTAATCACCCTTTGATCAAAATCCTGATAATATTCCGGATCTTGTGATTAAGATCAAGATTCGTGTTGAGAATTTCCATATGCCGGCGCGGCAGCATGCATGTTTTCTCCTCTGTTGCTTCCGGATACCATGCATGCCGCTTGCGGAACCGGTAACAAGTGTTGTATGTAGCGTTTCGTTTGCCGGAATCTAACATTATTTAGTTGGTCAAAACCGATTTTATCCGCATTACGCATTTGGAAGATAAGGAATCTAAGCTTTAGTTGTTTTATCCTTTAATTGTAGCTCAGACGTGCAGGCGACATATCACAAACAAACTAGACGATCATAGGTCAAGCGCTTGCCGGAAAGTGATATATAACATACAGCCAGAGAGACAGAAAGACAGGGGAGCAAGTGAAAACAGTAATTTGAATGTCCTGAGAGAGCAGAAACAATAGCACTTTTATGTTCTTATGTTGAAGTTGATAAGTCGCGGACGAACGGACAGACAGAACATATTTCCTGGTTTTATTTTAACGGTATTCCTTTCAGAAGCCTTGAAAAAAACAATGAAAAAAGTAAGACATGTCAGACCAAAGAACAAGCAGAAAGGAGAAGTTGACAAAAACAGACTAACAGACAGACATACTGAGAGACTGAAACCACTTGGATGACAGGTGACCAGGCGTCATGATGGAGAATGCATAGACAAATATAATGAGCTATAGTTTGTTTAGATAGGACAGAATTTGACGAAGTTATGAGCAAAAGAACATTTTAGGGTTTTCAATGACCTTGACCTTGACCTTTGACCTATCTCAATTAAAAACAGGAGACTTATAGGAGTTTTATTTTTCGGTCAACTGTATAATTTTTTAGAGCGATTGCTCGAGAATTGTGGCCTATTCAGCAAAAAAAGTGAAATATTAACGAGAAACTGTACGGGATTTCGTGAGATTTTGTAAAATAAAAGTCGAGTGATCCAGAACACTAACCCAGTGGTAATATAGCAAACAAAAATAGAAATTTCTAACTTTAAAATTGACAAAGTTAAAAAAATTAGACCCCATATTTTGTAATATCCTGAATTTCCCCTAAAATATATGTAACCATGGTATTAGCAGATTGGTACAGCTACACATCGGAGGAAGGCCATGGAATGTCGAATAAAATGAGCTAGAGTTTATGCAGCTACGGTAAATTTTGAGGAAGATATAAAAATGTTGTGTTTTTTATTACCTTGACTTTTGACCTATTTACTCTTATAGACATTAGACTTCAAGAACGTAAGGTGTTCTATCAACAGTATAACATTAATTTGACGACAGCTGACAAATAGACGGACATACTGATGCACTGACACATCTGAGATGACAATTGATTTATTCATCTCATGAAAAAAGCATAGAGGAACAAAATGAGCTGTAGTTTAGGGACCTTCTAAACGTCGAAAAGTACCGAAAAGTACCGAAAAATTACCGAAAAGTACCAAAAAATTACTGAAAAGTACCGAAAAGTTACCGAAAAGTAACTGAAAAGACTTTAAAGCACATTTTAATAATGTTAACACTACAAATAACAAAAAAATAGGTTCAGACTGTCAGTAAAGTTAGCAAATTGTGTTTTTCTCTTTTATAGGAAGATGAAAATGACTGAAAAGCACCATAAAAAGACAAAATGTTATCAAATAAGTACTAAAAAACAAAAAGTACTGAAAAGGTTCCCAAAAATACTGAAAAGTTACTAAAAAGTTCTGAAAAGTACCGAAAAGTAACTGAAAAGATACCACAGTGTACCGTAAAATTACCGAAATCACTATAAAAGCTTGTTTTACATGACATTAAAATACCAAAGTGTGCTACATGCTATTTATTCAGCACTGGATAAATATTTAGTCTTGATATATCCTTAAATACCTGATATTACTTAGTGAAATATGTTACTTAGTGAAATATGAACCTATTGTTTTTTTTGTAGTGAGTGCTTTGCCATTATATGTTTTCAGTGTGAGAGATAATATAATCAAATTCCTTTTCATCCTAAGTGTTTACTCACTGACTTGAAATTAAATGTTCTTGCTTTGGGTGTTTTGTCATTTAAGAATTATATTATTTACCAAATGGATTTACATAAAATATTCCATATCAGGTACTTAACCTTTCAATGGTCTAAAATGGACATATTTGGTTTGAAATGCATTCTGATTTCACAATACATTAAACATTCAAAGGTTTGCTGCTCTTGGTTTTATTTATTTTAAAGTTATGGCTACCTCTGTCATTAGGTTTTACCAGTATATACTGTTAAATACTGCCAAGAGAATAAATATCTGTTCAATATTTCAAATGATGTTCCCATTCAAATCAGCTTTAAAATTGAATTAGGCATCTAAACTGTATAATGAGCAGATATTCCAAAATAAAATTGATTATTTTCAATAAAGTACTTCAGTAACTTTTAAGTGATTTTTCGGTTACCTTTCTTTAAATTTTTAATATTTTAATATATGATAACATTTTGTCATTTTATAGTACTTATCAGTTATTTTTTTATAATTCTATAAAAAGAGAACACAATTTGGTAATTTTTGGGGTTTACATTATTTAAAAATTGCTTTTATAGTTGTTTCAGTTACTTATTGGTACTTTTCAATGACTTTTCGAGACTTTTCAATACTTTTTTGTAATTTTTCAGTACTTTTTGGTATGTTTTAGTATGTATTTGATAACACTTTCTCACTTTTTGGTACTTTTCAGTCACTTCTCATCATCCTTTATAAAGGGTTTCAACAAAATTTGCTGAATTCAATGACAGTCTTAAACAACCTTTCGGTAATAATGTTTTATAATATATATAAAAAAAATACTTTAAAAAGTCCTTTCGGGAATTTTTCAGTACATCGTGGTAACTTTTCAGTTACTTTTCGGTACTTTTCAGATACTTTTGGAACTTTTCATTAATTTTCGCTATTTTGGTAACTTTTCAGTGCTTTTTGGTATTTTTTTAGTACTCATTTGATAACATTTTGTCACTTTATGGTGCTTTTTAGTCACTTCATCATCCTTTATAAAGGGTAAAAAAGAGCACAAAATTTGCTAACTTTACTGAAAAAGGTGCTTTTAAAGTCTTTTCAGTTACTTTTCAGTAACTTTTCGGTAATTTTTCTGTACTTTTCGGTAACGTTTCGGTACTTTTCTTTAAATTTTCGGTACTTTTCGGTGTTTAGAAAGACCCGTAGTTTATGTAGATCGGCCTCTGTATGTCGATGTTATGACGAATATATATTTTGTTTACATTTTTTATGACCTTGACCTTGTCCTATGGCCTATATTGACAAATAAACGATAGGCTTCCAGGACTTTCGGTTTTCATCGTGTCACATCGTGACAAACAGACATACGCAACTGACCAACATGCTTGTCAGAAATCTTCGATTTCCGTCAAGCAATAATTGGGTATCACTCAGATGAAGCCGGGGCGGGTGTGGTGGGGACCTCTACATTAACAAGAAATGGGGATGACTATTCACCAAGCAGTACCAAAAGGTTCGGTAGACATTTAAACAAGTGACCCATGGGTCATGACGCTCAGCTGAATTTGACATGTTTACATGTGATGCATGTATTAATTATTGATGTTATGATCTGGTAAAAAATATATATGTTAAGGAACCTTGAACAATGGGTAGAATGACTCCGAGAGTGCTCATAGTCCCTAGAAAATACATAACAGCAAGTATATTTTACTAGGAACTCCCCTGATACTAAGTTAGAAGTTTTACCTTAAACGGATGGCTATAGGGTACTCAAATCACCTTGTTACACACAGCTAACATAATATAGGTCACAGTGACCATATTTTGGATGTTAATTGAGACAATACAATGACCGCCCTATATAAAACACTATATGATCAATATTTATGGAAAGAATCATGGCAAACAATGCATAAGTCATTCAGATATAGGAGCTTAAGTATCAAATTTTTATTTATTTTGGAGGGGGGGGGGGTACTTACGAGCACCATAGATCAGAGGATATAGGTCACAGTGACCTAATTTCAGGTTTCCAAGGACATTTTTTATGGACCTCCATGGGTTCCAGTTAGAAGTTTCTAGGTCCAGCAGTCACGATTTGTGCTCTGTTAACGGAGGGACACACTGACGGACGACGGACAACAGAAAAAGAGTGATCGCTGACTAGGATATAAATGAGAGGAAACTTTAAAAAGTCCTTTCGGGAATTTTTCGGTACATTGTGGTATCTTTTCAGTTACTTTTCGGTAATTTTCAGACACTTTTGGAACTTTTCAGGAAGCTTGTGCTACTGCCCTATCACGCAGTCCAAAACCTGAATGGGTTTCTGCAGACGTGGGCCCATATATGCTTAGGTTATGGTTTATTTAGAGAGCTATAAAACACAGAGGCGGTTGCCTTCACCAAACGTCTTTTGTAAAAGTTCACAAAAGATATAAACTTTAGAGAGAACATCTCTAACAGGCCGCACATGCAGCATATTGCAAGTTATTAAAGTTATAAAGGTCAATCTTTTCATACAAGGCGTGGTTCCTGTCGAATTCTTTAATTTAAGAAAATCCCCAAAGTTTTCTTAACAGACGGCCATGTAGAGCAGTCAGCATGCTCGAAAAAAACCTATTATGCATTAATTTCGCAAACACTGTTGAAAGCGGAAATGCAATTTGCATCATACCAGGTATAAAAGCGATATACGACTAAACCGAGGCAGTTCTCTGTATGTTTAAAGTCGTTTGGTTCCCCTTCAAACCACGCGGTGAAGGTCACAGGATTTCCGGTGGTCAGCCATACCCACTCGTTTTCAAAAGCTCTGTCTGAACCAGATGTCCAGATATAATCCGTTTGTTCTGATAAGAGGTATGAGAAATATTATAGTTATGCATTAAATTTAATGAATAAAAATACATAGGCATTTAAATATATATATATATATATATATATATATATATATATATATATATATATATCGCTGCTGTTATAATCTTATTAACTAGTGTTAAAATAAGATTATGAGAGAGAGAGAGACAGACAGACAGACAGAGAGACAAACAGACAGACACAGACACACATGCAGACACAGAGAAGGATAGAGAGAGAGAGACAGATAGACTCATGGAGCTGGCAGAAAATAAACATAAAACAGTTGAAATGCAGTGCATGGGCATAAGTCCTGTTAAATAAGGTCGCCGTAACTTTGAGCTGATTTTTTTATCGGAATAAATTCTCATTTCATCGGAGAATAACTGTACTGTATACAAACGGGAATCCAGATTTATCAGGAAATTCCTTATGTGTGTCTATTCTTCTTTTGTTTCAATGCTGAGGAGGTCACCCCCAGAATACTGACAGAATATCCGGGCATCATTCCAGTCGTCTCTTGAAAGAACCACCCTGTAACAAGAAGCATGAATGTGGATATCAGTTTCGTGGGGTCGAAAATAGTGTCCATAACCAACCGGACAAGCTGAAAATGCAAGGATAATTCAGAATTAATTTTGTATTTTTTATATAATAAAACGCTCCTGACGCCAATAGGAATCTGCACAAAGAGCTCAGTTTCATGCATTTAGAAACCTTAATATGTTTTTTTTTTTTCAATTGTACATAGGCTTGGGGAAGGTTCGAAAAATATTAAAAAAAAACCCAAGAAAATCACATATGATCAAGACCACAGCAGGATATAATCCTCTTCGCATAAATAATCTAATATAAGTGACTTTTATTGATCACAATTTACCATCAGTGGCAAACAAGAAGTTAATCAAAATAATTTATATATCACGATTAAGATAAAGAGATACGCCAGATTATCAAAAAGATATTTAAGTAGTGTTACATACTTCCACAAGTAGTCCCTGGATTCCGGGCTTGCATGCAGGTGTTTTGAATCGTCCAATATGCAGAGGTTCCCTGAAGCAAATATGGCATCACAGTTTGGATCTTTCTGTCTGCTACACAGACTCAGACATGCTGCTCGAGACATCTGCTTTAAGTGAACACGTTTCAGTTCCCTGGCTGATCGGTGGGATGGTAGGTCTCCCTCTGTGGTCGCACATACTAATAGGAAATACAATCATGAATATAGGCCAATTGTATAAAAAAGTATAGAACAACCTCATAAATCTCTATGAATGTATACGATAAGTTTTTTTTAAAATAAGATTCATGATAACTTGCAAATGCCAACAGTACACGCAATTGATCATCTTTTTTACCACTTCGTGCATTTTTGAAAGTCTAATTAAATTATATTTAAAATCTTATATGAAATTAAAATAAAGTATCATGTACCAAATGGCACAGAAATCAATAAACACCACGTTTTATTGCGTTTTATTTTGATGTTATTGGCGAATTATTGAACAAATTTTCTAGTTGAATTCTTTAAAATATTATTTTTAACCCGCCTGCTTTTGTAGTTTATGTATAATTGCCTGAATACAAGATACTTAACTTATATTAAAGAAATACAACGAACTTTTGTAGGTTGGATATTCATTGTTGAAGATTCAGAGCTCATATTTTTCTTTTTAAATTGTCTATATCTCGATATGTTGGATATTGTCTGATTTTTGTTATATTACAGAAGACGCATCACCAGAGAACCCATCCCTAAATTTGCAAAAGGATTTAATCAAATTGATAGCATGAGTGCCAAGTAATTAATGGGCATTGTATAGCTTGCACAAATTACACAAACAAATCGGCCTTTAATATTCCAATTTATAATAACCATTTTATCGTGTATATTTCCTTGTTGCTTGGGTGTAAATTAGATGAAAGCAGTTAGTGTTTGATTGAAAGTGAACAGTGTAAATTTACAGTTACACCGGCGCAACATTTTTTTGCTAATTATAAACTTCAATGACCAACTTACAAGCGGCCTGGACCAGACATGATGCAACCATTAGGACTAAAGCCACCATGGTGTTATAATTTTATCTTCCACACACCGTCGACATAAGTGTTGGGTATCTGCTGTCACAGGGTCGGACGTGGTCGTGGCTGATTGGTTTGTATCTACAATCAATACTTATTAGACTCAATACCCATTAACCTTTTTTCCCCCAAAATGATGGACAATCCCTTTGCACCCATTTCTTATATCAGCATGTAATAATGGTTAATCTCCCAATTTATCAAGATAATTCTTTTGCATGATGTTTAAATGAACACAATTTCAACAATTCTGGAAACAATTGTACCACGTAAACTCTCAAATCAAGCAAGTGCTTTAGTTTCTATTTATATTTAAAATACCGCGTCATGGATAAAATAAAAAATAGATCCACATATCAAAAAGAAATCCCCTCAAAGTTCACAATAATATCTTGAAATACTTATTTAAGAAATGTGATGTTTACATGTTTTAACTGCTTTAATGTCTCATAATCTTATTAAGAATTCTTGCCTTTCCTAGAATAAATTTCTTATCCTACTCCGTTAAGCAATACTGCAAATCGTTTTTCCAACAATACACACAAGTGTAACATTTAAAAAGAAATAAATAACTAGAAATATGCAGTCTCAGGAATTCAAAACTCCTCCATTTGAACGTTGCTTAATATGTGATGCTCCCCAAAACCTGCTTGCATTCTCTTATTCGGCCCATACTCCAAGGTTTATTCGTGTATAAGTGAGTGTACACTTGTGAATATTCCTGGAAGATATTCCTATATCCGGATCATTTGCAAGATCCACAGCAAAATCTAATCGATTCTTCATTTGTAAATTCCTAAATGCCTTGAAATTTTATATTGTGAATACAAACACACACACACGAACGGAAATAAACGCGTACCATAGTAGCAGCATGGCGGTAAGTGGAAAGGCGGAAACGCCTGAAAAAATACACAGAGTTAAAGCGTGGAATACATCGGCAATTAAGATCATAAGATAACGTTGACTCTGTACAGTAACAATGGAGACCGGTGTGACTGCAACAACTATAGAGGAGAACCTCTCCTCCGCTTTACAGCTATGATTGTACCGTTTTTACCGACTTCCCAAGTCTATTTTTATTTCCATGGGAGCTACAGATCTCCAAATCTGCCTGGGCGATAACCGGGCTAGTACGAAATTATGGGGGGGGGGGGGGGGGGTGGGGGGGTCCGTCACAGGCGAGGGCAGAAAAAACTGACACAGACCAACCGGACAAAAAATGTTTATTACACAAACTTTCAAACAGTGGTTTCCTTCTTTCACTTCCTCTGTACGGCCTGCACACAGCTGTCAATCATCTGACGCAAACACTCACCAGCGTTCCAAAATCTCCCTCATAAAAACGCAAACGTTCTGTCTCCGTCTCGCCTAGATTGGCCCATCCTCTTAGCCCCTCCTCCGCGTAGACTGGTTATTGCTCAGTTCACCACATTACCTCCTTCTTAAAGAAATGCTCGTCCTCGTGCAAACGTGGTTCAAAATTACAAAGTAATTATTATCAGTTACAACGGAATACATGTCACTGAACCTCCACAAGTTTAACCGTGCCCCCTAGCATAAGCAAATGCAGAAGCCAGGGCATCTCGCAACCACTCGTGGTATGTTACTGGATACACATGGATACATACCCGTCACAGGGGGAATGTCCAACCATGTTGCCAATTAGGAGAGTGGCATCTCTTCCAAACATCATCAGGTTAGGTGTGACACCGGTGCTCCCATGTTTAGTACTCCGGTAAGTAAGTGTCAAGTATGGATTATATTTGTCCTATTCGAACTTTTTCTCTCTCTCGGAAGCTGGAAGCATCTGTGCCATTGTTCGGTTGAATCTCCCTGAGGGTGTCAAGGCGTTGTCTTTGTCTTCTTGATATCTAGCAGACGACGCAGCTCCTTATAGTGATTTCTCTCGAAGTCTTTCCCCTGATCAGTATGAATGACCCGAGGCACTCCTAACCTAGAGATCCACTTATCCACAACTACCCGGGCTATAGTCTGCGCCGTATGATCAGGAAGAGCTTAGGCCTCGGTCATCTATCACCAAGATATACTGATTCTCTGCATCGTCTGCACCATCATTCAACATCTCTCCGAAGTCCAGGCTAGTAAAACCTCTATCTGAGGCGTCTTTCTAACTCCAAGCTCATTTGTCATGTGATCATGTAGCTAAATCATTATCTCTAAGCGGATCTCCGTAGGAGCTACAAACTAAAAATAGTATTTGACTTGGCATTATGCACAAATTAACGGTAGAGTGCTCCATTACGGATCTCCAGGATATTTAATTGACTCCAAAGGGCCTTGAGATTTCGCCCCTCCTGAGACATTTCATGCCACTTCGGTTGATCTCGCCCATACAATATCCAGCGTCTGATTTAAGCGATACCTGGATCTTCGGATTGGAGCTGGCCAACACTTCATTTGTCTGGCCAGATTGATTGAGCAGCCTGCTCAGTGTCTGTTTATGTTGTTTTCATTTCCTTTTCTTGCAATCGATAGTGGTTGCACGACAATCATGCCGTTTGCACTGAGTGCACTGATGTCTATACTGAGTCCATTTCCATTTTTAGCTACAGGACGGCGACAAATGGTAACACCTACCTATCATGCCCTCTGGTTCCTTAAAGTTCAGTAGCCATTGTAGAAAGGCATAGTCCATCCTGATCAGAAATGGTCGTCCCCACAAGTACACGCGAAAGTGCTTAACGAATGTCACCACTGCCAGCAACTCCCGTTTTGTGGTGCAGTATTTCCTCTGGGCCGAGCTAAGGTGACATCCAATGCTCACCCCACTGGTATCCGTGTCTAGCATCAGTAGACCTTCAGGGCGAGGGTATGCCTAAACAGATGTGGTAGCCAGCTTCTGTTTCGACTGCTGGAAGGCTTCCTCGCAGTTATTATCCTACTTAAACTTTGTGACTTTCTTTGTCAACGTCGTTAGTGGTAAGGCGGTGTGTACGGTGTGTGACATGAATCTCCTGTAATACGAAGCGAAGGCAAGGAAGCTCCTTACTTCAGACAGACAGTGTCGAGTCTTCCATTCCTGCACAAACTGGATCTTGTCTTGGTCACACTTGACTCCTGCTCCAGACAACAACCCAAGAACTTCACATTCGGGTGAAATAACATATATGTCTTGGGTTTCAGCCTCAACTTTGCTGATCTCAGTAGGCTGAATACCATCTTCAAGTTTGTTCAAGTCTGCACCAAACACATTTATGTCGTCACAATTATGTGGAGACATCTCTCCCAGTGCAGTCCTCGGAGTACCAATTCCATTAACCTGGAAAAGATTGCTGGGGCGTTGCTCAACTCAACAGGCATAACTCGCCAATTGAAGAGTCTCATCCATGTCGTGAATGCCGTCTTTGACCGGTCTTCTCTCTGCTACACTGACCTGCCAGTCGCCACTAGCATGATCAAGTGCACTGAACCACTGTGTGCCCGACTGAGTATCGACAGTTTCATCCACTCGCGGTAGAGGATACGCGTCTTTACGTGTCACCTCGTTCAAACGCCTATTATCCACAAAAATCTTGTGGATCCTTCACGCTTGGTCATCAGTTCTATAGGTGTTGCCCATGGACTGTCGTTTGGCTCGTTGATTATCTCTTTGCTGTCGAGCTAATGGCAACCTCCGTGGATGTTGTTTCACCGGTGGGCGACCCTCCGTATCCATTGTGGGTTCTACTAAATCGGTGAGTCCAAAAGCTCCGTCTGGTGACGCGAACTTATCACTCTATGTGTCTACCAGTCGCCGTACTTGTTTTTTTTTCTTGTCAGCACTCAAGTTATCGGATGCCTCCTCTAGCATAGATTCTAAATGTCCAGCCCCACACCACTGACTTAGCCAAGTCGTGGACTCTATTAACTTCTTCCACAACTGCTACTTGGAGTCCGGCGGGCAAGTATTTACTCTCTTCACCTATGTTCTTCAAGATAACTGACACACTTGAATTGGTGGTATTGACTAAATCTGTTCCCATGAAGAGTCTCGTCTCATTAACCTGTGATGTTAGAGGCTGCACAAAACCCACCTCAGTTTGACCGTTTCCAACCCTGAGCTTATCCAGCAAGACAGGTACTGTAATCTCGTATCTGGTTGGTTCTTCAAGAGTCTAACTTAATCTTACTCTTTTGCAGCTGTCACCCGATTCAGCCCGTTGTGTACCGTTCTTGTTACGACGTAGGGCCCCTAAAAATCTCGCAACAACATCTCGCATATAATTGTTTCCTTTTATTCCTTTCAAGGAACCTGGCTACCTAACCAAAACTTCAAGTGAATCTCTTGTCTGACGTCCGTCCGATCTCCCGAGACAGTGCTGATGATACAACCCGAACCCCTTAGCTTACGCCTGGCATAATATGGGAGTTTCCGAAAGGAGTAGTCAACTAAAGACATATATGAACCACTATCAACCACTATCGACAGCTTAATTCTTGACGACACCCTCTATCAACCATCCGCCCTTTATGCTGGTGGTTCTCTGTGTACTCTTATTTGGTTTTGTTTATCTTTTTTTTGGTTGGTCATATCGGGTGGTTACATATGTCCTGTTGGGTTGACTTGCTATAGTCAAAACTTGCGATAGCTTGTGAATCTGCTCAGTTAGAGACTCTAATTAGTGACTATTTGAGTCCTAGTCTAATTGGCCATCAACCTTTGAACTTTATTTTGTAGCTGTGTTATCTGTTCGTCATTTCGCGCCCACGCACCATCTACTGGAGTTGACCTTGGTCGGAACTTACGATCTGGCCGGACACTCTCTCCCTCCTTAAATGACTCGTATTGAGTTGCGAGGCTAACGGCTTCCTCGAGACTGGAAGGACAACTGAGATCCGGATGCCTCTTCAACTCAATATCGCTCAACCCTCTTAACAAACTGGTCTCTGGCTATCAAGTCAAGGAAATCACTGCCAAAAACCTGGGTATGCCGTCTGAGCAAGACTAGAGGTCTCACTTCCATAATACATTAAGGTTTCTTGAGCGCCTCTCTTTTGCTCGCGGAACATCGCCCAAAAAACGCTCTCTTTACACGGTGGACCGAACCTCTTAGCTAAGGCATCCTTAAGGGCTAAGTAATGGTGTCGTTTCTCTGCATATACTTCACTAAGTATCCTCTATACTATACCTATTAAACATGTAACGAGCTGCAGGGCCTTCTCGGCTTCCGTCCAGCTCTGATCAACAATAACATGTGAATCATTCTGTGCCATAGGAGGGTAGTGCTCCCTATGCCCACCAGGGGTCAACTCAGCTGACAACTGTTCACCTGAGCTGCTCATTCTCAAAGTGGGTTCTTACAAGGTTTTCAGTTGATCATATATTATAACTGTCTCATAGTCAACCTACACATATATATATTTATGTGTATTCACCAACCAAATATACAATTATCTGAACATAATATACAGCTGTGCCCAATATAGCATAATACAACAAAATGAATCAAAGTATGATCTGGAATTATCCACCAAAGATCACTTACTACTAAACACATCTGTCTATCACAGTGTAACCAATGATTTATCAACACTTAATTATACAAAATCAGTCTCAACAATATAGCCTTTTTGCTGACCATTAAAATAAAACTAATTAAATCACATAAATAAAAATAAATGTAATTTACCGGTATTTTCCTGCTTATACACTACAGCTTATTATATGCCGCTTTATTCTGAGCCTTAAACTTAGGCTGTGTCCCAGCTTATCACAATCTCAGCTTAACCAGCTGAACAGACTGCTAAACAACACAGCAGCTTATCATAATCACAGCTCAACCAGCTGTTCAATCTGTTAAACAGATCAATACAAAAACACAGAAGGAAATTCTGTCCAAAACTGTTTGAGAATTCATATTTTGTCACTCACATGGCAAAAGTTCACTCTCTGTTCATTGTGAGTCTCACAAATTAACGCGACAATACTGAGTGCTCGACAAGATTCCGCTGTGACGTCATTTAGTCCAGTTGAACTGTTCTCCTGCCTCTCGTCACACTTACAAGCCCAACTCAGCCATATGATAACTGGGCTAGTACAAAATAGGGGTGGATTTGGTGGGTGGGGGTGGGGGTGGGGGGGGGTGGGGGTGGGGATGGAGGTCGAGTTCCTTCAAAGGCGAGGGCAGAAACAACTAACACAGATCAACTGGTAAAAAAAAAAAAACAAAAAACAAGTGACCCATGGTTATATCGCCCAGCCAACTGACATGTTGAGAACATATGTTCTTGCACAAGCAACTAAATAAGATCATGTAGGTAGTATCATCATTCATGCATATAAGCTTAAGTTTATCAAGACCCATCATTGCATTCTTTCTGGGGTTCTTATACATGCCCCGTAATCAAAGAATATAGGCCACAGAGACCTAATTTCAGGTTTCTGAGGAGAACTGTCGGAGAACTCCCAGAATACAGAGGTTCATTAGTCTAACCTTTACGCATACGACTTGTGCCTTGTTAACAGACCTAGTGTTCTCAAAAACAGGTAAAAATCCGACTTTTGCCCTTTAACAGATGAACGAATCTTTGAATGTCTAAAAAATGTAGCTAAAAATGCGTAAAAATTCGAAAAAAAGGTGGCAACAACACTTTGCAGGAACTGTTGAAACACTCGATGATCAATATTCATGCAAAGTATCGTGGTTATCAATGCATTCATAGTTCAGATACTGGTGCTTTTGTATCAAATTTTTAATTATCGGGGGGGGGGGGACTTCTGAGCCCCATAGCTCTGAGGATATGGGTAACCGAGACCTAATTTCAGGTTTCCATTGAGATTTTCATGGACCACCCTGGATAAGAAGTGACATGATTCAAGGTCCAATGGTAATGATTTGTGCCCTGGTAACGGACGATTGCATATTTGACGGTCTCAAAAATAGAGCAAAAATGCGTAAAAAATCGAAAAAAAAATCCAGGTTGCGAAACCACTCCGCAGGAACTGATGGAACACTCCATGATGATTATGCATGCAAAGCATCATGTTGATCAATGCATTAGTAGTTTAGATACTGGAGCTTTTATATCGAATTTTTAATTATTATTGGGGGTACTTCTGAGCCCCATAGCTGTGAGGATTTGGGTAACAGAGACCTAATTTCATGTTTCCCAGGAATTTTTCATGGACCTCCCTGGATGTCCAATTACAATATTCTAGGTCCGGGTTACGATTTGTGCCTGGTTAACGGACGACGGACAAAGAGTGATCGCTATAGCTCAGAGGACTTTCAGTCAGCTGAGCTAAAAGTTTAATTCACAATTTTTCAAATAGTAGTTTTCTTCTCTCACTTCCTCTTTGCGGCCTGAGCACTGCTGTCAATCTTCTGAAACAATCACTCGCCAGCGTTCCAAAATCACCTTCTCAAAACCAGAACGTTCTGTCTCCGTCTACTGACCCCTCTTCATTAATTGCCATGTAGACTGGTTATTTCTCTGATCACCACAATGGCCTTGCCCGCGCGGTCCACGACATGACCAAAGGACTAGCCGGAGATAGGGTGTGGTTTCAGAGGAGGAAGATCAGCGGTGAATATGATTTATCGTTGCTGTAACTTCAGGAGAGGGGACCCGAGCAGACCCAACGTCTAAATTGACTTTATTGATCTGACCAAGGCCTTTGATCTTGTCAGCAGACATGATTCTTTACGGGTTCGGCTTCGAGAACATCCTTCGTTGACGGTATGCAGATCACCGAACAGTGATCATCAAATCCTTCTCCAATCAACAGCGGCGTAAAACAAGGTTGTGTCCCCGTTCCGAATTGTTTGTTATCTTCTTTCACACACCTTGCCAAGATAGCATCTACCTTCACACAAGAATGACTGTTCTGCCTTTCACAACTGCAAACAAAGACCACAGTGCGCCAAATGCTGATACGAGGGATGCCGTTTGTAGATGCTGGCAACTTAAACCGAAGAAGCCCTACTGAGCCTCACTGACCGCTTCGCTCATGCCCGCACATAGTCTTTCTTTAAAATGTTGCCTCATACAATTTTGTGTAATCGAACAAGTGACCCATGCGTCATAATGCTCAACTGCCAAGCATGTAGTCGTAATAGGCAGCCGCCTGTCTCGAGAGCAAATAGTAAGCGTCTTTGGGTTTATGTCACTTCTTGCATTTCGTTCTTGCAGGCTGCGTTTCTCTGTTTCGCACCAAACAGATGGAGGGTCTACCTCCAGGTGCCCCGATCTGTGCACTAATTACTTAATAAGCCATATTATGCTCCCACTTTGTAGAGTTTTTATCGTCGATGAAGAGGGAACAAAGTCGGAGTGTAACAGGACCTAATATTTAATCAGAGTATCCGATCTGATACTAGACCCTCCCAGGTGTGTTACGCCCACACCAGCTGATTTGAAGTTACGTTTACAGACATTCTTACAGCCGGGGGACATTGTCCAGCCAGCGTAAGCGACGTAGACAGACCGTCGATTGACTGCTGGAACGGGTGGCTCATTCCAAGACCTCCGAATGAATGCTATGAGTGTGCGCCGTAAGCAGTAAGCAGCAGAGGAATAAGCTATTCAATCTTTTCTTTTATTTGGAATATCTTGTTAAAGAATCACAAGTGTAGATCATTGTGCCGGGGACGTGTCACAGGGAAGCCTAGCTCAGCTGAGTAAAGTGAATAAAGGGGCCTGCCTCCCGTGTGCAACCACAAAATCGACCAGGTCGTCGTAGGAGGCTCAAAGAAGGCAGAATGGTTGCCTAGGTCGTTCTAAGGTGGTACACTTGAGTTTCAGACATCGCCATCGACGCCAAGGTCGCCGTGAGTTTTACAACATGTTCAAAACAATCGCACAAAGGTCGCCGAGGTGGTGGGTTGCTCAAAGGTGGCTCAAAGGAGGCAGAAGGCAGGCACTAGCATTGCCGTGGTCGTAGAATGGAGGCAAAGTGGTCGAGCTGGTGGCACAGGGGAAGCAGAGGGAAGGCAGGCAAGAAAATGCCCTTATGCTGTATTTTGGAAGGTTCAAGGGAGGCACACGTATCGCTGAAACGGTTATGGAGCAATTACACAGAAACAGGATTTTCTGGGGTATGCGACCATTGAGCGTTCTGATCATTCTTTGGTAGCTCAAAGGTGGCACAAAGGTGGCAGCCCTGTGTAAAGGGGCCTTAAAGGGGCCTTTGTGTAATAGCATGAGGAGGGCTGTACCACTCACTCTGCATACTCTGCACTCAGTGCTGATGTAAAAAATACTTGACATGGTAGTTGAAAACTTGAATAAAAGCTACAGTTTTTGACCAATTGCTTTTAAATTTCAGATTATAAAAGATTTAATCCTTATGTGTACAAGCTGGGAAAATTAAACTTACAGTGCTCATAAAAACAAGGGACCCATTGGTCACGGCGCTCAGCTGATGTTTGAAATTTTTGCAAATGCAAAATATGCAAATTATTCTATTGTAATGTTTTTCATATAAATAAGTATATGAGAAGCTAAAAGGAAAGGGGCCCTCCTACTTGGTTATATTAAAGTTCTAAATATATGATTGCAAAACTAATACTTACAAGACTGTCATGAAGAAAAACAGTAGACGTTTTGAGATACTGTGATGCATATGAAAATTTACAGATGGACAGGCAAGTGGACAGAATGGACTTATACCTTTATTTCACTTTCAAGGGAATAATGCATTTAAGTTTATATTAAGACCTATTTTTTAGTATATCCACTTTTTCCTTTAATAGTTTTTATAAGATTATTTTTTATTTACAGTTTTATAAATTTGTAATAAAAAATCTGAAAATATAAGTTTAAATATCAGAAATATAATATTATTTATCCGGAGTGTAGCTCATATTGGGTCATATTATGCATACACATTTATTTTATTATTTAAAATCACAAATGTTTAAACTGAATTTAAAAGAAAATAATGCCACATCATGGCATCTTCAAGATGATTCCTTGAATCACTAGTAAAAAGTTTTGTACATTGGAGTTTTCAGTACATGCTTAATTTTATTCACCGAAATAAAAGATTCAGTAAATTTCTTAAAATAAAAACATCTTTTCAATTAAAGTATACACACTGTTAGTTGAATGAGGCACAAAAACATTATTGTGCTAATTACTATCTCAGCTATAATTTTAATACTGAAATTAATAGTCAATTTCACACCTGGGGAAGTTTTTACTCTTCTGAAGTAAAGAATTACTTATCTGATGAACATCCACACTTTCATAGCAATACACCACTTTGTGGATACATTTAAATGTCACTGTAACCCTGATGATACATGCCAAAATAAAAAATGTAGCATACCCTAGAATAAGAATGTATCAAGAATAACATTCGTCTGGTTTGTGCACCAGCTTGGGGGGAGGGGGGGGGGAGTGCAGGGCAGAGGGGAAGCCCATAAGTGAAGGCTTTACTACTAGGCGGGCTTGATGTAAACAACACCTGACATGGTGTATGTAAACTTGAATAAAAGCTTCTCTTTTCAATCAACTCCTTTGAAATTTTAAGATTTCAAAAAGATAAAATCCTTATGTATATATACTGTGAAAATTAAATTAACAGTACTCACAGGTGGGAAAACGTGCCATGGTCAAAGGTTGGCAAAATTTAGGTACGGAATTTATGTTTTGTAATAACTTATAAAATTTACAAAATTCAGATCTTAGTTTGTGTATACAATTGAATCTTAATTAAACAAAGTTATATACTTGAAAAAAATCTCTAGCTTCATAAATTATCATGTTATTTGTGTAAATATTTTTCCTGATTTTTTACAAAGTCCATTATGTTTGGGCCCATAACTTAAAGAAATTAAACTTAACAGACTGATTTTCTGGCATGTAAAGAGGAAATGTATGGGAGAATATTCCTGATAAATTTTAAGAAAAACAGAAAAATGGTTTAGGCAAACCTGAAGTATGATAATAGGTTTTTAAAAGAAATTTGAGGTTCTCCTTAATTTTTCGAAGAAACAAAGTCGCAGAGACACAGTTTTTCGGTGTGGTAGGAGATTTTGGGGACATCTAACAGTATGCCGAATTTCATATTCCTAGGTCCAGCGGTGTCGAAACGTGCCTGTCTTACAGACTGACGGACGGAAGGACGGACAGACGGACGGACGGACGGACGACGGACAATGGACCACGACTTTAGATCAGATGACTTAAAGTCAGCTGAGCTGAAAATTTGCCATGGTCAAAGGGGGGCAAAAGTTAAAGTACATATTTTACATTTATGCAAATAACTTTAAAAATTACTAAAATCTGCTTCTCATATATCTGCTATATAAGTAAATCTAAATTAAATATATGTACATCCCAAAGACAGACTTTCTAACTTCAACAGACAACATGTAAAATATGTAAATATTTATCCTGATTATTTGACAAGGTAAATTATGTCCGGGTCCGTAACTTCTTAACCTTACGCATTATTGACCTAGTTTCTGGTAAATATAGGAAATATACTGAGGACCATACATTACAAATTTGAACGAAACAACACCTGTGGTTTTTACAGTGGGCAGTCTTCAAGTGTTACAATAGTTTTTTTAATGAAAAATTGATGTTTTTGCATAATTTCTCGAAGGAAACAATTTTAGGTTTGGTAGGAGAACTTAGGAACATCTAGCTCTATATCGAATTTTGGATTCAAAGGTCTAACGGTTTCAAAAGGTGTCTTGTTAACGAACGGCCGGCCAGACAAAGGACCATTGTTATAGCACAGATGACTTTTAGTCAACTGAGCTAATAACCATTGAACATGTCCATAATTAAATCATTAATATCTTTAAATGGCAACACTTGAGTCATTTACAATGTCACATGAATGACATAAAACCTGTAAAATGATAGTCAGTTGTTTATCAGATTAAAGTGAAATTCCACATTTGTTTGCCACATTGTAAATTAACACTTTGCCGGATTTGGTCTAGCATTTTAATAATGGCCAGGTAATAGGTCTGACAGATACAATATCAATTTTTAAAATGCAGAGATAAATCTGTCACATGAATGTGTCTCTCGATTGGAATTTATAATTCTGAAATAATTTCTGGCATCACAATTAAATCTTGATTAGATAAAGTTTTAACCTTGAAAATATTTCTAGCTTGAACAGTTACCAGTTTAAGTGGGAAATATATTTCCTGAAGATTTGACATGGTATTGTGGCAGTCTGTGCTGCCGACACAGAAAATGTGGAGGCTTGCGCTTCTGACACCAAAATTCTGGGGGTTTTGCAGGTTTCTGACACCAATTTTAAATTGCTGGGGTTATTTCTCTCTCTCTCTCTCTCTCCTTCTCTCTCTCTCTCCCTGGCAAGCACAGATCACTCCAGTCAAGATGCATCTCCGAGCGGTTTAACTTCAAACTTTTATTCCTCAAATGAAAGTCCCATCAATATTCATGCATGTGTATGGCCGGTAGTTATGCTGTACTTCTATTGCTTCACTTGTGATGTACAAATAAACTTCAATCCCTGGTCTAAGAAAGCTAAGTTCTTCTCCCTATCATATCCCTATCATACGGGCACGGTATACTTGGGGTCGTCTGGGTACATTCCGGTCTGGGGTCGGTATGGGGTCACTGGGTTCATACCGAGCCGTCATCGGTATGGTCTGTGGTCGGGTCACCGGGTTCATACCGAGCTGTCATCGGTATGGGACGTCAGAATAAAAGGGATTTCTGTATAATTATCAGACGACACGGTTCTCTTTACCACCATGAACGTCTGACAATCATTTCTTAGATAAATACCGGCGTTTTACTACCGAATTTAACATCATTTTAATTCTCGAAGCGGTGGCTTGTCGGCCGATCTGCTTTACTCCCGTGTTGCCGCCTATGGCGTTTATTTGATCCAACGTAAACAACGATACTTCTCCCGTCCATGGGAATAACTTTTTACGAACAAGGGCAAACCCTCACATTGCCCCCCACTTAGAATCGACCGTGTCCTCACAGATTCTTCAAATTATGGATTTTAGTGTTTTACGAATTATTACGTAGAACGTTGTTTACACATTCAAGTGATCATTAATCGGGATTTTAATTCGAACAATACTTTATTTAAGAACTTCGAATATAACGAAAGTGTACAGTATATAATTTCATGTCGGTCCCAAAATTTCCGACTATTAACAAACACGAAATTTAACTCTTCAAACTTTCAAGAATTTCAACATTTTTACAATACAAGATGCCTACAGGCAATTTTATTTTAGAATAAGAGAAATATCCAATTCGCCACAGGGTGCTAGAGACAATGATTTCATATTATCCTTATGATAATATTTAGTAAACACCAGTAAACTTAATTTGTTCAGCGTGAAACTTTTTATTTCACCATATACCACCTTATTTTAATTCCTTTATAGCATCGCTGTCATTGTTCATGCGTGTCTTAGGTCTCTTTGATAGATTTAAACTTAGTTCCAAACATTTAAAAGTTAATATGTATTCAGTCTTCACGCATCGCAGTACTTCAAATGTGTTACTGAAGTCTTACAGTAGTATGGTTACAGCCTAACAAGAATCACCTCATTCATTTCAATTTTCACCATGGTATCAAATGGATTTGTCATGCAGCTAACGCGGTTAATCCTGCACCGTGCTGATAAGTACGAAAGGCACCCTGACTGAAGCAAATGAGGCCTAGGGTTTTACCTGAAACAAGTTTCACATACGATTTCACATTTCCCTTTTCTACTTTTAATGTACCTGATATTCTACATGACTGACATTTTATGGAACTGTAATCTCCTAGCGGTGTATCTAAGCAATACTCTACGAGGTCTTTCTTCTCATTACACTCCTGCAAATATGTTTTAGATGCATCCTGAAAATCGAGCAGTAACTCTGCTACTTTTATTCTTCCCACATTGGAAATTTTCAGATCTGTACTTTCAAACAGATTCCGTATACGTTCCGGTATTTTCTCCTTTAATAACCCAAGCCGAACCAGCGGCTCTTCTCCATAAACCTTCTTTTCATCAGAAGTACTGGAGGCACTTAATCTACACTTATCAGGTTCCCTAGGTAGTGTAACCTTATACTCCCCTTCTGCAATTCTCCGTACACCGAATTCAGACACTGAAGATCTCCCATCTTCAGCCGACAGCTTACAAAACCCGTCTGAAGACCCCTGGTCCTCATCCCAAGACAATACCTGGACCCCCGAGCCCACTGTCTCTGGGTAACCCACCACGGTGTCTTTGTACAACTGCACGTCAGTCTTACTTGTGTTCAGAAGCCTTACAGGTACCTGGTCCCCATGCTTAACCAGTGATGGGGCTACTCTGAGCCCAAAAATTCCCATTTGGCTCAACTGAATAAAAACAGTTGGCCTCTATTGGCCTAAATTTTTCAGGTATCACCACCTGTGACATTGCCGGAACAATAAACTTTTCACATAACTGGGCAACCCCCAGTCGTTCGGAGGACTCTTCCCTCCTACATGACACTCTCGTGCCACAAATAACTATCTCATCCCTACCCAAATCTATTTTACAGGAATACTCCCTCAGGAAATCTACTCCCAGTATTCCCTCCTCAGTAATGTCTGAAATAATTACAGGATGACTCACATTTATTGGACCTATCTTTATATCTACTAATACACACATGTCAACAACCAAGGAAGTTCCATCCGCTAATTGTAACCGTAAATTGTCAGAGTCTTTTCTTGTCAGTCTGTCTCGGATCTTTTCAGGAATTTGGTTAAATACTTTACTTGAAATTATAGTCCTACTAGCCCCTGTGTCTAATAAAAATGCTAGCGGCACTTTTTTCACCAATCCATCAATTGATATTCCGTTATCTGCAGAATGTACTGAGTTATTTATAATTATAATTTCTTCTTTTTCAGGCTGGGCCGGCTCCGTGCCGGTGGAAACGACCCCTCTTAGTTTTCCGACGGCGGTTCCTCTGCCTTGGCTGGTGTTCTTGTCTTGTAGACAAATCTTCAGGGCTTGGTACACTCGCGGATAATGTGACCAGTCTCACCGCAGTTATAGCAGGTCCTTGGGCTGCTCCGCTGCAATGATGTCTGTGGTCTGGTTGGTAGCTGTTCACCGGCTTGTCGAGTTTTCAGTAGTTCCTTTACCACACTGGTCAGGTTTTCGACTGTGGCCGCTAATCTATTAATGGCCGTGTCATCATTCTTGGCAGTCTGGCCTAATCGAGTAACAGACTGTCCATCCTGGCTGCTGTTGTTAAGGCTGGCTTTCTTCCAGGATTTTTGTGAGCTCCTGTCATCTCGACCTGGTGCTGCTCTTTGAGGGACGTCATCTTTCCTGAAAACTGGTTTGTTTTGAATACACCGAACAAACCTCTTAGGCCCATCCCTTTCGCTGGTATAATCAGGTCGGTCATTCCTAGAATTGTGGATAAATCTTCCCCTGCTACTTCTTTCCATCTGAGGCTGTCGCCTTTCCCAGAATGAATGGTACTGCTGGAGAAGTTCTACCGCCTGGTCAAGCGTATGAGGCTTCTGCAGGGACTGTACGTTATACCGAGCTTCTTCATCAGTAATACTATCGAAAAACTGCTTCATCAGCATATCTTCCCGTATTTCTGCTGTCAGCCCTCTCGGGTATGCCTTGGCTATCAGGCTCTTCAGATCGGCAGCAAATTCCCTGAAGTTTTCACCAGGTTTCACTCTTCGGGTATAGAACGACCTCTGACTGGCTTCTTTCGTAAAGTCAGACTTGAACCGGAGCTGTAGCTCATGAATCAGGGCGTAGTAATCTTGGAGAATTTCGGCATTTAGATCAAAGGCATATTCGGCAGCTTCAACTTTCAGTGATACCAGCATATAGTGCAACCTCTCTCCAAGTGTCCATTGTGCATTGGTGGCTTTTGCATCAAATTGGCGTAGAAATGTAGACCAACGGCCTCTCCCATTGAAGGTCGGAATATTGTACTGGTAGCTAGCTCCATACATCGGCCCATTAACATCATTACGGACATTTGACTGGTGAGTTGTCATCACTGGAGGCGACACTCTTGAAGTGGGGGCTGTCATACTTGGGGTCGAAATACCAGGTGAAGTTACAACGGTCGCTGTGCAATATCTGTAAACATCAGTGCCTGATACAGTCTGCAAGTTGACAGAGTGGGCTGGTAACTCCGTTGATGGTACAATGGGTCCCTGATCACCAGCACTGAGGAGACAAGACTTCTGTGGATAAGCATAATTTGTTATAGAAGTGACTGGAGCTGAGTATATGAGCTCGGTATCCTGCTCAGTCGGTCTAGAGGTCGGCCATGTTGTCTCCCATCCTTTCACTGGTTCAGAACTACCCTCATCTGTCGCTGAAGAACTAACAGTAACTGGCTCAGTTGAGACAGGATCAGCAGCCATACTTCTTGTTTTTTCTCCTCGCAATCATGTGGGCCATGATGTTTCTTCCTGGTTTAACTCTAACAAAGTCTGTGGTCAGCGACGTTCGAGATATTTCGGTATATCTTGGTATATTTTGGTATATCTCAGGATGCGGGTCTCGGCAAGAGACACCTAAGCTAAACAAGAATCCCGGTATTATTGAGACCGGAGTCTCTTTGGGATATGCTGGGTACGCGAGTCTCTCCAGGAGACACCCAGTTCTTCAGTATATCCCTTTACTATGCCATCCGAGATATTTCGGTATATTTCGGTATATCTCGGTATATTTTGGTATGCCTCAGGTACGCGAGTCTCGGCAGGAGACACCTGAGTAAATGGCAGATCCTGGTATTATTGTAACCAGTTTCTGCAGGGGATCATTCAGGTACGCGAGTCTCTGCAGGAGACACCTGATTCTTCTGTTTATCCCCTTATAATATAATTCCGAGATTTGATGGTCTTTCTCGGAGTTTTTCCTGGCAGGAAATACACTAGGGAGCCAATATTCACTGTTTGATTAAAATCCGAGTTTGTGGTGCTGCTGTCTTGGAGGCAGGTAGTGGCTCCAGTAGTTTGAGGTTGTTTTGTAGTTTTTTCCAGAATACAGCAGAATATTCCAATGTAAACTTTGCCCACTGCTTCAGTAATATGTGTAGCAGGATCTGTATCACTGGACGTGTAAGGCTTTTATAAACATCCCGCCTTCTGACACAAAAAATGTGGGGGTCTGTGCTGCCGACACAGAAAATGTGGAGGCTTGCGCTTCTGACACCAACATACTGGGGGTTTTGCAGGTTTCTGACACCAATTTTAAATTGCTGGGGTTATTTCTCTCTCTCTCTCTCTTCTTCTCTCTCTCTCTCTCCCTGGCAAGCACAGATCACTCCAGTCAAGATGCAACTCCGAGCGGTTTAACTTCAAACTTTTATTCCTCAAATGAAAGTCCCATCAATATTCATGCATGTGTATGGCCGGTAGTTATGCTGTACTTCTATTGCTTCACTTGTGATGTACAAATAAACTTCAACGGAAGTGCCGTTGGGCATGCGCAAGGAAACCCCCTTAGCATCTGAAGGTGAATCCAGAATGGATGTCTCCTTTGCACAAACCCGGCAGACCCCAATAAAGACAAGTAAACAATATTGTTTGGTTGTGTGGCAAAAATAATCCACTTTTGCTTGTCTATTTCAAGGGTGGTACAGTAGGGGTATTCCTTGCGCATGCCCAACGGCACTTCCGTTTTTCAAGATTCTTGAAAAAAAATGGCGTCCAATAACAGACGTACTGGTGCAAGAGCGGTAGCGGCACCTGGCGTCTGTTGGAGAGACTAGCTCGGCCTCTATTTATACGTTTTTGGAGGGACCACCTGGTCATTGAACGTAAACATGACCTGTTTACACGAGCGCTTGTCTCGGCCCAAGACGTGTGATTCCGATCCGCTCTGCTCCTCTCCGTCAAAAACGTCTTGGGAACGACTCTTTGGAAAACGCCTCGTAAGGTTCCAAATTGGAGACCCCTTTGGAATCGTATAATTGATATTTCAAGCGGTGTCAACATAAAATAATTACCTTTTTGTTGTCTTTGGATGTTTTATTAAACATCTGTAAAGTATTGGCACCAAACTAATGCTCAATAGCCCTACTTATCCATAATTTTGCCAAGAGCTGATGTGCTTACATAGAAAACATGCCGCCATGATTACATTAAATGACCCACAGTCCTTTGCAACGGGATTTAGACTGGGAACCCCCTCTGATCTTATCGCTGTTTGAACTAAAAAAAGCGGGCGATAATAGATCTCGGGTGCGGGTACTGTCAGTATCGTCCGTTTAAATAAACACAAGTAAAACTCCGATACCAGTTTAATACAGCCTTACAGGACCGCGCTGCTCAGGTACATAAAAACATGGCTACCGGAAACCGGCACCTCATTTACTACCCAGAGGGTAACAAAACAAAAATCTATTACCGGAACCGAGTTCTTTAAACTAAAGCACAGCAGTCCTTTTATGACATCTCCCTTTCTTTTGAGTGAACAGTCCTAATTTCTTCAGATGCCAGCTCCATTCGGATTTACTTTTATGCATAATAACTTTCATGTGTTTTACTCATTATTAAAGTTGCTGCAGTTTAACGCATTGACAAATGTCCATCAGTCACAGAAAACTTAACAACATTAATTACATGCTACAGTCCTTTTGTTGGTTCAGTACTAAATAAAAGCAAATTACTATTTACTTAATGCGTAAAATTCCTTTAGAAATATCTAAATCTCCTCGATTAAACGCACTGGTCTCTTGATGTTTCTGCGACCAGATCTGATGACTAGGTTTTCAGCCGGGTTGGCAACAGTTGTTGTCGGCCAAGGCACAGGCTGTACATCTGTCCTAGCATCAGGAATCTCGTTCGGTGCATCATCTGGTGCCTTGTCTGGAATCTGCAGGAGATGCTTACGGTTACGCCTCACGACGCCATCTGGTGTTGCGACTATGTAAGATCTCCCGCTCTCGTCTGCAGGTTCAATAACTTCACCTGATTTATCCCAGCTTTTAAAATCATCAGTCTTTATTCTGACCTGATTACCAGGTTCCAGAACAGACAGTTTGCGAGTACCGTGTCTACGATCATACGACTGTTTATAAGCACGTTTGGCTGCTTCGTCTTTCATGCGAACAGTTCGCTCTGGTGGTTTCAGTGGCTTCAAATTTTGTTTAAGCACTGGCACTTTAGTTTGGAGCTTCCTCCCCATAAGTGCAACGGATGGCCTAACACCAGTAGCGCTATGCGGTGTTGCATGATAGTTCATCAATGCGAGATCTAGTTCAGTTTGAGCGATTATTTTCTTTGCGGTTTGCACGGCTCTTTCCGCTTCCCCGTTTGCCTGTGGAAAATGGGGACTTGGTGTGTGATGTGCAAATGCATAATCTCTGGCAAATGCGGAAAACTCACTGGATGCAAATTGGGGCCCATTGTCGGATACAATTTTATCCGGTATTCCATGGACAGCGAAGATCTGTTTCAGTCTAGTTATGACTGTTCCTGTTGTTGTTGATCTGAGATATTTTATCACCTTTCTTTGGAACCACTAATACACGGAAGCTATAGTCTTTCCCTTGGAACGCCACATTAGCAGTAAACTCTCCTTTTGGCTTTATATCCCCTCCAGGTGATTTAAGTGACTGTACAGAAGAATGTGATAATTTTGGCGCTTCTGGTAATTTTGTGTAATCTGTCTCATTCAAAATAGTAATGTCAGCACCTGTATCTATTTTGAATTTGGTTTGTTTACCACAAAGTTCAATATCAACCATCCAGGCATCTGTACTGTCATCAATTTGTATGGTCTCTAACCAGAAACTGTCTACCTGTAACTCTGGCCCTTGGTTGACCTCATTAACAGCCATCCTGGTACTGGTGTGGCGACTGCGGCACACACGGGCAAAGTGTCCCTTCTTATTACATGACCGACAAGTTCGACCTTTAGCGGGGCACTGGCTAAAAGTCCCATGATAATAGCCACATCGTGAACATCTGTCCTGAGCGGATTTAGAAGTGTGACTAGTAGTCCTACCTCTGTTTGGGTGATGGCTCTTACCGGCCCTGGGTTTAAAACTTTTTAACATTCTAGCCTCATCACTAGAAGGATTACTAGTACTATTAGGAATTGAGCTCTGTTCCCTCATCTGCTGTCTGATGAGTTCGTCTTGGCGTGCTACAGTAACAGCTCTTTCTAATGTAAGATCATCCATAAGCTGAAGTTTCTGTTAAACCCTACTGTCTCTCAGACCAATTACTAAGCGATCTCTGACCTGATCGTCGGTACCCGTGTACTTACAGCTGCAAGCGCCTGTAGGTCCCTCACGAATTCTTCAACTGTCTCGTCGGGGCTCTGTGTCCGCGAGTTGAAAACACTGCGTTCGTGTATTATATTCCGTTTGGGAATAAAGTATTCCGTAAATTTCTTAACCAGAATGTCAAACATCACATCCGTCTCCTGTATCTCCTCGGTTTGGCCATCCTGTCTAACGACTCTTGTTGTGCCCCATTTAAACGTATTGAGGATTTGAACTGACTGTTTTGTGCCCATAGCGTATAATAAAGAGTCTCTCTGGGTATCACCGTCTTTTAAATGAAGTTTTGTCGCTCTCCGGAAGCGTTGGAAATCCTCAATCCAACTTTCCCATTCGTTTGCCTTGAACGAAAATTTTGGAGGCGGGTCGTACTTTGCCATCCTGATGCAGCGGCTTCACGTTGGTCTCTGTTTATTTCCAGCTGTCAAAATGTTCTGTAAAACCTGTTGTCACTGGTTCGTAACTTCTGACACCATGTCAGTATCGTCCGTTTAAATAAACACAAGTAAAACTCCGATACTAGTTAATACAGCCTTACAGGACCGCGCTGCTCAGGTACATAAAAACATGGCTACCGGAAACCGGCACCTCATGACATTTACTACCCAGAGGGTAACAAAACAAAAATCTATTACCGGAACCGAGTTCTTTAAACTAAAGCACAGCAGTCCTTTTATGACAGGTACCAGTCGATCAACGTCCGCTCATTACAAATATTGTTATGTTTAAATCACGGCGGGCTTATAAGGATCGTTAGGGATAGTATTTCATTAATATATTAAGGTAAGAACGTGGTAAAGTTGCCAGAAAGACCCATTTACTACCAAAGACACTAACGGATGCATTTTGGTGTGTATATTTAGTAGTTTTAAGAGTTTTTTTGGTGCCTTCTACCAGTGTCTACCATTTAACCATTACAAGGCCTAACTGTACAGGCCATTCCCACAACTGTGATCGTATCACAGTTGTGGATCCGCAACAACACGAGCGCATGCCTGCCGACCTGACAACTAGGTCAAGGCGTTCCGTTGCTGACGAAAGAATATGGCAATTCCAGCGTCTGCCGGCATATTCTGGACAGAATTAAAGGGATTTCTGTATAATTATCAGACGACACGGTTCTCTTTACCACCATGAACGTCTGACAATCATTTCTTAGGTAAATACCGGCGTTTTACTACCGAAGTTTACATCATTTTAACTCTCGAAGCGGTGGCTTGTCGGCCGATCTGCTTTACTACCGTGTTGCCGCCTATGGCGTTTATTTGATCCAACGTAACCAACGATACTTCTCCCGTCCGTGGGAATAATATTTTACGAACAAGGGCAAACCCTCACAGTATATTATATTGACTTTACTTTTGGCATGTCCTTTGGAAATATATTGAGGAATATCTATGCCAAATATAAACAAAACAACACCAGTGGTTTTAATAAAAAGCACTCTTGAAGTGTAACAACAGGCTTTCACTGGCAAATAGATTTTTTTCCCTTAAAATCTCGAAGGAATCAAGTCGCTCTGACCCAGTTTTTGGTTTAGTAAGAGCACTTTGGGACATCTATATGTATGGTGAATTTCAGATTTGTAAGTCCAACGGTTTCAAAATGTGCCCTGTTAACGGGCAGCCAGACAACCAGATGGCCGGACGTAGGACTAAGGACCATCGCTATAGCTCAGAAGACTTATTGACAGCTAAGATAAAAACAAGTGACCCATTGGTCATGACGCTCATCTGACTTAAGCTACGATTCCTTTTACGCGGCTGCGTTTTCTGCCGTGGTGCGGTCGCAGATAGAGTAGAACTTATGATATTAAGAATGACCAATACCTTTTATGCGGTCGCGGTTCTAATCCGACCTGTCATCCACAAATTTTGTCGGATCATGAAGCCACCAATCCGACAATAATTTTAAAGTCTGTAATGTTAAAAATATGGAGTGCTAAAAACACATGATCAATAAGACTGCTGAATTTCAGAGAGATCCATGCAATTATTACTGAGATATTGTATCTAAAGTTTAAATTTCAAACATCAAGTAGCTGATAATGTACATTTTTTTTTCAATAGTGTCAATTCTGAAGAAGTAGCCAGGCCGATTCTTTTTATTTTTGCATGCTAACAATGTTATATGTGCAGTTGATACACAATGGTTAAGTTTTTTAAGTTAAGTGCAAAATATTTAATTGTTTTGCAACCCAGAACACTAACACAAGTGTGATTTTCTAGGTGTTAAAAACAAAAACGCGCATAACTCGCAAATATAGGTCATATTGACCTAAATTTTGGTATGGAAGATTTACCGAGGATCTACCTAGATGTTAGTAAAAAAAAACCTTACAAATGGTTACAATTTATGCCTTGCTAATGGATGGCAAGCCGGACGGACGGCCGACGGACAAAGGGTGATCAGCTGACCTAAACAATTAGCTTCATGGTGTCAGTTTACACAACAAGCACAGATTCAGCCGTTGTATGACAGTCAAAGAATAAAGGGTCCGTGTCACCTGGTCCAAGTACCAATTTATATTATAACAACAAAGTTGCAATAAGGGAATTATTTTTTCTGCATTAATTTATAGAGAGCCATGTGCCTCTTTTCTTCGGGCCTGGTCTCAGTTACTGCCAAAGTCGAGGATGAAACTAATGATCGCTTTTCTCATGAAAACTGATGCTGCAGAAAAGAAAGGTAATTGGTGTCATCAGAATGTGTATAGGTATATTTTTTAATCATATACTAAGTAAAAGACAACACTTAATGTTTTATTTTAAAAACTACCACCTACTTGATCTAAACCTTGGAACATCATTCAATTATCACTGAGGTCATGACCCCCTGGCCTTCAACAGTTTATTATCGAAAGGCACCGCAAATGGTGCATAATACGCCCATCTAATATCTCGTGACCTCCGACCTTATTAAATATGGATGTAATAGTTTTATTACCCTGGTAATACAGGTAAGAATCTGTATTGGTCAATATTCATATAGTTTCATGAAAAGCGATCAGATATTTTGTAAATCATCATGGCGCCACCAGGTCTGCTGACCTCTGGCCTTATTAAATATGCATGGAGTTTGCTGGAAATCAAATTTAGATGATATATTACTTAATATTTATGTTGTTTGATCAAAATAAATCATATTCCTGGTATGTTATCGCGGGCACACCATAAAGTGGCCTAATGACCTCTGACCTTATCAAATATCCGTTTGATTTTGCTTTTAATCGAACTTGGGTGAGATAAGCTGTTGGTCACTACTTAAGGCGAGTTTCCTGAAAATCCATCAAAGCCCTGGAAATTTATTGTGGCAACACTAAAAGTTAACAGTCAGACGGATGGACGGAGAGACAGTGGGCATACCATAATACGTCCGGTTATTCACCCGTTATGGCTGCCCTTACTGTGGCTCAATCTGACTGAAAATCTGCTGAGATACAGTGAGATTGGTTACTTGGTTTGCACTGGTTTTGCAGGGAAGACATGACCACATAACAGGTTGTTTAACATTTTATATTATACTTGTAATTACTTAGTCTCATTTAATTACAGAGAGACGGCTATTTCAAATTTGAGACACATAAACCCCCATAAATCTAAACACAAAGCCTGATATGCCGATTTGGGGTAAAGGTAAATTTTTAGTCTCTCTCTCTCTCTCTCTCTCTCTCTCTCTCTCTCTCTCGCACACACACACACAAACACAAATAACAAATGCAAAATATATATCAAGCCAAGAGATATTATAAATATTTCCATTTATAATAATTATATCATGTACAAACAAGGTCACCACCCTGATAAAACACACACTACAGGCATACATTAACATTATTTACATATATTAACATATCATTTAAATTTGTGCATCACCAATACAGACAAATCACCAACCAACATGCCGTGGTTAGGGCTGGACATGAGCTATATTTAGGTACACGAGACAAACTGATGGAGTCTGCTGAATCTCATCAATCAGACAATCACTGATCCTGATATGTTTTAAAAACACCCACTATCTTATCTCACTACAATAGTCAAGTTCCCAACTGGTATGCACACTTTTCAGGGACGGGTGTCTATCTATGTCTTAATGTGAATATATATTCAAATAATGGATTTGATCATAGAAGATAAACTTCATATATGCATTCAGGCTGATGTGTGCCATACCACTTCACTTGCAATCTAAGTTTCACAAAGCCATGACTGTTTTATTTTACATGTGTGTGTATGTGTGTGTGTGTGAAGTCATGCATTATGCAAATCTGTGTGGCCATGCCCCTAATAATAATGTCTCTCAACCTCAACCCTCCAATTACACATGTGGGCATGTTCCGAAACCCAATTTAGCAATAAACTACTTTTTTCTCTATTATTTCCCTTCTTATTGAGTGTAAAACAACACTAAACATAAAACACATTGGCACTGGTCCCAAAGGAACATATTAAACAATAGGCTTTGAATGTTGCACTCTTACAGAGCTTTAGGAGAATTTTCTATAGGGGAGGCTGAGCACTTAATATCTCTGTAATCGACTAGTGTATGCCACCTTGTACAAGCCTTTAATGATTACAATACATGACACCTTAATATTGTTAGGACCTTTCGTTGTAATTACTCCAGCTGCATCAACACATTCTGTCCAAATTGTTCCAATATCAGCAGAAAACCATAAAGTCCCAGTGTAATTTTACACAAGTGATAAATAATATCTTAAGTTAAGTGCACCAGTGCATACAATAATGTTTTTGGACAAATATATCACCAAAAGAGTGTGTGTGTGTGTGTGTATATATATATAAGCCAACACAAATAATACAGCATGATTAATGGTCATGCTGGTTAACATATAGTACAGTAGGTGCTACTAGTATGCTGCTTGTATTTTCTGCTATCATATTTACAAAAAAGAATGGAACCTTTAATTAGTTAAACTGCATTTACATACCTGAAAATGATTTGCATATATAAATTCAATCATATTCAGTTAAATCACTTATATATGCAATAACACATATATCAACATTCCCACTGAAACTGATTGTCTTTCACTCTCCCATGCACTGAGACCCTAGCACAAGGTCTTTACAACATGTATAACCCTCCTTGACCAGATAGTATCTTTAAATTTAAGCCAGCCTTCCACCTACAGATTTTAATCCACAAGTCTCACCGGCTAGCGGGTGCCCGCACACCTACTGATTTTCTGGGAAGATCACCAGGTTTTTCCTGTCATTTTTGTCACTTCTGATTTTGTTTCCAGGATTAATATTGGCGGCAGGAATGACACAAAAAAGGTTATTTGTAACTCATCCAATTCTGTCAGTTCTGCAATTATATCAACCAAATTATTCAGGCAGATGAAAATTGGCCAGAAAATCCTTGAAATTGTCAAAGCTTTTTGCAGCTGATTTTTCCTGCCAGATTTGAAAAATATCCTGACAGCAGCACCCTCAGATCAACCAATCCTACAGATTTTACCAGCCGGTAAGAAATCAGCTGTAAATATCAGTAGATGGGAGACCAGCTTAATAGTTGATGTTTCCATGACCTAGTGATGCTTCTACCTCATTGTGGCCAGCTATCAGTAGAGGTGCAATAGTAACCATTATCAGGAACTTTACATGTAAACTCCTAGAAATTATCTTACAATATAATACACAGTAGGATATATATAAAGGTATACTGAGGTTTTGATAACAAGCCAATGTTCTTCTCTGTTTATTGAAAAATGATGTTCTCATAGGATCCTACCATATAATTTATTATCAAACATCAAATAAAATTGATTTCCAACCAATGAGCATGCCAGAAGCTGTTAAACATGCTTCTGACGGATGTTTCCCCCTGCATGTCTTATATGTTACTTAAAATCTGTTACTAAATTTGGGTACTGCTTTCAGTCTGATAATAAAACATCTGGAACATGTTGAATGAACAGGCACAGCTGATAATGTCCTTAAAATATCGGAGCTGGTATTACAATGTATCGTCGGGCTTCTGAGTATTGTAAAATCCCTGCCTGACAGTAACGTGCTATGATTTCTAAAGAAATGATACAACCCCTTAAGCCACCATTATTCTCAAGCTGACTCCTTACAAGAGAAGACATATATAATGCCATATACAATTATAAATATATGTCTATAAGACTTACTTATGTGTAATGTCATATATATATATATATATATATAAGATTTACATATGTATGTTGTCACATATATATATGTATAAGAATACAGATCACACAAAAATATACTTTACTTTAACACTGATATACAGACAGAGCTCTTACTGTAATACTTTCATCAGTAGAAGTTAAATATAATGACTATTTATTTACCAAGTGCAGAATTGACAAACAAATGCATGAGGGGAACTCTGAAGCAGTGGTGCCACCTGTAGGCTATTGCATAAACTAAAGTAGCCTCACTAATACACAGCACACTAATTTTGCAATTTTTCACATTTACAACTTCAATTTAACTGCTGGATTTCTTCATTTTTAATTACAAGGTTGGTCACAATTCAACATTTCTTTGAGTTTTTGATGGTGAATACTGCTGCTTCCTCCAGTCTTTACCCAATCTTCCTCTGTTTTGCTATATATGCAAGGTATTTACATAAACTAACACTGGAATCTGCAGTATAAATCCCATTGTATGAAACAAACACCATACCTATGCTAGATCTACAACATATAAACTGTAATATGCCCAATGCCTCACATGGGGGAAAATAATTTCAATATGGCTCAAAACATAATTCTGATGATTTTGCAACACAAGAAAATGAAAATGCAACAAAGTGTGTTTCAAAGGATAACTTGGTGTTTTGCAACTCAAAGTATAACCAGTGTTACAAAGTAATTTGTATGGCAGTCCTTTATTTCTTAGTGACAGTTCAGAATTCACTAAGAAATACTATCTGATAAAAATTTCCTCTAACCCTTAACATTTTAAGCAGGAACCTTCAGTAATCAGTATCTAATATCACAGTAGGCAGGGGCGTGTTTTCATACCATGAACATGTTCCTGTTCATACCTCTGTTCATGAACAAAGACCATTTTAGCCCACAAACACAAACATGTTCTTGTTCGTTGTTAAAAAAATCATAACCAATTTCCGGGGTAGGTTACACCACCAGAGGGTGCAGGAATAAGGAAAGGCTGGCAACAATGGCAGCAAAGAAAGAAGTGCCTAACCACACTCGGACTGTTCATTTTAATATCACTGTCTGGTGATTTGTCATCATTAAAATGCATCTCATATATTTGATGAAAATAATGAAATCAAATGACATGCATTGCTGAAAAGTTTAACTGGCATTTTTAAGGCACGCGTATGCGGACAATGTGCTTTTAGTTGCATGTTCTTGTTTGGATCATTTATACGAACAGGAAAAGGAACATGTTTGGACAACGAACACACGCCCCTGGTATATTAATGATCTGTGTTTGTTATCCTGTTATTAAAGGTTATGCACAGTGTTAATTTATCCTGAAATCAGATATATCAGATAACACCTCTTCATTAAGGATGTCAAGACAAATAAGGCTATATAGGAAATCAGTAATAACAGCAGGCAGCATTTATCTGCCAGTGCCAAATTAACATACACTTGTATTGTGTTATAAAGTTGCCATACATAGTCTTAGGGACAAAAAGTGTATGTGCCTCACTACCGGGCAAATACTATCACTGTTCATGATGTCTGAGTACAGTTCTTCAGGAGTTTTTTTTTAGTCTGATCATCAGGCAGGTTGATGACGTGTTGCTGGGAGCACACTTAATGATGGAATAAACATCAATGTAATATCATCTTTAATGAGGCATATTGGTGATTAAGACAGTGCAGTGCAACAGATATGTCTACAAGCGTCATCAACATTACATTAAAAGCTCATGGACACATAGTGGGTTCAAACATGGCTGGAAAATGAGAAATAACCTTGGTGTTATATTAATATGTACAAAAAGAGTTGACTATCACATACAATAATACCCACAGAATGAGACCTTTACCACCCTGGTTCCCAGCTTGGCCTCGTCGTAACAAATCGGGGCTTCCTGACTGATGACGTGTGAGCACTTTGAGGGCGCCTGCGCCGTGAGGTGCTCTTACTAGAATCACAGGTTCTTTGCGAGGTCATGCTGCTGACGTCACTTCTCAAGCTGGTTAAGCTGCGGGTACGAGACCCAAGACTATCATCATATGGACTTGCTGAGGTGGGACGTTTCCTCTTCGGGACTGGGTGAACTGAGGCAACAGGCACTCCAAACAAAACCTGTTTATTGTAGTCATTGAGCAGACTATCTCTTCTTAGAGTTTTAGTTGCTTTGGTTTTCTCCAAGCGCTTCAGCAATGCCTAAAAAACATAATAGAATATATAAACATTCCCGATTTAAAATGTTCATCTCATTTATAATACAGAATAAACTAGATGTGTTGGAACGACACCAATGCCCCTGCCTGGGGCAAATAAGAAACATTTGTTAAATTTTGAAAAATTTTTTAAGTTCAGGTGGTGTCTTATGGTTCAAATAAGGTCAACAAGGGGAAAATGAAAAGTCGATCTGTAACGGGTCATTATCAAGCAACACACCAAAAATCGGGCAAGTATCTGCAGGCATTGTGAAAAAAAGTCCATACATGTGCATTTTCCATAAAAATTTCTGTCTTTCATGAAATTTTCTATGTTTAGGAGCCGTAAAACAATCAAAAGTAGGTCAACCGTGACGAAATGTGAACTCAATCTGTAACTGTCATTATCTGCCCACACATAAAAATCAGGGTGGTATCTGCAGGCACTGAGGAAAAAAAGTCTGTACATATGCATTTGTTATGAAAATTTCTATTTTTCATTAAACTTTCAATGTTCAGGAGCAGTGAAATAGTCAAAAGTAGGTCAACTGGGACAAAACAAGAACTCAATCTGTAACTGGTCATTATCTGCCTACACACCCAAAATCAGGCCCGTATCTCCAGGCACTGCGAAAAAAGTCTGTACATGTGCACTTTTTTTATGAAATTTTCTATGTTAGAGCACCGTCAAATGGTCAAAAGTCGGTCAACTAAGACAAAACGTGCGCTCGATCTGTAACTGGTCATTATCTGCCCACACACCAAGAATCAGGCCAATATCTGCAAGTATTGCAAAAAAAAGTCTGTACATGTGTATTTGTCATGAAAATTTATATTTTTCATGAAATTTTCTATGTTCAGGAGCCGTTAAAACAGTCAAAAGTAGGTCAACTGGGACGAAACGTGAACTCGATCTGTAACTGGTCATTATCTGCCCACACACCAAAAATCAGGCCAATATCTGCAGGCATTGCAAAGAAAAGTCCGTACATGTGTATTTGTCATGAAAATTTCAATTTTAATGAAATTTTCTAGGTTTAGGAGCCGTAAAACTGTCAAAAGTAGGTCAACTGGGACGAAACATGAACTCAATCTGTAACTGGTCATTATCTGCCCACACACCAAAAATTTGGCCAATACCTGCAGGCATTGCAAAAAAAAAGTCTGTACATGTGTATTTGTCATGAAAATTTCAATTTTTAATAAAATTTTCCAAGTTTAGGAGCCGTAAAACGGTCAAAAGTAGGTCAACTGGGACGAAACTCAAACTCGATCTGTAACTGTCATTATCTGCCCACACACCAAAAATCAGGCCAATATCTGCAGGCATTGTGAAAAAAAGTCCGTACAACTGTTTGATTTCGGAATGACGGAAGGACGGAATGACGGACATGGGTAAAACTATATGCCCCGGCCACTTTGTGGCGGGGGCATAAAAATATCTTAATACCTATTCACCAACATAATGTAACTATGGTGAAGGCCCTTCTTTAGTCCTTATGCTACAATAGAAACTGCAGTTGTATCTCTCTTTCTGTATACTATACCAAGAACAACATGGTCACTGTCGAGGAGAAGAGCAGTTCAATGTTTATAATATATATATAAGTTTTACACTTCAGGTCACTCCCAAAGTTGATCAATCTCTTTTGTCCGCTTGATCAACCAGGTTATCTTTATTAACAAGTAGTAGGTAAACACTTATGTTTCTTCAACCAATGCATTCATCCCAATTTGTGTGTGTGTGTTAACAACATAACTCCCACAATCATGAACAGAATCTCATGACATTTTCAGGGCATTTTGTGTATGGGTTAATGAAGAATCAGTCTTTGAAGTTGACCTTAATTTACCGGGTAAACATGATCCTAATTCAGTTAGGGTTGTCAAGTGTGTCCAGTGTGGTAAATACCAGGCGGTAATTACCTATATTTTTAATGACGTGGGAAAAACATCCTAAAATTGGAAAAACAGGGACAAAACACAAATCTTATAAGTTGGTTGAATAGCAGATATCTGAATGAATAAAAAGGCAAGATCATGACTTATCATAAGATATATATATATATATATATATAATTATTAACAAATATACCAAATTCACAAAACCAAGATCTGATGATTTATTTTGTTTTCCTCAATGAATAACATGTTTATATATATATATATATATATATATATATATATATATATATATATATATATAGTGATAGGTAAACAGATATAACATTTATACAAATATAAGCCTTAAACTTGACCTGTAAAAGTCCAATTATATCTCAGGTCCATTGATTTGTTCACCAGTCCACCTCTGATGGACCTCTCAGTGTGCTGTTGCACATATCCAGCTTGGCAGCTTTTTCAAGTCCTAGTCTGTTTTGCAGTTTGGACTACACTAGCCCGAAGTTTAAACAAGGGACCTATGGGTCACTGTGCTCAGCTGACGTTAACCTTGAAGGTAAAAATCTAAAATAATATCAAATGGAGATAAAGTGTAAGAGAAAGAGGTAATAAAGGCCATGGTTGGTTTATATGATTGGTTTGTATTGATGAGCAAGAAATTGTTGCAAAAAATATTTTGTGACCTGACAATGTGTTTCCTAATGTTGAAACTAAAGCATGTGAGCAGTTTGTGAACAAATGATCTGTACTATTACCATGAGCATTAGTTGGTTTTTCGATTAACTGTTGACATTTCAGTAATTTACACGTGTTCAATGGAATCTATTTTTTTTGTATAATATATATTATTAAATATATATGTATTTTTTTTATGAAATGTATACATTTGAAATATAGCTAATTAACAACATAAAACAGGGCAAACAAAGCCTGATCTCAAATTCTGCTGAGGCAGGAAAATAATGAACAAATGTTTGTATTAAATCCTCATTTTTTTTCACATCAATTATTTTCTAATTTAAGTTTATATTTCTATACATTTCCAATTTAACATATATATCTGAATATAAAAGTTGATTCATAATTCTCAATTGCATCATCATAAATCTCAATCTTGTCAGATAACACCACCAGTATCATGCATACAAATGTTTATTTATTTTTTACCACAAAAATATATCTTTTAAATCTGCAAAACAATAAATATCTAAAAATAATACTTGATTTAGATTTCACAATTTTTAATTGTGTCTTTATTTATCCATAATGTGCTTCATATTTTATAATAATTTAAGCATACTGATGGGTTCAATAATATCTGTTAAAATCATTTAAAAGAAAATTGATTTCTTTAAAAATGCTACATTACACAACATTTCATCTTCTGCATTACACCTTGAATTATTTTTTCAAGGAAAGTTTTTGCATATCGGAGTGAAAACAGCAATTCAATTAAGGAGATACAGTGAAAACAATAACAATTACTGCATAACACTTGGTGGGTTGGGTTTGCGGGGGGGGGGGGGGGGGGGGGGGGGGGGGGGGGGGGGGGGGTTGTTGACTGGGGTGGTGATATGAGAATAACTGTACACCTGTCACAGCAGGGGATCTCCCTCAGTGACTGTAACAAATCAGAAACCCTGGCATAGCTGACTTCCAGTGACCTGGAGTGGGACCCTGCATCTGTAATCAAAGCAAGTGACTACAGAAAAAAAATCAATAACTAGCTTAATTTTCAAGCTTCTATTTTCAAATTTCAGATTTAGACAAACTAAATATTTATGTTTACATGCTGTGAAAATTAAATCAATGGTGCTTACAGGAAAAAAATGTGCCATGGTCAAAGTTGGGCAAAATTTAAGGTGCGGATTTTTTTTTATGCTAATAACTTAAAAAATTTACAAAATTCAGATCTAATTTTGGGTAAACAATTGAATCTTAATTAAATATAGTTATATACTTGAGAAAATAGACTCTAGTTTCAAAATTTTTCATGTTAAGTGAGTTATTATTTTTCCTGATTTTTTACAAAGTCCATTATGTTTGGGCCCATAACTTAAAGAATTTATACTTTACAGACTTAATTTCTGGCCTGTACATAGGAACTATATAGAGGAATATTTATGGTAAATATGAAGAAAAACAGATGAGTGGTTTTGATGGCAGTCCTGAAGTGTGAAAATAGGATTTTAATAAAAAATTGAGGTTTTTCCTTAATTTCTCAAAGGAATGAAGTCGCAAAGACCCTGTTTTTGGCTTGGTAGGAGATCTTGGGGACATCTAACATTATGCTGAAATTTGGATTCCTAGGTCTTACGGTTTCAAAATGTGCCACATCTACGGACGGACAGACAGACAGACAGACGGACGGACGACGGACAATGGACCACGACTATAGCTCAGATGACTTATAGTCAGCTGAGCTAAAAAATTCTTTCAATTGATGCTGTGCTGGAAGGCAGTTGACAAAGATGGATTGTTTATGTCAGCTTGTCTACTAATGTTTAAGTTGCAATATTTATGTAATAAAATAATACACAGGGAAGGGTTTTGGAAATGTTGCACAATAATTGCTGTTTGTTTCTTTGATAATATAGTGTAAATATATATATATATATATATATATATATATATATATATATATAAATATATAGTATATATATCAAAGTTGCTACATGCAACAATATGGTTGAAAAAATGGTTGAAAATTTATGTTAAAAATATATTTTTCCTATGATCCCCTTAAAAACATGGGTTATATTAAACCCAGTGTAATCAGGTCCTCTTGTTGACTTTGGCTGAAAAAGAACATGGTTGTCTGAAACGTTGCCAGGATATCAGTGTGGTCTTTATCCAATCCCCTCTTAGCCTTTAGTCTAGTTGTGATTATCTGTTAATCCATAATACTGGTATTATGGTAAGCTTATATACCATTGACCATTGACATACAGGTTTGGCACAATCTTCCCTGAGGGAAGGGAAGGGAAAGGAAGAGTTACTTTCTTCCCGGAAGGGAAGATATACTTTCTTCCCACCATTTCTTCCCTAAGGGAGAAATACAATCACTACATACATATCAATTTTGTGTTTCAAATATCATTTTAACCTGTTATATCAGTAACAAGTGACCCATGGGTCATGACACTCAGCTGACAAGCATGACCTGTATTTAAAGCCTGATGGTATACCATTTGGTATCTGACCATACTTGGAAGATGGAAGGTTTGGGATGAAAAGTCTGACTTGAAATGCATCCACAACTTTTTTCAAGAAGCTGGTCCTGTGACATTGACCTTTGACCCTAAGACCTAAATATCAAAAGGTTTGTTCCTCTATTGACATGTAAGGTTTGGGATGATTATTTTGGCTATAAGAATTAATTCTGGGAGGTGCAAACACACCCTGTAACTATAGGTCACAGTGACCTAATTTCAGATTTGCAAGGAGATCTTTAAGACTCTAAGACTGCATAGGGTTCATGTATCTAGCCCTTACAGTTACAATTTGTGCCCTGCTAACAGCAGGACGCGGACGGACAGATGGAAGGACGACGGACAAAGACCCATCGCTATAGCACAGCATGACTAAAAGTCAGCTGAGCTAAAAATCACTGAAACTGCACTGACAAAAGGATTTCTAAGGTGGCTAACTGGCAGACCTAATGGGTTTCTGACAAGTCTGACATTTGATATCACACATCCTCCAATAAGAGACCAAACTTGTAGCAAAGTCTCCAAAGGATGTTACAGTAATGAATGTCCACAACAATTCAAAAGGCATTTTCAGGTCCTCATATTAGATTTATAGATATGCAAATGTAAAAAGTGTAAGTCCAATATATTTTATTATCACTCTGTTTTTCAATGGGATCAGCAGGGTAAGTAAACTGCAAAACCTGAAAGAAAAGAAATGCAGAAAGCATGACTAAAGGTCTTGTAATAAAAAAAAGCCATCCTAAATCCAGGTACACATCCACATATTTGAGAACAAACATTTGCTTTTATATCTGGTGATTTATATAAAAATATTCAGATATCTAGGAAACTAAGTTTATTGCTATGATTCAATAAAATAAACTGCAAAATTTTCCCATCATCTTATAAATCAGTAGCTAAACCTTAACACTATACTCTCACAGTCTTAATGCCTGGCTGAAGCATTCCGGCAACAGTGTTTTTGTTATGCAGTAAGGAGGTATTTATCACTCAGCCATATCACTTAACAGGCTGATACAAAAGAGAGTCATATGTCGTCAGCATCACTCACAATTACAGCCACACAGTGAGATGTACCATAACCAATGGTTATATGTACAAGAAAAATAGAGATGGTCTACAAAATAAGTTATTGTGAACATCCCTGACTTATGACCTTGGCCTTTTGCCCACATATCAACTGGATTCTTTCTAAATGATGGGTAACTACTAACCACTTACATCTGGCCGGGTGTAATTACTTGGCAACCAATGAGTGAATAACTTAGACCTGCAACCTTTATCTCCTGACCAGCTGACCTCAAAATCAATTAGTTATTTCTTCATGCAAAAAGACCCATAAATATGAAGTTTGAATCACATTCAGTGATGCATAGATGTGGCATATGTGAAAGACTGAAGGTTTGGGTTGAACAGTTTCACTTGAAATATGTTCACAAGCATTTAGAACAATATTGTGACCTTGACCTTTGACACTCAAATTCAATAGGCTTCTTCCCCTATTGGTAGGAAAGCCATATATGACAGATGGAAAGTATAGATTGAAAAGTTTGCCTGAAAATGACTCCACGCAAGAAGAGGGTGCTGTGAACTTGACCTTTGACCTCAAAATCAACAGGTCTTTTCCCCTGTTGGCAGAGAAGCGATATCAGTGCTGAAAGGTTTTGAATGAATGGTCTAGCTTGAAATGTGTCCACAACCTTTTCAAAGAAGTGGATCCTGTGACCCTGACCTTTGACCTTGTGACCTCAACATCTATAGGATTCTTCTCCCACTTAGTAGGTGAGCTATATGTGAAAGATCAAAGAATTGGGATGCAAGGTTTGGCTTAAAATGCATCCACAGGCTTTTCAAAGAAGTTGGTTCTGTGACCCTGACCTTTGACCTTGTGACCTCAAAATAATTATGGTTCTTCCCCTGTTGGTAGGTGAGCTGTATGTGAAAAGATGGAAATTTTGGGATGAAAATTTTGGCTAAAAGAATTATTTCTGGGGGGTGCAAACACACCCCATAACTTCGAGAATATAGGTGGCAGTGACCTAATTTTAGGTTTGCAAGGAGATCTTTTTAGAACCTCTAAGACTGCATAGGGTTCATGGCCCTAGCCCCTACGGTTACAATTTGTGCCCTGTTAACGGACGGCTGGCCAGACGGACAGACGGAAGGACGACTGACAAAGACCCATCGCTATAGCCCAGCATGACTGAAAGTCAACAAACACTTGCTTTTATATGTGGTGATTTATATAAAATTATTCAGATATCTAGGAAACTAAGTTTATTGCTTTGATTCCATAAAATAAACTGCAAAATGTTCCCATCATCTTATAAATCAGTAGCTAAACCTTAATACTATACTCTCATAGTGTTAATTGCTGGCTGAAGTATTCCAACAACAGTGTTTTGTTATGCAGTAACGAGGTACTTATCACTCAGCCTTATCACTTAATAGCCTGATACAAAAGGGAGTCATATGTCACCAGTGTCACTCACAATTACAGCCACACGGTGAGATGTACCAGCTAGAGTACAAGCTTATATATACAAGAAAAATAGAGATGGTCTACAAAATAAGTTGACCTGACCTATGACCTTGGCCTTTTGCCCACATATCAACTGGATTCTTTCTAAATGATGGGTAACTACTACCGATTACATCTGGCCGGGTGTAATTACTTGGCAACCAATGAGTGAATAACTTAGACCTGCAACCTTTAACCTCCTGACCAGCTGACCTCAAAATCAATTAGTTATTTCTTCATGCAAAAAGACCCATAAATATGAAGTTTGAATCACACTGAGTGATGCATAGATGTGGCATTTGTGAAAGACTGAAGGTTTGGGTTGAACAGTTTCACTTGAAATATGTTCACAAGCATTTAGAACAATATTGTGACCTTGACCTTTGACCTTTTGAACTCAAATTCAATAGGCTTCTTCCCCTATTGGTAGGTAAGCCATATATGACAGATGGAAAGTATAGATTGAAAAGTTTGCCTGAAAATGACTCCATGCAAGAAGAGGATGCTGTGAACTTGACCTTTGACCTCAAAATCAACAGGTCTTTCCCCTGTTGGCAGAGAAGCGATATCAGTGCTGAAAGGTTTGGAATGAAAGGTCTAGCTTGAAATGTGTCCACAACCTTTTCAAAGAAGTGGATCCTGTGACCCTGACCTTTGACCTTGTGACCTCAACATCTAAAGGATTCTTCTCCCACTTAGTAGGTGAGCAATATGTGAAAGATCAAAGAACTGGGATGCAAGTTTTGGCTTAAAATGCATCCAAAAGCTTTTCAAAGAAGTTGGTTCTGTGACCTTGACCTTTGACCTCAAAATAATTATGGTTCTTCCCCTGTTGGTAGGTGAGCTGTATGTGAAAGATGGAAGGTTTAGGATGAAAATTTTGGCTAAAAGAATTATTTTTGGGGGGTGCAAACACACCCCATAACTTCGAGAATATAGGTCGCAGTGACCTAATTTCAGGTTTGCAAGGTGATCTTTTTAGAACCTCTAAGACTGCATAGGGTTCATGGCCCTAGCCCCTACGGTTACGATTTGTGCCATGCAAAAGGACAGACGGCCGGCCGGACGGACAGACGGAAGGACGACGGACAAAGACCCATCGCTATAGCCCAGCATGACTGAAAGTCAGCTGAGCTAAAAATTAAAAGGATTGTTTCCACAAACCTTTATTATGTTAAGTAAAGAGTGTCCAAACCTCTATCGGTGTCAGAAAAAATAACTTGAGCATGTCTTGGACTGCAGGGTTTCTTCTCACTGTAGGGTTTGTCTAAAGCTAAATAATTAGGATGAATTCAATTCAAGTTCACACAGTCTGTGGGATTGAATGTGGTTTGTTCAGCTTGTATTTAAAGTCTTTACCTGAGAAAAAAAAGACCACATCAAAGAGACTTGTAGTGAACACTCACTGTATGTTTAGTATAGTAGAGCTAGCCTTAAGCTGGGTAATAATACATTAAATAAATACTTCAAATTAGATTTTTAAAAAAAGAAGATTTATAGATCATAGATAAGATTAGCAGATCTTTAAAACCTGTCCATAATATACACTTCCCAAATGTTTACTTCCAAGGTCTTTACTCTATAATTCATTTTTTCCAAAATGTCTATGTACAGCAGAAATGACTGGAATCCCAAAATGTCTATAATGCCTATTACTACTCAAGTATACATAATTATTTGTTAAATATCAAAGTTTAGGACCAAAGCTTTTCACAATTCTTTGACAAAGTTTTTTTATAATTCAATATTGTGAACATTTGGGAGTCCATTCAGGTGATTCAGCTATGATATATATATATATATATATATATATATATATATATATATATATATATATATACCAATCATACTAAAATATACCAAAAAGTACTTAAAAGTTACCAAAAAGTACTGAAAAGTTACTGAAAAATTACTGAAATGACTATAAAAGCTGGTTTTACATGACATTTAACATACCAAAGTGTGCTACATGTTATTTCAGCACTGGATGTTACTTAGTGAAATATGAACCTATTGTTTTTTTGTAGTGAGTGCTTTGCCATTATATGTTTTCAGTGTGAGAGATAATATAATCAAATTCCTTTTCATCCTAAGTGTTTACTTACTGACTTGAAATTAAATGTTCTTCCTTTGGGTGGTGTCATTTAAGAACTAGAATACGGTAGTCGACAAGCGACCACGTGTATCCGCCTAAATCAGAGTGGAACGGGTGAAGTGAGGCATGGATTGAGTGGCAAGGGGAAATAGAGTGAAGTGTTGCATATTAGCATGGATGTCTGCAGCCAAATTGTGTATGTAGGTTGTGCCACCTACCACGAAATCCAGGAAGCCGTCCAAGTTGTATACATATGCAAAATTTAAGGCAGATAAGTCAAACCACTACATGTATATGAGTGATTTTAGCCCTAGGCAGATAAAAAGATGGACGCTGTGCAAAAATGGTTGCAGGTGGAACCACCAGTTTTGCGTATGATAAAGAGCTATGTGAGAACTATACACATGCAAAACTTTAGCCTAATCGGTCAAACGGTTCCCAAGATATGAGCTTGGATGTCTGCTGCATAAACTAGAATGTAGGTGGCGCCACCTGTCATAAAATCAAGACAGCTGCCGGGATGTATAAACCTGCAAAATTTTAGGCAGATATGTCAAACCACTGCCGAGATATGAGTGATTTTATCCCAGGCAGACAAATAGACGGGAGCTGTGCAAAAATGGCTGCAGGTGGCGCCACAAGTTTTGCGTATGATAAAGAGCTATGTGAGATCTATACACTTGCAAAATTTTGGCCCGATCGGTCAAACGGTTCCCGAGATATGAGCTTGGATGTCTGCAGCGTAAACGTGAATGTAGGTGGCGCCACCTGTCATAAAATCAGAAAAGCTATCCAGGATGTATATGCATGCCAAATTTCAGGTGAATAAGTAAAACCACTGCAGAGATATGAGTGATTTTAACCCAAGGCAGACAAACAGATGGACACTGTGCAAACATGGTTGCAGGTGGCGCCACCATTTTTTGTGTATGTTATAAAGCTCTCCAAGGGCTACATTTGTTCAAAAAAATTTTCCAGATTAGTCAAGCAGTTCCTGAGATATGTGGGTTTATGTGTGGAAACAGACGCACAAACGGACGCAGATCACAGAGGAAAGGTCCAGGGTTGGCAAGATTTAGGCAGGAAGGTTTTAACCATAGGTTATAACCTGGTTAAAACTGCCCCGCCTAAAACTGGTTTTAGGCAGGTTTTGGGCACCAAATGTGCCTAAAACCTGTATTTGTTTGAATTTTGACTTCAAGATCTATAAAACTACCCAACTGGCTCGGGTGACGCAGTCACAAGACTTTGTTTGGCTTCTGGAAGGTTTCAGGTATAAGGAATGCATAATTTCCAGTTGCCTGATATCATGCAGTCATCAAAGAGCCTGTATAGGTTTCTTGAGCATAAAACCATGTTTGTGTGGCACATGGTTTCATTGGCCAAGGTAGTGTCATTATCAGGACCCTTTGGGTTTGCTGATGAGTGCCCTGCTACCAGGAATTATGGAACAGAGCCTTCAGTATCAGAAGGGGAGGCCATGCTTGATTAGACCAGTTAATTACTATTTATCAGGGTGATGGGGTCATAAGACCCAATGGTCAGAAGTCCCACTGCAGTGTCCTTGTAGATGTTCATGTGAACTATCATAAATGACTAGGATGATGTAATCAAAGCCCTTGCCCTGAAAACTGTTCTTGAGTCAAACGTTTTACTGGGAGATGCAGTCAAGGTCTCTGGCTTGTAGGTTTCTCAGACCTTTAGGTTGAACACAAGTAATTATGAATATTCTGTGGTTTGCAACATATTCACTGCAATATATTTTCACATTTTCAGTTTTATACTAATTTAGTGTTTCATGAAGGTTCCATTTTCACAAGGTAAACCTTTCACAATCTTATCATACAGTTAACAGGGCATATCGATCATTATATAGACAATAAGAATGTGCACAAAATCTTAAAATTTGACAAAGCATGATCTAGCTAAGGGAATAAACAACCTTGTTCATTATCAGATAATGTAAAAGATATCATATTTTTATTTAATAGCTAGCATAAAAGATATATTCTGATATCATTTAAAACATCAATCTTTTGCTTTGTGCCATTTGAAGCTACAGGCATACAAAACATACATAATATATTAGTGAGACTACAGTATACAGGGCTATTCATCAGTGTAAATGGAACAACTTAATTTAGGAAACATTCTTTCGCATATATATTACAATATTTAATCCCTTGTGATCATAAAGCCAATCAAACTATCTGGTTATAAGCTTACAGTATGAGCATTCTTTTATAAATTGGCAGTAATGGCAGTAATGAAGGTGGGAGACCTCAGACCATAATTCAGATATACAAGCTAAAAATGTCCGATTAAACCTGAAGTAGTGATGTATTCATTTGATGCTTTTTTTGTATCATAGTTTAATTTATTTAGTTTGAATAAAATGTTCCTCACTTTAATTTGTTGAGCATATTTCTTTAATGCATTTAGTTGTGTAACAATAAAACATAGTTAAACTACAAGTCAAAGGTGAGGGCATGTAAGGTTTTAGGCAGTTAAAGGCAGTTTTAGGCAGGTTATAACCTATTTTAGGCAGTTAAAGGCAGGTTTTAGGCTCTGCCCTGCCGAAAACAGGTTTTGGGCAGCCTAAAACCCAACCCTGGAAAGGTCAGAGATCAAAACAAAATCGGGGCGCAGCAGTTCACATGTGACCCGAACATAATCCCGGGTTTTGTAAAATTCCGCCAGGCGGTTACAGAGGAGTTCTCCGGACACCTACGCGGCGGTGGCGGCCAGCTGAAAACATAGTATCCGCAAAACTCTGTTTTGGCGGATACAATTATATTATTTACCAAATGGATTTACATAAAATATTCCATATCAGGTACTTAACCTTTCAATGGTCTAAAATGGACATATTTTGTTTGAAATGAATTCTGATTTCACAATACATTAAACATTCAAAGGTGTGCTGCTCTTGATTTTATTTATTTTAAAGTTATGGCTTCCTCTGTCATAAGGCTTTACCAGTATATACTGTTAAATACTGCCTAGAGAATAAACAACTGTTCAATATTCCAAATGATGTTCCAATTCAGTTTCAAATCAGCTTTAAAATTAAATAAGCAATCTAAACTGTATAATGAGCAGATATTCCAAAATTTAAATAATTATTTTCAATAAAGTAATTCAGTATCTTTTAAATGACTTTTCAGTTACCTTTCAGTATTTTTTTTATGTATTTTTGTATTTTTTAGTACTTTAATATATGGTATTATACCTTATCATTTTGGTTCTGTTATTTGATAACATTTGGTCACTTTATGGTGCCTTTCAGTCAGCTGTACTTTGGAATGACATAGCTGGATATGGGTAACTGAGACCTAGTTTCAGGTTTCCTTGGAGACTTTTCATGGGTCTCCTTGTGTGTCAAGAATGAAGATTCTAGGTCCAGTCATTACGATTTGTACCCTGTTGACAGATAACTACATCCTTAAAGGTCTCAAAAATAGAGAAAAAAAAATTGTAAAAATTTGAAAAAAAATACAGGTGGCGCCACCAGTCTGCAGGAACTGATGGAACACCTCTTGATCAATATATGTGCCAACAATCATGACCATCAGTGTGGTAGTAATTGAGATGTTGCAGTTTGTTTTTATCAAATTTTCCATTATTCTGGGGGGGGGGGGGGGGTAATTGGGTGCCCCACAGCTCATAGGATATGGGTAACAGAGATATTTCAGGTGTCCATGGAGACTTTTCACAGGTCTCTCACTGTGTCAAGAATGAAGATTCTAGGTCAAGTCTTTACGATTTGTGCCCTGTTAACAGATGTTCACATTTTTAAAGATCTCAAAAATAGAAAAAAATCATAAAAAAATTGAAAAATACAGGTGGCACCACCAGTCTGCAGGAACTGATGAAACATCTCATGATCAAATATTTATGCCAAAAATCATGACCATCAGTGATGTAGTTAATGAGATATTGTCATATTGACTTAGTCAGCTGAGCTAAAAATTAATTACAGCCTATTTTTTGTTCAATGATCAAATTAAATAAACAGGGTCAATAGACAATAGTGTATATAAGCTTATACAGTGGGGATGGTCAGATTTATAGGACAGTGCTAATGACCGCCTGGCTGAATAACACTTGCCTGTAAAAACTGGCTTCCACCTGTGCCAGCCAGTGGTTCTTCTCCTCCATATACACAAGAGACTGCATTGACAATATCCCATATTCACTTCCATGCATAGTGATAAACTTAAATTGTTTCCAATTCAATCACATGTAAACAGTGATATCAATGTGTAAATTAATAATTTGGAATTTATATATAAACACAATATATTTTAAGAAAAAGTCCACATGTGGGTTTTTTAGACTACTTGCCCATCCTGGGTAATAAGTGGTATCACTATTACCCCCTGGGCTTACCAGCCTTGGTATAACCCACCCAACCCTGCTGCTGATATGGAAGAATTTAATTTAATGATAAGCATTCATATTGAACAGGGTCCAATCTTGGTCACATTTGTTGTATATTAAATTTTCTAAATCTACATAATTACTACTACATGCTGATTTACCATTTCAAGGTTTAACAAGTATTTTGCTGTATGAAGAGGTTCTCCCCAGGTTTCTCACACTTTCCTTGGAAAACTAGAACACTGATAATACTGCAGTCACTAAACCTGCCAGGGTTGGGGCCAGGTACAAGTGAAAGTACCTAGGTACCAGGGTTGGGGCCAGGTACTTGTACCTGTACCTGTGTACACATTTCAGAGTACCTGTACCTGCCAGTCATGAGTAGGAAGTACTTTGTACCTGTATCTGGAACTAAAGTACCTGTACCTGGTACAAGGTACTCCAGGTACATTTTCATATTTTCATTTTTTTTAGTTTTTTTCTCTTTTAATATTAAATTTGGTTACCTAAAGTGTAAAATAATCAGCTGTAACCACTTATTAAGCAAATCATTTGAATATACTATACTTGGTGCACGTAATGAACATTTAGTACACAAATATCCTGTTTGTGAAGTATGGTTTCAGAATAATCCCCGTCTTACTGAACTTGGTGTTCTTAAAGGACTTTCAGTAGACTTGAATTTCATTATTTGAATGTATGGTGTCATACGCTAATTGGTGCACTTAATGGACTTTTAATACATTTACATATCATTTTTGTGAACATATGGTGTCATACAGTTAATAAGTTCTAAAAAAATATACTTTAGCAAATGACTTCGGTAGTGTTTGATAGACAAAAGGCATGTTAACTTGCATAGCCAAGTACAGCCAATTTCTTTTTTCATTTATCATATTAAATTATATTGACAAATATATGTCAATTATATATACCCAACAATAATTTTGCTTTGATTAATTCACCCTATAATTTACCTTGTTTTCAGCTTCTATTCTCCTCAGGTCACGCTGACGATTTACAGCTGAATGCGTCATTCTAGACATAGCTGATGACTGGCGTACTTGTGCTTTTCTTTTCTCTTTTGCAAGCTTAGCTTCTCGAGCCTGCTTTAGAATTTCATGCATTAAACGTTCATTTTCTCGCTCAATTTTTCTCGTTTCATAATCATTGAATGACATGTTTCTTCCTGCCCCTTTTGATGAAGTGCAGGGTGGTGGCACGAGGAACACAGTTTTATTAGATTTTGATTTTTGTTCATTTTGTTGCCTTTCAAGGTCTAAAACAGCTTGCATCAGCAGGTGAAGATCTGTCGAATCATGGTTTCCTCTTAGCAACTGTTCGCGTAGTTCAAGTTGGAGCGAGGGTTTGTCTTCAGGAATACTGACACGAGTTGCCCATCTCCCTTCATCCTTTTCTTCTTTTTCTCTTGGACTACCTTCAGGCGTTGCCAAGGGTGATACATCTGTGACATCACTGTCCGTTTCACTGGATGATGTATACGAACTACTTGAATAACTATCAGAGAGATCATCTCTATATTTAGCATTACCCTTTGAAGATGAGCCCTGTGACCGTGCTTTGGCAGATTTTGGCCTGCTTTGAGTTTTGCGATGAATGTAGCGATGTTCTCCATCGCTCTCCGACTCAGATTCTGTATACCTCCTGTCATCTTTATTTTGATGTTGACGTTTGGAGTCGGTCTGCCTGAATTCTGACTGTTTACTTTTCAATAACTTTTCAGCATCTGGGGACGACTTCTCCTCATCTGAATAAGTATCTGTGAAGCTAGATGTATCACTGTCCGAGTAATCACGATTTGATTTTTTATCAGACTTATCTGTACTGCTGCTTGGGATCCGCGCTTCCAGCTTTTTGCGGCTTGCAGGCACCGGTGGTTTCCGTTCAGCACTGGGGACTGGCTTATCGACCGGACTTGCGTGTATTTCAGCTTTGACAGGAATTTGTACACCTTTGGGAGTGTCATTGTCTCTGGGCGACACATCGAAGAAATCGTGGTCTATATCCTCTTGATCAGCCATGTCTGATGGCACAAAAACACACAAAATAAGTGTTACAATTTACAAAGGTTGTCTCAACACAGCTTGTTTTGCCCAGTAACCATTCACTAACGTCACAAATCTCACGAGATGGCGCGTGAATACATTCTAGACTGGTGCCCTACTCAAAATGTTCGCCTGAGCGCGGGTGAATGGAATGTACGTTTTGGCGTTCACAGTGAGGTAGCCTATAGCTAACTTTTACGCTTAGAAATAAAATGACCTAGTCTGTGAGCAAGTATATGAAGATACATATTTATATATATATTGTAAGAGATTATATTGTCTCGACCCCCACCCATCCCCCCCATGGGCGTCGAAACAGGGGCGGATCCAGGATTTAGGAAAGGGGGGGGGGGGTCCAACCCAGGAGGACAAACGAAAACCCTAAAAAAAAGTCCTCAGTTCTGAAAAAGGGGGTCCAGGCGGCAAAATTTTGTCTGAAGCCCTTAAAAAAACGTTTCTGATGAAAAAAAAAGGGGGGGGGGGGGGGGTCCGGACCCCCTGGACCCCCGGCTCATGGATCCGCTTCTGCGAAAGGTTGGGGACAGGGGGTACATGTTCCCCCCACTTTTTACCCGGGGGGGGGGGGGCAACACATAAATTGTCCCCCTCACTTTTTATAGTTACCTTTAGGGAATTCCCAAACGTCCTTAATTAACATTTTGCTTGGTTTTTGTACATTATTTGTGAAACGATTCCTTTTTTGTTTTCTTTCATTTTAATCCATCCCAAAATGGGTAAATAATTAACCATATGCTTAATTTAATACATTTGTTATACAATTAGGCTAGACCTGGCGTGAGTCATTCGCACGTGAGTATGTGTCAGGACAGGGAGGGCGCTTTACAAATGCAATACAATCATATAGCTGTTGTCGAATTGTCAAACAGAATTGTTGCATAGGAATATTAGGAAAAAGACCAATAGCGGAACCGGAATTCCCATTTTTACACTCAAAAGTTAATCAAACAATCGGACATAATGCCAAACACCGGCATTTTAAAATAGATCTACTTGTCTTAACTTATGGCATGCATGCAAAAATAATAAGGTCGTACTCATGGCATGATGGTTACATCCTGTACGTTACCCCTGTGTTTATAAATTAACGGTTCACATGATAGTTTGGAAAACTCCTGAAGAACATATCCTCTCAACAAACAAAAGATCGTGGCCAATTATCTGCTTATGATATCCCACTTGTATGCACTAAACTTTCCCTCCATGAAACTGCATGAATGAAACTAGAAACATATATAGGCCTAGATACGAGTCTCTTACTGGCTCTCTTTCTGGGCGTGCTATAGATAGGGCGTCTTTATGCAAATATGCTGTCTATTTTTCGTCAAATGAGAACGAAATAACAGTATTTCGCACATGTGCATATATTTTCAAAATTATCAAACATAAAATACTAATGAAATATAGTAACAACAAGACAATTTTCGAATTTCTTTCAGGATAATGAAGGAATATATATATTAGTAACCATGCACTCGTTTGATAAAATACATTCCATTGAATTTGCGGGGAAGATGACGTTATGTTTTCAGGAACGTCCGTGTTTAAAAGTTCGAGTATGACCGGACATTATTCAAGCTGTACAACTTAAAATAATCCTTTCAGACGATGTAAGACATCTGAAAATTGAGCTATTATAAGACAATTAAGGGAATGTAAAACAAATAGGCTAAAATGGCTGATATTTTTCAAAAGAATTATTGCAGAGTAATCTGAATATATTTGACATATTACAAGCATATTAATAATAAAAAGTACTGTGTTGACTGTCAAATTCTGTTGTCTTAAAAAGCACTTTGTAGTATTTTGCTATACTGAATTAGCTGTAGCTGGAGGGGGGCTATGTCCCCCCCCCCCCCCCCCCACCCCCCTAAAGCCACCTGAACCCTCTTTTCGCATACTTTTATCTGCCATTTGTACACACACACACACACACACACACACATATATTTATATGCGCCTATGAAACTTGTCCCCTCCACCTTTGCAGACCATTCGACGCCCATATGCCCCCCCCCCCCCCCCGGATCCGCGCCTGTAATAATAATAAACACATACCAAAAACATGTGGGGGATTGCCTAGATATAAATCACACAATGACTAAATCTTATGCATTATATAAACGATTGAACATTTTAAACACTAGGATCGAGATTTAAAAACTTTGGAATAGGCAGGAGATAATGTTAAAAAGTAAGAAAGAAGTAGATACACTGAGATGGAGGTGAAAAAAGTTTAAAAATATGATAAAAGTTCACTTGTGAAGGCCTACAGCTATGATCGAAGCATTGCTGCTAATGTGAAGGTCCAAAATGGAGCTTATTTTTTTAACAGGTTTTCAGTAATTTCTGACTTTAAACCTGCATCATTATATATTTCCCCACAACTGTAAAAAAAGGGGAATATTTTAGCTGTTTTTGTTGTTGTTGTTGTTGTTTTCCTGTCAGTCACTTAAGATGGCCCCACTTGACAGTAATGAAAGCCGAATTTTCCGTCCAAAAATAATCATGACGTATAGGCTTACTCCCTCTGCATTCGACCTTTTGATATGATTTTTTTAAACTATTTGCTGAAACAAGAAGTAAAGGGAAAAACCAGTCTACGGAGACAAACACTCTCCCGCATAGTTTCACCACAGTTATTGCTTGTGATATGGTCCGTTCATCCAATTTTATTGGTATCTCCATTAGTCTTAATTCAATCTGATCTATTTAAATAAACCAGTAATGTATCATATAAAGTTCAGTTGCCTCTCCTTTTCCGCTTGCGATTGAACGTAGTGAATTCTCCGCTTGAGCTCCGTATTCTTCCATTTTTTTCCCTGTCCGTTATGTTGTTCTCGGGTGGCGTCTGTGCAGGTGGGGAAAGTTGCATTATCAATTTTAGCAATCCAAATTGACTCTCAAAAGCATTTACAGTCTAACACCATGTAATCTTTTTCATGTCATATGAAAGGAAATAGTTTATGCCTCTTGCCTGCGTGTTGATGCCACCCAATATCTTTTATAGACGACAACCAGGCACTGGCATATATGCTACCGCAAAGACCGTAATTATAAAGTGTCGGATGCAAGATTTACCCCAACTCGTGTGAATCACCTCGGGATAAAAATAAACCAATATATTGGAAGGTTAGAATAGTAAAACTGTTTCTTAAACCAGAGACCTAACCCAACGGGGCTCTATAATGAAACACAATGCAGCAGCATGCATGCACAAACACACTGAACAACAGGAGTCGGTTTCAAGGTCACAGTTGTTGCCTACTTTAAGTACTTGTATGCCGAAATTATGGGGAACAGCGATGATCCTGCTGGTATGTCAGGATTCAAACCAGGACTGTTGATCAAGGCTTATTATCCAAGTTATCGCTGGAAGTTTATCAGGAGGGGATCACCAAAAACGCCCAAGACACATTTGTATGGCAGCATACTGTCAAGGTATTATTCCAAGTTATGGTCGTCTGGCATTGTATGTCCATGTCTGTCGTCGTCAGGTGCTGTAGCATTTCTTGTGAACGCCATAACTATTGTGAAATGCTGCATATTTTCTCTTGAAATTCGAAATACAAATTTATTCCACCAAGTTTTCGGACTAGATCGAATACTTTGACCTTGACCATGATCCGATTATTGCGATCCCCATAACTTTTAAATAACTATAGTCCGTTTCACCACCTGCTGTCCACCTGTTTTTGGCAGATAATTCTCTTAAAAGTTTATATTTTTCAATTATTTCCTAGGAAACCACATATGGAGGTGACAACCTTATATGGCAATTAAGAATCTACAATAATTCCCCCGTTTATGTTTCACAACATTTTAGTCTCTTTACCATGATCTAGCAGATATGATGTGTCCCATCTTTGTTTGAGCTGGTTATATTTTTAGAGTGTTTACATGAAATCATCCAATCAGCAACTGTCATTTGAGGCCTTTTTTGCATGAGATCAATGACCTTGACCGATTGATGTCTCATATTTTCAAATAATTCTGTTTCTTAAATAAGGTGTAAGGTAGGTATTTGTTTACCTTGTTGAAAATTAGGCCCTTTAATCCTCTATTCTCCACTATAATTGTTTCCCTTGAAATGTTACTAATAAAAATTTTCATAGCAAAAAACGGGTGGACATGAGGGGATGAAACGGACTATAGATATTTTCATCAAATTTGGCAATAATGTTGTTTCCATCAAGTTTTCAGATCAGTTTATAAATAAATTATCTTTCCCTCATCAACAAGGTCAGATTTATGTATGGAAATATATATGATTTTATAGACAACATTACATTTGCAATAATGCATATTTCCCTACACATTTTTGGAATGGGGCCCATGGGAAAAAGGGGGAGACATATCTGTTTTGGCGACTGCAAAAACAAAGCCATTCTGGCTTGTCCACAAAAAAGAATTCGTATTGCAAGAATATTATATTTTTTTAATAATATTTGTATATGTATAAATCCCTTTCTCGTTTTTTTTTGTATTGGCATGACTTAGTCAAGTACATTTTGGCACACCTTTACTTAATATTTTAAAGACCTCGGGTTTCGTGCAGAGCATGTAAATTGTAAAAGGAGGGCTCTTCTGGGCAAGACGGTGAGTTTTCTTTCACAATGCCTCTTTTACAACTTCCTCAAATTCCCTGTTTTAATATTTCCTCAGATCAGACGATTCTTTAATTCACATTTCAACATACTACATAACACCAATATATTATTGGGGAAAAGATTTAGGTACTGCAATAAAAATGTTTTAATTTTTTATGTTTAAGAATCCATTTTTGTATATTGTTGTACATGTTTACTTTGATAATTCCGTTAAATGTATTCTAGGGGAAGAAAGAAGAACAAAGAAAAAGGCAAAGTAAGATTTGCTAGCTGTTCTGATCGACCCGATATGCCTTCAAATCGGACCGACGGAACGGGATGTGTTCCTGAGACGGCCGAGAAAAGCAGTGGTTCAGTACCAGTCAACAGATTGTTATCTGAACGTGATGCATGCAGAAAGCCTCTTAAAGAACGTGATGCATGCAGAAAGCCTCTTAAAGAACGTGATGCATGCAGAAAGCCTCTTAAAGAACGTGATGCATGCAGAAAGCCTCTTAAAGAACGTGATGCATGCAGAAAGCCTCTTAAAGAACGTGATGCATGCAGAAAGCCTCTTAAAGAACGTGATGCATGCAGAAAGCCTCTTAAAGAACGTGATGCATGCAGAAAGCCTCTTAAAGAACGTGATGCATGCAGAAAGCCTCTTAAAGAACGTGATGCATGCAGAAAGCCTCTTAAAGAACGTGATGCATGCAGAAAGCCTCTTAAAGAACTATCAAATGAGTTTCAAGTTCCAGGTGGAGAAGATGTTTATGAGTTTCCGGATGACCCAAAAGACAGTCCAACATCCGGTATCTGTAAGGTAAACTATAAGAATAAGAAACTGCAAGCTTCCGGCGGTAAAGATCCAAAATCCGAGAAACCGAGGAATACAGAAAGGCGAACAGCCACTAATATGTGTAAGATATCGGTCAAGAAGACAAGTAGACCGTCTCAGAAATATAGTTTATCATGCGGCGCTCAAAAGAGGCCGAACTACTGTAATGAAAGTTATTCCGAAAACAACTTGTTTGATATATCTGATGATGATGATGGGGATGATGCCGTGTTCAGAGTCTCACAGCTTTATGGCAGCTCTATCATACATGTCGGATGTAGCTCCGAAAAGAAGAAAAAAGTCCATTCTAAACGCAAAAAGAGAACATCCCTTAATAGTCTCATTAACAAAGCGAGCCAGACCCACCTGAAAAAGGTTAAGATGGGCGTATTCAAGGCTGGAGAGGAAAGGAAATTTTTTAGGTCCAAAGGGAAGATTTCGGTCAGCAATGAATCCAAAGTCAATCCTATCACTTTCACAAATGAGAAAGACAATCTTTGCAAAGAGTTACATAATACCCATGAGGAGATAACTATTCAAGGGGAAATTTGTATATCAGACGACAATTCTGAAACAACTGATTACCTAAACAGGAGTCTTGACACCAGAGACAGGTTCAGTTATGCCAAGAGTACACTGGACACGGACACGCGTATGTCGGTCTATGATTTCTATGACTTTGCTGATTCTGATCCCCATCCAGTTCATCAAGAAGCCCAGTGCTCATTGAAGAAAAAAACCAGGAAAGTCAAAGGAGATACTGGTCCAGCAGCCATCTCTCTGGAGGAAAACGATGATATTAAACATGATAGAAATAATGCAGCAAATGTCAAACCAGAAGATAAGGATAGATTAGGGGAAAATAATGATTCTCTTATGGTTACATCGAAGGCAAGACCGTATGTAGCAGAACATGGTCCTCGGGAATATTTATACTTTAATTTGGAGGGACAAGAAACTGAACCCGGAGCAGAACAAATTTCGTGGCCTCAGAACATTGTGGATGAGGTCATGACATCTGATACAGATTCTTGCACTGATATAGACAGTACGGGGCTGCTTTGCCCCTCGGACGATGAGCCCTGTACTCCGGGCCCTCTGTTCTTTGACACCAAATGGGCTGTCAGTCATGGTGTCAGGATGTTACAGCACCTTGCAGCAACAGCTGACGCAACAATCAACAAGGATTTCAAAAGTTCATGTGAAACAGAGGTAAGGTAGTCTATAAGATATTTTTATAGTTCTTTTGAAGAAAAGAAAAAATAGGCTACATATGGTCATTATTGAGCTTTTGTAAGACGTACATACTGTATCAAGTTCCCTTACTCTTCAGTAAAGATTTATTGCCATTCAGACGTTGAGATACATACCCATATATGGCACTGGTAACAATAAAATTATCAAGACGTTTCCTCATGTTTTTCTTCTTTATTAAAAGAAAGGTCCGTGGCCTCTTGGTTGGGTCGTTTATTGAAAGAAGATACAAGAACCCGAACGATGAGAATGATGTGATACAGTTTGCCTATGAGGCACTGGTTCAAACCCGAAATTTTCCGAAGTCATTACTGCATTTCACTGCTGATGATTGAATCAATATGATAAACAGAACGCCCACCTTCAGTATGATGCGTTTCCTGCTAATCTGTCATGAATGTCTTATTAACGGAATTGCCAAATGAAACATTTTAAAATATTACTGTAATACACTTGTTCTAAGGGCATTTTAATGCACTGTACACAGCAGTTTTAGTATGTAAGTTATTGATACCTGGGATTCCTATATTCTACTTGCATATCTCAGAGTGTCTAAACATTCTGACATTTTTGCCATTTTTATTCTGACGATAATCCATATGTCGAGCTATATCTGTCTTCCCAGAATGGCCAAGCCGGTCTTTTGTACTGGCGCTAAACGTATGACACTGGTTGGGACGTGTTCTACAGGTACTGCCATCACTTACTGCTATTTAAGTATAAACGGTTACTTAGCTGTCGGACCATACAGTACAAAAATTGCTGAAACAGTTACGTCTATTGAGGCATGGAATTCCGTTTGATGTTGCATTGATAATATTTGATGGATTCCGATAATATTATTTCTAACGGCCTAAAGCAGGTTTACAGTCCTCCATGTCATTGGTAATCTCCCAGCATCTTAAGCGCCAAGTGTCAAACCAATGAGCATCCACTAATCTTAATATACCATTTAATTATTCATTTATTACCTTTTGGTCACTCTTCTTATGTAATTAAACTAGGCAATGTCCTCGGCCTTTACTTCCCTTTTTAATTTTATAACCCGCATAAATTATTGACAATTAACTCTTTGTATGATCAGTTCCTTTTGTGGCTCATATTAATTTGTGTGTTTTGCAGCTTTCCTCAATGTCTGAGACGTCCGGTGCTGAGCAACTGGATCAAGATGTACCTTGTCGATCACTTGAATCCTTTGAAGAGCAAGTAACACAAGGCAGACCGCACAACGAAAACCACGGGCTTAAAGCAGGTGCGGAAATATTTAAAACTGGACAAAGCGTGGAGCCACAATTTCAGGAAAAAACAGGTCGTCTTCCTAAACAAGGTTCACCCACCGTAAATTCAGAAGCAGCAGACCAAACTGCGATAAGTTACCAGGGGATTCAAGTTGGCCAACCTTACCAGCTGAAGCTTTCCTTCAAAAATACAGAATATCCCAAGAATGGTCCAAAAACTCAGGCGGCAAAGGTGATTCTTTGTTCAATCTCCTACCGAAACTGATTTTGTTTTAACCATTTCGGCTTTTCAATGAAGCTAGTTAAGCCGGTGGAAATAACTCATGGTGTACCTTTGAAATTTAATATTTTCATCCTTAAATGATTGTTTCCCTTTACTTAGAATTATATTAACCACAATACCCCTCACAAAGACTGTTTGATACATTTGCATAAGACTGTGCTAGGCCATTCCTAATTTTCAATGAAGAGAGTACTGTTTGATACATTTGCATAAGACTGTGCTAGGCCATTCCTAATATTCAATGAAGAGAGTCCAATCATTCTTCAGATGTATTCATTTACTTACCGGCATGTTGTTGGACTGTGCATGTGTTACGTTTGTTATCTCATACACATATAATCAAGAGGGCATCTCGCATATGTTAATATACTTTTAACAATATCAATGATGTGAATGACGTTTGCATTAAATTCTACAGCTGTTTATTTTTTTTCAGCCTTCCTCGGGAATTCTTTGTGAAATGTTCCAGGAGCCATCGGCAACTGAAAGAGATGGAGTTCTATGCAGTTACAGAAGGTAAAATGTGACATAGTTATTTATGTCAAATTGTCATTCTCTCACTTAATCAAATAAATTTAGGCTTAAGGTGTTTTCATTGAATAATATTTTCTCTTTAATCATCATAATTAAAATGTCATAAAAAACAAATACTTGATATATCCTTTTCTGTAGGCCAGACTATAATTAATCTTAGTTCATTGTAATACATCATGGAAACGCATATGCTGTATGGTTGTTTTGCCTTTTCTTGCTTTTTAAAAGAAACATTCGAACAAGACAAAAATAAATCATATATATGTGTGTGTGTGTGTGTTTTAGTGCATGGTACTTCGTATCGATCTATCTGATTTGGATTTGTTCATATTTCATTAATACAATATGCTTCATTTGTCAAGTTTGTTAAATGTTTTGTACATGTTCAAGATTGCAATATTCCCTAGGGATCTATCATTTTTATATGATTAAATCTTATTCATTTTTACATTATTTGGTGATAATCGTTATAGAATTCAAATACTGTTTCGTACAGTTACCAACTTGCACAAAACGTCCAAGTAAAAGATATGCTATTTCATTTTCATTACAGGATGATAACAAGTGGAACAGGGCAGAGGTCAACATGCATAGACTCTTTATTTCAGAACGATGACATATTTCTGTGACACGATTATCCGCCGTTGTCTTAAAAATCACCGTGGTGAACTCTTGTTTATTGAAATGTACTGCTGCTTTCGGTGATTAGTTTAAGGAGTATTCTGAACACGAATTCTTCGTGTACCATCCGTGCAGCTGATGAGTACCAGTATTGATAGTCTTGTCTCACCATGAATGCCATGTCGTTCCCTATGCCGTATAATACAATACAGGGCCGCTGCTTCAATTATTGTGACTGTCAATGCACTCAGAGTAAGGTCTGTTTCTACTAGCATGTCAAGTTGATGCATCCTGTTTTCCACATATTTCATTTTTTAAGGTAACAATCATGTAACAAGCTGAGAAAATATTTTTATTACTATATGATCAGCATCATTTCTATATTTTTTATCCAACTGCATCAACTATTTTTAAGCTGTTTGATAAATGTGACGTTAAGAGAATGTAATTTAGAACTGCTGTTGTCAGAATGATTTGTTGAGTGCGCTGACACTGTAAGGACTCCATGTCTGTATGGACATTATACCTTTGTGATTAAACTTTGTTTATTTTACCTGTTCTTTTGATCTAATTTGCTTTGTAATCGAGGGGTCTTCTGTTTTATGTCCCAGTATGTCTTACGTTGATCGCTGGCTGGGTCAAATAAGTATACATATACATGTTTGCGCAGCTTTTGTGTTCACGGTATAAAATTGAAAAAAAAAAGAAGAAAGGCCCCGCCGAAAAACTCTTTATGCAAAGCCCTTAGAACTGCCATGGTTGCTCCTTAAAATGTAGATAAAGGTTCATGAGAAGCGCTCTCACAAATAGTACTTCATTATGTATGAAGAATCACTCTCACAAATAGTTCATCATTATGTAGATTACAGTGGAACATATACTAACAGCACCTCACCATCACGGACAGTTATCATTTACGGGCTATATATAGGCGGTTCCTTGAACGTACTACTCCAAAGTTTTTATCCTCTTTAATAATTAATGGCACCTATTACTCAGGTCCCACACGTGTGCATGCATCAGTGGAAGTTTTGTTACAAATCCCGTGATACAGATAGTATAAGTTGTACCCGAAACCCACAACAATTACTGCAGCTTAAACAGAATTCCGAAAGCAAAGACAATTTTTTCTCATTTGATGTCGCTCCTCATTTCACTTCATCCTTTGGAACCGCTACACAATGAACCCTGTAAAATGAACTCTCTATTTACGTGTCCGAAGCAGCTGAGCGGGCTGAATAATCTCTTTTAGCCAACTAACACTGTCGCTGCCCCACCTCCCACCCCAAGCTTTTACTTCAAAACTTGATAATTAGGGATAATTATCTCAGGACAAAAAATGCAGGAGAAGGTTTAGTTAGAGTTAAGCCAAATACTTAAATACAAATAAATGCAGTACACCCGTATGCGGGCATTCGTCTCTATAGCTAAGGAGAATAATAGAAGACCTGAGCACCGTCTCATGATTAGAACTAAACTGCTATATTCGGTTTGACACATGTGCTTCTGTTTAAAACAGGCTTATTCCAGGGATTATGTGATACCCAGTGTGGAAGATCTCAGTATCGGCTTACTTATGTGCAAGTCATCCCGTGATCACACGAATTGTATATGAAGAATTGTGAGGACAAAAGATTAATGGAAACGTCCTGATTGGAACCAATTTATTTTTTTTGTGTTGTAAGACATCAGAGCTACCTACCACCCCTTTTCACTGTATGCGGACTAACCCATTAATACCCCTACTGTAAAGTAGGCTGTCCTTGGACAGAGTGAAATTCCACTTTTTCTCTAGCGCTCATGACACAGACGTAGGCCTATATACCAGCCTATATATACGTCCCAGACGGCATTTAGCCAAGTCGCTATGACGTACAACCTAAGGGGAAACCCGCCGCGATTATATAGCTATTTAACTGACACGTTAAACCCAGGGACTAGCAGCATATAATTCCGCTTAGTATAACCATTCCAAAATCTGACAGACCTTTCGGCCATTTGTTAGCGAACCTGTGAGCTTGTGCGATGGTGTGGCGTCGTCCGTCGTCGGTCGTCCGGCGTCCGTCGTCTGTACGTTAACCCATACTATCTTGAAAACGGCAAGAGTTGGCATAACGAAATTTTATGCAAAAAATTAGTCATCTAAAAAACTCCATCGGATTTTGCTTATTTTTTTGGCATTTTCTGCATTTTCTTAGATTTTATAGAGAAAAAGCTAAAAAAACTTAAAAAATCTTCTCCGAAACTGTTCAGCCAAATTGTCCAATATTTCACAGAAATGATTCCTGGAACACTCTCTCTTAAGTTGTTCGAATGCTTTATGTTCGGTGAATTTTGGCCGGGTTACAGGAAGTTAAACTTCGTCATCTGTCCAAAAAAAAGAATACTAAAATTACAATCTCAGAAACGGCTGGAGCTATCATCACCAAATTTTATGCCAATGTTGGTCACATGAGTCATATCTGAAATTGAGGTATTTGTTGCGCCACCTGCATCGGCCTTTTTTGTACGGGGGTCATCAGTGCCCGTATCACACTGACGGCTACAAAAAACTCTGAAACCATATGGCTAAATTGTTAAATATCGCACAGAAATGATCCTAGGGTAGTGCTTTCTGAAGTTTGTTCAAATGGTCTCGGTTCAGTGACTTTTAGCTGAGTTATGGGAAGCTGAATTTAGTCATATGCCATAACAGCCCATTTAAGCTCAGTGGCTACAAAGATCATCTTCTCAAAAACCACTGGGCCCAATACTTAAATCTCACACATTAATTTTCCTTAGATGTTGATAATTCAAGTAAGTTCAAATGGTTTTGGTTCAGTGATTTTTGGCTGAGTTATGGGAAGCTTAACTTAGCCATTTTGCTGTATTTTCCCATATGAGTTCTAAACCTGCAAAACGTTTTTTGACTGACGCCACTGAGGCCAATTCGTTTAATATTTTACAAGAATAAGGTATACAAGGTATACAGCTCTCTGTTGGTCTATAAAGACGACTGTACATGGATTATAAATAATTGGTATCCATACTCAACTTAATTCAAGATTTTGCCACCAGTGAGATGTATCTGCATTATAATTTTGCATTCATTATGCATCTGTAGTAATTTTTAGCGAACCTGTGAGCTAATGCGTTGATGTGGGGCCGTCCGTCATTTGTACGTTAACCCATACTATTTCGAAAACGACTGGAGCTAGCATCATGAAATTTAATGCAGTAAAAAAATTAGCCATCTGAAAAACTCTTCATTTTCTTAGATTTTATAGAGAAAAAGCTAAAAAAAATTTAAAAATCTTCTCCTCCAAAACGGTCAAGCCAAAATGTTCAATATTTCACAGAAATAATCTTTTATACCATCTCTCTCAAATTTTTTTTTTTAATGGTTCAAGTTCGGTGAATTTTGGCCGAGTTACAGGAAGTTGAACTTAATCATCTGTTCAAAAAAGCATACTTAAATGACAATCTCAGAAATGGCCAGAGCTATAATCACCAAATTTTATGCCAGTGTTGGTCACATGAGTCATATATGAAATTCATGTATTGGTGGCGCCACCTGCATTGACCTTATTTTGTACGGGGGTCATTGGTCATCTGTACATTAACCAATCATTTCTCAGGAATAGCAGGAGCTACCATCCCCAGATTTTATGCAATAATCTGTCACATATCCAATGTTGTGGGATTCAGCTTATTTATTTTCTATCTATATTTACTTAGATTTTATAGGGGAAAAGCTGAAAAACCTTTAAAAGTCTTTCTCCTTGTAAACGGTCCAGCCAAATTGTTCAATATTTCACAGAAATGATCCCAGAGGCAAGCCCTCTCAAGTTTGTTCAAATGGTTTGCATTTGATGAATTTTAGTGGAGTTACACGAATTTGAACAGTCATTTGGCCAAGTAAGCATACTGACATAATAATCTCAGACATGACAGAAGCTAGGATTGCCAAGTATTGTGCAAATGTTGGTCACTTGACTCATATTTGAAGTTGAAGATTTTGTGGTGCCACCTACATTGACCTGTTTTTTTTATGGGCAAAAACCTCATAATTTTAGCCTCTTTCAGCTTAAAAAATTATTATGAAACTGTCGAGTTTAATCGTTCAACTTTTCAAAAGAGTTATCCTAGGACATGTTTCTTTCAATCATATCAGAAAAGCTTAAGTTGGTCTTATGGCCATTATTATGTCTATTTCAAACCGAGGACTGCAGAACTGTTCAACTACAAAATTATTGTTTCAATTATAACTTCTGTAACATTGCACAAAAATTATTCTTAGGTGGCCTTTGTTCAAGTTTACTTGAATGATTTTTTGCAGAATTATTGGACCTGTAACAATGAAAGAAATGCATCTTTTATTATTCTAGATATTTTGATTAAACCTTTTAGCCAAAGTCTTTCAGTATGTGTAAAGAGATTTACCAACAGGCCAAGATTGTGTCTGTATCTATAAATAGGTTGAGAAACTGCCAACTGTATCAGATTTGGCAACAGATCAAGAGTTCATTCAGACCAGCCAGATATAGGTCAAGAGTTCAATCAGTTCAGCCAAGCACAAGGCATGTGATCACCTCATGGATGACATGTGAACACCTCATGGGCACCATGTGATCACCTCATGGGTGTCATGCCCCTCAGGACTGCATGTGGAGCCAATCTGTGAGCTTATGCAATGGTGTGGCTACTATTTCAGATTTGGCAACAGGCCAAAGGTCAGTCTGGAACTATTTATAGCTTTGGCAGACTGCCAACTGTATCAGATTAGGCAACAGGTCAAGAGTTCACTCAGTGCAGCCAGGGAAAGGTCTTGAATTCACTAAGTGCAGTAGCTGCATTCTATTTATAGCGTTGACAGACTGCCCAGTGCATCAGTTTTGGCACCAAAGTTCAGCCTGGATCTATTTTTAGCTTTGGCAGACTGCCAACTGTGTCAGATTATGCAACAGGTCAAGAGTTCACTCAGTGCAGCCAGGTACAGGTCATGAGTTCACTCAGTGCAGTAGCCAGAGCTAGCAAATTTGTCACAGTTCACTCGGGGCAACTGCCTTCTTCACCTAAGCCTGGTCAGCCCCATACATCAGACTCAAGGTAATTTTGATGTATTGGCCTGATATTTTGACCTGTCTATGTGTCTTTGATGGCTTTCTCGTTCACAAGACAGGCTTCGCCACCTACAATGAATTTTGTACAGTGTATCTGTGCACAGTGTATCTGCTTGCAGAGGAATTAGAAATATCAGCCTGAAATTTGGCATATTTATACATATCGAATAGCTTTGTCGTATACAAGACTGGTGGTGCCACCTACAATAATTTTGCACAGTTTGTGTCTCTGCTTATTTCCCAGGAGGAGTTTGATATATCAGTCTGAAATTGGGTATATGTATATATCTCTGATAGCTTCGTTGTATGCAAGACTGGCGGTGCCAGCTACAATCATTTTTCTGTTGTGTGCACCCATGCCAGAATTTCAGCTGTGATGTTTGTGCAATTGTTTCATATTCAAAATGTTTAGTACTTGCATTGTTCGTATACATGAGAAGTAATGGTCCAGCATTGAAGCATTATACCTGATGTATTTCCCAATGCACAGGTTCGCATTAGGCCTGTAGGCCTTGTTTATTTAAAACTTAAATTGCTGTGTTGTGTTATTGTATCTGGTTGAGAAACCATAAAGTAGAGTGTATCGTATGTGGAAGGTCGCAAGTAAAACCGAGGAACTGTAGGTGTTTTAGAACGGACATGAACCAGCGACAAGCAACATCTCCTTGATGACAAATTTTAAATGAACATTTTAGATTATCATGTGTATTTTTAGTTAGTTTCTACATACTCTTTAGTTGAATGTTAAACTGCCTTCAGCTCCCGATGCGAACTAAAGTTTGGTAAATATGGTGTAATTATTTAGGCCTTATATTTTGCTGGTAGTTCCCGTATGTAAATAAGTCTTTATAGTATATGACAGAGCTATTTTTTCAACTGGACTCGAGATGGACCGGGTCTGATTTTCTCGAGTCCTTAATTATCTCCTAGTACAAGTCCGAGTCCAGTACTTTCGAGTCCAAGTTCGAGTCCTACACATCACTGATACCGCGATGATCATGTTATCGGGATACTTATGTTAAGAGTGTGGACTTTTTCCCAAGAAGGAGCTGTTCCTTGCATGTTCCTACAGGATGGTCATGTTCCCAGGGATGCATGGCTCTGTTACGGAGAGGCCGCCGAGCAAAAAACGTTTGCTTGCTGCACTCTAGACTAGATGCCACTACCTGTAGGTTGCCAATCTCTGTTCTATTGCAGACACAGACAATTTAACATCACCATTTGGCCGAAAGGTCTGTCCGAAATTTGGAATAGTTTTTATTACTTATAGCCATGCAGGCTTATACCGCCAGTCTATTAGTTATACGTGATAAACAGGGAGCTGAACAATCGCGGCGGCTACTGCATTTCACCTTATATCGATTAACGTTTAGTCCCTTACTACGTCAAAATGACTTAAAGAGGCCCAATCACCTATAAAGCATGTTGAATTAACATGAAAAATAGCTGCCTTCCTTTAAAATAAATATGTACCTGCAAAACTATTGCCTTGAAACCGTTTGCTTACACCTGTAGTGTAAAACAGTGTTAAAAACAGTGGACCGGGCGCGTTCATAGGTGTCAACATAAACACAGAGCGTCGGGCCATGTGCATCGCAGAGCCACAACACGTGTCGATCAGGGGATGCCTTGACTGTCTTGGCCCAGAACAAATCTAATACATGTCCCCGTTGGCTGAAATACTGCGTTTTTCGGCTCACAATCGGACCTCCGATCACGCGGCCTTGTTATGGTTAACATACACACGTAGACTGTGTTTACCAACACACAGGCCCATAACAAGGTGTTAGACAACCATAGGCGAGGTACTGAGGTTGGTTGCTGGGATGGTTTTGCTAATATACTTTCGAATAAAGCAAATCTATACTGATACTGTGAAAGAATAGGTATAATAGGCCCACGTGTGGACCCTTCAGGCACCAGAAACTAGTAGTAGTATTCTTTATTAGAGTGACAAGTACATTCAGATACATATATAATTATACATATCAGTGCACTCGGCCCCATGGACCTATTAGTCACTTCATAACTTGGAACAAAATAAGTAATTTCCATACACTAGACATATAGTTGCTTGCTCCTAATTTCATAACATCTGCATAAATATTTTTCTAGCTTTCTAGATTTATTTTCACACAACCAGGATATTTTTTCATTTTCTGTAAAAGTAGAGGTTGGCCAGTTTGTACCAGAAAATAATGTCTGTCGTTCCTGCTCATACAAAGGACAGTGAAAAAGGAAGTGGACCTCATCTTCAATACACTCATTACATTTAAAACAGACTCTTTGTTTAATATTAATGCGAAGAAATCTGCCTGTTTCAATTGCCAAAGGTAATACACCCATTCTGGACTGAGCCAAAAAGGATCTTTCTTTTGAAGAAAGGTTCAATTTTACATATAATTCAGTACTGATTGAATTTTTGTACAGCCTATAATTCCTAAGTTTTGATAACAGTTTTTCTCTCCATTCATCATTCATGACATGTTCTAATTTATTGTATATTTTAGTCATTGAGCACTCTATAATATTGTCAAAACTTGGTTTACATTCACAATCTTCAAAAAAGCGAAACTAAGCGATGGGCCATGCTGCCTTGACGTCCCCAGGACAGCCCTCTTTACAATAGGGGTGGCCTATTAATGGGACAGTCCAAATATAGATAAGAGGGGTGGTAGGCAGGCCTGTCTTACACAAAAAAAAATCTTTAATTAACGCCAGTACCGACTTTGATGAGAAAACATAGTCCAACACACTTGGGTGAACCTAATTTTGCATATGACCGAAGTGAGGGCTGCGGTTATACTGTATATAAGTAAAAATTTCACTCCATCAAAAAAGAAATAGTGTTTTCTCTGGGCGGTTTGCTTGGTGTGTTGCCATAAAGAATGTGAAACTTGATTTCTAGGTTTTTCTGCACAATTACATTACATAAATTTTGTTTTCATTTTTTGAATTTTAAATAATTAACCAATGTGAGAATTATAGACAAAAAGGCATGTTCGAATCTGTAATTATCTGAAAACATTTTTAGTGTCCTTGTGATAAGGAGACGAGGCATTGTACAAAATTTCATGCTTCTTTATAAATGTTAACAATCTCTACACATCACCATCACTGAACAGTGTCTGTACCTTCGGTATGTTGGCTTTGCTTTAAGCATATACTTTAAACACAGGGGTGCCATCCCTTCGCAACGTCATTTGTGGAATTTACCACCTCAAATGTCTCGCGACAGGCATGAATCGCTACCCCGCTGAATCAATCAAACTCGCAAAAGTTTGACTAAATACCATAATGCGATAAATGTAGTGAAGCATTTAAATTAGTCCCGACCAAGTACGTTGGATAGAAATTGTTTAAAGACAAGTTACACAAATGTGGGCGTTTTTGTGGTAAAGACTTCATGGAATAAGTAATATTTTGCAAGCATGCGCATGAGTAATGTAAACAAGGTGTTTCCTTGAAATGTAACAAATTTTCCTTTTAAGTTTGACAAGGTCAACATTCATTGCTGTCCCCTATCATAGTCATGCCCATGCTCCTCATTGACATGAAATATTTAGAATCACTAATGCCTTTACTTTGAACTAAACTTGTGATTAAGAAAACTTCACCCTTTTCTTGACTTTTTAACCATCTCAAATTAAATTCAAATTCCTTTCTTTTTTATTATCCCATGAACACTGTGTTTAATATTCGTTCACACCCACTGAACAATACATATACACCCATTGAACAACACATAATCACAAACTGAAAATTTTAAGCTGTAACTTTCTCTTTTTTTATGCCTACTATTTAGGCCTGATATTTGTAAACCAAATCAACGCCTAAATAGACGCCTAAATAGTTATAAATGGCGGGCATGAAGACCCTGATTTCGTCAGAAGATAAAGTGTTTAAACACTGTATAGAAGCAAACATATCTTATCTAATTATATTGTAACATTCTTGCCCTTTGACCTGGCCAGTGGTGGGGCATGAACAATGATTGACAGTCAATATAGAGATGCCCCAGAGCCAATCACAGGCAGCTAAGGACTTCACCCTCTGTCCCTCTGGGATAAAACCCCCTTGCCCTGGCGATTCTCTCTCTCTTGGATCATCGAGCAGTGGACCCCTATGCCTGCCCTCTGTGGCAGGCAGAGGGTATATGGCTTCTTTTTCACCTTGGGGTTGGTTTTACGACAGTGTCGGCTACCCAGGTGAAGAGCCACCCACTACCAAAGAGCAGTCCTTTTATCTAGTCTGGTAAATATCTTTCTGTTTCATTAATAAGTTTAGATAATAATATGCAGTCCTGATATTTTGAAGGTTTAGGCTTAAGTTTCATTCCAGTAAAAAAGTGTTATTTTATCTCTTAAAATTGTGCGAATGCATGTTGCCCAAGCCCAATTTCCTCCCAGAATAAATAAGCAGCTACAATATGTACTTGTCTTGACAGGATTGTTGTTCAAAATAAGAATAAAGAATACAAGGGGAGTGCTCAGACAATGGTTACCAAGTGCTGGCGTAACAACTTAAAAATGTGAAAAAAAAAACGCAGTGTCACGTGAATTATTGTTATTTATTATTGACCAGATCTATGTTTCATGCATACTAGCGTATATGAATTTTTGTATGTAAAAGTACTTGGCAAACAATATCAGATAAGGCTAACTGTTTTCTGATAATTGCAAATTTTTCATTGCTTGCGGCTATGATGGTACTTGTACACTCTACAAGGAACTACTATAAACATACCGTTATGGCACTGTGCCTGTAATGTCAAATATGTTTGGAGAATATTATCATTACCGAACGCCTGCGTGCCCACTGGCCTCCCATTGGTACAGCAAATTTGAATAATTCATGAAGGTGGCAGGTATTGCCCATTCAATGACACCTGTCACTACCGCGATCGCTGTCTCAGGTACGTCATGGCTTTTCATCGAATTTCTCTTTATTTCATGAAATGTCATTAAAAACCTTGCATCGAATAAGACAGCGAGGAATTTAAGTATTCATTTGGTGTGGATGATAAGAAGAGTTATTGGTCACTCGTTAGTGGTCATTCGTTGCCAAAGTCGCTCTATATTTATGCTTAATGCTTGAGGTGGGCACTAGTTTAGCGGCTTACTTGTGTGAATTTGCGTCTAGACTGGTACCCAACCATAATATTTTAGGAGGCGCCACCGCGTGTCTGTGTATGAGACTTAAAAGTAATGTAAAAAAATATTGTCGCGTGTTCCGGAATCCAAGGATGACACAGGTTGTTAATTGCCAAATATGTAGTTATACCAATACGTCATTCAAGAATCATAATTATGCAAAAATATATTCAATAATCAAGTTTGATAAAAAAAAGTGTATACATATTATATGCTAAGGGCTTCAGGCCTACGTACTTAACTTCATAGCTGATGCCAGTGATGGTTTGTTTATCATACTTTATTATAGGACCTGAGTTGAAAGCAAAGACTGGTCGTACCCAAGTGAGACCGGGATGACAAGCTGCATGTAACAGAAAAGGAAAACGTATTGATAATTTTGTCTTAAAGTTACAATATAACCGTTTAATGTGGCAGCAAACTGAAACATATGTAAAGTTGAGCCACAACACGTGAAGCAGTTAAGAGAGGTCCACTTGGCGTATGTTGTCATGAGCTTATCTCTGGAAATACATTGGAACAGGCTTTTTCTGCCTCTGTTAATGGAGATACAAGAAAGTCAGTACCAGTCTAGACACGAGTAAGCCGCTAAACAAGTGTCCACCAATGCTTGAGTGCCATCTGAAGGGTACTTGGTTAAAATCCAGACTCGGACCTCGGACTCGGACTCCGCAGAAAAATAATCGCCGGGCCCCGAAACAAAAGCTTATGTATATTGTATGGAATGTTGTTTCATAATAATTTAACGTGTCAGATGCTAATTGTAAATTACTATTTACTCTTTAAGAAATCCAATACGAATGTTTCCTCATGTTATCTGTAACATCTACAACGCATGTTTAATTTAACCGAACTCCAACTCGGACTCCGACAAATGAGCGAAGATGGCATGGGTGTAATGTAAAAATCATTACTCCTGAAAGCATGTTCTCTTATTCTTTAATCCGGCTTCATGAATAATTACATTTTCTCTCTATAATTAATTTTTCTAATTCATTTATAATTTATTTTTAATTGACAAAACGCTTATGAGAATTAAACACTCATGTTATTTACTTATTATAGCACAAGAATTAAATTTTGTGAATTATGATTATTGAATATAATGAAACATGGACAAATTTTTTCACAGTCTTGACTTTTTTTAAAGTGAAGGTGAACTTGTGAAGGATTTTTTTTTATAGAAAAAACAGCATTTGTATTCTCATATTCTTTTAAATATTCCAAATTTATTGAAACATTATTGTTACATGTAAGGGTTACCCTAAACCAATGGGAAATATGACAAACAAATTTTATTCATCATTTTATTAGCACCTATATTGATAATTACAATAAAACAAAGCATATGCACAAGGACCAAACGGAGTATAAATATGCTGCATATAGTACTTTCAAGAAAACTTTATGTATAAAAAATAGCACCTTATAGAAATAAAATGAAAATAGCACAATTAAATGAATGACTACATGAATTTAATCAGTAAGCTAAGATTTTTTAAACTAAACACATCATCATGTATGACATGAGGGGTAATTGATATTACCTATATTTTTTTTAAATTTCTTCCTTAAACATACAGCCATACAGTTATTGTATCCCCAGACAAAGTCGGGGGATACTAGCTATGTTTTCATACCGGTCCCGCCACCGCATATAAATCTTGTTGGCGCGATAACCCAAAAAATATTTCACAGAACTTTACCAAACTTGGTATATGTATAGAAATGGGTAAGAGGACGACGCCTATTTAAAATGAGGTTATGACCTTTACTAGGCGAGTGTCCAATTTTGGGGAAAATCACACAAATTCTTTAATATCTCAAGAAATCTTGCATGGATTGATCCCAAAATCAAGTTGATGGAAGATCATGGATAGGGTTGTCATGTTCTAGAAACTGGTGGTGCCACCTATTATTCTTTACTTGTTTTCGTGCCGTTTAATACCCCAAAAATTGCCACCTTACAGTACTGTGAGCATTATTAGTAAAAAAATAATGGACAGATTTCTTTTATATTATGCATATACATAGGTATGGGTTATGGGATGATGTTTATTTAAATTGGGGTCATGACCTTTCCTATGAGAGTGGCCTTGACCTTTTATATTGCCATATATGGTGAAAATCACACAACTCTTATGATATCTCCAGTGTTGATAGCCATATAGATTTCAAACATGACTTATGTATAGCCCACCACTAAAGTAGGAACCCTATAGGTTCTAGGGTCATGAGGTCAAAGGTCTAGGTCACAGGAGCTATCTGTCCAGAAATTAGTTTTTGGATGATAATTCCTGCTTTTATTGATGTATTGATTTCAAACTTGACTTATATATGTCCCATTGAAAGAGCAAGACTCCAATTGATTTTTGGGTCATAAGGTCAAAGGTCAAGGTCACAGGACACATCTTGAAAAAGATGTGGATGCATTTTCAGCCAAACATTTCATCTCAGATCTTTCATCTTGCACATATAGTTCACCTACCAAGAGAGGAAGAACCCTATCAAATTTGAGGTCACAAGGTCAAAGGTTAAGGTCACAGGAGCCATCTGTCCAAAAATTAGTTTCTGGATGATAATTCCTGCTTTATTGATGTATAGATTTCAAACTTGACTTGTATATGTCCCATTGGAAAAGCAAGACCTGAATTTATTTTTGGGTCATGAGGTCAAAGGTCAAGGTCACAGGACACATCTTTAAAAAGATCAAGGTCACAGGACCAACATCTTCAACAAGATTGTGGATTGATAGATGAAAGAAACAATAAATATGCCAAGTGTCTGTATATGCTGCTAAAAATGGGGGCCTATTCTTAAGGGGGGGGGGGCTACTATGTCTGGGGATACTCTGGCACCTGCAGTGCCAAGAAATGTCTAGTTTCCCATTTTATTTCTAAAATGTGAAGTATATGTAAAGCTGCTACACCATATTGGCATGTACGGTTTAAGCACTAACACTATTCAATAATAATTAACCATATATGATTTAAATATATAATGAAAATAAATAATAATTTTTACAAATCTGAATACCTTAAATCTCAAATTTAAAAATGCTATAATATCCTAGAATAGTTTATCAAATGGAACTACAACCACATTTTAATTTTTTTTTTAATGAAAATGAACACACTGCTGGCCAACACATGGGGAACAAAACCACTGTTTGGAAACTTTCAGGTCAATTCTAATCTATGCAAGTTAAAAAATAAACTCTCTGTATGTACTGGTCACATGCGTCTGACCATGTTGTCCAGGCAGTCTGGCACTGAACAAGTACACCATAAATTTAGTTTCCTTTCTTTGTTAACATGAGGTTCCAAAGTTACAATAATGTTTCAATAAATCTGGAATATTCAAAAGGGTTTTGAAAAAAAATGGTGTTTTCTACAGAAAATCCTTTTTATTTAACTTTTACTTTATTTTATATGCACAGTTAATTAATATATATATATATATATATATATATATTTATATATACTAGTATATATATATATATATATCAGTAATCCTCAGCTCTGAGGCACCAGAATACTGATACATATCATCATGGTTTTACAAAGACACCCATGGCATCAGACCTACCACATTTTTAGGCTAAGCAGGGTGAGCTTTCGGGGTCCGGCGATTATAACTTTGGGGTCCGAGTCCGGGGTCCGAGTCCGGGTTTTACCAAGTACCAAAATTGCCCATCTGGAGAGGTATAGGGACATATCAGCCGCCGTTGATATTGGCCACCAGCCTCAAACCAACCATGTCGGCCGCCAGTGCCCAGCGGTAGGCAAATTTGGCTGCCAGCTCAAGTGAGCCACATACCTCGAGTTAGCGGTATATATACCATACCAGCAGAACTGACATCACTGGTATTGGTATATTGGTATCCATACACTCTGATATTGAAACAAAAACGTTGGAACTCACCTTTTATTTGGATGATGTCAGCATAAAAAATGCATTTAGTCTGTTTGATTGATATATCTACAGCAGGTTTACATAATAATTAGTTGGCTAAAATATATTAATTTTTGTATATGTGGGTCTTTATCCACCTGAGTACTCAGAATCAGCCTGTCATCTGATCAAACATGGCTGCTTGATTTACATCTGCTACCACTGCTACCAGGGGGCACCTTTGTGCTATACAATTTAGACTCTTACTCTTCCTCAGACTTTCAAACTTGAGACTTGGGATGGTTAATTTTTTCTTCCAGGTATATCCTAAAGGTTGTTTAGTTCCTGTTTATATTTAAAGTTTGCATACCATGCATACCTGCAATTAATATTACAATCAATAGAAATGCAGTCTGGACTGGACCACCCATTGCGTTGGTGGTCCGGTCCACGGGAACAGTGGTCCGGTCGGACCAGGTCAACCGACCTGGTCCGGTCCGGCTGTAGTCGGTCCGGTACTAAGGGTGGACCAGTCCAGGTCCACACAATAGATTTTTTGCATCTTAAATTTTTTGATTGCCGCTATTCTTTCAATGCATATTGATCAAATAGTATTTTATCGATTCTTGAAGACTGGTGGCACCTTTTTCTCTTTTTTCTCTATAAAAAAATAAAAAGCAGTCTGGATAATAACAGGACACAAACCATAGATCTAGACACTTTTAATTGTACACCCTAGGTCCTTGGCACATCTCCTTAGAAACCTGAAATTAGGTCATGGTGAGCTATATACTGGGATGTAATGGCCGAAAACAATTTTTACCACCCAGCGAGTCAGACAAGGCACAAATTGTATCCATTTGGCCTAGAATCTTATAATGTGATAAATGGTCCTGGATATAAATATTCTTGGAAACATGAAATAAGGTCAGCCTGACCTATATTCTGCAAACTTTAGGAAAAAACATGATTTTAGCAGCCTGAAAGTAAGGTGGGCTCAAATTGTATCCCTTAAGCCTGGAATCTTAAGCAGAATCCCAGGAGATTTTTTAGCAGATTTTCTCAGAAACCTTAAATTCGGTCAATATGACCTATTAATATATGAGAATGACTGGCCAAAAACATGGTTTTGCACAACCAGACAGACAGGACACAAATTGCAACTGTTAGACCTAGTATCTTATAACAACATCCAAGGAGGTTCTTGTCAAATCTTCTTTGAAACCTGGGAGTAGGTCATGGTGACCTGTATTCTGAAAGCAACTAGACAAAAATAATTTTATAATCATCTAGACAGTCACACATGGCCCCAAACATTCCTGTTGGACCTAGAAACTTATTAAATGACATCCAGGGAGGTCCTTGGCAAGTCTCCTTAGTATCCTAAAATTATGGTCACTGTGACCTATATTCTCTGAGCTTTGAGCAGAAAACCCAAATTTTGAGAACCCAAAAAGTTTCACAGGGTACAAATCTTAACTGTTGGCTCTATAAATGTATTATTTGATATAAAGGGAGGTCATTGTAATGTCTCGTTTGACATCCACAATAAGGTCACTGTGACCTATATTCTGTGAACTGTGTGAAACAACATGTTTTTATTACGTAAACATAATTGTGAGCTGTTTCTGTATTAATGAGAATTTTCTCTGTTAGTAGTTTATACTCCAGGGTAAGCCAACAAAAATTTTCCCTGATTAGGCCTATTATCGCCCATTCAGCCACATCCCCGTGTATCTAGGTCACATTTCCGTTTTTGGAAAACACTTTTTCTTCTGGTGTTCCGCCATAATGGTCGTGTGAACTTGCCTTTGCATGTTTCGTCCAATGTTTGTGGTTTGTACAAAAGGGTTTGCCAATGTACTGTGAGTAACGTGTTTTCCCTCCGCCCATGGGCAGTCCCACCTATTGCTCTGACTGTGAGTCTGTACTTCCTTTCTGGGACTCTCCACCAATGTGTTTCCGCCGCTCCCGTATTACCATTTGTCATGGTCCCACTACCCCGTGTTATTCCTGTCAAGCTGTTTGTTGATCAATGGGGCCTGTTCCATTGATCCAGGGACTTTTCCTAGCTGTCCTCAGGTGTCCTGGGGGGGGGGGGACCTTCCTTGGGAACTGTCTGATCATTGAGCCAAACCTTTGCATGTGTATAGATCTCACATAGCACTTCATCATACACAAAACTGGTGTCGCCACCTGCAACCATTTTTGCACAGCGTCCATCTGTTCATCTGCCTTGGGATAAAATCACTCATATCTCTGCAGTGGTTTGACTTATTGACCTGAAATTTGGCATGCGTATACATCCCGCATAGCTTTCTTGATTTTATGACAGGTGGCGCCACCTACATTCACGTTCACGCTGCAGACATCCAAACTCATATCTCTTGAACCATTCAACCAATCGGGAAAAAATTTTTTACACAAATGTAGCCCTTGGATAGCTTTATAACATATACAAAAATGTTGGCGCCACCTGCAGCCATTTTTGCACAGCATCCATCTGTTAGTCTGCCTTGGGTTAAAATCACTCATATCTCTGCAGTGGTTTGACCAAATTACCTGAAATTCGGCATGCGTATACATCCAGCATAGCTTTCTTGATTTTATGACAGGTGGCGCCACCTACATTCACATTTACGCTGTAGACATCCATGCTTATATCTCTGGACTAGTTCGACCAATCAGGAAAAAAATTTTACACAAATGTAGTCCTTGGATAGCTTTATAACATACACAAAAAAGGTGGCGCCACCTGCAGCCATTTTTGCACAGCGTCAATCTATTTGTATGCCTTGGGTTAAAATCACTCATAACTCTGCAGTGGTTTGACCAAATTACCTGTAATTGGCATGTGTATACATCCTGGATAGCTTTCTTGATTTTATGACAGGTGGCACCAGCTTCATTCACGTTCACGCTGCAGACATTAATGCTTATATCTCCGGACTGGTTTGACCAATCAGGAAAAAAATTTTTACACAAATGTAGCCCTTGAATAGCTTTATAACATACACAAAAATGGTGGTGCTACCTGCAGCCATTTTTGCACAGCGTCCATCTGTTTGTCTGCTGTGGGATAAAATCACTCATATCTTTGCAGTGGTTTGACTTTTCAACCTGAAATTTTGCATGTGTATACATCTTGGATAGTTTCTCGTTCAAATAACAGGTGGCGCCACTTACAGTCATGTTTACCTGGCAGACATCCATTCAAATATGTAATACATGTAACTCTATTTCCCCTTGCCACTCAATCCATGCCTCACTTAACCCGTCCTTTTCTGATTTTGGCGGATACATGTAGTCGCTTGTTGACTACCTGTATTCTAGTTGAAGATTGGAATTCAGACCAGACTGAATCTTGATCGGAGTCTGGTCTGCACCAATCCTCCAGATTGCCAATTGGTCCATCTGTTAAAGGCAAGTGGCATATTGTGATGTTATATTGTCAGGCATATTGCCCACCTGCACAACAGTATGTGATTCATTTGCCAAGTGTTGTGTAAAACGTATACAGAAAATTACAGGGTAAAAGCTCATATATAGCCATGCATACCTACAAGTCAGGCCCACAGCCACCTGTACCCTGCAGTCTGACCTTGGTAGGTCTGTTCAGAAACATGTTCGAGGGTACATGTGCAAAACATTTTGGCACAGTGTGGGTATATACATGTATGTATTATTTGCTAGGGCACTAAATGTACATTACAGACATTGGTGAGGTCTTACTTCTGTAAATGTGGATGCAAGTTTGGAGCTGTGAGTATATGTGTTAATTGTATCCGCCAAAACAGAGTTTTGCAGATACTATGTTTTCAGCTGCACGCCGCCGCCGCCGCCACCGCCGCCGCGTAGGTTTCCGCAGAACTCCTCTGTAACCACTGGGCGGAATTTTACGAAACCCGGGATTATGTTCGGGTCACATGTGAACTGCTGCGCCCCAATTTTGTTTTGACCTCTGACCTTTCCTCTGCGCTCTGCGTCCGTTTGTGCGTCTGTTTCCACACATAAACCCACATATCTTGGGAACCATTTGACGGATCAGGAAAATTTTTTTGCACAAATGTAGCCCTTGGAGAGCTTTATAACATACACAAAAAATGGTGGCGCCACCTGCAACCATGTTCGACAGTGTCCATCTGTTCGTCTGCCTGGGGTTAAAATCATTCATATCTCTGCAGTGACTTGACTAATTCACCTGAAATTTGGCATGCGTATACATCCTGGATAGCTTTTCTGATTTTGTGACAGGTGGCGCCACCTACATTCACGTTTACGCTGCAGACATCCAAGCTCATATCTCGGGAACCGTTTGACCGATCAGGAAAATTTTTTTGCACAAATGTAGCCCTTGGAGAGCTTTATAACATACACAAAAAATGGTGGCGCCACCTGCAACCATGTTTGCACAGTGTCCATCTGTTCGTCTGCCTTGGGTTAAAATCACTCAAATCTCTGCAGTGACTTGACTAATTCACCTGAAATTTGGCATGCTTATACATCCTGGATAGCTTTTCTGATTTTGTGACAGGTGGTGCCACCTACATTCACGTTTACGCTGCAGACATCCAAGCTATTATCTCGGGAACCGTTTGACCGATCAGGAAAATTTTGCACAAATGTAGCCCTTGGAGAGCTTTATAACATACGCAAAACTGGTGGCGCCACCTGCAGCCATTTTTGCACAGCTCCTGTCTGTTTGTCTGCCATGGGATAAAATCACTCATATCTCGGCAGTGGTTTGACATATCTGGCTAAAATTTTGCAGGTTTATACATCCCCGACAGCTCTCTTGGTTTATGACAGGTGGAGCCACCTGCATTTTAGTTTATGCAGCAGACATCCAAGCTCATATCTGTGGAACCGTTTGACCGATTGGGCCAAAGTTTTGCATGTTTATAGTTCTCACATAGCTCTTTATCATATGCAAAACTGGTGCCGTCACCTGCAACCATTTTTGCTCAGCGTCCATCTGATTGTCTGCCACGGGCTAAAATCACTCATATACATGTAGTGGTTTGACTTATCTGCCTTAAATTTTGCATATGTATACAACTGGGACGGCATTCTGGATTTTGTGGTAGGGGGGGGCAACCTTCATACACAATTTGGCTGCAGACATCCATGCTAATATGCAACACTTCACTCTATTTCCCCTTGCCACTTAATCCATGCCTCACTTCACCTGTTCCACTCTGATTTAGACGGATACACGTAGTTGCTTGTCGACTACCCGTATTCTAGTTTTAGTTTTAATTTCATTTGAACTGAGCCCATTTTAAAATATGCAAGGATATTAATCAGCTATATCTGGAGTCTAAAACTGATATTTAGGAAGATATTTGAAGAAAAAGTTCCATCAAGAGTGTTACCAGTTAGTGTGTTGTAGAAAGTAGTCAGAAAACCTTTCCACAGAACTAGTTTTCTGTGTAGATGCCCAAAGATCTTGCCCAGCAGAGTAACATTACCGTAGCTGCCTAAAGTGCACACTTAGAGGAGGACTCACAGGCAGGGATACATGAAGATATGAGTCTAGCAAATAAGTGTGTTTGTTAATTTTTTTGTATTTACTTATTTCAGATATTCTTATGCTTCATGAAACCCTTCTTTATCTGCTGGATTGATATGTATTAAAACCATATTCCTCTGCACAGTGACATGTCAGATCTTGAATACAGGAGAAACATTCATATTAGCCTGGTCATATTAGCCACCAGGCTATCTTGTAATCTTGTTAAAATAAATATGTTTAAACTAATATCTCTAGCTGTAATTGTAAATTAACATACACCCCTCAAAATTTTTAATAATTTATATATGGAGGAAATCCATAACCCTTATGAACCCCCCCCCCCCCCCATATCATCCAAGGATCCTCCAAACCTATACTGGTACTATCAAGCTTCCAGATTAATGGATTTTAGAATCTATGGCTCTACATCATTGATCTTTGTATTAGCATATCTTTGGAAAGATCAATGAGTCTGCTGAAATTAAGCTGTGTCGTGTTGTGAATATCCATGTTGTGTGCAAAGTATCAATATCATGTGAGGATGATCACCTTACAAGCAGTCAGACTTATAAAAGAGTGATTTTAATAGCTCTACTAGGCAATAGGTATGATGTTTGACCTTGGGTTATTGCTTGCCAGGAATCTTTGATTTCAGCAAGCATATTCGTCAGTTCCGTATGTCCATTTGTCTGTCTGTCTGTCTGTTTGTTTGTCCTGACTCTCATGGCCACAATTTTGCAGCAGTCAACTTGAAACTTCAACCCAAAGTCCTGGAACCCTATTGTTTTTGGTCAACATTGGCCAAAGGTGAGGGTCATCGACAACGTGATTTGGCGATATTTCACTTGAAGATACCGTACAGGCTACAAGTTTGCAGGAAACAATTTGAAACTGACGTATCTCATATCATGTACTAATATCTCTAAATCTTTTTTTTTCCTTTTTAGCTCAGCTGACTATAAGTCATCTGAGCTATAGTTGTGGTCCATTGTCCGTCGTTCATCCGTCTGTCTGTCCGAAGATGTGGCATGTTTTGAAACCGTAAGACCTAGGAATCCAAAAATTGGCATAATGTTAGATGTCCCCAAGATCTCCTACCAAGCCGAAAACTGGGCTTAGCTGACTATAAGTCATCTGAGCTATAGTCGTGGTCCATTGTCCGTCGTCCGTCTGTCCGTCTGTCCGTCCGTAGATGTGGCACGTTTTGAAACCGTCAGACCTAGGAATCCAAAATTCAGCATAATGTTAGATGTCCCTAAGATCTCCTACCAAGCCTAAAACTGGGTCTTTGCGACTTCGTTTCTTTGACAAATTAAGGAAAAACCTCAATTTTTTATTAAAATCCTATTTTCACACTTCAGGACTGCCTAATATCAAAACCACTCATCTGTTTTTCCTCATATTTACCATAAATATTCCTCTATATAGTTCCTATGTACATGCCAGAAATTAAGTCTGTTAAATATAAATTCTTTAAGTTATGGGCCTAAACATAATGGACTTTGTAAAAAATCAGGAAAAATATTTACTCATTTAACATGAAAATTTTGAAACTAGAGTCTATTTTCCCAAGTATATAACTATGTTTAATTAAGATTCAATTATTTACCCAAAATTAGATCTGAATTTTGAAAATTTTTTAAGTTATTAGCATAAAAATAAAATCAGTACCTTAAATTTTGCCCAACTTTGACCATGGCACGTTTTTATCCTGTAAGTACCATTGATTTAATTTTCACAGCATGTAAACATAAATATTTAATTTGTTTAAATCTGAAATTTGAAAATAAAAGCTTGAAAATTAAGTTAGTTATGGATTTTTTTCTTGAGGCTCTATTGTAGTCATTTGCTTTGATTACAGATTACAGATGCAGGGTCCCACTCCAGGTCACTGGAAGACAGCTATGCCAGGGTTTCTGATTTGTTACTGTCACTGGGGGAGATCCCCTGCTGTGACAGGTGTACAGTTATTCTCATATTACCACCCCAATCACCCCCCCCCCCCCCCCAGCAAACCCAGCCCACCAAGTGACCAAGTGTTATGCAGTATTGTTATTGTTTTCACTCTATCTCCTTAATTGTAATGCTGTTTCCACTCTGATATGCAAAAACTTTCCTTGAAAAAGTAATTCAAGGTGTAATCCAGAAGATGCAATGTTGTGTAATGTAGCATTTTTAAAGAAATCAATTTTCTTTTAAATGATTTTAACAAATATAATTGAACCCATCAGTATGCTTAAATTATTATAAAATATGAAGCACATTATGGATAAATAAAGACACAATTAAAAAAATTTTGAAACCAAAATCAAGTATTATTTTTAGATATTTATTGTTTTGCAGATTTAAAAGATATATTTTGTTATAAAAAATAAATAAACATTTGTATGCATGATGTGGTGTTATCTGACAAGATTGAGATTTATGATGATGGAATTGAGAATTATGAATCAACTTTTATATTCAGATATATACGTTATATTGGAAATGTATAGAAATGTAAACTTAAAAAAAAAATTAATGTGATACAAAAATGAGGATTTAATACAAACATTTGTTCATTATTTTCCTGCCTCAGCAGAATTTGAGATCAGGCTTTGTTTGCCCTGTTTTATTTTGTTAATTAGTTATATTTCAGCTGTATACATTTCATGAAAAAAAATCCATATATATTTAATAATATATATTATACAAAAAAATAGATTCAATTGAACAAATGTGTAAACTACTGAAATGTCAACAGTTAATCAAAAAGCCAGCCAATGATCATGGTAATAATACAGATCATTTGTTCACAAACTGCTCACATGCTTCAGTTTCAACATTAGGAAACACATGGTCAGGTCACAAAATATTATTTGAAACAAATTCTCTCTCATCAATACAAACCAATCATATAAACCAACCATGGCCTTTATTACCTCTTCCTCTTACACTTTATCTACTTTTGGTATTATTTTAGATTTTTGCCTTCAAGGTAAACGTCAGCTGAGCACAGTGACCCATGGGTCTCTTGTTTAAAATATTAGCACATATAAAATTGGTACCTTAAATTTTGCCAAAATTTGACCATGGCATGTTTTTTTCTCATAAGTATATTTAATTTATTTTTGTAGGTAACCATGGTTATGCATAAATTTTTGGATTAAAACTTGATAAATTGAAAATATTCATGCTACATTTCCTATCTTTGTCAATTTTTAAGCTACAAAGGTCTGGTTTTCATCATTGGGTAGCTTATGATTAGCTTGACATGATTAAACTGCAAGTCTCCCCATATCTTGCACCATATCTCGTCTAACGAAAAAAATGAGCTTTTACGGAAATGCTTATAACTTGCTGAGTTAAACAGCTAGACAGGTCAAGTTTTAGGCATTTCATAAAACATGACTAGCTTGACATGTCAGAATTGAGAATCACACCAAATCTTGCACCATAACTTGTCAAAAGAGAAAAAATGAGACTTCATGCAAATGTGTATAACTCGGGACTTTAACATTTACACAGGTCTAGTTTTCCACATTTTGTAACATAAGACCAGCTTGACAAGATAAAACTGGAAGTCTTGCCAAATCACGTTGCTCATTTATATTACTGTCTGTCTTTCTGTTTGTCTGTTTTATATCCATTTCCGGCAAGCGCCTGACCTCTGGTCATCTTGTCTGGTTTGTTTGTCAGCAGAATTTGAAGCAGGGTTAAGGTAACACAAGGACTAGTCCATTAGGTAATCTGGATCACCATCATATATGTTTTTGTATTCAAAGGCACCTTTTCCATCATGACATATGCGACTCAGTCTATTCTGCCCAATAGATCCAGAGCCATTGTTATTAAGAGCTTATCAGTGAACATAGTTGTTAAAACATGACACACTTTGCCTGTGTCATTGTGTAGTTTGATTAGGATCCTGGCCAGGGGACTGATACAAAATCTCATAAAAATAGGGCTCATCACCCTAGCACAGGTAAACAAGTGAGCCTGGATTATTGGTTAACTTTATATGTAACTCTCCCATTCAGAAGTAAACTCCCTGATTCTCTCATTTCTCTAAATATCTTAAAGCATCAGCTTGGATACAGCTGTTGTATGAATGTGTTCAAGCTTTGATATGCAACCACATTTATGAACTTGTGAATTGCAAAAAAAAAAAAAACAGGTGCTATAATCAAATTTGTAGGACTGTAATCTCAATATCAGTGCACACACATATCAGTGAACCATAAGGCTGAAAAAAATAAGGTTTGGTTCTCAGGCACTTTTTTCAGAAATCAATGTGGGCTGGCTATATTTTTCTTAAAATACCTCTTTTTGTATGTTATAAAAAAATGTCATATGATCAGGGAAAAAGCATGATAATAACAGATTATTTTTGCTAAACAGGTAAAAGCAATACACAGCAAAGGAAATCTTATCAGAAATGTATTATTTTAACTTCTTGAAATATAAGTCTGAGCGGCTGGAGCTCAAAATTGGTAAGTTTTCATTGAAAATCAAATCAAAATGTTTGATGCGGTAGATAAAAAGTTATTCTGGCAGTGCCTGATAACCCTCCCTTTTATATTATTATTGTATACAAGGACAAAGTCGGGGGATACTATGTTTTCATACCGGTCCCGTCGCCGCCGCCGCATATAAATCTTGTTGGCGCGATAACCCAAAAAATATTTCACGGAACTTTACCAAACTTGGTATATGTATAGATATGGGTAAGAGGACGACGCCTATTTAAAATGAGGTCATGAACTTTACTAGGAGAGTGTCCTTGACCTTGAATAGATCCAATTTTGGGGAAAATCACACAAATTCTTTAATATCTCAAGAAATCTTGCATGGATTTATCCCAAAATCAAATTGATGGAAGATCATGGATAGGGTTGTCATGTTCCAGAAACTGGTGGCGCCACCTATTATTCTTTACTTGTTTTCGTGCCTTTTAATACCCCCAAAATTGCCACCTTACAGTACTGTGAGCATTATAAGTAAAAAACTAATGGACAGATTTCTTTTATGTTATGCATATACATAGGTATGGGTTATGGGATGATGTTTATTTAAATTGGGGTCATGACCTTTCTTATGATATCTCCAGTGTTGATAGCCATATGGATTTCAAACATAACTTATGTATGGCTGACCACTAAAGTAAGAACCCTATAGGTTCTAGGGTCATGAGGTCAAAGGTCAAGGTCACTGGACTGGCATTTTAAAAGATACTGTGGATGCATTTTAAGCCAAACTTTCATCCCAGGTCTTCCATCTTGAATATATAGCTCACTTGCCAGTAGTGGATGATCCATATAAATTTTGGGGTCACAAGGTCAAAGGTCAAGGCCACAGGAGCTATCTGTCCAAAAATTAGTTTCTTGATGATAATTCCTGCTTTTATTGATGTATGGATTTCAAACTTGACTTATATATGTCCCATTGGAAAAGTAAGACCCAAATTGATTTTGGGGTCATGAGGTCAAAGGTCAAGGTCACAGGACACATCTTTAAAAAGATTGTGGATGCATTTTTAGCCAAACAATTCATCTCAGATCTTTCATCTTGCACATATAGTTCACCTGCCAAGAGAGGATGAATCCTATCAATTTTGAGGTCACAAGGTTAAAGGTGAAGGTCACAGGAGCCATCTGTCCAAAAATTAGTTCCTCGATGATAATTTCTTCTTTTATTGATGTATGGATTTCAAACTTGACTTGTATTTGACCCATTGGAAAAGCAAGACCCGAATTGATTTTGGGGTCATCAGGTCAAAGGTCAAGGTCACAGGTAACCTATTTATTAAGATTGTGGATGCATTTTGAGCCAAACAATTCATCTCAGATCTTTCATCTTGCACAATTAGTTTACCTGCTAAGAGTGGAAGACCCTTATCAATTTTGAGGTAACAAGGTCAAAGTTGAAGGTCACAGGAGCCATCTGTTCAAAAATTAGTTTCTGGATGATAATTCCTGCTTTATTGATGTATAGATTTCAAACTTGACTTGCATATGTCCCATTGGAAAAGCAAGACCAAAATTGATTTTGGGGTCATGAGGTCAAAGGTCAAGATCACAGGACACATCTTTAAAAAAATCAAGGTCACAGCACCAACATCTTCAACAAGATTGTGGATTGTTAGATGGAAGAAACAATAAATATGCCAAGTGTCAGTATATGCTGCTAAAAATGGGGGTCTATTCTTAAAGGGGGGGGGCCTACTATGTCTGGGGATACTCTGGCACCTGCGGTGCCAAGAAATGTCTAGTATAGTTTTATTATACTTCAGCTAATCTCCACTTTCTTCCTTCTTCTACAATAGACGGGTTCATACATTCCCCGTGGAGTGGTTACTTTACACACATATTACTGTCACATAGCTGGAATACTGATACTTCTAGAAATATTTGATCATGACAGGCTCCTGCATCTTTGATATAGTCCCTAAAGTACACAGTATTTAGTTGGCAAACATATATTTTGTATTTGATTATCACCAGATATCAGGGCCATTCCTCTTACTCTTAGCTTTTCAAATGCTAATATAAAAAAACACAAAAGGTATAAGTATATTTTGCATTTGTTAAAATGTTTTTAAATTCAGCTGAGTGCCGTGACCCATGGGACCCTTGTTGCTTGTTGGACACATCAGACTGCCTGAGCAGTGTGTAACTTGCCACTGTTCCCTGTACACAGTACACAGGCTGTCTCTGCTGGGTATTGAAATAACAGTTTGATTCCTGGTGTCAGCACTCAGCAGTGCATCTTTTGTCCATATTTTGTGTGTGGTTTCTTCACCCGCATGTCTTCCTACAGGCTCAAAAATATCTAAATATAGAAACGGTTGAAGCGTGGTTACCTATAGAGAATACAGCATGGACCAGACACTGCAGTTACTCATGTTTGTCACAGTCTTGCATGAACTTGGGATAGATGAAGATATTCCAGTAGACTCCATGGTATACAGAGTCATCATTGTGTGTGCAATAGTTGGTGATAAAACTATGCTTTTTTTCAAGTTATAACATTATTTATTCAAGGTTTAATTGTATACTAGAAATGAGATCAGAACATGTAAATTTTTAAAGTTATTAACATAAATGGCACCTTAAATATTGCCCAACTTTGACCATGGCATGTTTTTTTTTAATTTGAAAAGAAAAGCTCTAAAATGGGACTGGTTATTGAAGTGTTTTAGGCTTTATAATATTCTTTTGAATGGTCAAGCTCCAGGCAGGCCACTTGTGGTCACTGGAGGTCATTTAATACAGCTGTGCCTGGGGTTACCTGAGTAGTAATGCATCATTTTGGGAGTATATTTGCCGTCACAAGTGTACATTTATTCAGTGCTTACATGAAGCACAGACTTATTAATAATAATGTCAAATGGATGCAGCTTTAGGATTTACATTTTCAAGTGCAACAATATTACAGAAACCAGGGTTGGCAATTTCTTCCGAGAGGCGGTTTCTTCCTTGGAAACTTCCGGAAACTTCCGGCTCGGAAGAATTAGTTTCCTCCATTTCTTACGGAAGAAACTTTCAAATTTCATGTGAAAATATATAAAACTAATAAACTTTCAGCTTTATTTCAGCTTAAACATAATCTGTTCCATCTTTTTGCAAAAATAATGGTTTATATCAATATATTGTGTTATCTTAGAATGTATGACTATTACTTTAATTTAGTTAGACAATATGCCTCATGTAATTTTCAGTTAGTCCGTTCAGGTGACATAATTCAAAATTATCTGCCTCAATTGAACAGGTATTTTCTAGTTTTGGCATAATTCACAACAAGCTCAGGAACAGACTTGGTGTTTGCAGAGCTGCAAAATTGGTGTTTTGTTATCGCATGCTTTGTGGTAACTTAGATGTAGATTGCTGATAGATACTGACAGGTACTGATTGTAAGCCACTGTGATTAACATTACATTTCTTCTGGAAGAAAACCAACCCTGACAGAAACTTTAACCTCTTTTCTGTGCACCTGGATTTCATATATTTCTGTCATAGGCAAATTCAGCTGAGTGCTGTGACTAATTGGTCCCTTTTGTTTTACTTTTCTCTTTTTAGCGAACCTGTGAGCTTATGCGATGGTGTGGCGTCGTCCTGCGTCCGTCGGCCATCGTCCCGCGTCTGTACGTTAACCCATACTATCTTGAAAATGGCAAGAGTTAGCATCAAGAAATTTTCTGCAAAAAATTAGTCATCTAAAAAACTCTATCGGATTTTGCTTATTTTTTGGCTAACTGCATTTCCTTAGATTTTATAGAGGAAAAGCAAAAAAAAACTTTAAAAATCTTCTTCTCCGAAACTGTTTAGCCAAATTGTCCAGTATTTCACAGAAATGTTCCGTGGAACAATCTCAAGTTTGTTCGAATGGTTTAACTTCAGTGATTTTTGGCTGAGTTACAGCTGTTGAACTTAGTCATCTATCCAAAAAAGCATACTAAAATTACAATCTTATAAACGGCTGGAGCTGTCATGGCCAAATTTTATGCCAATGTTGGTCACATGAGTCATGTCTGAAATTCAGGTATTGGTGGCCCCACCTGCATCAGCCTTTTTTGAACGGGGGGTCATCAGTGCCCATATCATACTGACAGCTACAAAAAACTTCTTCTTTGAAACCAATTGGCCAAATTGTTTAATATTGCACAGAAATGATCCTAGGGTAGTGCTTTCTGAAGTTTGTTCAAATGGTCTCAGTTCAGTGACTTTTGGCTGAGTTATGGGAAGCTGAATTTAGTCATATGCCATAACAGCCCATTTTAGCTCAGTTGCTACAACGATCTTCTTCTCAAAAACCACTGAGCCAAATTATTAAATCTCACACATTAATTGTATCCCCAGACAAAGTCGGGGGATCCTATGTTTTCATACCAGTCCCGCCGCTGCCGCAGCCGCCGCATATAAATCTTGTTGGCGCGATAACCCAAAAAATATTTCACAGAACTTTACCAAACTTGCTATATGTATATATATGGGTAAGAGGACGACGCATATTTAAAACTAGAATACGGGTAGTCGACAAGCGACTACATGTATCCGCCAAAATCAGAGAAGGACGGGTGAAGTAAGGCATGGATTGAGTGGCAAGGGGATATAGAGTTACATGTGTTAAATAATAGAATGGATCTCTGCCACATAAACATGATTGTAGGTGGCGCCACCTGTTATTTGAACGAGAAACTATCCAAGATATATACATAAGCAAAATTTCATGTGGAAAAGTCAAACCACTGCAGAGATATGAGTGATTTTATCGCACAGCAGACAAACAGATGGAAGCTGTGCAAAAATGGCTGCAGGTGGCGCCACCATTTTTGTGTAAGTTATAAAGCTATCCAAGGGCTACATTTGTGTAAAATTTTTTTTCTGATTGGTTGAATGAGTCTGGAGATATAAGCATGGATGTCTACAGCATGAACGTGAATGTAAGTGGCGCCACCTGTCATAAAATCAAGAAAGCTATGCGGGATGTATAAGCATGCTGAATTTCAGGAAATTTGGTCAAACCACTGCAGAGATATGAGTGATTTTATCCCACAGCAGACAAACAGATGAACGCTGTGCAAAAATGGCTGCAGGTGGCGCCACCATTTTTGTGTATGTTATAAAGCTATCCAAGGGCTACATTTGTGTAAAATATTTTTCCTGATTGGTCAAACGGTTCCCGAGATATGAGCTTGGATGTCTGCAGCGTTAACGTGAATGTAAGTGGCGCCACCTGTCATAAAATCAAGAAAGCTATCTAGGATGTACACGCGTGCCGAATTTTAGGTGAATTAGTCAAACCACTGCTGAGATATGAGTGATTTTAACTCCAGGCAGATGAACAGATGGACACTGTGCAAACATGGTTGCAGGTGGCGCCACCTTTTGTTGTGTATGTTATAAAGCTATCCCAGGGCTACATTTGTGTAAAAATTTTTTCCGGATCGGTCAAACAGTTCCCGAGATATATGGGTTTATGTGTGGAGCGTTAACGTGAATGTAGGTGGCGCCACCTGTCATAAAATCGAGAAAGCTATCTAGGATGTATACGCATGCCAAATTTTAGGTGAATTAGTCAAACCACTGCAGAGATATGAGTGATTTTAACCCCAGGCAGATGAACAGATGGACACTGTGCAAACATGGTTGCAGGTGGCGCCACCTTTTGTTGTGTATTTAATAAAGCTATCCCAGGGCTACATTTGTGTAAAATTTTTTTCCGGATCGGTCAAACAGTTCCCGAGATATATGGGTTTATGTGTGGAGCGTTAACGTGAATGTAGGTGGTGCCACCTGTCATAAAATAGAGAAAGCTATCTAGGATGTATACGCATTCCAAATTTTAGGTGAATTAGTCAAACCACTGCAGAGATATGAGTGATTTTAACCCCAGGCAGATGAACAGATGGACACTGTGCAAACATGGTTGCAGGTGGCGCCACCTTTTGTTGTGTATGTTATAAAGCTATGCCAGGGCTACATTTGTGTAAAATTTTTTTCCGGATCGGTCAAACGGTTCCCGAGATATATGGGTTTATATGTGAAAACAGACGCACAAACGGACGCTGGGCAGAGACGAAAGGTCAGAGGTCAAGGTCACTTGGTTAGGCACCAGTTCACATGTGACCCGATAATTTGTGTAAGTTTCGGAAAAATCTGTCCAGTAGTCTCAGAGGAGTTCTCCGGAAACGAACGCGGCGGCGGCGGCGGCGGCGGAACCCGGTCAAAAACATAGTATCCACAAAACTTCGTTTTGGCGGATACAATGAGGTCATGACCTTTACTAGGAGAGTGTCCTTGACCTTGAATAGGTCCAATTTTGGGGAAAATCACACAAATTCTTTAATATCTCAAGAAATCTTGCATGGATTTATCCCAAAATCAAGTTGATGGAAGAACATGGATAGGGTTGTCATGTTCCAAAAACTGGTGGCGCCACCTATTATTCTTTTCTTGTTTTCGTGCCATTTAATACCCCCAAAATTGCCACCTTACAGTATTGTGAGCATTATAAGTCAAAAACTAATGGACAGATTTCTTTTATATTATGCATATACATAGGTATGGGTTATGGGATGATGCTTATTTAAATTGGGGTCATGACCTTCCTATGATAGTGGCATTGACCTTGAATATTGCCATATATGGTGAAAATCACACACCTCTTATGATATCTCCAGTGTTGATAGCCATATGGATTTCAAACATGACATATGTATGGCCCACCACTAAAGTAAGAACCATATAGGTTCTAGGGTCATGAGGTCAAAGGTCAAGGTCACTGGACTGGCATTTTAAAAGATACTGTGGATGCATTTTAAGCCAAACTTTCATCCCAGGTCTTCCATCTTAAATATATAGCTCACTTGCCAATAGTGGATGATCCATATAAATTTTGGGGTCACAAGGTCAAAGGTCAAGGCCACAGGAGCTATCTGTCCAAAAATTAGTTTCTGGATGATAATTCCTGCTTTTATTGTATCGCCAGACATAGTCTGGAGATACTATGGTTTAGGCACGGTCGCGCCGCCGCCGCAGAGTTTCTTTTGGACACAATAACTCAAAAAATATTTCACGGATCTTTACCAAACTTGGTATATGTATAGATATGGGTGAGAGGACGACGCCTATTTAAAATGAGGTCATGACCTCAACTAGGAGAGTGACCTTGACCTTGAATAGGTTCAATTTTGGGGAAAATCACACAAATTCTTAAATATCTCAAGAAAACTTGCATGGATTGATCCCAAAATCAAGTTGATCGAAGATCATGGATAGGGTTGTCATGTTCCAGAAACTGGTGGCGCCACCTATTATTCTTTACTTGTTTTCATGCCATTTAATATCCCCAAAATTGCTACTTGACAGTACTGTGAGCATTATAAGTCAAAAACTAATGGACAGATTTCTTTCATATTATGCAAATACATAGATATGGGTTATGGGATGATGTTTATTTAAATTGGGGTCATGACCTTTCCTATGAGAGTGGCCTTGACCTTGAATATTGCCATATATGGGGAAAATCACACAAAATCATTAATTTCTCAATAAGGGATGCATGCATTGGTCCAAAAATCAACTTGACCGAAGATCTTGGATAGTAATGTCATTTACCGGAAACAGGTGGCGCCACCTGTTATTCTTTTACTTGTTTTTGTGCCGTTTAATACCCCATCATTGCCACTTAACAGGACATTTAAAACCTGTGAGCATTATAAGTCAAAAACTAATGGACAGATTACTATCATATTATGCATATACATAGACAATGGTTATGGGATGATGTATATATAAATTGGGGTCATGACCTTTCCTATTAGAGTGGCCTTGACCTTGAATATTGCCATATATGGTGAAAATTACACAAAATCATTTATATCTCAATAAGGGATGCATGCATTGGTCCAAAAATCAAATGTTCGAAGATCTTGGAAAGTATTGTCATGTACCGGAAACAGGTGGCGCCACCTGTTATTCTTTTACTTGTTTTGTGCCATTTAATACCCCATCATTGCCATTTATCAGTACTGTGAGCATTATAAGTCAAAAACTAATGGACAAATTTCTTTCATATTATGCATATACATGGATATGGGTTATAGGATAATGTTTATTTGAATAGGGGTCATGACCTTTCCAATGAGTGGCCTTGACCTTGAATATTGCCATATATGATGAAAATCACACAAAATCATTAATTTCTCAATAAGGGATGCGTGGATTGGTCCAAAAATCAACTTGACCCAAGATCTTGGATAGTAATGTCATGTGCCGGAAACAGGTGGCGGCACCTGTTATTCTTTTACTTGTTTTCGTGCCAAATAATACCCCATCATTGCCACTTAACAGTACATTTATAACCTGTGAGCATTATAAGTCAAAAACTAATGGACAGATTTCTTTCATATTATGCATATACATAGACATGGGTTATGGGATAATGTATATATAAATTGGGGTCATGACCTTTCCTATTAGAGTGGCCTTGACCTTGAATATTGCCATATATGTTGAAAATTACACAAAATCATTAATATCTCAATAAGGGATGCATGCATGGGTCCAAAAATCAACATGTTCGAAGATCTTGGAAAGTATTGTCATGTACCGGAAACAGGTGGCGCCACCTGTTATTCTTTTACTTGTTTTTGTGCCGTTTTATACCCCATCATTGCCACTTAACAGTATTGTGAGCATTATAAGTCAAAAACTAATGGACAGATTTCTTGCATATACATAGCATGGGTTAGGGGATGATGTATATTGAAATTTAGATCATGACCTTTTCTGTGAGAATGACCTTTTCTATGAGTGTTGTCTGATATTAATTGTTGCTGAAGATGGGGGGCCTATTCTTAAAGGGGGGGGGGATTAATTGTCTGGGGATACTATGGCACCTGCGGTGCCAAGAAATATCTAGTTGATGTAATGATTTCAAACTTGACTTATATATGTCCCATTGAAAAAGCAAGACCCAAATTGATTTTGGGGTCATGAGGTCAAAGGTCAAGGTCACAGGACACATCTTTAAAAAGATTGTGGATGCATTTTCAGCCAAACATTTCATCTCAGACCTTTCATCTTGCACATATAAGTCATCTGCCAATAGAGGAAGACCCCTATCAATTTTGAGGTCAATGGTCAAAGGTGAAGGTCACAGGAGCCATCTGTACAAAAAATTGTTTCTGGATGATAATTCCTTCTTTTATTGATGTATGGATTTCAAACTATACTTGTATTTGACCCATTGGAAAAGCAAGACCGGAATTGAATTTCTTCTCATGAGGTCACAGGTCAAGGTCACAGGAAACCTCTTTAAAAAGATTGTGGATGTATTTTCAGCCAAACAATTCATCTCAGATCTTTCATCTTGCATATATAGTTCACTTGCCAATAGTGGAAGACCCCTATCAATTTTGAGGTCACAAGGTCAAAGGTGAAGGTCATAGGAGCCATATGTCCAAAAATTAGTTTCTGGATGATAATTCCTGCTTTTATTGATGTATGGATTTCATACTTGACTTGTATATGTCCCATTGGAAAAGTAAGACCAAAATTGATTTTGGGGTCATGAGGTCAAAGGTCAAGGTCACAGGACACATCTTTAAAAAGATGTGGATGCATTTTCAGCCAAACATTTCATCTCAGATCTTTTATCTTGCACATATAGTTCACCTGCCAAGAGAGGAAGAACCCTATCAATTTTGAGGTCACAAGGTCAAAGGTGAAGGTCACAGGAGCCATATGTCCAAAAATTATTTTCTGGATGATAATACCTGCTTTTATTGATGTATGGATTTCAAACTTGACTTGTATATGTCCCATTGGAAAAGTAAGACCCAAATTGATTTGGGGTCATGAGGTCAAAGGTCAAGGTCACAGGACACATCTTTAAAAAGATGTTGATGCATTTTCAGCCAAACATTTCATCTCATATCTTTCATCTTGCACATATAGTTCTCCTGCCAAGAGAGGAAGAACACTATCAATTTTGAGGTCACAAGGTCAAAGGTGAAGGTCACAGGACACATCTTTAAAAAAATGTGGATGCATTTTCAGCCAAACATTTCATCTCAGATCTTTCATCTTGCACATATAGTTCACCTGCCAAGAGAGGAAGAACCCTATCAATTTTGAGGTCACAAGGTCAAAGGTGAAGGTCACAGGAGTGATCTGTCCAAAAATAAGTTTCTGGATGATAATTCCTGCTTTTATTGATGTATGGATTTCAAACTTGACTTGTATATGTCCCATTGGAAAAGTAAGACCCAAATTGATTTGGGGTCATGAGGTCAAAGGTCAAGGTCACAGGACACATCTTTTAAAAGATGTGGATGCATTTTCAGCCAAACATTTCATCTCATATCTTTCATCTTACACATATAGTTCTCCTGCCAAGAGAGGAAGAACACTATTTTGAGTTCACAAGGTCAGAGGTGAAGGTCACAGGAGCCATCTGTCCAAAAATAAGTTTCTGGATGATAATTCCTGCTTTATTGATATATAGATTTCAAACTTGACTTGCATATGTCCCATTGGAAAAGCAAGACCCAAATTGATTATGGGGTTATAAGGTCAAAGGTCAAGGTCACAGGACACATCTTTAAAAAGATCAAGGTCAAAGGACCAACATCTTCAACAAGATTGTGGATTGTTAGATGGAAGAAACCATAAATATGCCAAGTGTCAGTATATGCTGCTAAAAATGGGGGTCTGTTCTTGTAGGGGGGGGGGGCTACTATGTCTGGGGATACTCTGGCACCTGGGGTGCCAAGAAATGTCTAGTTATCCTTAGATCTTGATAATTCATGTTTGTTCAAATAGTTTTGGTTCAGTGATTTTTGGCTGAGTTATTGGAGGCTTAACTTAGGCATTTTGCTTTATTTTCCCATACGAGTTATAAACCTGCAAAAGTTTTTTTACTAACGCCACTGAGGCCAATTTATTTAATATTTTCGAGAATAATCCCCTGAATAATTCTTATAATAATTGTCTTTTATGGTTCCAAAGAAAGAATTTTGGCTGAAAATAAAGATTGAATTGAATCATTTTACCATATATGTTAGCTTTGTGAAGCAGATACATCTAGCCTGGAACCAGTTTATCAGCATCCGTTACATCATGCCTCCAGACATTTAAATTTCAGGTTATCTTTGGTTAATATTGACAAGAATGTTTTTTAAAAACTTTTAAAAAATGTAGATTTATGATTTTAGATATTCCTCATGCCAGGTAATGTTTACAATCACAGGTATACGTTAACCCATACTATTTCATAATGTCAGAGCTAGCATCATGAAATTTAATGCAAAGAATTAGCCATCTGAAAAAAATCTGCATTTTCTTAGATTTTATAGAGAAAAAGCTAAAAAACCCTTTAAAAATCTTCTCCTCTGAAACGGTCAAGCCAATTTGTTCAATATTTCACAGAAATAATCTTTTATACAATCTCTCTCAAGTTTGTTCATATGGTTCAATTTCTACGAATTTAGGCTGAATTACAGGTAGACCTAGTCATCTGTCCAAAAAAGCATACTAAGATGACAATCTCAGAAATGGCCAGAGCTATCATCACCGAATTTTATGCCAGTGTTGGACACATGAGTCATATATGAAATTCAGGTATTGTTGGCACCACCTGCATTGACCTTTTTTCGTACAGGGGTCATTGGTCATCTGTATATCAACCCATAATTTCTCAGGAATTGCAGGAGCTACCATCCCTAGATTCAAATGTGGGATTCAGCTTATGTTTTTTGCTGTCTGCATTTACTTAGATTTTATAGGGGAAAAGCTGAAAAACCTTTAAAAGTCTTCTTGTTAACGGTCAAGCCAAATTGTTCAATATTTTACAGAAATGGTCCCAGAGGCAAGCACTCTCAAGTTTGTTCAAATGGTTTGCATTTGATGAATTTTAGTGGAGTTAAATGAATTTGAATGGTCATTTGGCCAAGTAAGCATACTGACATAGTTATCTCAGAAATGACAGAAGCTAGCATTACCAAGTATTGTGCAAATGTTGGTCACATGACTCATATGTGAAGTTGCAGATTTTGATGTGCCACCTACATTGACCTGTTTTTATGGGCAAAAACCTCATAATTTTAGCCTATTTCAGCTTAAAATGTTTATGATGAAACTGTCAAGTTGAATTGTTCAATTTTTCAAAAGAATTATCGTAGGACATGGTTCTTTCAATCATATCAGAAAAACTTAAGTTGGTCTTATGGCCATTATTATGTCTAACTCAAACTGAGGACTGCAGAACTGTTCTACTACAAAATTATTGTTTCAATTATAACTTCTGTAACATTGCACAAAAATTATTCGTAGGTGGCCTTTGTTCAGGTTTACTTGAATGATTTTTTGCAGAATTATTGGACCTGTAACAATGAACAAAATGCATCTTTTATTATTCTAGATATTTTGATAACAAGTTTATGAATATGTCAGCTTGAAAAGAAAAACCTTTTAGCCAAAGTCTTTCAGTATGTGTAAACAGATTTGCCAACAGGCCAAGATTGTGTCTGTATATTTACATAGGTTAAGAAAATGCCAATTGTTTCAGATTTGGCAATAGATCAAGAGTTCATTCAGACCAGCCAGATATAGGTCAAGAGTTCAGTCAGTGCAGCCAAGCACAAGGCATGTGATCCCCTCATGGGTGACATGTGAACACCTCATGGGCACCATGTGATAACCTCATGGGTGTCATGCCCCTCAGGGCTGCTTGTAGAGCCAATCTTTTTATAGCTTTGGCAGACTGCCAACTGTATCAGATTAGGCAACAGGTCAAGAGTTCACTCAGTGCAGCCAGGCACAGGTCAAAAGTTCACCCAGTCTAGCCAGGTGCAGGTCATGAGTTCACTCAGTGCAGTAGCCTGAGCTAGCAAATTTGTCACAGTTCACTCGGGGCAACTGCCTTTCTCACCTAAGCGTGGTCAGCCCCATGCATCAGACTTAAGGTAAGTTTGATGTATTGGCCTAATATTTTGACCTGTCTATGTGTCTTTGATGGGTTTCTGGTTCACAAGACAGGTGTCACCACCTACAATGACATTTGCACAGTGTGTGACTTTTGTGCCTACTTATTTCTATAGAGGAATTTGATATATCATCCTGAAATTGGGCATATTTATACCTATCGTATTTTAATTATCGTATACTTGTCGTATACAAGACTGGTGGTGCCACCTACAATAATTTTTTGCACAGTGTGTGTCCCTGCTTATTTCTCAGGAGGGGTTTGATATATCAGTCTGAACTTGGGCATATGTATATCTCTGAAACCTTTTTGTATACAAGACTGGTGGTGCCAGCTACAATCATTTTTAGCTCAGGTGACTGTAAGTCAACTGAGGTATAGGAATGGTGCTTTGTCCGTTGTCTGTCTGGACGTCCGGCCGTCCGTTTGCAGGGCACAAATCATAACAGCTGGTCCTAGAAACTTCTAATTGAACATCTGGGGAGGTCAATAAAAAATTTCCTTGAAAACCTGAAATTAGGTCACTGCGACCTTTTTCCTTTGAGCTATGGAGCTTGAAAGTACCCCCCAGGATAGTAAAAAATTTGATACAAAACCTCCAATATCTTGATAATTAATGCATGGTTTGTCATGAATTTTGTCTTGAATATTGACCATGACTAGTTTTGTCAGTTCCTGAAACATGGTGGTTTTCCTATTTTAACAAATATTTTTCTATTTATTTACTATAAAATGACAACAATCATGTCAGTTTCTCAGCTGTCATCACATTAGTCTGCCACGTATGGACTCCATTTATCTGTGATATGGAGTCCGACTGTCTGGCGGTGAGAGTTCGCCCTGCGGTACATGGAGGGACCTGTAACATGAAATACCACGGCTTGTTGTGCGATAGAAAAGCAATCTTGCATTTATATATAGAAATAAACTTATTATGTATCAAATTAAATCGATATATCACCTTTATGTGCGCCTGTAAATGTTTTTTTTTATCATTTGAACTGCCGGAGTTCAGTTGTTGCATGCACAACAGGACACTGCCGGAAAAGGAATCCCATGCAAATTAGGTGGGCAATCTATGCCAAAGAGGAATTCAGGGGGACTTTTCCCAGGAATGCCAGTGCCGTGCACTAGGGTAGACCATATTTTCATAAGCATCCTTCCCATAATACATCGCATGTTGTCAATTATGCTAATTTCCTATTGGCTGTTCCAACTTGAAGGCCCCAGCGGCCCAACGGAGACGAAGTAATATCTGACTTCATTCAGAGTAAGTGCCCATACTTTATTTTATACTGATCATTCAGCAAAAGTTTTGGTCACATCAGAGTCTAAGCATCTGTAACAATAATAATATGTGGGGTTTGTTTGGTGTCCTCACGCTTCACAAGGCATATACGTGTCTGAGGGGTTTGTACGGATCCGTACAAACTTGGATAGTATAGACTCTCCCCCCCAGAGGCTGCAGCGGTTGTATTGTTTACTATATATGTCAGCCCTGCAAGACTGCAGCAATCATCACATCTGGTGTCCGAAAACCTGGTGTGTTTATTGATCACAAGTGGATGCCCTATACTAGTCACCCTGTCTGTCAGTCTGTCTGTTTGTATGTCTGTCTGTCTGTCAATCCGTCCATCCACACAAGTTAGTTTCCAGATGATAACTCCAGTTAAGTGTGATATATTGGTTTCAAACTTAACTTATAAATGGCCCACCACTAAGGAATGTGTATGCATTTGAAGCCAAACTTTTCATCGCAAACGTCCATCTAAAAGATATTGCTAACCTGCCACTAGGGGAAGATTCTGTTTGATTTTTGGGTCATAGGTCAAGGTCACAGGGCCCATCCATTCACAAATTAGTTTATTGGTGATAATTCTGCTTTGGATAGACAGACTGGCTACAAACTTGATTTAATAATGAACAACCACATATATAAATTCATTTTGATTTTTAGGGTCCAGCGATCAAAGTTGAAGGTCACAGAAGCCACATCTTTAAAAAGATTGTGGATGCACTGTAAATCAAACTTTTCAATCTGAACTTTCCAACGTTCACGCATGGCTTACTTGCCCAAAGTGAGGAAACCTGTAGAATTTAAGGTTATCTAGTCAGAGGTCAAGGTCACTTTTTGAAAGATTTTTACAATAATCCTAATGCTGCAAGTTCAAGGATATTAAGTTCCAAGATTTTTTGGTTACAAGGTCATTGGTTAAGGTCACAGGACTGTCATTCTGAAAAATTTCTTTCAAAATATCCTTATAGACAAATTCAACTGAGCGTTGAGACCCATGGGTCCCTAGTTGTGTTGTGTGCACCCATGCCAGAATTTCAGCAGTGATGTTTGTGTAATTGTTTCTTATTCAAAATGTTTAGTACCTGCATTGTTCATATACATGAGAAGTCATGGTCTAGCATCGAAGCATTATACCTGGTGTATTTCCCAATGCACAGGTTTGCATTAGGCCTGTAGGCCTTGTTTTATAAAGAAGTGCATAATTAGCTTAGCTGACTATAAATCATCTGAGCTATAGTCTTGGTCCATTGTCCGTCGTCCATCTCTCCTGTCTTGCAGTCTGTCTGTCCGTTAGACTGACATGTTTTGAAACCTTTAGAACTACGAATCCAAAATTTGGCATACAGTTAGATGTCCCCAAAATCTCCTACCATACCAAAAATTGGGTCAATATGACTTTGTTCCTTTCAGTTATTTTGGAAATACCTCAAATTTCCATTAAAAACCTATTATTGCACCTCAGGACTGCCTAATATAAAAGTCACTTATATGTTTTTCTTAATATTTACAAGAAGTAATCTCCTATATATTTCCTATATACAAGCCAGAAATTAAATCCCTTAAGTGTTATTTCTTTAAGTTATGGGCCCGAACATAAATCAGGAAAAATATTTACTCACTGGACATAAAAAAATTGAAACTAGAGACTTTTTTCCCCCCAAGTATATTTGTTTAATTAAGATTCAGTTGTATACCCAATATTAGATCTGAATTTTGTAAAAAAAAATAGTACAAAAATAAAATCAGTACCCTAAATTTTGCCCAATTTTTGATCATGGCACTTTTTTTTCTGTGAGTATTATTGATTTAATTTTTGTAGCATGTAAACTTAAGTATTTTATTTGTTAAAAATCTGAAATTTGAAAAGAAAAGCTTGAAAATAAGGCTAGTTATTGATTTTTTTCTTGAGGCTCTATTGTAGTCATTTGCTTTGATTACAGATTAGAGGAGCAGGGCCCCACTCTAGGTCACTGGAAGTCGGTTATGCCAGGGTTTCTGATTTGTTACTGTCACTGGGGGAGAGCCCCTGCTGTGACAGGTGTACAGTTATTCTCCTATCAGTAATTCAGGGTGTAATCCAGAAGATGCCATGTTGTATTAATGTAGCATTTTTAAAGAAATCAGATTCCTTTTAAATGATTTTAACAAATATAATTAAACCCATCAGTATGCATAAATTTTATAATCTGTTTTATATTCACAGTTGGACAGTTAATCATCTATTTATTTCCATTTATCATCAGTCTGTTTTTTATATCCTTTGATTGACAGTTAGTAATATATATATATATATATATATATATATATATATATATATATATATATATATATATATATATATATATATATACACAGATTAGAGACCAGATGGCACAGAGAGTTTTGATAACAGGCGCATCAGGTCTGCTGGGCCGTCCATTTTTCAAAGAATTCTCAGCTGACAGCTCTTGGCAGACACTTGGTTTGGCTTTCTCAAGGCTTGGAGAGAAATACAGGAAAGTTGACATCACCAACCCTGCTGAAGTAGAACAAGTTTTCAATGATTTTAAGGTCTGTTTTGTCATTTGGCTCATGCATAACTATTTAAATTGTATTTATTTTTGAAAGAATTTGAGTTCTAGTGAAATGTGTCATATTAAACCTCAAAGAGAATACATATTTTTTTTAATGTTGTGATTGTAAATAAATGGTCAGTTTAAAGGTAATGAAATACATTGGCAAAAGGTTTGCTTCTCAGGCAAGTTTTTTCCTAAATCACTTTGAGAGGGCGAATATTTGTTTATCTTTATTATTATAAATTTTTTATTAGGATTAAAAATGAATTGAAAATGATTAGGGGACAACATAATAATGATATCATTGTTTTTCTGGGCTTTTAAAATCAATAGAAACTTGTTTCTCTTTTTACACTCTAGATGGCAGCATTCAAAAATGTCATCTAAATTCAGGTGAATACTGTGTAGTGAAAGCAATAAAATCTTACTGTGTTCTTCATCAGCCAACAGTAGTGATACACTCAGCTGCTGAGCGCAGGCCAGATGTTGTAGAGAAACAGGAGGACAAAACCAGAGCGTTAAACGTAGACGCCACCAGATGTGTCTGTGAACAAGCAGGTAAGTAACAGAGACCTGACAGTCAATGTCAAGCATAAAAACAGTCCAATATTATATGGATATTGTTTGTACTCCTTTAACATTGTTCATAAGTCATTGAAATTTCATATATGAAACCTTAATCAGGGAATTTTAGAAATGGTTTAAAAAAAGGCTATGGCAGATATTTCGCCCCGCCTCCAGCCAAGTTAAGATTGAGTAGAGACAAGTTTATCATGAGGTGCCAGTGATATTTCATTAAGCCAGATTAACACCAAGAACTTGATTATTTGTCTAGGTTTTCTGAGTTCACACATCTTTAGTATTTGATAAGATTTCCATAAGCATGAAGCAAACCCTTTCTGTTACAAATCTGTAGGTACAGTGAAAGCTGAGTGAGATGTTTCCTATAATGTAAAAAAGTGTCAAAATTTGTACATAATCTTGCTTCTATCAGAGAACACAGGAATTTATCCCGGGGGTCACACAAGTGAACTGGGTGGGGCATTTTATCACAACACCAACTTCGCTGATCCCACCACTGCCACCATTTGTAACAGGTAAAAATAGAATATGGGTTGAATATGGATTCCTACCTGTAACCTGTGACACACAAGTATGATGATTGCTTTGCTAATAAAGCAAACTTCACTAGTAAGGCCAGTAAAAATGCTTTTGTGTGTTTGTTCACATCTCTCCCTTTTTCTCTCTCTCTCTCTCTCTCTCTCTCTATATATATATATATATATATATATATATATATATATACATATACATATTTATATATATATATATATGATATCATCCATTTCAGTGAAACATGGAGCCTTTGTAATGTACATCAGCACTGATTATGTGTTTGATGGTAAGAACCCTCCATATCAACACGATGCGGAGCCTAATCCCCTTAACAAGTATGGTATGAGTAAGCTGGAGGGGGAGAGAGTGACATTTGATGTTAGTAAAGGTAAGCACAGGTAATTACTATTCATTAGCACAGGTAAATCATTATCATCTTCATATTTAGAGAAAGTAGAAAACAGAAACTCGGAGAGCCAAATCTAAATCACCTGTAGTAAATTTACTCCTCCCTGCTAAAGAAAACCAGCTTCAAGAAATGCTAAATAAAACCGATGAATCCATATTATTATTAATCAACTTCAGAATCATCCATTCATGAGAAAAAAGTGTGAAAATTTATGTAAAAAGTGGGAAAAAAATTAAATTTATTCTTTTCCTGGGAGGAATAGCACTGATTTTGCTGGTTTACAACCCAAAACAGGTGGAGTTATCTTGTCAAGACTGGAGTCATTTCAGCAGATAATTTCATAGCTAACTCGGACTTAAAATGTCACATGGTGTGAAAATTACCAAATGTGCACTTACGCTACTTTATTCCTTCTTCCAGGCATTAGTAGGAGGTGTGAAACAAAATTTTTATATTAATGTACTTAAATAAAAAAGTATGATTGTGTGTTTTTTGAGAAATTGATCACTATCAGATTCCTTCAATTTCTGTCACACATAATCTTTCAGTCAACATTTTTACTTGTTCAAATGGAAATTGTGGATAATGCCTCAAGTCTGATGTAGCTAGGTGACCTGATTTTTTATGACACCACTACCGTTGTCAGCATTTGATTCAATTCAGCGATTGAGATCTTCTCAGAGTTTAGGTGGGGCTGGGGCACTACAGGGATCGGATATGTCACATACAAAGTTAGTGCCATGTGCCCTTAACAAGCCTAATATGGTATGTCATCTTACATCCTATTGAGGCCTTTATTATTGTAAATATTTCTCTCCATTACCATTTAACAAAACTATTAATTATTTTCCAGATAACATAGTTTTACGAGTACCGTTGTTGTACGGTCATACTGAGTTCATTGATGAAAGTGCGGTCACCACATTGTTTAAGAAGGTGAAGCAGGTCAATGAAACTTGTGTGATGTCTGATTACGAGCGTCGTTTTCCTACACATTGTGATGATGTCGCATATGTTGCTAAAAAGCTTGTTGAGAAAAAAATTCAGGTGAGAAATTATCTGCAGTTCATTTTCTCTGATTTGGGATATTTATTTTAATAATTAAACTATTAAGTTGTACTTAATTCATTTTAAGTTCTGATTAACATTTCTCTTCTATGACATTAAAAGTTTATTATGATGTACCTTTTGCCATTTTAGGGTAAGATCAAAGCCAAGGTTGTTCAGATTCAAGTTTCATTTATTGTCAGTCAGATAAATCTGTATCTATTTCTTTATCAGTTTGTAATACAAAGAGCCCTGTGACTGGTAGAGACATCTGTAGGAATAAGGCCAGACTAATCCAAGCTTGTAGAATATAATGAATTTACAAATGACTTTCTTAATTTATTTGAACCTGTGTTTCAATTTATGCGGTGTTACCTCATTCATTCATTACCCATTTTTTTGGCCAAATTCAGTCACAGTCAAAATGTAATAGTAGTTTACTGTATTACCTGCTTGATAACCCAAACTTGATGCAAGTCCAGTTACATATGTTATGGAATCGAGATCAGCCAGTTCTCTTTTAGTAACACACCATTTTCTTGGCAGTAATAAAACATAATATAGATTTCAGTATTATGTGACCTAACGTGGATGAAAGCAGCAATATTGTTGAACATTTTGTGAACCTGGCGTGATGATTGACGTGAAAATTTGTATAAATAGCTAGCCTTAGAAAATTTGGACATTAGGCAAATGTCAGGGACAAAAATCCTAGGAGAAAAATGTTGAGGCCATAAATTCTGGGACACTGGTCATGTGACCAAAACAAGGGGCCACCAGAACTAATTGCTCTGATATTGCATCAGGCTCCAACAGCCCTTGCTACTGATTTCATCAGTTTGTAACAGGTCAGCATATTGCACCACCCTGTGCAAGGGTTCGAGACCTTATAAACTCCCGGTCTGGGTAGCAGGCGGGGGAAATTACACTGAGAATCTGCCAACGCCAGGTACGACAGCAAGGACAATACTGGCAATAGAGATCATGAGATGCTGATGCTGCACCATAGGGGTGAGGGGGCTGATGGCTGAAGTAACCTGGTGATAATATATGTTAAGAATAGAGAATAAGAAGAACCTGTACTATGTCACATTGAAGCCTACTGGTAAGCTAGAACTACTGGAGTGTATCACTGGAGAATAATCAATATAGTAATTTGTGAACCTGGATATATCTATATATATACTGTGTATATATATATGTGTCAGATGAGGAATAAAGACGAGATATTCCCCTTTGGAGGACTACATTATATTTATATGGGACACTGAACACAAACAGCTCACACGAGCTGCCACGACACAAACAAAGAAAAAAAAATGGGTTCTCAGGCAGTACACATATCAATTTTTACCCCCTCCCCTTAATCAAGTATATCTATGCTGTGGAAATTTATTGATTTGAAACTCCATCCACTTGAACATTTCTTTTTAAAAAAATAAAATCATAAAACTGTTTTAATATGAATTTACCTGTTAAGTATAACAATCCTTTTATTATCATATTTTCCCCTGATCAAATGAATTTTTTAACAAATATTAAATATAAAGGTAAAAAAATCACCTCCAACACACTGATATTTTAAAAAAAGTGATTGAGAAAGAAACCAGCATTTTTTATATGCCTTATGATAAACTCTGTCAGTAAATCCATGATCTGAGAGTCTGTTTAATATTTTCAGGATCCCTCTGTATCTGGAGTGTACCACTGGAGCGGAGACGAGAATATGACAAAATATGACATAGCTGTGGCAATGGCACAGATATTTGGTCTTCCAACCAGTCACATACAGGCACAGAAAACTCCCTCTGGTGGTGCGCCAAGGCCTTATGATGCACATCTGGATCCTTCTAGGATAGAGGCCTTGGGAATTTGTAAAAGAACCCCATTTCGTGAGGGTATTGCTGAATGTTTGAAATCATACATGGACAAGTAACTCTAGATCACGGTTATATGGACTGGTACTGGTATTTATAGCTTAGCCATCTTACATTATTGTAATTTTATTGAATGTTGAGTCTTTCTGGACATGATAGGATTCAGAAGCCGGGGGGGGGGGAGGGGTCCAGGGGGTCCGGACCTCCCCCCCCCTTTCATCAGAAGCAACGTTTTTTAAGGGCTTCAGATGGAATTTTTTGCGGCCTGGGGACCTTTTTATTATTTAGGGTTTTCTTAAGTCCTCCTGAGTCGGACCCCCCCCCCCCTTTTCCTAAATCCTGGATCCGCCCCTGGGATTCAAGTAACTAAACCCTGTAAAGAGTAAGTTGATCCTACACATGTAAATTAGGCTAATTAGGTGAATCATGTTGTTGAGACTAAATTTTAATATTTAAACAGTGTTCTTAAAAGTATTGAGCATTGGATAATCCTTGGCTCAATGAAGAAAAAAACACCCTGCAAATGAAGGTTGTTGTTTATATAATATATACATGTGTATATATATATATATGTTTGACTTTGAATATGATGTCAGAACAAACAGTAGCTAATTATGTAATCAGATAATCTTATAACCAAGGAAACAGGATTTAGTAGGCATTCTGATATGACTGATAGAGCCTACTTTAGTGAACTGTTAGGTTTTAAGAGTAACACTGCTGTTAATCATATCAGTATACAACATGTTTGGGTAAGGCTTGTAGTTAAGATTTTTTAAAGACTTGGAAATGTTCTGTCTTGTTGTTCTTTGATAATTTTTGTTAAAAAGTTGAGAGAGCAATTTCAAAATTATTATTAATGGTGTATATATATATATATATTAGATCTTATACAACTCGGATATAGATGTGATAAACATTCCATAAAAAATTTGGTCTCAGTCAATCAATATTATTGATTCAATTAAGTATTATCAAGATGTGAGAGAAAAGGGAACACTGCTCAATTGTTGAAAGATGTTGAGCTATAAATCTGAATAAAATAATGATATCAGAACTGGATTTCTTTTTTGTATTGTGTGTATGCTTCAGATCTTATATGTACAGGAGGTTTATATTATCAAGTTTTCTTGAAAAATTGCCCGAATCACCTTCATATTTCCAAGTTTGGACCGCCCTATATCTGAGGCCTTTGACCTTATTAAATAGTCTGGGTCGCCCCAGGCCTGTCAAATCACTTTTAAATGGAGTTACTTTTTTGTGAAGATTTATTGTTAATGACGCTAATAACTTTTTTTTATTGTTACAGATGTCTCTTATTGTGTGCGGCAGTTTTGCATGTGTCTGTGTAGCGATAGTATTGTCCGTTGCCATGGGAGACGTGCGAGCCGGGCCGGCCCACGTGTCACCCTGACATGTAAAAACAGCACTCCTGCTGATTTGGAACTTTCTGGGCTGTTCGCCTCCAGAAGCGGATCCGGGGAGGGATCCGGATCTCCCCTCACCCCCCCCCCTTTTTTAGCTCAGCTGACTGAAAGTCATCTGAGCTATAGCGATCACTCTTTGTCCGTCGTCCGTCTGTCTGTCCGTCTGTTAACCAGGCACAAATCGTAACCGCTGGACATAGAACCTTGTAACTTGGGATTCTGAGAGGTCTATTATTTTTCGATTTTTTACGAATTTTTTTCTATATTTTTGAGACCTTTAAAAATGTGAACATCTATTAACAAGGCACAAATCGTGAAGACTGGACCTAGAATCTTAATTCTTGACACACTGAGAGGTCCATGAAAAATCTCCTTGGAAACCAGAAATTAGGTCTCTGTTACCCATATCTTTTGAGATATGGGGCCCCAAAGTATCCCCCAGAGTAGTCAAAAATTTTATACAAAAACTTAAATATCTCAATAACTACATCTCTGATGGTCATGATTTTTGGCATACATATTGATCATGAGATGTTCCATTAGTTGCTGCAGACTGGTGGCTCCACCTGTATTGTTTGATTTTTTACGATTTTTTTCTCTATTTTTGAGACCTTTAAGGATGCTGGTACTGTTAACGTGGCACAAATCGTAACGACTGGACCTAGAATCTACATTCTCGACACACTGAGAGACCTATGAAAAGTCTCCATGGAAACCAGAAATTAGGTCTCTGTTACCCTTATCCTTGGAGCTATGGGGCCCCAAAGTACCCCCCAGAATAGTAAAAAATTTCATACAAAAACTTCAATATCTCATTAACTACATCATTGATGGTTATGATTTTTGGCATACATATTGATCATGAGATGTTTCATCAGTTTCTGCAGACTGGTGGCGCCACCTGTATTTTTCAATTTTTAGCTCAGCTGACTATAAGTCATCTGAGCTATAGTCGTGGTCCATTGTCCGTCGTCCGTCTGTCTGTCCGTCCGTAGATGTGGCACGTTTTGAAACCGTAAGACCTAGGAATCCAAAATTCAGCATAATGTTAGATGTCCCCAAGATCTCCTACCAAGCCGAAAACTGGGTCTTTGCGACTTCGTTCCTTTGAGAAATTAAGGAAAAACCTCAATTTTTTATTAAAATCCTATTTTCACTTTTCAGGACTGCCTAATATCAAAACCACTCATCTGTTTTTCCTCATATTTACCATAAATATTCCTCTATATAGTTCCTATGTACATGCCAGAAATTAGGTCTGTATTATATAATTTAAAAAAGTTATGGACCCAAACATAATGCATTTTGGAAAAAATCAGGAAAGACATTTGATCACTTAACACAAAACATGTTAAAGCTATGGACTTTTTTTCCAGTAATATAACTTTATTTTATCAAAATTAAATTGTATACCCAAAATTAGATCAAAATCTTTTAAATTTTTTAAAATATTAACAAAAATAAAAAATTGGTACCTTAAATTTTGCCCAAATTTGACCATGGCACGTTTTTTTCCTGTAAGTTCTGTGAATCTTATTTTCACAGCATGTACAAATAAGGATATAATCTGTTAAAGTCTGAAATTTGAAAATAAAAGCTGCAAAATTAGGCTAGTTATTGAATTTTTTTGGAGGCTCTTGTTGTATTCCCTTACATTGTCAAGCAGTCCACTGTGGTCACTGTTGGTCATTTAGTGCAGCTCTCTATGCTCCCAAGGTTGTTGGCATAATTTTAGATGTCCCCAAGATCTCCTACCAAGCTGAAAACGGGGTCTTTGCGACTTTGTTCTTTTGAGAAATTAAGGAAAAACCTCAATTTTTTATTAAAAACTTATTTTCACATTTCAGGACAGCCTAACCAAGAAACCACTCACCTGTTTTTCCTCATATTTACCATAAATATTCCTCTATATAGTTCCTATGTACATGTCAGAAATTAGGTCTGTATTATATGACTTAAAAAAAGTTAAGGGCTCAAACATAATGCATTTTGTAAAAAATCAGGAAAGATATTTGATCATTTAAAACAAAACATTTTAAAGCTATGGACTTTTTTCCAGTGATATATCTTTAATTAATCAAAATTTAATTATATACCCAAAATTAGATCAAAATCTGTTAAATTTTTTAAAATATTAGCAAAAATAAAAAATAGGTACCTTAAATTTTGCCTAAATTGACCATGTTACGTTTTTTTCTTATAAGTACATTTGATTTAATTTTCACAGCCAGTTTACATGTGGATTTAATCTGATGAATTTTGAATTTGAAAGTATAAGCTTAAAAATTAGTCTAGCTATTGAAGTTTTTTAGAAGCCTTAATGTATTTGTATTTTCTAGCATCATGACCCTACTTTTGTTTACCTGGTAAACCAAAAATTGGCATAATGTTAGATGTAATTGTAAATATTCATATTCTTCCATACATTTCCTATGTACATACCAAAATTTTGGTCAGTATTGCATAATTTGTTGAAGTTACAGGCCAAAACATAATGCACCTTTTAAAAAATCAGGATATATATTTACTCACTTAAAATAAGAATGGCTGAGACTTTTTTTCAGGAATATAACATCATTTAATCAAGATTCAATTGTATACCGAAAATTAGATCTGAAAAATGCATTTTTTTAAGTTATTAGCATAAATATAAAATTAGTACCTTAAATTTTGCCCAACTTTGGCCATGGCACGATTTTTTCCTGTAAGTACTGTGGATGTTATTTTCACAGCATGTACACATAAGGATTTAACCTGTTTAAATCTGAAATTTGAAAATAAAAGCTGCAAAATTAGGCTAGTTATTTAATTTGTTTGGAGGCTCTTGTTGTATTCCCTTACATTGTCAAGCAGTCCACTGAGGTCACTGTTGGTCATTCAGTGCAACTCTCAATGCTCCCCAGGCTATTATGTAATCCCATCACTCAGGCAAGCCCTCTCTCTTGTTGAGCTTGATCAGGCTGCCAGCATAAATACCACAGGGAGCCTTTCTCTCCCCCCCCCCCCCCCACCCCATTCTGTTGACAGACGTTTAAAGAAATCAATTTTCTTTTAAATGATTTTAACAAATATAATTGAACCCATCAGTATGCTTAAATTATTATAAAATATGAAGCACATTATGGATAAATAAAGACACAATTAAAAATTGTGAAATCTAAATCAAGTATTATTTTTAGATATTTATTGTTTTGCAGATTTAGAAAATATATTTTTGTGGTAAAAAATAAATAAACATTTGTATGCATGATGTGGTGTTATCTGACAAGATTGAGATTTATGATGATGCAAATGAGAATTATGAATCAACTTTTATATTCAGATATATATGTTAAATTGGAAATGTATTGAAATATAAACTTAAACTAGAAAATAATTGATGTGATGAAAAAAAATGAGGATTTAATACAAACAATTGTTCATTATTTTCCTGCCTCAGCAGAATTTGAGATCAGGCTTTGTTTGCCCTGTTTTATGTTGTTAATTAGCTATATTTCAACTGTATACATTTCATAAAAAAATACATATATATTTAATAATATATATTATACCAAAAAATAGATTCAATTGAACAAATGTGTAAACTACTGAAATGTCAACAGTTAATCTAAAAACCAGCTAATGATCATGGTATAGTACAGATCATTTGTTCACAAACTGCTCACATGCTTTAGTTTCAACATTAGGAAACACATGGTCAGGTCACAAAATATTTTTTGCAACAATTTCTTGCTCATCAATACAAACCAATCATATAAACCAACCATGGCCTTTATTACCTCTTCCTCTTACACTTTATCTCCATTTGATATTATTTTGGATTTTTACCTTCAAGGTTAACGTCAGCTGAGCACAGTGACCCATAGGTCCCTTGTTACGTATTGTTTTGTCTATTTTTGAGACCTTTAAAAATGTGAACAGCTGTTAACAGGGCACAAATCATAAAGACTGGACCTAGAATCTTCATTCTTGACACACTGAGAGGTCCATGAAAAGTCTCCATGGAAACCTGAAATAAGGTCTCTGTTACCCATATCCTTTGAGCTTTGGGGGGCTCCAAATAACCCCCAAGAATAATGGAAAATTTGATAAAAACAAACTCCAACATCTCAATAACTACAACACTAATGGTCGAGATTTTCAGCATACATATTGATCAAGAGGTGTTCCATCAGTTCCTGCAGACTGGTGGCGCCACCTGTATTTTTTCAAATTTTAACGATTTTTTTTCTCTATTTTTTAGACCTTTAAGGATGTAGTTATCTGTCAACAGGGTACAAATCGTAACAACTGGACCTAGAATCTTCATTCTTGACACAGGGAGACCCATGATAAGTTCCATGGAAACCTGAAATTAGGTCTCTGTTACCCATATCCTTTGAGCTATGGCACTCAAAAGTACAGCTCAGAATAATGGAAAATTTGATACAAAAGCTGAAGTATCTGAACAGCTAATGCAGAGATCATCATGATTCTTTGCATGGATATTGATCATGGAGTGTTTCATCAGTTTCTGCAGACTGGTGGCACAACCTGTATTTGTTCGGGGTTTTTTTTACAAATTTTTTCTCTATTTTTGAGACCTTTAAAGATATGAACATCTGTTAACAGGGCACAAATCATAAAAACTGGACCTAGAATCTTCATTCTTGACACACAGGGAGACCCATGAAAAGTCTCCATGGAAACCTGAAATTAGGTCTCTGTTACCCATATTCTTTAAGCTGTATGGCTCCAAAATACCCCCCAGAATAATGGAAAATTTGATACAAAAACTGCAGTATCTCAATAACTACAACACTGATGGTCATGATTTTCGGCATACATATTGATCATGAGCTGTTCCATCAGTTTCTGCAGACTCGGTGCGCCACCTCTATTTTTTTCAAATTTTAACGATTTTTTTTTCTCTTTTTTTGAGACCTTTAAAGATGTGGTTATCTGTCAACAGGGTACAAATTGCAACAACTGGACCTAGAATCTTCATTCTTGTCATGCAAGGAGGCCCATGAAAAGTGCCTATGGAAACTTGTAATTAGGTCTCTGTTACCCATAACCTTCAAGCTATAGGACTCTGCAGTATCCCTCAGAATAATGGACAATTTGATACAAAAGCTGAAGTATCTGAACAACTAATGCGGAGATCATCATGATTCTTTGCATGGATATTGACCATTAAGTGTTTTTTATTAGTTTCTGCAGACTACTGGAGCCACCTGTATTTTTGTATCCGCAAAACGAAGTTTTGCGGATACTATGTTTTTGACCGGGTTCCTCCGCCGCCGCCACGTTCATTTCCAGAGTGCTCCTCTAAGCAAAATGGACCAGTTTTTCCGAAACTTACACCAATTATCGGGTTAAATGTGAACAAGTGCCTTACCAATTAGCGTTGACCTCTGACCTTTCCTCTATCCAGCGTCCAATTGTGCGTCTGTTTCCACACATAAACCCTCATATCTCGGGAGCCGTTTGACCGATCAGGAAATAAAATTTATACAAATGTAGCCCTTGGATTGCTTCATAACATACACAAAAATTGGTGGCGCCACCTGTAACCAAGTTTGCAGTGTCCATCTGTTCATCTGCCTTGGGTTAAAATCACTCATATCTCTGCAGTGAATTGACTAATTCACCTGAAATTCGTCATGCCTATACATCCTGGATAGCTTTCCTGATTTTATGACAGGTGGCGCCACCTTCATTCACATTCACGCTGATCACATCCAAGCTCATATCTCAGGAGCTGTTTGACCGATCAGGAAATAAAATTTATACAAATGTAGCCCTTGGATAGCTCTATAACATGCACAAAAAATGGTGGGGCCACCTGTCACCATGTTTGCACAGTGTCCATCTGTTCATCTGCCTTGGGTGAAAATCACTCATATCTCTGCAATGAATTGACTAATTCACCTGAAATTCGGCATGCGTATACATCCAGGATAGCTTTCTTGATTTTATGACAGATGGCGCCACCTTCATTCACGTTCACGCTGATCACATCCAAGCTCATATCTTGGGAACCGTTTGACTGATTGGGCCAATATTTTGCATGCGTATAGATCTCACATAGCTCTATAACATACGCAAAACTGATGACGCCACCTGCAACCATTTTTGCACAGTGTCTGTCTGTTTGTCTGCCATGGGATAATGTCACTCATATCTCGGCAGTGGTTTGACATATCTGCCTAATATTTGCAGTTTTATACATCCTTGATAGCTTTCTTGATTTTATGACAGGTGGTGCCACCTACATTCTAGTTTATGCTGCAGACATCCAAGCTCATATCTCGGGAACCGTTTGAACGATTGGGCCAAAATTTTGCATGTGTATAGATCTCACATAGGTCTTTATCATACGCTAAACTGGAGGGGCCACCTGCAACCATTTTTGCACAGCGTCTGTCTGTTTGTCTGCCGTGGGCTAAAATCACTCATATACATGTAGTGGTTTGACTTTTCTGCCTAAAATTTTGCATATGTATACAACTTGGACAGCTTTCTGGATTTGTGGTTGGTGGCACAATCTACATACACATTATATTGCTTATATGCAACATACCGCACTCTATTTCCCCTTGCCACTCAATCCATGCCTCACTTCACCCGTTCCACTCTGATTTTGGCGGATACACGCAGTCACTTGTCGGCTAACCGTATTCTAGTTTTTTAAAGTTTACACATTTTTTCTCTATTTTTGAGATATATAAATACAGACCAAATCTTGGCCTGTTGGTTTATCTGTTTGATGCTTCAGTTGAATGGGTATATACTACCATTCTGATGCTAAAATTTCCTTTTGCGAATCTCTTCCCAGTCAGCTGAGCGTCATGACCCATGGGTCACTTGTTTTTTTTGTAGCCGCCGCAACCTTTCTTTAAGGGTTTCAGACCAATTTTTCCGGCCTGGACCCCTTTTCCGGACCTGGGGACCTTTTTTTTTCAGGATTTTCATTAGTCCTTCTTGGTTGGACCCCTCCTTTTCCTTAATCCTGGATCCGCCCCTGTGCTCTATGAGCGCGTGGCTTTTAATGTTCTTTGGGCATGTGTTTTATGTATTTATGGGTTCTTTCGATTGTTCGTGAAATAGAAGTTTCTAGAATTTTCGGATGAAAAGTTATAAATAGGGGCTTTGTTTTAGAGTCGGAGGGGAGGAGAGAGAAATATTCCAGCGGACACGAAAGAGTGCGAGTCAGTTTTGGACCTATCTGATAATTGCAGTAGTGTCAGGGATTCTACGAACTCTATGCAGATTTAGTGCAGCCTGTCTCCAGTTTGCTTTCGGGATTATTACAAGAACTTCACTTCTGGATAACAACAGATTGATTTTGTAATTGAATTAAACTATTATTCTCTGAGAAGATTTATGTGAACTGTTCATCTGAATTATATGCTTTAAAGGACTTGTTATTGCTATGACAGTGAATGTATCCAGGTACTCTACACTTTATTTATTATACTGTGTAATTGAATTGGTTTGCTGTGGTACTGTTGTTATACTGTGTAATTATATTGATTTAGTGTATTGTAATGTTAGGGTTGTTTTAAGAATAAATTATAATTATTTGTTAACAAAAAACCCCACTGACTTCTTTTTTCATTCCCCTATACATTTCACACTGCCTAGTGTTACAGAATCTGAAATTTTTAATCTCCATAACAAAATTGATGCTCGTCACGACTACGTGATCTGATAATATTAGGTTTCGTTATATTATAAACTCCTGTTTTCACCAGCACTTTTTTCCTCGTTTCAGTAAAAGAGTTCAGATATTTACTATATCTTTCGAGCTATGAGTCCAGTCGGTACAAGATGGGACATTTTGCAATTTTTGTGTGGGCATGTGACCAGCATGTGTCCTAACGTGAAATATGCCCTTTCTCCAGGCAGGGCATGTGCACCATGCATGTTTGTGACTTTGGGAGTTATACATTTACCAGAGCATTTACTCTGTTTTTCGGTCATTTACCTTTGACAGACCTGTATCCGGCTGATCACACATCCTCTTGCAGTCAAGGGTAGTTGCTTCACCAGGTGTCAAAGTATTATAATTTTACCTTTGTTCCTTACTTGTATTTCCGGTAGCAGTTTTACGCAAAACATTTTTACGAGATTTTGTTGTGTTCGGGTAACGACAACTTGTCGACAAGGGACAGTCCATTAAAATATGGAGCTAATCTAGTAATTCCATTGATGGGCCGTTGTTAAGTGACACTAGAAGGTGTTGGCTTTGTACTTGAATCCACCTTTAAACGGGATTTGTAAACCGAACAGGATTTTTAAATTATGGACGGGATTTGTAAATCATAAACCGTATAGTTCTGATAAGATTTCGCTGCGATAGATCCTTTCAAGTTTCCACATGCCCCCATTAGGACACTATCACATACTTGGCATCATTCCCGATATTTCACGATGAAAAGGGCATTTCTTAGGTTTGTCTCCTGGGGAGATGCGTGACAAAGACTTCGTGCCACCACCGTCTGAACCCGTGCATTTTACAGTTTTGCCATATGAAAGATGTGCGCATGTGATCGTATGCTCCTCTGGCCCGTGCATGGTTGCAAGCAATACTAGAGCACATACACCTGTATAAATACGAGTGACACTGGGAATAACAATATGATCTCCAATAAAAGATGATAAAGCCGCTGTTCCCTTTGCATGCCGGCCAGTCTGTCAGCTGATCAGCCGGCTTCAGCCAACGCCCATTTATATAAATCAATAAACATTGCCTTTAATATCCCAGTGACGGACGAAGGGTCGTTCTTTGGTTGACTTTCTTATGTGGATCGTTGATGTATTAAAGGTATGTATTTTTAATATCACATGTGAGGATTTTGCTTTTAGAAAAAAAGACAATTCTTAGGCTTCAACGTTATTGGCGTCTCTAGCTCTCAGACGAAGGTAAGATGCGTTTTCAATCATTGACGATACTGCCATGCATTCATCTTAACGACCATTGTAACTGACGAAAAATAGATAAAGTAAACCATGAGTATTTCTGGGTCTACAGTTTTAGAGATTAAACAGGAATGTCAGGTACCAGCTCCTGTGTGTATGCATGAATGATGTTTATTATTTGACACGTTAAATCAACTGTTATTACATACGGAAACATGCTATGAAGTATACGAAGGCCTCTCAAGTCTTGCATTCTGAACTTCGTTAGGCCAACTTCTACGATCACACTACTAATGACACCAATTTTCGTGTACGGACGTATGTTAAACCCATTAAAAAACACACTAATTAAGACTCCCAACTCTGGGCCGAGTTTTCAAATTTAAAATTCTGATATGTCTTGATGCGGCCTGTTCGTGTTATCGTAATACCAGTTCCTGATCTTAATTCAGAAGCGGATCCAGGGGGACCCCCCCCCCCCTTTTTCACCCGATGCAACCTTTTTTAAAGGCTTTTAGACGAAATTTTGCGGCCTGGACCCCCCCCCCCCCCCCCCTTTTCCGGACCTGATGACCTTTTTTTAGGATGATCATTTAACCTCCTTGGTTGGACCCCCCCCCCCCCCCTTTTCCTAAATCCTGGATCCGCCCCTGTAATTAATTCATCATTTTCCAATTGGGCGGTTGAGTGTATTCGGATATGTGCATGGATTAAAGAAATTTGAAAAAATGTAGATGGCGTTTCTATATTTTGTGTAAGAAATAAAGCTATCCAAGGCGCATAAATATGTAAACGTTAAGGCCATTAAATTAAACCACTCCTGAGATATGTGCTTTTTACACAAAATGGACGCTGATGATATTTTAAAAATGTGGCACAACTTCGTGGTTATGTCATTAGGATGTATCTAAGCGAAGGCACAGGCAAGGTAATTAACTGTGCACGTTATGTTATGGACATATATATTGTCTTCCGCTCAGAGTCAGTGACGTAAAGGCGTGCTTCGGTCATTTACAAGCCGCACTACCGGAGTAAAAGTATATACGAGTGAAGTTACAAGTTCCGGACATTTCACAGTAACTGTAAAATGTAAAAGTACTTTATTTAATTTACTCAAATACAGTAGAACCTGTCTGAAATACCACCTGTCTAAATAACCAACCCTTATGTGAACCGAAAACATTCACATTACTGACCTTGTCTAATAAAACCACCTGTGAATTAAAGACCACATTTGGCCATTCTTATTACAGAGGTTTCACTGTAAATTATATTTGAAGATTCATCAAAATCAGTATATATATTTAATAGAATGCCGGGCTAAAATTATTCAATCGTGAGATTGCATGTTCTGTTTTGTGACAGTCAACATATTCTGTGTTTCCGGGGTCCCTTCATATAATGGATATGGTAAGTAAAAGGTTACCTTATATTAATGGTGAAAGGTTTTTTAGCTCAGCTGACTATACGTCATATATGGTATAGTCGTGGTCCATTGTCCGTCGTCCGTCCGTCTGTCCGTCCGTCCGTCCGTGGATGTGGCACGTTTTGAAACCATAAGACCTAGGTATCCAAAATTCGGCATGATGTTAGATGTCCCCAAGATCTCCTACCAAGCCGAAAACTGGGTCTTTGCGACTTCGTTCCTTTGAGAAATTAAGGAAAAACCTCAATTTTTATGCCCCCGCCACAAAGTGGCCGGGGCATATAGTTTTACCCATGTCCGTCATTCCGTCCTTCCGAAACAAACAGTTGTACGGACTTTTTTTTCGCAATGCCTGCAGATATTGGCCTGATTTTTGGTGTGTCGGCAGATATAGACCAGTTACAGATCGAGTTCGCATTTCGTCCCGGTTGGCCTACTTTTGACCGTTTTAGGGCTCCTAAACTTAGAAAATTTCATGAAAAATAGAAATTTCATGACAAATACACATGTACGGACTTTTTGTTCGCAATGCCTGCAGATATTGGCCTGATTTTTGGTGTGTAGGCAGATAATGACCAGTTACAGATCGAGTTCGCGTTTTGTCCCAGTTGACCTACTTTTGACTGTTTTACGGCTCCTAAACTAAGAAAATTTCATGAAAAATAGAAATTTTCATGACAAATACACATGCAGCACTTTTTTTCGCAATGCCTGCAGATATTGGCCTGATTTTTTGTGTGTGTGCAGATAATGACCAGTTACAGATCGAGTTTGCGTTTCGTCCCGGTTGACCTACTTTTGAACGTTTTACGCCTCCTTAACTTAGAAAATTTCATAAAAAAAATAGAAATATTCATGACAGATACACATGTACGGACTTTTTTCGCAATGCCTGCAGATATTGGCCTGATTTTTGGTGTGTGGGCAGATATTGACCAGTTACAGATCGCGTTTCGTCCCAGTTGACCTACTTTTGATTGTTTAACGGCTCCTGAACATAGAAAATTTCATGAAAAATATAAATTTTCATGACAAATACACTTGTACAGACTTTTCTTTGCAATACCTGCAGATATTGGCCTGATTTTTGGTGTGTGGGCAGATAATGACCAGTTACAGATCGAGTTCACGTTTTGTCCCAGTTGACCTACTTTTGACCATTTGACGGTGCTCTAACAGAGAAAATTTCATAAAAAAGTGCACATGTATTGACTTTTTTTCGCAGTGCCTGCAGACACGGGCCTGATTTTTGGTGTGTAGGCAGATAATGACCAGTTACAGATCGAGTTCTTGTTTTGTCCAAGTTGACCTTTTTTTGACCATTTGACTGCTCCTGAATATAGAAAGTTTCATGAAAAATAGAAATTTTCATAACAAATGCATATGTACGGACTTTTTGTCCTCAATGCCTGCAGATACCACCCTGATTTTTTCTGTGTGGGCAGATAATGACAGTTACAGATCGAGTTCGCGTTTCGTCCCGGTTGACCTACTTTTGATTGTTTTACGGCTCCTAAACATAGGAAATTTCATTAAAGACAGAAATTTTTATGGAAAATGCACATGTATGGACTTTTTTTCACAATGCCTGCATATACTGGCATGATTAGCTCAGCTGACTATAAGTCATCTGAGCTATAGTCGTGGTCCATTGTCCGTCGTCCGTCCGTCTGTCCGTCCGTCCTTCCGTAGATGTGGCACGTTTTGAAACCGTAAGACCTAGGAATCCAAAATTCAGCATAATGTTAGATGTCCCCAAGATCTCCTACCAAGCCAAAAACTGGGTCTTTGCGACTTCATTCCTTTGAGAAATTAAGGAAAAACCTCAATTTTTTATTAAAAACCTATTTTCACAATTTAGGACTGCCTAATATCAAAACCACTCATCTGTTTTTCCTCATATTTCCAATAAATAATCCTTTATATAATTCCTATGTACATGCCAGAAATTAGGTCTGTATTATTTAATTTAAAAAAGTTATGGGCCCAAACATAATGCATTTTTTAAATAATCAGGAAAGAAATTTTATCACTTAACACAAAACTTGTTAAAGCTAAGCACTTTTTTCCAGTAATATTACTTTTATTAATCAAAATTAAATTGTATACCCAAAATGAGATCAAAATCTTATAAATTTTTAAAAAATATTAGCAAAAATAAAAAATTGGTACCTTAAATTTTGCCCAACTTTGACCATGGCACGTTTTTTTGCTGTAACTGCTGTGGATTTAATTTTCACAGCATGTTTTTGTTAGCATTTCAACTGTTAACACCAAAAATTTGAAACCAGTTGATCAAAAACTGTAGATTTTATTCAAGTTTTCAAGCACCATGTCACATATTGCTAGTGTTATGCAGTTTGCTAGAGCTCAGCTCCCGAGCTTCAGCTCTAAGTTCCTTAAATTTGGCATACAGTTAGATTTCTCCAAAATCCCCTACCATGCCAAGAATTTGGTCACTAGGACTTAATTCCTTCGAGATATCAATGAAAAACTTAATTTTTCCATTAAAAACCCAATGTTACACTTTAAGACTGCCTAATATCAAAACCACTGATCTGACTTTGATCATATATAATATACATATTTTTCTATACATTCACTATGCACATGCCAGAAATGATGTCAGTATTGTGTATTTTTTTTAAGTTATGGGCCCAAACATAATGCACTTTGTAAAAAATCAAGAAATATATTTACTCCCTTAACAAGGGCATTGCTGAAGCTAGAGATCTTTTTTGTCAGGGATGTAACATTATTTAATCAAGATTCAATTGAATACCCAAAATTAGTTCTGAATTTTTCAAATTTTATAAGTTATTAGTATAAATATAAAATTAGTACCTTTAATTTTGCCCAACTGTGACCATGGCACGTTTGTTTCCCGTGAGCACTGTTGATATAATTTTCATATCATGCACACATAAGGATTTCAGCTTTTTAGTTTAGAAAGCTGAAAGAAATTTGCCAAATATTGTAGCTTTTATTAATGTTTTTTATGAGACCCTGTCAGACTTTGGCTCTCTCCAGCCCCTCTTGAGTCACCTGTATGTTGACTTTGTTGACCTTTCATCAAATTATGCACGCTTGAGGGGAGAATCCAGGCAGCTGATGGCCAGCCACAGTTGATCCAGGTGTTCAACCCAACTCATCTAGTAGTTTTAACCAACAACATAACAATAAACAATAAATTAATAAATTTTTATTGGTTTTTAATAACAAATTAAAGAAAAATAGAAAAGGAATTTGTTAGTTTATAATAACAGGAAATTAACTTGCAGTTACTGATGATATAAGAATCTTGTATCGATGGGTAGAATGTCACATATTCCAAATAACACCATGCAGTCACCTATGGCATTTTTTCAGTTCATTTTTAATGATAAAGAAGTAAATCATATTATTCATTACTAATCATTAAGGATTATATGAAGGAAATTAATGATAGACAAAGATGCAGTTGATAATATTAATCTAGATTCCTACTGTGTCTAGTGTGTACATTGATGTGAAATTAGTCCAAAATGAATTTTTTACAGTTATTTTTTAATATAAATAAAAGCCATAAAACCAGGTACTTATGATCATTATTTAAATGTGTGAATTTTGTATATTCTGGATTCTCAACATCATTTTTTGGTGAAAACTGAATAAATACCAGACATGGTGCGAATACTTTGTAATTGTATTTAAATACGAATATGATTATGTACTCCATTATAAAATTTCTTGCATAAAGAATGGGAATTCAGGTAAAAATGAAAGTATATGAATACTCGTGCAAATACTTTCAAAATGTATTCATTAATGCATTCATGAATATATTCTTTAATATTATTTTAATAATCATATCAATTATATTTCAATTTAAAAAATCATGATTCTCTTATTATTTTTAATAAAAATTATATTTGGGACAATATTTGTAATTTTTTTAATAAATAGTTAAACTCTTATATTATATGTTCTGCTTATAAGTTATATGGCCAAGTCAAAATCTGTGTGACAGTAGTACTCCATTTGTTAATAAAATAAATGAAATCAATCCTCTTCCCTGTCTCCAAAGGTACTATCAAAATCATACATAAGCTAAACAACAACAACTCATAATACAGCTTATATTTATTACCACACAAAACCAGCATGTGCCTCATTTCTAAATAATATTTTTTTATCATATATAACAGCTGAGCGTCGTGACCCATAGGTCCCTTGTTTTTGGTGTGTTGCTTGATAATGACCCGTTACAGATCACGTTTGCATTTTGCCCTTGTTGACCTACTTTTGACCGTACGACACCACCTGAATTAAAAAAAAAAATTTCAAAATTTTACAAATGTTTCTAATTTGCCCCAGGTGGGGGCATTCGTGTCGTTCCGACACATCTAGTTTATTAAAAACTTATTTTCACACTTCAGGACTGCCTAATATCAAAACTACTCATCTGTTTTTCCTCATATTTACCATAAATATTTCCCTATATAGTTCCTATGTACATGCCAGAAATTATGTCTGTATTATATAATTTTAAAAAGTAATGGGCATAAACATAATGCATTTTGTAAAAAATCAGGAAAGATATTTGATCACTTAACACAAAACATGTTAACCCTATGAACTTTTTTACCAGTAATATAACTTTAATTAATCAAAATTAAATTGTATACCAAAAATTACATCAAATTCTTTAAATTTTGTTAAATATTAACAAAAATAAAAAATTGGTACCTTAAATTTTGCCCAACTTTGACCATGGCACGTTTTTTTCCTGTAAGTACTGTGGATTTAATTTTCACAGCATGCTTTTGTTAGCATTTTGTCTGTTAAAACCAAAAATTTGAAACCAGTTGATCAAAAACTGTAGATTTTATTCAAGTTTTCAAGCACCATGTAACATATTGTTTACATCAAGCTAGTGTTATGCAGTTTGCAAGAGCTCAGCTCTCCAGCTTCAGCTCTCAGTTCCTGTGCATATTTTTTTATACATTCTCTATGCACATGCCAAAATGATGTCAGTATTTCGTAATTGTTTTAAGTTATGGGCCCAAACATAATGCACTTTGTAAAAAATCAAGAAATATATTTACTCCCTTAACAAGAGGATTGCTGAAGCTAGAGATTTTTTTTGGTCAGGGATGTAACATTTTTTTATCAAGATTCAATTAAATACCTAAAATTAGTTCTGAATTTTTCAAATTTTATAAGTTATTAGTATAAATATAAAATTAGTACCTTAAATTTTGCCAAACTTTGACCAATGCACGTTTGTTTCCTGTGAGCACTGTTGATATAATTTTCATATCATGCACACATAAGGATTTCAGCTTTTTTAGTTTAGAAAGCTGAAAGAAAATGGCCAAAAATTGTAGCTTTTATTAATGTTTTTATGAGACCATGTCAGACCTTAGCTCTCCCCAGCCCTTCTTGAGTCACCTGTATGTTGACCTTGTTGACTTTTCATCATATTATGCATGCTTGACGTGAGGCATACACTGGGGCAGCCAGGCAGCTTATGGCCAGCTACAGCTGATCCAGGTGTCCAGCCCAACTCATCTAGTAGTTTTTACTAACAATAAACAATAAATTCATAAATTTTTATTGGTTTTTAATAACAAATTAAAGAAAAATAGAAAAGGCATTTGTTAGTTGATAATAACAGGAAATTAACTTGCAGTTACTGATGATATAAGAATCTTGTATCAATTGATAGAATGTCACGTATTCCAAATAACACCATGCAGTCACCTATGGTATTTTTCAGTTCAATTTTAATGATAAAAAAATAATTCATATTATTCATTACTAATCATTAGGGATCATATGAAGGAAATTAATGATAGACAAAGATGCAGTTGATAATATTAATTTAGATTCCTGCTGTGTCTAGTGTGTACACTGATGTGAAATTAGTCCAAAATGAATATATAACATTTATTTTTTTATAATATGAATAAAAGCCATAAAACCAGGTACTTATGATCATTATTTAAATGCGTGAATTCTGTATATTCTGGAATCTCAACATCATTGTTTGGTGATAACTGAATAAATACCAGACATGGTGCGAATACTTTGCAAATGTATTTGAATACGAATATGTACTCCATTATAAAATTTCTTGCATAAGAATGGGAATTCAGGTAAAAATGAAAGTATATGAATACCAGTGCAAATACTTTCAAAATGTATTCATGAATGCATTCATGAATATATTATTTGATATTATTATAATAATCATTCCAGTTGTATTTTATTTTAAAAAATCATACGATTCTCCTATTATTTTTAATAAAAATTATATTTGGGACAATTTGTAATTATTTAAATAAATAGTTAAACTCTTATATGTTCTGCTTATAAGTTATATGGCCAAGTCAAAATCTGTGTGACAATAGCACTCCATTTGTTAATAAAATAAATGAAATCAATCCTCTTCCCTCTCTCCAAAGATACTATCAAAATCATACATAAACTAAACATCCACAACTCATAATACAGCTTATATTTATTTCCACACAAAACAAGCATGTGCCTCATTTCTAAATCATATTTTTTTAGCCCTCAGCCCTTAGGCTGATGGGCTATTGTCGTCACCCAAGCTGTCCGTCCGTCCGTCCGTCCGGCGTCCGTTAACTTTTACCTTGTGAGCGGGATATCTTGAAAAGGATTCACCGTCAGAATTTTATTTCCTCGGTAAAGATGTATATCGACAAAATCTCGGTCACGTTCAAAGATGGGTGACCTTGACCTATTTTTCTACATTTTAGAGCTGATTATAGAAAAACACTTAGATGCTTATTACTCAGGAACCATTTGGTGGATTTTCACAAAACTTACTATGATTATTGGGACTGATAGTCTGTACCTGCCATACAAGTTTGGTGGCGCCACCTACAATTTCTGATTTTTAATGAATTTTTATCGGATTTTTCAACTTTGGGCTTGTGAGCAGGATATCTTGAAAATGATTCACCGTAAGAATTTTATTTTTTTCGGTGAAGATGTATATTTGCAAAATCTCGGTCAAGTTCGAAGATGGGTGACCTTGACCTATTTTTCTACGTTTTAGAGCTGATTATAGAAAAAACATTTAGAAGCTTATTTCTCAGGAACCATTGGATGGATTTTCACAATACTTACTATGATCATACGGACTGATGGTCTGTAACTGCTGCACAAGTTTGGGGACGCCATCTGCAATTTCTGATTTTTTATTGAATTTTTCTTGGATTTTTCAACTTTGGCCTTGTGAGCGGGATATCTCTAAAAGGATTCACAATAGCAATTTTATTTCTTTGGTGAAAATGTATATCGACAAAAATCTCGTTCATGTTCGAAGATGGGTGACCTTGACCTACTTTACAAGGTCACAGAGCTTATAATAGAATAAAACTTAGAAGCTTATTTTTTAGGAAGCATTTGGTGGATTGTTATGAATCATGGTACATACCTCTCCATTTTAAATTTATAACTGGGACATGTACAGATATACATCCATGTGAGAGCAGATATTTAGTACTTGTTACTGTTACCACCTCTAAACACTGTTCTTTTGGCTGAGGGCTTTTGTCAGCTTTTGCTGATATTCTATTTATCATATATAACAGCTGAGCGCCGTGACCCATGGGTCCCTTGTTACTTGAGCACAAGTAGTAATACAAGTACATGTACGTTACTGACTAAATGCTACTTATACGTATGGAGATAAAATCATTGTACAATCTATAAAAAATAGTGCATAACACGTCTTAGTGACCTAAATGTGATGTTTTCAAAGTGTTCCTGCTTTTAAAACTACATTTTACCTGATGACACGGGAAGCGTTGTAATAATCGATAGAGTTCCGTGACTTGATATATCCCCTTTTTTATTAGATGTAGTTGGCTTTATAGATGACGACAACTGAATGTGCAGATGAATATAATTAAGCTAGTTTATTTGATTTACAATGTATAATACAAAGACATAAATGACAAGCATTTTTTTGTAGGTAAAGACTGACATGGTTATATATAATTGATAAAACAATTAGCTAATTGTATCCGCAGAATCGTACTCAAGACTGATGGTGCCATCTGCAATCATTTTCGTGTGGCGTCCGTCCGTTTGTTTGCTTGAAATTTGTGGAAATCACTCATATCTCATGAGTTGTTATATGTATCAGCCTGAAATTTTTCAGCCTGAAATGTTTGTAAGGGTCCTTAAGCACTAAGATCTGAACTAGCAGACATGTAACTCTTGTGAGTATACATTTTAATTCGAACAGTCGGTAACGAAATGTTTCGTGATCCAGGTTTTTTTCGTAATTCCTAAGAGGGAAGTTCACTTACTCGAATGTCAGTGTTTATGTTTGGCGCGATTTTTGTGACACTGCCGAATGTAAAAATGGAATACCGTATCGACGTAATAAGCGACGGGCGCTCTCAAAATTAATTTTTTCAAATATTTTATCCTTATAAGCCCCCCCCCCCCCCCCCCCCCCCCCCCCCATCTGCCAACTTCCGAAGTGCGTTACGATCCTCTTATTTAACACTGCGGCTTGTGTACACGTGTTTGACTTCACAGCACATTCAGGACAATTCAGAAAAACAACGATCTTTTAGCGATGGTTGTGTGAAGTTTTGAAAAATAATAACTAATCCAAGTGATACCGATTTGCAGACGATTTTATTTTGTGATGTATGAGAGAATTGTATGAATGACTGCAGTTCGAGATTTCCTTTGCAGGTGAAGAGGAAAAATAAGGATGGTAATAAAAGTCACCGCCTAATAAGGTAGTAGAATATATAAAATGTTCATATAAAGATATATAAAACGGTATTTATATGAAAGATGAAAAAAAAATATAGTACGGGACGTCTATACCTCGATTATGTCAGTCACCTTACGCAAATACCTTTGACAGTTGAGCCGATGTATGACATGGCATGGCATCGCCAATAATTGTCCTCTTTTGTCCTTCATTATGCATGATATTACATGCTAAGGTTAAAAAAGCTGAAATACTGGCCTTCAGACTCCAGCGTATTATATAAACTTCAGTTTGTTTCCTTGTTTTAATATGCATATTACGTGCTACTGGATGGCATTTAGCCAAGTACCCATCATCCCTTGCGCGAGCGCTGCATACAAACAAATAAACCCAGGGCTCTTGGATTTGAGTATATGGGTAAGCCCCGCACGCTGTCAGTGGCATCGACATTTATATCACTGCAAACATGTTTCAAGTGAATTGCTAAGATATATTTGGCAAAAAATACATTAAAACATATGTTTTCAGGATTTGGATTCCGTTTCGGTCTGTCAGTTCTGCGATTCCGTCCGCGATCGCGGAAAATCACTGGCTCTACTTTCAGAAGGGCTTTCATATATTGAATCAGTTAAAATCCATGTGTCAATGCGCCAAGGGCAAACCTTGTCTTACCAATTATATAACTATGTGCACATGTTAATCTCATGTAAAAACGATAAATTAAAACATAAATAAAGCACTGTAATGTTCTTTATTGAGTGTATGTTACCACCATACGGACATGACCACTGATATTTACGGCGTCCAGTACGACCGACGTAATAATGCTGATTGCCGTAAATTATCCTTGGCGGCCCTGAGGACACTGAAAAACTTGTACCCGTTTATAAGACGGCCGCCCTCCTTTGCCAAATACAGTGAAACCTCGTTGTGTCGAAGTCGAAGGGACCATCAGAAAACTTCGACACATCCGAGGTTCGACACAAGCGGGTTTTCATTTGGTTATAATTTAACTAGAGTTGTCCGGAATATCGAGTCTGTAACTTCGACATTAGCGGGGTATTTGACTTAAGCGAGTTAGACACAACGAGGTTTCACTGTATTTTTAGGATAAAATTTATCGTCCTGTGCACGAGCAAATACGGTAAATATATATATTTCATTGTATAATACATCCACATACATACCTGAATTCAGGTCACCCGATCAGCATGGCCACCTGCAGGGTCGGCCTTCACGGACACGTTCAGTCAATGTTATCTATGACACACCTGAACACTGATTCTGTTGATAAAGCCTAACGGAGATTAAATGTTACTGCCAGTCTGGCGGTAACATTTAAACTCGGCGGGGAGAAATGAAAACATAACGTTGCCCCAAGTTATATTGGGTAGGGATAAAAATGGTGGTTAAGATGGCTTATCCCCTAGTTTTCTTTAAGTTAACTCCAAAATCCGGGGGGGGGGGGGGGGGGGGCTTATGAAGGGAGGGGCGCTTATTAGGTCGTATACGGTACACATCATACAGAATCACGTTTTGGTCACACTCCAAAGGCCCATAAACCTCGGGTAACTCAAATCAGGTCACAAAACGTGAGTAACTGTGCGCTCCCCATATATAGATGGTGATACAGTATATGTATTAGACCGGAACACGTGAATGCGTAAGCGCCATCCCCCCCCCCCCCCCCCCCCCCCCGCACATATGAATCATCTGGGTCATGGGAGTGTATATATAGTACGGAGTGTACATATAGTGCTGCAGCCTCCTCCGTGTTCTACTCAGTTCAAGTGAGCACGATCTGACCAGCGTTGGCAATGTGAGTACATATACTTCCAGAACTGCGTCAAAACACACTGAATTTTCGTTCAGTCAGTAGTAGTAGTATTTCTGTAACAAAATTGCCTCTTAGTTTTATTATACTTTATGTACCTTAGATTCTTCAGAAAATTTCGAGGTACAGGTCTCATCCTTGAATCTTACTAAATATTACTTTCACCTTCTGGGTTTGCTGTTGACAATCAGCTTGGATTTCGGCCGGGCATGATATCATGGAAACTAGGCCTGCATCTGTAGTCAGAGGTTGCTATAAGTATATAACCCTTGCTCCAAAATCGACTATTGCGGTGATTCCTACATCTAGGCCTTGAGCCAGCGGCCTTTGTAATCCACATATGTGCGTAGTGTTTTAGCATGAACATATATGTTATGTAAACTGAGAGCTTTTTTGTTGGGAGATCTTAAGCGCTTTTGGAGATTTATCTGTATTAGACAAGGGAAACAGGGCTTCCTAACAGTAATACAAACACATTTTATTATCATCAGGAAGTCTTGTGCTGCATGCTAAAAGTAAAAACCAAATTTAAATAATACTGACTGCTTGTAAGGGACAATATGTGAACACACATTCCCTCTTAGACAAATAAAATATCATTTAAATAACAGTCTCTCATGCATCTGCGCCGAAGTTGTAAGTGAAATCAGTGTTAGGTGAAAATGTTACTCCTCACGTGGAACGTGTTTTAATAAAATGTTACTCCTCACGTGGATCGTGTGTTTTAATAAAATATTACTCCTCCCGTGGATCATGTGTTTTAAAAAAATGTTACTCCTCACGTGGAACGTGTGTTTTATAAAAATGTTACTCCTCACGTGGAACGTGTGTTTTAATCAAATGTTACTCCTCACGTGGATCGTGTTTTAATAAAATGTTACTCCTCACGTGGAACGTGTGTTTTATAAAAATGTTACTCCTCAAGTGGAACGTGTGTTTTATAAAAATGTTACTCCTCACGTGGAACGTGTGTTTTAATAAAATGTTACTCCTCACGTGGATCGTGTGTTTTAATAAAATGTTACTCCTCACGTGGAACGTGTGTTTTAATAAAATGTTACTCCTCACGTGGAACGTGTGTTTTATAAAAATGTTACTCCTCACGTGGAACGTGTGTTTTAATAAAATGTTACTCCTCACGTGGATCGTGTTTTAATAAAATGTTACTCCTCACGTGGAACGTGTGTTTTAATAAAATGTTACTCCTCACGTGGAACGTGTTTTAATAAAATGTTACTCCTCACGTGGAACGTGTGTTTTAATAAAATGTTACTCCTCACGTGGAACGTGTGTTTTATAAAAATGTTTCTCCTCACGTGGAACGTGTGTTTTAATAAAATGTTACTCCTCACGTGGAACGTGAGTTTTAATAAAATGTTACTCCTCACGTGGAACGTGTGTTTTAATAAAATGTTACTCCTCACGTGGAACGTGTGTTTTATAAAAATGTTACTCCTCACGTGGAACGTGTGTTTTAATAAAATGTTACTCCTCACGTGGAACGTGTGTTTTATAAAAATGTTACTCCTCACGTGGAACGTGTGTTTTAATAAAATGTTACTCCTCACGTGGAACGTGTGTTTTATAAAAATGTTACTCCTCACGTGGAACGTGTGTTTTAATAAAATGTTACTCCTCACGTGGAACGTGTGTTTTATAAAAATGTTACTCCTCACGTGGAACGTGTGTTTTAATAAAATGTTACTCCTCACGTGGAACGTGTTTTAATAAAATGTTACTCCTCACGTGGAACGTGTGTTTTATAAAAATGTTACTCCTCACGTGGAACGTGTGTTTTAATAAAATGTTACTCCTCACGTGAAACGTGTGTTTTATAAAAATGTTACTCCTCACGTGGAACGTGTGTTTTAATAAAATGTTACTCCTCACGTGGATCGTGTGTTTTAAATATGTATATGTGTGTAGGAGTGTGAGAAGACTAATGCTGCATCTTAAGATAAGATTTTACAGGCAAACCTTCATCTTAAAGAAATCTGCTCCATTATCTAAGTAAATAGATGTGTGTGTGTGTGTGTGTGTGAGAGAGAGAGAGAGAGAGAGAGAGAGAGAGAGAGAGAGAGAGAGAGAGAGAGAGAGAGACCTTATTCAAATGGCGAGCGAAAGCGTGTACTAAGACTAAAGGCAATATGATAGTGTGTTACTCCCCAGTCACTTCCAGTCCCACCATCTTCTATCATAAGACCGTGTAACAGAAGTACTGTATTCCCTCCAGAGTCACCCATTTCCTGGGGCAGTGACTCAGACCCAGCAAGACAAGGATAAAAAACCTCCCAGTACACCAATAAAAAAAAAGTACTGTTGTAATTGCTCATGACAATACACGTGCTGGCCTTCCTCAGAGATCTACATAATACTTTTGTTATTTGTACCTAATTTATTGGAGACCAATTGTTCATTGATAAAAACAATAGGGGACAAATGTATTGCATCTATTTAGCGACTTTAAAAATGTCAAATACATATATTTTTATCATTCACTGTTTTTTATTATGATGATAATTGTTACCCGTAAAGTATCATAATTTTAACGGTTGACCGTTGTCCTGTTTTTGTTGATCGAGAACAATCGAGGGTGAACCACAACGATTACGTGCAACACTGAGACAGCAGTCCGGGAAATTATGCTACCATATTATACCATCATACGGACGTTAAGATTATTTTAGACATTACTTAGAACATCTTATTTCCGTATGCGAGTGTCTGTACACCAGTCATCTGAATAATCGTACATTCAAATATCCTTTAACAATACTTGAATATCCATTCCCTACTTGTCCTAATATATTTATCCCAGTTACCCAAATACACTCTAAAAACGGATTGGTTGAAACAGCTACCAATTTAATTGGTTGAAGCAGATATTGGTTAAAATCAACCAAATATTGTTTGATTAGAGCCCAGAATATTGGTTGACACCGACCGCGGCCAATTGGTTGCCCGCAAACTGATAATCTGATACAAAGTAACATTTAGATTTGTTTCTGACACGGGGGCACATGCGCGATCGCCTTTCCTCATTGGACGCTGCATAGGAGCTGCGTGTTAGTCCACGTGTTTTGTAGCGTCTTCTAGTTCAACATGGACAAATTTGTGAAGAAGATACTTGAAAAGCTGAAGTTGAAGCAGGAGCAAGGGACCTGGGTGTTTTTCACAGGTCATATAAAGGGTAAGGCTTATTTTTCTGGTTAGATTTCACTGGCTTTGGTATTTAATTTGGCTGTAAAGTATTTTTAGAACTGACTTTAACCAGTGTATTTAGTTTAAAACCGACACGCTAAATTCATTGCCGTCATGATCGATTGATGATGTAAAAAACATTAGATCACTTCATTAAAATCCAATAACATCTTGCATATTCTAAGTCATCCGATTCTAAAAATGTTCATATTCCAAAGAGAAAATGTTCTTTTATTTTTTTGTACCATTCTTAATTTTTCTTATGAATATGAAGCAGTGTTTTGGTGTAAATAAAAATTAATGGCTGACTGTTCTGCCACAGGGAGCACGATACGAAGGAAACCATGCATGCTGTCAAATGGTGCGCATGCGCAGACTAAATTTATTTGTTTGACAGATGTTAGAAGAAACATAGGCGTGGCCCGTGGGAACATCATTTCTTTGAAAAATATATATATATAATATATATATTATATATAATATATATTGGTGACAAAAATCCCATAGGAAATCTTTACAGAAGGACACTAACCTTGGGCCAAGTTGGCCCATACAAAATGTTTAAGAAAAAATATAGAGATTTCAGGTAATTTTACACAATTAAAATTTAGGACATATATATATATATATATATATATATATATATATATATATATATCAGGCATATGGGCAAAACTATTCCATTAAATTGCCCCCACCCCAACTTTCAATTTTTGTGTGGGGTGTGTCTGTGTGCGTGTGTGTGTGGGGGGGGGGGGGGCTTCGGTTCCAATGCCTTTAATATGTCATATGCCCCTTCCAATGAATATTTAAATGTTTAATATGAATAGAAATTAAGTACAAATAAAATGAAATATTAAAAACATGTTTGTGTGACGTCACAGGAATATAAAACAAATATATTCCTTTATAAAATAACATTAAAACAGTAACATCTTCAAAAGATATTTTAAATGAATATATATTTATATATATATATATGCTTTATAAGTATATACTAAATAAGAATATATATATATATATATATATATATATATATACATATATATATATATACATATATATATATTATAGTGTATATAATATTGATATGTGTGTTTATATATGTTTATATTGTCATATATATTGTCTTTTCACAGGCTTTCTCATTAATTGTTGGTGTGGTCCAATTTAATTTTCATCATTTTACACAGCATGTTCATTTCTTTCGGGTCACCCTGTGTTCTGTGTGCAGGAAGACCCTGGCCGCTTGGAATAAAAGGGTCAAGGCCAAGAAGTCATGTGTCAGATAAAACCCAAATCATGTCTTTTCAGTGCAAATGTAACCCTGACTCAAACGACTTACAAGAATAATGATTTATTTACCCAGAACATGATCAAGGTAAGAGGAGGCAGGTTTTGCCTATATTTTATTGGAGACCCAACAGGATTTAATCCAATTCCAGTGGAATACCAACTTGTCAGGTTCTCAGTGCTATACCATTTATTCCTTTCATTCTTTATCAGTGGAACTTGAACATCATTGCAGTGGCATAAGACCAGTTAAATAGTTACATGGGCCAACACACCTTTGGTGCAGAGAATACCAAGTGCGAGCGTACATGTTTGGTCTGAGAGAGCATGTCACGCATAACTGAGCATGGGCTGAAGTGCTGGACATACATGCACCGTCATGTTTTTTTTCATAAATTATCAAACATAGGTAGGGCAATTCAAATACGGAAACTTTCAACGGTATTAAAAAAATATACCGCTATGTGTATTTAATATATATATATGTGTGTGCATGTGTATTATATAAATATATATATATTTATATATATATATATATATATATATATATACAATTATATATATATATATATATTATCACTTAAATTACAAGTTGGTGCAATATGACATGAAGCCAAGTTGTTTTCCATGTGTGCACAATGTGTTCAAAAATAAAAGGTTCCCCTTCTTCTATTAAACAGTACAAAATTGTTTTCCCCTTTAAAGAAAAAATGTTCCATTTCTTGAAAAATAGAATAACTCTTGGTAGTAAGTATTAAAACAGAACATTTCACTGGTAAAGTGGAAACTATTATTTTAGTAGAAGTAGTTTTAATAAGTAGTTATTCTATTATGACTTGTTTTCCTGCAAAAAAAAATGCAAATTGAATCCAAATGAATCAGCTCTGCCTGGGGCCTGCTTAATACAGATTCATACGGTATATATAGTATTTCTGAGTACCGGTAATTTTATGTTACAGATCCAGACACTGCCTCCATCAAGCTCGAGACCAAGTGGCTCCAGCATTAATATCAGGAACTGAGAGAGAGGATGCACGAGGACATTTCAGAGACAGGGTGTCGAGGTTACCCTGGATTTGTGGAGAAGAAGGCCCATGTTTGGATATAAAGTAAATGAGATATCTAAGGTTTGCTAATTCTTACAGCCAGTGGCGTCAATTTATCTTTAAGTTCCAGGACTGGGGGGGGGGGATTACAGACACACACATAAGGGTCTGTATGACACATTTTCTAAATCCTGGATCCGCCCCTGTATATGGGTAATTACTTCCTGATTTTCTATTAAAAAAATCTATATTACAATCACTAGTCCTGCCAGTGAAAATACTCTTTCAGATGATACTATAATCCCAATGGATCTTTAGGCTAAAGGTAAACAAGTTACTAGTGACGTGTTGCATGCATGATCCTGTTTACAATGGTCAGATTCTTCAACCTGAGAATAAAAAGTCTCCTACAATACTAATGTGAGAAGCCAGAGGCACCCAATCTTTTTCATCATGTAAATGATTTCATTATTTTACTTTGTGTAGGTGAATTCAAGGTTTTATATAATACCTGATCTATCAGTAAACTATTCCAAGCAAACTGATTCTTGATTTGGCTAACTTGACATTCATAGGTAGAGGGAGACTTCTTCGGAATATATCTGGATGAGGAGGCATGATGGAGTTGATGGCTAAATGAGATGACATGGCAGCCATCCTGAAGGATAAGAACCAGGTGGCAGTGAAATACCCAGACAGCATGAAGATGATAGCTGGTTTGAATTCATCTGAGCCATCAGCAGGTAATCTTGGACCACCTTATATGTAGCTGTATAGTTCTTTTTGAAATATTGTACATGATTTTAATCTGTCTGCTAATCAGTTGAGTACGGTGGTACAAGTTTCAGTATCTTGTCCATCTTCTGTAACAATCATGGCTTTCATGGCCCGTCCAAGACAAGCACACTACTTCTAGGCTATGATTTTAACTTTCCACCTCCCAGGTATAAATCATGTGTTCTACCTGTTAGACTACAGAAGCTGCCTAAATTTTTTTTAGCTCAGCTGACTATACATTATCTGAGCTATAGTCATTGTCCATTGTCCGTCGTCTGTCCGTCCGTTAGATTTGCACGTTTTGAAATCATTAGACCTATGAATCCAAAATTTGGCATACTGTTAGATGTCCCCAAAATCCCCTACCAAACCGGAAACTGGGTCACTGCGACTTCATTCCTTTGAGAAATTAAGGAAAAACCTCAGGTTTCCATTAAAAACCTATTATCACACTTCAGGACTGCCTTATATCAAAACCACTGATCTGTCTGTTTTTCTTTCTTAATATTTACCAGAAGTACTGGTATTCTCCTATATATTTTCCATATAAATGCTGGAAATTAAGTCTGTTAAGTGTAATTTCTTCAAGTTGTGGGCCCGAATATAATGGACTTTGTAAATTACAAATTCAGGAAATTTACTCACCTAACATGAAAATTTTGGAAGCTAGAGACCTTTCGTTCAAGTAAATAACTTTGTTTAAATTAAGATTCAATTGTATACCCAAGATTAGATCTGAATTATTAAATTTTTTAAAATTATTAGCATAAAAATAAAATAAGTACCTTCAATTTTGACAATGGCACGTTTTTTTTTTCCTGTGAGTACTGTTGATTAAATTTTCACAGCATGTAAACTTTAGTATTTAATTTGTTTCAACCTGAAATTAGAAAATAAAAGCTCAAAAATTAGGCTAATAATTGAATTTTTTGGTTCAGGCTCTTATTATAGTCACGTGCTTTGTCCAGATGCAGGCAGCCCACTCCTGGTCACTAGAAGTTAAGTTAGCTATGCCAGGGTTCCTGATTTGTTACAGGTCACTAGGGGAGATCCCCTGCTGTGACAGGTGTACAGTTATTCTCATATCAACTCCACCCCCCCCCCCCCCCCCCCCGCCAACCCTACCCACCAAGTGTTATGCAGTAATTGTTATTCTTTGCCCTGTATTTCCTCAACTGTAATGCTGTTTCCACTCCAATATACAAAACTTTCCTTGAATGAGTAATTCATTGAATAATCCAGAAGAAGCCATTTGGGTTAATGTAGCCTTTTTAAAGAAATCAATTTCCTTTTAAATGATTTTAAAATATTAAAATTAAACCCATCAGTATGCATAAATTTATAAAATATGAAGCAAATTACAAATAAATAAAGGCACAATGAAAAATTGTGAAATCTGATTCAAGTATTATTTTTAGATATTTATTGTTTTGCAAATTTAAAAGATATATTTGTGTGGTAAAAAAATAAATATGCATTTGTATGCATGATGTGGGGTTAACTGACAAGATTGAGATATATGATGATGCATTTAGAATTATGAATTAACTTTTATATTCAGATATATATGTTATATTGGAAATGTATAGAAATATATACTTAAAATTTAAAAAAATTGATGTGATAAAAAAAATGAGGATCTAATACAAACATTTAAGTTATATTTCAACTGTATACATTTTATAAAATAAAAAATACATATATTTAATAATATAAAAAATATTAATAAAAAATAGACCCAATCGAACAAATGTGTAAACTACTGTACTGTCATCAATTTATCAAAAAGCCAACCAATGATTATGGTAATAATATACATCTAATGTTCACAAACCGCGCACATGCTTTAATTTTAACATTAGAAAACACATGGTCAGGTCACAAAATATTATTTGCATCAATTTCTTACTCATCAATACAAACCAATCATATCATCCAGCCATGGTCTATATTACCTCTTCATATCAGACATTACCTCCATTTTCAGATTTTTACCTCAAGGTCAACTTCAGCTGAGCACTGTGACTGATGGATCCCTTGTTGTTTATACAGAGGTTCCAGATGGATTTTGAGAGTGACATGTATGTGACTTTTTATAAATCTGCCCTCTTACATCTTTATATGTATAATAAAGCTGATGTAATGGTCTCTTTTAAACCTGTTTCTGACTCATCATTAACATTTTAAACAGTTTTAAATGCATTTCATGGAGAAAAATGACTAATGGACACATTTAACTTTTTAATAGTCCCTTTATCAATCACTCCATATGACCACTCATGTGTTATGGTATATATATCTACAAGGAAGGTTATCAAACCAGTTTGCTTCAAAATCTTGACCACTGCATGATCAGCAGGATCATGATTTTCATAATGCCTGTGGACATTCCATGAAATTTGTTTATTGGTTGAGAAACTAAATTTTTCGTAGTAAATCTGTTATTGTCCTACAAGTTGACATTCTGTTATATTCCTGGTTTCTTTCAGGTGCCATTAGTGCTATGATGCTTCGTTTACTGCCAAAACTGATTCCAGCACAGAGGAAGAAATGCCAAGCCCACCATAGCAGAAGCAAAGGCAGCATTTATTGATGTTCAGAAGGTATATACTGATTTAGGCTTTTAGATTTCTTACAATTCTAGAAATAAGAGCTATCATTCAATTGAGAATAATTGATATTGTGTTAAAGGGAATATTTATGTAGCACCATTTTTAGCTCAGATGACTACCTGTATATACGTTATGTCAGATATAGCTATGGTCATTTGTCCATTATCGGTCTGGTTGTCCAGCTCGATCTCCGTTTACATGCCACGTTTCAAAACCACTGGACCAGTGAATCCAAAATTTGACATCCAGGTAGATGTCCTTATTTTCTAACAAACCTGAATATTGGTCACTGTGACTACATTTTTTATGAGAAATTAAGGAGAAACCTCCATTTTTCAGTAAAAGCCAATTGTTGCACTTTATTGTCAAAAATTGGGTGACAATTGCACAATTTGTAGCAGTTATTTACCCAAATAAAATGTATCTTGTGAAAACATCAGGAAAGATATCGACTTACTTTACATGATAGATGTTGAAGATAAGAGTCGTTTTCAAGCGTATAACAGATTTTTTTATAAAAAAAAATTTCATACATATGACAGATTTTTTTATAAAAAAATTTTCAAGCATATAACAGATTTTTTTATAAAAAAAAAATTCAAACATATAACAGATTTTTTTATAAAAAAAATTTTCAAGCATATAACAGATTTTTTTTTAAATTTTGTTCAAGCATATAACAGATTTATATATTTTTTTCTAGCATATAACAGATTTTTATAATCTTTTTAAGTTATTGTCGTAAAGGTAATATCAGACCTTTAAATTTTGTCCAACCTTGACCATTGCACATTTGCTTTCCTGTCAGCACAGTTGACATTTTGTATGTACAAAATGCAAAGATTAAAACTATTATAATATGAAAATTCGATAGCATTTTGTCAAAAACTGTAGGACATAGTGAACTTTATTCTGTGAGACACCGGCCGAAAACATAATTTTGAGCAGCCTGAAAGACTGACAGGGCATATATTTAACCATTAGGCCATTCATACTCAATATCTAGGGAGGTCTCCTTTGAATCCTGAAGTTTGGACACTATGACTAATGTTCTGTGAACTTTAAGAAAGTACATGGTTTTAGCATTGAAATTCAGATAAGCAAAACAAATATGTTTGGAACTTTCTAACTTTGAAATTTTGGAAATGGGCAAATCTCCATCACCTGAAATCATGTTATGATGACCCATATTCTATTGTATTTCTTCTTGTATTATTGTACAATTGCAAGATATGCACAAAGTCTGAATTCTGTTACAGAACATATTTAATCAATAATGAGTACATTTATACTTGTAGGCCTACCTCGTTCAGACTAATTTAATATCCATTGATGATAGGTAGTCTATCGTCATCATAACAAACTGTTAATATGTAATTGCATGTTTTGTCACTGTTTAGGTCTCGCCCTCTTGTACTTCCTTGTGCATGAAGTATGCCTATGTCACAAGCAGTTATAAGGGGTTGGATTAAAATTGCGTGTGTGTAATATATATATATATATATATATATATATATATATATATATATATATATATATATAATTAGAACAGTATTAACACCAACACATATTTTCATCTTTTATTATTAATGTGAAATTTGATGTATTTTCAGATCTAGAAATTCAGTTTCTAAATGTTTGATGAATAACAACAGTGACTGAGTTCAGTGTTGCTGTGTTTCTCAGACACCATGATGCATGCAGGCATATGGAATGAAGACAGTCATCAGGGAACAGTATTGACTGTAGACTCTTGTTTCATCATTTTATGAGTCAGGTATCCATGACACTGCACTTCCAGAGTACTTCAAACATATGTTAATCATTTTCCAGCTTCAGCAGAAAGGGAGATAAAGTGATTAATTCTGTTTGTCTACCTGTCCATCTGTCCATTTTTAAATTATCAGTAATTGTGAATTCAATTTCCTGAAATTCAATTTTTAGCATTGGACTCTAGAAAATCTTACTTGTATATATATGTTTTTAAATGGAGGCTTGTGTCGCCAGTTGTGCAGTTACAAGTTGTGTACTGCATGCATGATTTAATTATATGTTACATTGTTATTTTACTGGACTTATTAAACAATTATTTTTATAAATATAATGCTCTTGTTTTGTGTCTACCATTTCAGACAAAAGGTTGATGTATGAATGCAAGCTGGTTATCAGAGCACTTGTACTGCCACACAGAGTGATATTTCCAATTTCATTACATTTCTACAATCAGAGGAACAGCAGTATCATGCAAAGTGCAAATTGTGTTTTATTTTGTTCATTTGACTGGCTGAGGAATATTCCTTGACATTACTTGGTACAAAGGTATATTTAATTCTTTTTCACCATGATATTTGAGCACACTGCATCACAATTTTATGCAAAATTTTTTTTATGTTAGTTGTTTTCAGGCAATTGTGGCTGAATTCAACTGCATTTTGTAACCATTTCATATTTTGCTAGGGTATTCAGTTGGTTCCTTCTTAACCAATTTTCTTGGTTGATTTTAACCAATATGGTCATCTGAATCAAATTGGTTGATTCAGTATTGGTTGTTTTCAACCATTATTGTTGGTTGATTTCAACCAATCACATGGTTGATTTCAACCAGTCACATGGTTGATTTCAACCAAAAATATTGGTTGAAAAATCAACCAATTGGTATCGGTTGAAATCAACCGGTTAATTGGTTGGACACATATCAACCGAGAAGCCCGGTTGATTTCAACCAATTTTTTGGTTGAATTTAACCGATCCATTTTTAGAGTGTACCCACACCCCAGTCACTCAAATACCCACACCCCAGTCACTCAAATACCCACACCCCAGTCACTCAAATACCCACACCCCAGTCATTCAAATACCCATACGCGAGTAAAAAGAATATCCGTTTGTATTGTAATCTTCAGAATATCCATACCCAAGTCATCCATATATCCACACCTAAGATTATATACAGGACAGGCCTTAGTGTAATGTTCTTTTTTCTGTTTGGGGTTTCACACTGCTGATCAGGGTTTTAGATTAAAATATTAGATTTTTTCATGCACATAATACATGAGCCTATTCTACAAATCAAACAGTATTCAAACGGTCATAATCCGTGTTAGTGAACCTTTTTAGTTCTTATCCAGAAATTTGGATTAACGATCATCGTATGTATGTTTTCTTGGTCCTAATGTGTGACAGTACATAGTGCTCTGTGTTGAACGATATGATCAGTGTTAGAAATGTGATCCCTATCAATATCAGGCGGCGTAGAGATATGCGGCCTGGCTGTATCACATGTATTATGTATATATCATGTTTTTGGTACACCACTGTACAAGGATGTGGTCCGGCTGGAAAATCTTATATCTCGCTGAAACTGCAGCAAAACGCCCTTGCTCTCTTTCAACACAGTAACCTCCTTCATTAGTTCAATAACCAGGCTAATATCTCATGTTTCAGAAATGGGTGGTTAAAACACTTGTAATAAGGAAATGATAACTTGTCATGATAAGGTTTACTCAAGAAATGCGTAAACATTTGAATCACAGGCCATTTGTATTTGTTTCAGCCATTAAATGAATAAATATACAAGTATATTGGACTAAATGGATATAGTATGAACCTAATATAAATCTCATCATTTAGTTCCTTTGCAGTACACATACGTTGAGAATGATGCACACCCAGCAGATCGTTTCACAAAAAAACCTGACCAGAGCTCATGAATGACGTTAATGGTTCATGTGAAAATGTAGTCAACATGAAAGCAAATACATACGCATGTCACATTCCTGAACGTTAACAGAGCCTGACAAGAAAGTACCCGCATGACGCATACTGTTACAGTTTTAACTAATACAGCCACGTAATGATCTAGTCCTTTTTATAATTGTAACTTAAGTCATGCGTCTGACAGGGCCGGATCAAGACCTAAATCTTAACAACACTTAAAATGTTCAGATTGTAATTTGTAATAAGCAAGAGAAGGTATAGATGGCGCTCGTGTGCTCAACTTTGGTAGGATCGGGGGGCCAGCAATGTCTCTGGGATAAAATTTTAAAATAATTTTAAAACAAAGAAGGCGTCATCAGTTTCGAACAAATTAGAACATTTGTTAAAAAAAGTAAATTATTATGCATAAGTTGTTTTTATAATACATGTTAATTGTAATAGGTTCCATACAGTATATAATGGTCCTAAGGTTTAAATGTTCAAGAGTACAACATGATATAATAAAAGTTTGGAAGATGTAGGTGGCGCCACCATTGTCGCACGAAAGAGCAAGTTGTCCAACAGTGATAATCATGCAATCACTATTTCACATTGATTCATGTTGTCACTGATGACAGTTCTTTCAAGCTAACACGCTGTCTAAATCACTTCAGAAAACTCTTAACTGATAACTTAATGAGTAATTCTTGCAGCATGTTTTTTTTTAATATGCCCTAATTTGCAGAGTCACATCTCGTCCAGAAACGTTAGAGGTCGACGTAGAATGGACTCGCACATTGTTCTCTGTTGTGGATGTATCACTGAAAGCGCAATGGAATTATTATTGTTACGCGTAACTAAACTTTCATCCGGGTTCAACACGCAACCAACTCAACTGAAGAAAGACTCGTTAAATGATAATATTTATAATAAACAAATCATTATATACAATATATACAAGAATACAAAATGTTTTGCTTCACATAAAAGTCTGTCCAAGTGAGACACCCAAATTAATATAAACAGAATACTTAGCTCAAATTGAAGTGTAGTAGGTTGTCTCTAAATCATTTAATCACATACTGCGAATACGAAAGCGAGTGTAGCCCCTGGTGCTGCGGAGGAGCCGTTTACGGTAAAAGTCCATCCTCAAACGAAGCAAAGTTCAAATGTCCAAAACCAGGCCTGATGAGCATTACGACAGTTTAAATAATAACTGCAGTCCATTCGGGATCGGGCATGTGTTATTTTATAGCTGTGCGCGACATGACGTCGTACCGTTCATAAATTTGAAAGAGACAAGTTAATGAAATGAGTCTGTTGTCTTCTGCGGTGTTACGCTTCAACGCTCTCCGTTCGATTGTCCCCCTGTGTTCTCTGGTGTCCTGTAGGACCCCCGCCGTCATCAACTTCTCTACGGAACCAAATAACATGATTTTTGAAAAGGAAGGACTGTCCTTTTAATGCTGATCTTATCATAAATATATCCAACTGTAGGCAGGGCCCAAACGGCCTATAATGAAAGTATACTGAGGCGTGAAAGTATACGGATACCCTTAATCTTCTGTTTGCATTGTTTCAGATCCAGGTAATCACCATGACAGGCATGTACGAGCTGACAGTGACGCTAGTCATACTCCTTGTCTCCGTTAACAAAGGTGAAGTATACACTGATATGTATATACCTTTATGTATGTCGGTTAGTGAATTATCTTATGGTCTCTTACATGTTGCATTGGTCCGATTTGTAATTGCTGTCTATGTTTACTTCAAGAATGACTTGAACATTACTCCTGAAAACCTGACCATCCTTAAATTACTGGTTGAAGAATGATCTCCACTGCAAGAAAGGTCATTACATGTTACGTTATTGTGGTATTTTTGCAAAAGCTTTTGACATATATAAATTACGGTAGTTATTTTCTACATACTAGTATATATATATATATATATATATATATATATATATATACATACACACATATATATATATATATATATATATATATATATATATATATATATTCTATGTCACCATGCCGGTCATTTAAAAATAGGAAATAATAATGTATACTCAGGTGTTTGTTTCTCAAAATTAGATAAATGTGACCAAAGAGTCAGTGAGATATTGCGGTGCAACTCTCTCTATTATACTTATTCAAATGATATATCCTGAGACATATTTTAAAAAACACACACAGAAGAGACTATACATCCTGCATTAAACCTACATATGGAATAAATTTCATTCATTAGTGACCTTGACCTTTACTTAATTGACCTTGACATTTGACAGGGCAGTGTCTACAGTGCTACCACTGTGACTACTATAAGCCAGATTCGGACAACAGCATCTTGAAGGCAATTTTGGGTGCGATCGGCAAGCTGAGTGATGAGCATTGTAAGCTGGAGAGACCAGAAGACTACACCACTACTCTGATGAAGAACTGTCCGGAACCTAACAGTCCCGACGAGGAGATGAAATGTGTCTACCTCAAGGGCAGGACTACGGCTACAGTTGCTGCCGGTTAGTATAACATTTATTATTTTTTATTAATACATTACATATTTTAATAATGATTGTAAATAATATAAGTGTGTTTAACTAATTTAAAGGAAAAGCAGCATTTAATTGTAAATGTTATATAAGACATCATGAAAGCATTAAAGACACTTGGTTTCATCACGCATTTTGTCGTTTTGCATAGTTCTGAAACGACTGACAGGATAACTGCGCAGACCCCATTACCATGCCAACGAGTATCTCACTATCACGAGTAGCCTATTATCACGACCACCTCGCTAACGTGACCGCCTGCTATCATGACCACCCCGTTAACATGATCACCCCCCATCACGACCACCCCGCTAACATGACCATACCCATTAACAAGGCAACCAGCTAACACGAGCAACCCACTAACATGACTAGTTAACCAACAAGACCGCCCTGCAAACATGACCACTAAACTAACATGACCATCCCGCTAACATGAACATATACCATTCACATGACTACCCCGTTAACACGAACACCCCGCTAACATAACAAGTTAACTAACAAGACCGCCCTGCTAACATGACCACTAAACTTGCATGACCTACCTGCTAACATGACCATACCGCTCACATGACAACCCCGTTAACACGAACACCCCGCTAAAATGAACATACCGCTAACATTACCGTATACTGCTATCACGACGACCCCGCTCACATGACCATACCGCTCACATGACTACCCCGTTAACACGAACACCCCGCTAACATGAACATACCGCTAACATGACCATTCTGCTGACAAGACCACACCGTTAACATGACGGGCCCGCTAACATGACCACTCCGCTTGTCCCCCCCCCCCCCCCCCCCCCCCCACTTCACCTTTCCTCTAAGTTCGAACCTTACTATCATGTAAACGTGACCTTCGGACGTGACGATAGTCCCTGCAACAAAACCGCCTACAACCATCTCTCACGAAGATCTCGTTTGCACGGCTATTTTGGATAATCATGTTGGTGTAACTTCTATTACTGCTCATCATAAATTCTTTCTTTTTTCTTTGCAGTTTTTACGGTGCACATAGACACAATCACGAGAGGATGTGTTTCCGTTCCGAAAAATGATCCCGAATTCAGGAATGGATGCCACGACAAGCTGCCTCAGAATCCACAAGTTCGCAGCGTCCTTGATCAGAGTATCAAGGCTATAAACATCGGAGACTTCACATTTGACGGAAAGACGTGTTACTCGGATCAAGCGGCAGCTGGCGCCACTGGTCTTACTGCGTGCTTGGCGCTGCTGTTGTCAGTGGTTGCCTTGACAATGATGTTGTTATAGTAACCACAATTATCAATTCTTTTTATGTGAATAATTATGTTTAGGAAATTAATTTCGTTTTTCCCGGGATATACTGCCTTAGAAGGTCGTATTAAACCAATGGGAAATGGTTAAATATGAATACCATAATACTCATGGTAAAACAGGCTCACACAATGACATGTCCCGCGGTATTTAACGAATTGACCAAACTTGCTACGTCGATTATTTGTCTGAGTGTTTGTTTATTTTGTTTTCATGCATGGTGTCAGGTATACTGACGATAAACATAAAAATGGGTAAAGACGAAACTGAATTGAGAGACTTGAACAGAAAAAATAACAACGCTGATAAATTATAGACAGTGCACAGGAAGTGATCTTACGTGATTCCTCAGTCTGCCCCTCATAGAGACACTGGTTTAATACCAAATGACCCACCCGGACGCACATATTATAGTGTGCCAACTCAGAGATAGACATGCGGAAGATATTGAGACTGTTGCATGTTCCTTGAAGCTATATTATAAAAGGATATAGCCTTTCATCGAAATCTGGTTTATAAATCTTAAAAATTAAACAGACATCGACGCGATGTCTTATCCTAGTCTGGGCTATGCCTGCTTTCTGTAGATTTCTCACTCACGTGTAATGTTCGATTTATTCCATTTTCATTTCACTGCGGGACTGCATGTAATCGTTCGCTTCATTTTTGCAGAATATACTTTTATGTACATAAATTATTTTTTTTATCTGTATAGGCCTCTAATTTGTTACAAGATTTATTATATATATTCCAATGAAATAGACACATGCTCATTATATTCCTTGTATTGTATGATAACCGTATGTTACACGTTACATGTATAAGAAATGTGTGTACATTCGTGATTCATTGATGTAGCGCAACCAACAGTGCAGAAGGCCGGTCGGACCAATTCACAATTATATAATTTCTTCTTATTTTCCATGTTGTACATTGACTGATTATGAAAAACAAACATGCACGAGCACGCGCGCGCACACACACACACAGAGAGAGAGAGAGAGAGAGAGAGAGAGAGAGAGAGAGAGAGAGAGAGAGAGGTGTCAATCGTGTTATACTTGTCTATGACAATAATTTTCAATGTAATGTTTATCTGTTACAATTATTTTTCAATAAAATGTTCATCTGCTCTTGAATCGTTTCTCATTAATTCATTTTAACACGCACGAAGAAAAGCACTTTATGCAGACATATCGTACACTTAAGCAGAGCAATAAAATACCACCAAAATTATACCCATGTCAAGCCTTCAACGGCTAACTGAATTCGCCCTGCCAACCCCTGCCTGATTATAGCCGAAAGGTTTATTTCATAGTCTTTTTTTTTTTGGGGGGGGGGGGGGCTGTATTCTCTTAGATGCAGTAACAAGCAAAAGTCTGTTATGGCCCTGCATGAGATCAAAAGTATTGAACAGTTGCACCATTAATGAACCTGTGTCTCTTACTTAATGGTGCTGACATCTTTCGGCCATACTAAACATTAAACCTGATTAACCTGTTCGAAGAAATGGCTGTTGATAATGTCAATTTAATATGATAAATAAATTTGCAAAACCTGAGACTATCTGACTATGAAAAATATCTGACTATGGCGGCTTGAAAAGTACGCGAGAGAGAGGATAATGAAACCCAAATCATGACCTACAGTGACGGGTCTCCTTCAGTGTGACTGTCTGGCCGTCAGTCCGTTAATAACTCACAAATCGATTTGCTTGAAATCCAGGCAGTTCCTCATGAAATCTTATTCAACGGTCAGGAAACACTCGACTAAGGAGCAACTTAACATATTAATTTTGTCACCAGTGGTCACTGTATTTTTGTATCCGCCAAAACGGAGCTTTGCGGATACAATGTTTTTTCACCGGGTTCCGCCGCCGCCGCGGCGTTCGTTTTCGGAGAACTCCTCTGAGACTACTGGACTGATTTTTCCAAAACTTACACCAATTATAAGGTCATATGCGAACTGATGCCTAACCAATTGGCGTTGACCTCTGACCTTTCCTCTCTGCCCAGCGTCCATTTGTGCGTCTGTTTCCACACATATACCCACATATCTCGGGAACCGTTTGACCGATCAGGAAAATTTTTTTTGTAAAAATGTAGCCCTTGGATAGCTTTATAAAATTCACAAAAAAATGGTTGCGCCACCTAATTCATCTGAAATTCGGCGTGCGTATACATCCTGGATAGCTTTCTTGATTTTATGACAGGTAGCGCCACCTACATTCACGTTCTTGCTGCAGACATCCATGCTTATATCTTCGGACTGATTGACGCATCTTCCTGAAAATTTGCATGTGTATAGATCTCACATGGCTCTTTATCATACGCAAAACTCATGGCGCCACCTGCAACCATTGTTGCACAGCGTCCATCTGTTTGTCTGCGTGAGATAAAATCACTCATATCTTGGCAGTGGTTTGACATATTTGCCTAAAATTTAGCAGGTTTATACATCCTGGACAGCTTTCTTGAATTTATGACAGGTGGCGCCTCCTACATTCACGTTCTTGCTGCAGACATCCATGCTTATATCTTCGGACTGGCTTGACGCATCTTCCTGAAAATTTGCATGTGTATAGATCTCACATGGCTCTTTATCATACGCAAAACTCATGGCGCCACCTGCAACCATTGTTGCACAGCGTCCATCTGTTTGTCTGCGTGAGATAAAATCACTCATATCTTGGCAGTGGTTTGACATATTTGCCTAAAATTTAGCAGGTTTATACATCCTGGACAGCTTTCTTGAATTTATGACAGGTGGCGCCTCCTACATTCACGTTCTTGCTGCAGACATCCATGCTTATATCTTCGGACTGGCTTGACGCATCTTCCTGAAAATTTGCATGTATATAGATCTTACATAGCTCTTTATCATACGCAAAACTCGAGGCGCCACCTGCAACCATTGTTGCACAGCGTCCATCTCTTTGTCTGCCGTGAGATAAAATCACTCATATCTTGGCAGTGGTTTGACATATTTGCCTAAAATTTAGCAGGTTTATACATCCTGGACAGCTTTCTTGATTTTATGACAGGTGGCGCCTCCTACATTCACGTTCTTGCTGCAGACATCCATGCTTATATCTTCGGACTGGCTTGACGCATCTTCCTGAAAATTTGCATGTGTATAGATATCACATGGCTCTTTATCATACGCAAAACTCATGGCGCCACCTGCAACCATTGTTGCACAGCGTCCATCTGTTTGTCTGCGTGAGATAAAATCACTCATATCTTGGCAGTGGTTTGACATATTTGCCTAAAATTTGGCAGGTTTATACATCCTGGACAGCTTTCTTGAATTTATGACAGGTGGCGCCTCCTACATTCACGTTCTTGCTGCAGACATCCATGCTTATATCTTCGGACTGGCTTGACGCATCTTCCTGAAAATTTGCATGTATATAGATCTTACATAGCTCTTTATCATACGCAAAACTCGAGGCGCCACCTGCAACCATTGTTGCACAGCGTCCATCTCTTTGTCTGCCGTGAGAAAAAATCACTCATATCTTGGCAGTGGTTTGACATATTTGCCTAAAATTTAGCAGGTTTATACATCCTGGACAGCTTTCTTGATTTTAAAACAGGTGGCGCCACCTACATTCACGTTCTTGCTGCAGACATCCATGCTTATATCTTCGGACTGGCTTGACGCATCTTCCTGAAAATTTGCATGTATAAAGATCTTACATAGCTCTTTATCATACACAAAACATGAGGGGCACTTGTAACCATTTTTGCACAGCGTCCGTGTGTTTGTCTGCCGTGGGATAAAAACACTCCTATCTAAGTAGTGGTTTGACTTATCTGCCTAAAATTTTGCGTGTTTATACATCTTGGATAGCTTTCTCGATTTTTATGGCAGGTGGCGCCAACTACAAGTATGTTAACGATGCAGACCTCAGGCTTATATCTCAGAACTGGTTGGACATACCCCCCCCCCCCTGAAATTTTGCATGTGTATAAATCGCACATAGCTCTTAATCATACACAAAATTGGTGTCGCCACCTGCCACCATTTTTGCAAAAGTCCTTCTGTTTGTCTGCTTTTGGATAAAATCACTCATATACATGTAGTGGTTTGACTTATCTGCTTAAATTTTGGATATGTGTACAACTTGGACAGCTTTCTGGATTTTGTGGTAGGTGGCTCAAACTACATACACATTTCGGCTGCAGACATCCATGCTAGTATGCAATACACCTCACTCTATTTCCCCTTGCCACTCAATCCATGCCTCACTTCACCCGTTCCACTCTGATTTTGGCGGATACAAGCGACTACCCGTATTCTAGTTTTATTATGTTAATATTGATTTTGTCATGTTTTCTTCATTTCAGTTTTATGAAGTTGCTTTTAACGTTGTATATTTTTAATATACATTGCTTGCATTTAATGGAAAGCGTTTTTTATTGTATTTAATATACGTATTTATCAATACGTAAATCATTCTTCTTACAATAATTGAATCCGCCAAAACAGAGTTTTGCGGATTAACGGTTCCGCCGCCGCCGACTTCGTTTCCGGAGAACTCCTCTAAAACCCTGGAACCTATCTTCCCGAAACCCGGCACAGTATTTCCCTCAACCATGTAGTGTGCATGACAAAGACAGGTGGGGTACGAATCTGAGTGTCTTTTAGCTAACAGCCCATTGGCTCAATGTATTAGCTTAAAATTTGCATGTCCATATATTTTGGATCCCTCCATCTTGTAATGAAGACTGGTGGCGCCACACACAATACTTTTTGCGTTGCGTCCATCTTTTCGTCTTAGTATGTTCAGTGTATTGGGTTGAAATTATGCATGTCCATAGACCCTCGACACCTCCATCTCGTAAACAAGACTGGTGGCGCCATCTGCAACCGTTTTCGCGTTGCGTTCATCCTTACATTTGCTTTGGGTGAAAATTACTCATATCTCAGGAGTGGTTCATGGTATAGGTTTGAAATTTGGCATGTCCATTCATCTTGGAAACCAGACCGGTGGCGCTACTTAACTTCCCGTTTTCGTAGAATAAATTAATGCCCTTTTTCAGGAGTGATTTGCCGTTTTGGCCTGATATTGTGCATATCCATATATCTTGGACATTGATAAATCAGCAAGTAGTTGATTGTACACAAATTTTTAATTATAAATAGTATATAGCAATACTCTGACTAATGATCACTACTGATAAATTCCAAACATGAAAAGTCCTGTGTATATACACAAGTATCCCTCGTAATTTCCACCTACAATTTCTTGCAATACCTTGGAGGTTATTCATACTTATGCCCTGTCTACTCACTCTATTTTCCTTTACCACTCATTCCATCCCTCTCTTCAGCCGTACCCCTCTGATTTCGGCGGATACACGTTGTCGCTTGTCGACTTCCCGTATTCTAGTTATTTAACACAAATCGGACCACCCTGACGAACATTCTACGAGCTATACGCAGGGAAACCATGCTTTTTGTCACCATGAAAATCCGTCTCTTCTATCTGTTTAAGATTGTTCAACAGATCATTATAATAATTTGCCTAACTTACATGTACAATTTAAACATAATTAACTCGTTTAGTTCTCACAGAATGTGACATGAATTTGTCACTTTTTTAGTAAAGTCTGACACAAAAGCTCCAATATCTCAATAAGTAAGTGACGGATTATCATAAAATCTGGCATATAAGTTCATTTTGAAAGAGTTTCTTTTAGAAATAGACCAGTGGCGCAATCTGTATATTTTTAATATAATATGAAACTAGAGGCCCTATTGTATATATTTATTTTAAATATATTCTTATTTTTCATTTTTGTACTGCCACATTAAGTACATTATATAGCATTATATATAGAAATATTTCACATTTTATGCTGAAAGGGGAATCATCCAAAAGATTTTTAATGACTTGCAAATGTAGTGCAACCATGCAGATATAAGAATTTATCAATCAGTATAATCATAAAATGTTAAACATTACCAAAAGTGGAAATAAAAAAATAAATTTAAAATATCAGACAAAAATAGTAAAATACATGTACATACTATAACTATAAATCACATTGATATTAGGACCTAATCTGAAGTTTTAAACATAAACTAGGATGTAGTGAAACACTGATCTAAAAATGTGACCCGGCGGCTGTCTCGTGTAATTCAATTGAGGTTATCTACTCCTATACTGAGGCTAATGACGAAAAAAACTTGCTCATGCGGCCTAAATGGCCGAAACTGCAAGTATAAAATGGCTTTCCGTCTCGAGACAGTCAGTCCTTTACTAAATCGGACTATTTGTTTTTCGTTTAACGTTTGCAGGTAATTGTATCAGCCAAAACAGAGATTGTGGATTCTATGTTTTCTGCTTGACGCCGCCGCCGCCGCCGCATAGGTTTCCGAAGAACTTTATGAAACTCGGAATTATGATTGGGTCACATGTGAACTGCTGCACCCTCATTTTTGGTTCACCTCTGACCTTTCTTCACAGCAAAGCGTCCATCTGTACGTCTGTTACACATAAATCTACATATCTTGGGACACGTTTGACCAATCGGGCTGAAAGTTTTCATTAATTTATAGCTCTTGAATAGCTTTATATTATACCCAAAACTGGTGGCTCTAACTAAACTATTTTTGCACATCGTCCATCTGTTCGTCTGCCTTGGGTTAAAATCATCCATATCTCTGAAATATTTGGACTTATTCATCGGAATCATGGATAGTTTCTTTTTTATTTATAAGATAAGTGGCGCCACCTACAATTACATTAACGCTGCAGACATCCATACTAATATCTCAGGACCAGTTCGCAGTATCGGCCTAAAATTTAGTATGTGTATAGATCTTACATGGCTTTTTATCATTCACAAAACTGATGGCGCTACCTGTAATTATTTTTTGCATGGTGTCCATCTTTTTGTGTGTCCAGGGTAAAAATCACTCATATCTCGGCAGTGATTTGACTTCTCCGCCTGAAATGTTGCATGTGTATACATCTTGGAGAGATTTTTCGTTTTGTTGGCAGGTGGCGCCACCTATAAACACATCATCTAGTCTTGTCAACAGAAATATAATTTAAAATCCCATAATGTGTATATCCCTTTTTCACATTACACAGACTTTACATCTTTACAATGCCTCACCAAACATTCATACATCTAGACCTGAATTTGTCGCCTTCCCCATCCCACCAATAATACAACAGATCTCACTCTATTTCCCATAACTACTGAATCCTTCCCTCACTTCACAAATGCCACTCTGATTTCGGCGGATACACGTAGTCGTTTTTCGACTACCCGTATTCTAGTTTACCAAGAGGTTTAAGTCCATCAGACTTAGCAACAACGTATATTCAGTCTTCGTTGTTGAATGTGTTTGTCAAATTTTGACATTTTTTTCCTTTTCCAAGTCAAGTCTTTCTTTCTGTTATCTCCTGTTAATTAGGCTAGTTCTTAATTGCAGCTTGGGTGAACGCAAGGCTTTCTGTTCTTGGTATGCGAAATATTTCTAGCGACGATAGGCCTTTTCTCATTGGCCTGATTTTTCAAAGACTTCATTTACAGTAAACCGTTTATCAAAAGGGGAACTTAATATCAGGTATAACGAAATTAAAAGGTTCACTTTCACCGTGGCATGGTGTGTGAAGGGGTGTATGCACTTTAAAGGTGTCCATTCTTTTACAGCGCATATTATGTATTCATCAATGATTCTCCTCTATCAATTAGAATAGGTTTTGTCCTGAAAGTATTTACTTATACGCCTAAAGACAGTAAATATTAACGTGCACCGAGCGCGATACGAGCCATAACATGTATAATAGCGTCCTGTACTAGTACCGTCTATCATAGATCAAGATGGCAACCGTCCAGCAGTAACAAAATGTTATTTATATGCTATTCATTACAAATAGGCCTAAGTCTTTCAATCACGATACCTTACGGTACAAGTTTCATGAATGTGAAATATCGTACCTTGGACCACGAGGTCTTGTTATAGTCTATCAGATAGGCCCAACACTTTAGTTTTATAATTTTATAACCACACAGAAACAAAACAAGATGAAAAGGGGAGATTTTGACAATAAATGGGGTCGATTGGTACTTAACATATATATGGATTTATGGCGGAAAATAATATATATATATATATATATATATATATATATATATATATATATATATATATCATGTGTAAGGAATCAAACGATTGTAAGCATCGTGTTGACCAATTAGTTTCGTACGTTGTAACGGTATGACTGACAACCCCTTCAGAACGGTATGACTGGAGGGGTTGTAGGTCATACCGTTCTGAAGAGTGCCGTACAACGTACGAAACTAATTAGTCAACACGATGCTTACAATCGTTTGATTCCTTACACATGATATATACATGTATATTGATGCGCTCTGGTTATACCATAGAGCACTTTGCCATCAGTGCATTGCAAACAGCCTAGAACGAACAATTAATGACTTTATCGGTACACAAATTAATGCTAAAACATGCTGGCCTTTTTTTTTATAAGAGCACTTTAATGTAGTATGGTAGGCCTACTCTAGTAGTACGTACTTCTCGGTCAGATTTAGGCCTGCTTGACCGGATCCGAGCTCTCCGAGAAACACCTCGATATTAAAGAACTATCTGAGAATGCAGTTTACAAATGGTTACCGGTACTTGAGACCTTTATGTCCCTTCTGTGTATGATAGGCCTAAAGGTAGGTTCCATTCATTATTCGAATTAGGTGACCTATATTATAATGAAAACGCAGTCGAAACTGTCGAAACTGTTGGTTAAATTTATACCAGTTCAGCCTATAGCAGTTAGGCCTACATAGGCCTTCGGAAAGAAAAGGTGATAAATATTAATAAATTAATGATTATTATTATTATTATTATTAATTCAGTATATTACAGGTAGCACTATCGGTAGCCTATACCGGTAGGCATATTATAGGCTATACTAATAAAAAGCCACTGACATTTCTTTCTTTCTTTCACTATCAGGCCGTCAACACTACTTTATGATACAGAACGACCTCGGTGGGGCTGTATATAATTATATAACTTTCTCATATCGATCATAAACCAATTTAATGTGCTGAAATACTGATGTGAGAAAGGTGTACATCACTACACGAGGCCTGCGCTATGGCCGTATAGGCCTTCGTGAATGATATATATATACGCCACTACGTGCTCAATGACAATGTCAACTGTAAACGTCATTTTAAATTTAACCAATCGGTCAAGTGAATAAATTCTGGAATCATTTGTTATAGGTCACAGATGAGGCCGCACCTGAACGTCATCTAACAGTATCCATAGCAACATGTCCACACATGAGAAAAATGCCTTGCTGTATATATATCCTTGACCTTCAGAAGTTATGCGACAACTGCGCATGCGCAAATGTGAAGGTGTTGCGATTCCGGAGGAATTGTAAAGACAACCAACCAGTGAGTAGTGACCCTGCGTTCATCTGCTGTGTAACATACAATCACCCAGTGACAAGTAGCCAGTGCCAGCCTGCAGGTGCCTCTGAACATCCACCACGGGTTACCCCAGGCTTTATTCAGGTACTATAAAGCAGAGTTTTGTTTGTGGCTAACAGTGTCAGTAGGTCACCCGTTTCTGCAGTGTTGCATGTTCACCAGTTCACCAGCCTGACCACGATAAACGTCAACCAGACTCAGGTAGGCTTTGTTTTGTATTGTCATTGACCTAAAAATTGTGTTTTTCATTGTTTGTTTAATCTGTGCCGTGGTGGGCGTGTACACTGATCAACCAATCAGCGCTCTTACACAGGGTTGTATAAATGAAGGTGTTTTGCTCCTAATGATACGGCATACAGTTGTGACAATAGTTCTTAATAGTAATACTAATAATAGGTGTTGTGTCATTCGACACAATGATTATGTAGACCAAGTTGTGGCTCTGTCTGTGTACAACAGAGCCACAACTGGGTCTAAATGATTATGTAACTTTATAGTCTCTTCTACTACCCCTGTCCACCCGTTTTTAGCTCAGCTGACTATTTTTTCGATTATGTTAAGACGACCATGCCAAACACAGCTTGCTCCAGTTGCAGAAATAGGAAAATGGGTAATATTTGGTATCATGCCTTCCTATGAAACACAGCAATAATTTGGGGCCCAGTGATTGCGGATGTTCGGACAACAGCCTTAGTGAAAAATGTCTTACCCCAAACTGAATTTCTGTGAGACTGTGATGAAATAATAAAAAAAATACAACATAACAATCACTAATATATATGTTTGAGACATCTACATCATGAGACAAAAAATGAGCCATATTCCAGCTGGTGACGTTAGACAATGCAATATCATTCAAAACCAACCTTTGTGATATCACTATAAACAGTTCTCTGTGTATACCACAGACATGGGAAGGCTTTCATGGAGGAATGTACTGTCCAGCTTTACTGGAAAGGCATCATGCTCAGTCCATCAGCAAAAACAGGGTTGCTAAGTATATACTTTTAACTAAATATTTTATTACTTTACACAAAATTAGCAGAACATCTGCAAATATATGTTAACAAGTGCAAAAATTATTTGAAAAGAATTTTCTTTGAATAAAATGGTTAAAAATATGCCGTGTGGACAAGGGTTTTAACACAGACTATATATTTATTATTAGTCTTTTCCAGGTCTTGCCTTTTGAGGTGAGTGATCGCTCCTGCGTGCCATCGCTTGCCTAAAACAGACTTCAGGAGAGCTAATAAACACTCTCCTGGCATTCAGAGCTTTTCAAAACTTTTTTTCGGATCTCAAACGATTGGTTCGAAGTCCAAATTGGGCAGGTATGGGTAAAAAGACGAGTGCAGCCAAGCAGTGCCATTACATGTATTGATCAACCTCCTGGTCTTTTGATGGAAGTCATGTTGTCAGCTGGATGCGTTGTATGCTTGATGGAACTGCTAGACTAGCTGGGAGGGTAACAACTTCGACTGCACGAAATGTCACGTGGTGCTTTGAAAACTGTATGAAATTGGTAAAAATTTTTGTAATGTTCAGTGAAGAAACACAAGAGTCAAATTATATTTAAAAATTATATAAATTGACCGCAAGTCCGGCTTCAATTACAATGGAATATCTATTAACAGATGCAGATTTTGACCGGAACTGTCACTTCTGACTATCACAGATTTGCTCCAGTCCAAAACTTTTAAATTTTTATGACATGAAAACTTGACAACGTTTAGTGCATTGAGTGAATGTCTTGTCACTGTCGTGCGAATAACCTTTCACACCGCCGCAACTGTGGAATCCTTGACTGCTTCTGGTCTAGACAGAGATTGTCATTACTCAATTTTTTTCTGTGCATGCCTTTATATTCTTTATAATATTTAGAACTAACTTGGGCGCTGTTGGATACATTTGACACATGTCTTAATTTGAACAGGAATTCCCTGATGTCAATATTTGCATGTGTAAGCCTTAATTGCCCCGTGACTTCTGTAACCTGTTGCATGTTCTTGGAACCAACGACTTCAGTAGTTATGTTACATGAATTACCGCTGTTGAAACTCAAGTTGCAAAACATGTCAGACCTGTTTAAAAAGCAAGCTTGGTCTATTCATGATTATTGTTTTCTGACATAAAACTTGGCAGTGTCTGCAATTGACATTTGGCGAACAATATATGAACTGATAATACGCGTGTTATTAGCGGTGGTCAGCTGACACATAGCATCACGGCTTTCTGATATCTTTATTTAGATTAACAAACGAGGAAACAGCTGATTCTTAGAAGTGTTCAAGAAACTAGATGCAGTATTTGTACAGTTTATTATTATTATTATTATTATTATATATATATATATATTTATATATATATATATATATATAATGTATCATAAACAGTTAGTTTTACTTCATGTACTACAGAACTGTTTCATGAGTACACCTGACTAGCCGGCTCACTCTTCAGGTACTAACTGAACTGAACAGACATGCGGTAAAGTTCGCCATAATAGGTTGGATTAATCTGGGGTTATTCGGCAGATATGGGGTAATAGTAATAAGTAATAGTAATTGTAATAGACTATTACAGCTTTTTCCATGTAATAGTAATAGTAATAGACTAGAAAATTTTAGCTGTAATAGTAATAGTAATAGAAACAGAAGGCAAAGTAATAGAGTAATACATATTACTTTCTATTACTTCCTGTGAGCGCCTTGATCATGAAGCATATCAGCAAATAATGCTGAACACACTCAATTCTTGTCCAGCAATTGCCCAGGAAGTGCCTATTGTTGAGGCAAGCATGGGCCAGCTGCCACACTGCTGGTGACCACTGGTGCTAATTACATAAGAGTACTGGACAGAGCAGGTCACAGCCAAATAGGTAACCTGGCACAATCTGACCTTTGATTAGTAAACCATGGATAAACAGAGGAATGTTTGATGTTATGAGACAGATAAATTGTGTATTATTATATTGACATGTACATCTTATCTCACATCCATCAATCCATATGCATATTCTGAAATGTACCTATATTTATTTTCACAAGCCAGTCTGCATTTTAATCATAATGATTGCAATAACACACATTTAAGAAAAATAGAATATGGAACCAGATGTAGTTGCAGTGCAGACCCAAAATGTTCATGATAAGCTTATGGTGTTTTCACTACCCATAACGTATTGAAGCCTACAATGCTATATAAACTCATATCAGTACTACAGTCACTTTGATAAAGTCATACTGCAGGCACATGTATTATCTATTTAATTTATATAAATATTCTTTTAAAATAATTCTTTTAATACTTGTCTGTTATTAGCTCAGCTGACTATAAGTCATCTGAGCTATAGTCGTGGTCCATTGTCCGTCGTCCGTCCGTCTGTCCGTCCGTCCGTAGATGTGGCACGTTTTGAAACCGTAAGACCTAGGAATCCAAAATTCAGCATAATGTTAGATGTCCCCAAGATCTCCTACCAAGCCGAAAACTGGGTCTTTGCGACTTCATTCCTTTGAGAAAATAAGGAAAAACCTCAATTTTTTATTAAAAACCTATTTTCACACTTTAGGACTGCCTAATATCAAAACCACTCATCTGTTTTTCCTCATATTTCCTATAAATAATCCTCTTTATAATTCCTATGTACATGCCAGAAATTAGGTCTGTATTATTTAATTTAAAAAAGTTATGGGCCCAAACATAATGCATTTTGTAAATAATCAGGAAAGAAATTTTATCACTTAACACAAATATTGTTAAAGCTAAGCACTTTTTTTCCAGTAATATTACTTTTATTAATCAAAATTAAATTGTATACCCAAAATTAGATCAAAATCTTTTAAATTTTTAAAAATATTAGCAAAAATAAAAAATTGGTACCTTAAATTTTGCCCAACTTTGACCATGGCACGTTTTTTTGCTGTAACTGCTGTGGATTTAATTTTCACAGCATGTTTTTGTTAGCATTTCAACTGTTAACACCAAAAATTTGAAACCAGTTGATCAAAAACTGTAGATTTTATTCAAGTTTTCAAGCACCATGTCACATATTGCTAGTGTTATGCAGTTTGCTAGAACTCAGCTCCCGAGCTTCAGCTCTAAGTTCCTTAAATTTGGCAAACAGTTAGATTTCTCCAAAATCCCCTACCATGCCAAGAATTTGGTCACTAGGACTTAATTCCTTCGAGATATCAATGAAAAACTTCATTTTTTCATTAAAAACCCAATGTTACACTTTAAGACTGCCTAATATCAAAACCACTGATCTGACTTTGATCATATATAATATACATATTTTTCTATACATTCACTATGTGCATGCCAGAAATGATGTCAGTATTGTGTATTTTTTTTAAGTTATGGGCCAAAACATAATGCACTTTGTAAAAAATCAAGAAATATATTTACTCCATTAACAAGGGCATTGCTGAAGCTAGAGATTTTTTTTTTTGTCAGGGATGTAACATTATTTAATCAAGATTCAATTGAATACCCAAAATTAGTTCTGAATTTTTCAAATTTTATAAGTTATTAGTATAAATATAAAATTAGTACCTTAAATTTTGCCCAATTGTGACCAAGGCATGTTTGTTTCCCGTGAGCACTGTTGATATAATTTTCATATCATGCACACATAAGGATTTCAGCTTTTTAGTTTAGAAAGCTGAAAGAAATTGGCCAAATATTGTAGCTTTTATTAATGTTTTTTATGAGACCCTGTCAGACTTTGGCTCTTTCCAGCCCCTCTTGAGTCACCTGTATGTTGACCTTGTTGACCTTTCATCAAATTATGCACGCTTGAGGGGAGAATCCAGGCAGCTTATGGCCAGCCACAGTTGATCCAGGTGTTCAACCCAACTCATCTAGTAGTTTTAACCAACAAAATAACAATAAACAATAAATTAATAAATTTTTATTGGTTTTTAATAACAAATTAAAGAAAAATAGAAAAGGAATTTGTTAGTTTATAATAACAGGAAATTAACTTGCAGTTACTGATGATATAAGAATCTTGTATCGATGGGTAGAATGTCACATATTCCAAATAACACCATGCAGTCACCTATGGCATTTTTCAGTTCATTTTTAATGATAAAGAAGTAAATCATATTATTCATTACTAATCATTAAGGATTATATGAAGGAAATTAATGATAGACAAAGATGCAGTTGATAATATTAATCTAGATTCCTACTGTGTCTAGTGTGTACATTGATGTGAAATTAGTCCAAAATGAATTTTTTACAGTTATTTTTTTAATATAAATAAAAACCATAAAACCAGGTACTTATGATCATTATTTAAATGTGTGAAATTTGTATATTCTGGATTCTCAACATCATTGTTTGGTGAAAACTGAATAAATACCAGACATGGTGCGAATACTTTGTAATTGTATTTAAATACGAATATGATTATGTACTCCATTATAAAATTTCTTGCATAAAGAATGGGAATTCAGGTAAAAATGAAAGTATATGAATACTCGTGCAAATACTTTAAAAATGTATTCATGAATGCATTCATGAATATATTCTTTAATATTATTTTAATAATCATATCAGTTATATTTCATTTTAAAAAATCATATGATTCTATTATTATTTTTAATAAAAATTATATTTGGGACAATATTTGTAATTTTTTTAATAAATAGTTAAACTCTTATATTATATGTTCTGCTTATAAATTATATGGCCAAGTCAAAATCTGTGTGACAGTAGTACTCCATTTGTTAATAAAATAAATGAAATCAATCCTCTTCCCTGTCTCCAAAGGTACTATCAAAATCATACATAAGCTAAACAACAACAACTCATAATACAGCTTATATTTATTACCACACAAAACCAGCATGTGCCTCATTTCTAAATAATATTTTTTTATCATATAAAACAGCTGAGCGTCGTGACCCATAGGTCCCTTGTTTCATAGTACCAATTTTGCAGACCTTCACTCAGTATCTAAAATTATGTTAATTTATATTTTGAAAATTAAATGAACAATTTTTTTAAGATATTAATTTATTTGATTATATAATATGAGAATATAAGTAACTGTTAATATTTTATTATTTAATATCTGAAATTTTGATATAAAATAATTAGATCCTGTTATGTACAAAATTTAAAGTATAAGATTGTTGAATACCAAATTAATTGTGAAAGTGATATAAATAATATTTTATTTGTTTTGTAAAATTGATATAAGTTTAAATCACTCTCCATATTCCTAAATTGTCATATGCTGGTTTTGCTGCAATGAAGAAGGGCATGCCTGGAGAATAAAAGCCATGTATGCTACCATTATTGTAAAGTTTACCACCTCTCTGTTCACTCTCAAGATATACTTTGTGATAAAATAAAACATGGCATCATATCCAAATGAACATATATACACTTGAGAAGATGGGGTACTTTTGTCTCCAGTTTAGAATCTGTCCAGAATCTTGATATAAACAGTAGAAACAGGACACAGCCCTACCAAAATTCCTGTCCTGATACATACATAAAGGACTAAATTGTCAGCTTTGATACTAAATATTAATATGACATAATCATGAATAATTCCTTTGGAGACCATTTTTAGTTACACTGAAAACTTTATTTATTAATTATGCGAAAGAAGATTAAATCTTAACAGAAGTATGTACTATAAAACAAATTTATGTGAAATATATATGAAAATGATAAAAAATGTACAAGTATGCATATAATTATAAATCAATATTTTACATATGCCTGAGTCTTTACAATGGGTTGCTTTTAAATTACATGTATTCAAGAGTTCATACAATTATCTTATAATTCGACTTGAAACGCCCCAATAATCATTGAGGTTTCAATATATATATATATATAAACAGAATAAAAGAAGCTGAAATAATTAAGATCTCCAGTATCATTAGGCTTATTGTTAATGACAGACACAGTATAAGAAAATGTGTAGGTAACTGGATGATATAGGTGCTTCTAATATCAATATATAATATAAAAATGTGATTGCAGTGCTAGTTTATAGCACTCATGGCTGCGCAAAGTCTAGAATCCTCCCATCAGTTTATGTAATAGTAATAGTAATGGTAATAGATACCCCAGTAATAGTAATAGTAATAGTAATAGAAGATAAAATTTGGTAATAGTAATAGTAATAGTAATATCAGAAATTGAAAGTAATAGTAATAGCTATAGAACAACTGTAATAGACCCCATGTCTGTTATTCGGTTAGGTGGGGTTGTCGTTGGGGCCCAGGTGGCTATTGTGTTGCGCTGGTTCCGTGGGGATTTGTGTGATTACTTAACGTTACAAAGCAGGTGTTTGGCCTTGTGTTTACAAGTCGTGGTCAGTTCGCTTCTATTGTTCAATGTGCTTTCCCCGGTCTGCATATATTAAAATATTTTCAGTGTTACATTTTTTACATTTTTTCGTTGTGGTGGAGTAGGCTTTGCGTTTTGTGATAATTTTCCATTTTATGGCATATGGCACTTTATCTTCTTTCAAGGTCCATACATATTGGGTAAATGTGGTACTGTTTCTGTATTTCTTATTCTTAAAACTACTGATGTGTCCATAATATCTTGTTTTTAAGGTGTTCTCGGTCAGTCCAATATATGTTTCCACGTGATTATTATCTTGTCTGGTGACTGTGGCTTGTTAAACTACGCTTTGTGTAAGGCATCCTTCCTTGATCAGACATTCATTTTTATTTCTGCAGTTGCAGTTTGTGCTGGTAACTTCCGTTTTTTCTTTCCCTCTTTCATGTCTGAGGAGTCTTTGGTTGTGTGCCGAAATTATCTGTTTCATGCTTGGCATGCAACTGTAGCTGAGTTTCACAGTGTTTCGGTTCAGTATTTTATGCAGCTTGTGGTCCGGGGGAAAACACTTATCCAGGAGTTGCAGGGACTTTTTTCCGATATTTGTTTTCACATTTGCGCTGTATGGTGGATTGAACCATGTGATGTATCTCGTCCTTTTTCGCTTCTTACTGCTTGGGTTTGGTTGTTGTGGTTCGGAGTATTTTAGTTTGTGGTCATATCCGCTTTTCCTTAATGCATCTTGGTATGGTTGTGCAGCTCCGTCAAATACTTCTGCGCTGAATGAAATGGTGGACAGTCTTTTGTTGATACTTGCTGGTATATTCTTTATTATGGATGGGGGATGGTTACTGTGCTTATGGATATAAGTTGGGATATTGTTTGGTTTCATGAATGGTTTGTATTCTCCTCTGTTCAGGTCCAATGTGATGTCCAGGAAGTCTATAGTTTTTTTATTGGCTTTGGTTGTGATTTTCAGTCCAAATTGGCTAAAGATCTTGCAAATTTTCTTTTTCACTTGTTCAGCGTCTCTGGGTTTCAAGTTGCATGCGGCAAGGCTATCATCTCTGTATAATCCTACGTCGATACCATCAATATTTCGAAGTTCTGACAGCAAATATAGTCCAACCAGGTCACAAGTTTCTGCCCCATTGTAGCTGCCCATTGTTACGTCAAATCGCTCTTTGTTATTTCTTTTGTTCCAGGCCGTGTTGTTGTGAAACAGCAGGGATTTCTTTGCTTGCATTATTATTTCTTCTGTCCCTTCTGGTATGTGTTCAATTTTCGATGCGAAATAGATGGCCTTTTTTAGCCCTCAGCCCTTAGGCTGATGGGCTATTGTCGTCACCCAAGCTGTCCGTCCGTCCGTCCGTCCGGCGTCCGTTAACTTTTACCTTGTGAGCGGGATATCTTGAAAAGGATTCACCGTAAGATTTTTATTTTTTCGGAGAAGATGTATATTGACAAAACCTCGGTCAAGTTCGAAGATGGGTGACCTTGACCTATTTTTCTACGTTTTAGAGCTGATTATAGAAAAAACACTTAGATGCTTATTACTCAGGAACCATTTGGTGGATTTTCACAAAACTTACTATGGTTATTGGGACTGATAGTCTGTACCTGCTATACAAGTTTGGTGGCGCCACCTACAATTTCTGATTTTTAATGAATTTTTATCGGATTTTTCAACTTTGGGCTTGTGAGCGGGATGTCTCGAAAAGGATTCACCGTAAGAATTTTATTTTTTCGGAGAAGATGTATATTGACAAAATCTCGGTCAAGTTCGAACAGGGTTGGCAAACTTCCAGGAAGAAAGGTATTTCTTCCCTTCCCAGGGAAGAAAAGGAAGTTTCTGGGAAGAAAAGGAAGTTTCTGGGAAGAAAAGGAAGTTAGGGAAGAAACTAATGACTTTTGTCCACATGTTCCCACAAACCTTTATTAATAATATATAACATAGCTAAACATGCAGATATAACAGAGCCACAGAATAATGTATCTGTTGTTCAATATGTACACATTGTTATTCATATATTAACACTCAATCTAGACTAATATTTTATACAGAACACTGAATTCAATAGTCAAAAACATGGCTTCCACGCAGCATCCTGTATGCAAACACAAGCTTATTTGTACGCTCCACACCAAGTCTGTTTCGAAGTTTTGACTGGACCATACCCATGGTTGAGAACACGCGTTCAATGGATGCAGAGGATGCACATGCTGTGTGGAGATTCACTGCTAACTCGGCAAATCCTGCAGGTAGAGTAGGGCTGGCTTTCTTGATTCCCCTCCACCAAGTTACGGCAGGCAGTGATGTGGCAGAGAAGTAGAATGCTGGATATGGTGGGGACTTCATCTGAAAGCTGATTGCAGCTGCGATGTACTCTGGGTTGCGCTTTGCCAACCAGTCCATAACTTGCTGCTGCTGTCCAGTAGTGAGTCGCTGACCTTGGTATGTTGGATGTAGTAGGTGAGCTGCCAGTAGACATGGCTGGACTGCTTGGTTGAATCTCTTGGAGATCATCTTAATTACTCAGCTGGAAAACCAACCCCACAGTGCAGGCACCACTGGAGTGTGAGTTGATGTTGAGTTCATCCTAATTACTCAGCTCAACTGTCCAAGCCAAACTCCACCCCTGCAGGGTATGTACTCATGTTGAGTTCATCCTAATTATTCACCCAAACACCAGCTCAAGTCCACTGGAGTGTGAGTTGATGTTGAGTTTATCCTAATTACTCAGCTCAACTGTCCAAGCCAAACTCCACCCCTGCAGGGTATGTACTCATGTTGAGTTCATCCTAATTATTCAGCCAAACACCAGCTCAACTCTACAAGCCAAACTCCATCCCTGCAGTGTATGTACTCATCTTAATCACTCAGCAGAAGCCAAGCCTTCAGCACCAGCAACAACAACTCGGCTAAAGACTATACCATCCAGCCCCATCACTCAAATCACATAACAATCACCTACTAAGGGTCTGTTTGCAAGCTTTTTATATAACAAAAGTTGTCTCTCTGATTTGCACAAATATGATATGCCAAAATGTCACTTGAACAACGTGAATGACAGGTATGTTGTAAATCTATTTCTTCCCTGGGAAGAAATGGTGGGAAGAAAGTATTTCTTCCCTTCCGGGAAGAAAGTATTTCTTCCCTTCCCTTCCCTTCCCTCCGGGAAGATTGTGCCAACCCTGAGTTCGAAGATGGGTGACCTTGACCTATTTTCTACGTTTTAGAGCTGATTATAGAAAAAATATTTAGAAGCTTATTTCTCAAGAACCATTGGATGGATTTTCACAATACCTACTATGATCATAGGGACTGATGGTCTGTAACTGCTGCACAAGTTTGGGGGCGCCACCTGCAATTTCTAATTTTTTATTGAATTTTTCTTGGATTTTTCAACTTTGGCCTTGTGAGCGGGATATCTCTAAAAGGATTCACAAGAGGAATTTTATTTCTTTGGTGAAGATGTATATCGACAAAAATCTCGTTCATGTTCATTGTTGACCTTGACCTACTTTACAAGGTCACAGAGCTTATAATAGAATAAAACTTAGAAGCTTATTTTTTAGGAAGCATTTAGTGGATTGTTATGAATCATGGTACATACCTCTCCATTTTAAATTTATAACTGAAATATGTACAGATATCAACCATGTGAGAACAGATATTTAGTACTTGTTACTGTTACCACCTCTAAACACTGTTCTTTTGGCTGAGGGCTTTTGTCAGCTTTTGCTGATATTCTAGTTAGTAGCTGCTGAGTGATCGAAGGATAGAATTCACATATGTCGAATCCTATAAAGGTTGTGTTACCTTTGTCTCTCACGACGTAGCACAGGGAGAGAACACAGGGCATGGTCTAGGTTTTGACATAAATTGTGACATAACAGTGATGTGCTTGCTTGAGGTAAATGCAAGCCTCACTGTGAACATTGGTCCTGTAATTATGGGTGCCTATTTAATATGTAACATCTGTCATGACATCATCACTGTTCAATGCCATGTCCATTTCATAGGTAGAACTGGTAAAATGTTATTACAAAAAAAGGCTAGTGTCTCATATTGTTTAAAATTGTTTTCAGGAAAATTACATGGTTTAACAGTTATTATTTCCAAAATAGATAATTTGGCCTCTTTTTTTCTGCTCTTGGTGCAAACATTAATGTCATTATTTGACTTGTCATATATAATTGCCCAAAAACAGGTGAACAGGGGAGGTGGAATTAAGGGACTATAGTATTAATACTCTGAGGCAGATTAAAGGCATTAAGTTGGAATACAGGGGTTGCATGGCCCCTTCTTGATAAATATTAAAATACTGTAGATTCAGAAATATTTGCTGGGATTTTATTTTCGTGGTTTTCGTGGATCAAGGTAATCCACGAATTCAAGGTTCCAACGATAAAAAAATCATACGGTCAGATAATATCTTAACGGCAGCTAGTGGTTGACTTCATCTATATGTAGTTATCACTGGCAAAATTTTCAATAAATTCTAAAGAATTGTTTATTACTATTAAATGATTGTCATTGATACACATAATTAATGTAATGAATTGTTTTTACTGTAAATTACTATAACAAAAGGTGATTAATAAATATTGTCAATTAATGAATATTGTCAATTCCATTATTTCCCCTAATACCGCACATATACGGCCCTCTGAAATGTTTACAAAAAAACAGTATAAAACTTTACTTTAAACTAAAAATATGTCCTCACAGTTCCTCTTATCAACATTTCGGGTGAAATATTCATGAACAATACCAGATTTCTAACACACAAAGTGGCAGCTCCAACACAAAAAGAACGCCTTTTTTAGAACCGGCCTTTTCTACCTTCTTTCAATAGAGATAGAACGAGACAAGCCATGAATAGGGTCTATTGCCTTTAAAGAAAAGGGCCATATAAACTAATTGGCATTACTGTGGGACGCATAAGTAAGCGTCACAAAATATTAGTTTGCAAATTATGAGCCGCTAATATTCAGATGAGTAAAATTCCTGTCTAATCAAACCATTACTCCGATTTCATTTTTTAGCTCAGCTGACTATAAGTCATCTGAGCTATAGTCGTGGTCCTTTGATTGTCGTCAGGCCGTTAACAGGGCACGTTTTAAAACCGTTGGACCTACGAATCCAAAATTCTTTAGACCATTAGATATCCCCATAATCTCCTACCATACCGAAAATCGGGTAATTAGAACTTTGTTCCTTTGAGATATTAAGGAAAAACCTCCGTTTTCCATAAAAAAGCCATTGTTACACTTCAAGGCTGCCTAATATCAAAACCACTGATCTGTTTTTGATCATATTTAGGATTCATATTCTTCCATACATTTTCTATGCACATACCAAAAATTAGGTCAGTATTGGGTATTATTTTGAAGTTATAGGCCCAAATATAATGCAATTTTAGCTCAGCTGACTATAAGTTATCTGAGCTATAGTCATGGTCCATTGTCCGTCGTCCGTCCGTCTGTCCGTCCGTCCGTCCGTCCGTCCGTAGATGTGGCACGTTTTGAAACCGTAAGACCTAGGAATCCAAAATTCAGCATAATGTTAGATGTCCCCAAGATCTCCTACCTTCCGAAAACTGGGTCTTTGCGACTTTGTTCCTTTGAGAAATTAAGGAAAAACCTCATTTTTTTATTAAAATCCTATTTTCACACTTCAGGACTGCCTAATATCAAAACGACTCATCTGTTTTCCCTCATATTTACCATAAATATTCCTCTATATAGTTACTATGTACATGCCAGAAATTAAGTCTGTAAAGTATAAATTCTTTAAGATATGGGCCCAAACATAATGGACTTTGTAAAAAATCAGGAAAAATAATATCTCACTTAACATGAAAAATTTTGAAACTAGAGTCTATTTTCTCAAGTATATAACTATGTTTAATTAAGATTCAATTGTTTACCCAAAATTAGATCTGAATTTTGTAAATTTTTTAAGTTATTAGCATAAAAATAAAATCAGTACCTTAAATTTTGCCCAACTTTGACCATGGCACGTTTTTTTCCTGTAAGCACCATTGATTTAATTTTCACAGCATGTAAACATAAATATTTAGTTTGTCTAAATCTGAAATTTGAAAATAAAAGCTTGAAAATTAAGCTAGTCATTGATTTTTTTTTTTCTGTAGTCACTTGCTTTGATTACAGATGCAGGGTCCCACTCCAGGTCACTGGAAGTCAGCTATGCCAGGGTTTCTGATTTGTTACAGGCACTGGGGGAGATCCCCTGCTGTGACAGGTGTACAGTTATTCTCATATCACCACCCCAATCACCCCCCCCCCCCCCCCCCCCCCCCCCCCCCCGCAAACCCAACCCACCAAGTGTTATGCAGTAATTGTTATTGTTTTCACTGTATCTCCTTAATTGTAATGCTGTTTCCACTTCGATATGCAAAAACTTTCCTTGAAAAATAATTCAAGGTGTAATCCAGAAGATGCAATGTTGTGTAATGTAGCATTTTTAAAGAAATCAATTTTCTTTTAAATGATTTTAACAAATATAAATGAACCCTTAAATTATTATAAAATATGAAGCACATTATGGATAAATAAAGACACAATTAAAAATTGTGAAATCTAAATCAAGTATTATTTTTAGATATTTATTGTTTTGCAGATTTAAAAGATATATTTTTGTGGTAAAAAATAAATTAACATTTGTATGCATGATGTGGTGTTATCTGACGTGATTGAGATTTATGATGATGCAATTGAGAATTATGAATCAACTTTTATATTCAGATATATATGTTAAATTGGAAATGTATAGAAATATAAACTTAAATTAGAAAATAATTGATGTGATAAAAAAATCAGGATTTAATACAAACATTTGTTCATTATTTTCCTGCCTCAGCAGAATTTGAGATCAGGCTTTGTTTGCCCTGTTTTATGTTGTTAATTAGCTATATTTCAACTGTATACATTTCATAAAAAAATACATATATATTTAATAATATATATTATACAAAAAAAATAGATTCAATTGAACAAATGTGTAAACTACTGAAATGTCAACAGTTAATTGAAAAACCAACTAATGATCATGGTAATAGTACGGATCATTTGTTCACAAACTGCTCACATGCTTTAGTTTCAACATTAGGAAACACATGGTCAGGTCACAAAATATTTTTTGCAACAATTTCTTGCTCATCAATACAAACCAATCATATAAACCAACCATGGCCTTAATACCTCTTCTTCTTACACTTTATCTCCATTAGATATTATTTTAGATTTTTACCTTCAAGTTTAACGTCAGCTGAGCACAGTGACCCATAGGTCCCTTGTTTTTAATTAATAGTTAAACCCTTATATTATATATTCTGCTTATAAGTTTTATTGCCAAGTCAAAATCTGTGTGACAATAGTACTCCATTTGTTAATAAAATAAATGAAATCAATCCTCTTCCCTGTCTCCAAAGGTACTATCAAAATCATACATAAGATAAACAACAACAACTCATATTACAGCTTATATTTATTACCACACAAAACCAGCATGTGCCTCATTTCTAAATAATATTTTTTTATCATATATAACAGCTGAGCATCGTGACCCATAGGTCCCTTGTTTTTCTTTAGTCACTTGCTTTGATTACAGATGCAGGGTCCCACTCCAGGTCACTGGAAGTCAGCTATGCCAGGGTTTCTGATTTGTTACAGTCACTGGGGGAGATCCCCTGCTGTGACAGGTGTACAGTTATTCTCATATCACAACCCCAATCAACCCCCCCCCCCCCCCCCCCCCCCCCCCCCCGCAAACTCAACCCACAAAGTGTTATGCAGTAATTGTTATTGTTTTCACTGTATCTCCTTAATTGTAATGCTGTTTTCACTCCGATATGCAAAAACTTTCCTTGAAAAAATAATTCAAGGTGTAATGCAGAAGATGCAATGTTGTGTAATGTAGCATTTTTAAAGAAATCAATTTTCTTTAAAATGATTTTAACAAATATTATTGAACCCATCAGTATGCTTAAATTATTATAAAATATGAAGCACATTATGGATAAATAAAGACACAATTAAAAATTGTGAAATCTAAATCAACTATTATTTTTAGATATTTATTGTTTTGCAGATTTAAAAGATATATTTTTGTGGTAAAAAATAAATAAACATTTGTATGCATGATGTGGTGTTATCAGACAAGATTGAGATTTATGATGATGCAATTGAGAATTATGAATCAACTTTTATATTCAGATATATATGTTAAATTGGAAATGTATAGAAATATAAACTTAAATTAGAAAATAATTGATGTGATAAAAAAAATGAGGATTTAATACAAACATTTGTTCATTATTTTCCTGCCTCAGCAGAATTTGAGATCAGGCTTTGTTTGCCCTGTTTTGTGTTGTTTATTAGCTCTATTTCAACTGTATACATTTCATTAAAAAAATACATATATTTTTAATAATATATATTATACAAAAAAATAGATTCCATTGAACAAATGTGTAAATTACTGAAATGTCAACAGTTAATCGAAAAACCAACTAATGATCATGGTAATAGTACAGATCATTTGTTCACAAACTGCTCACATGCTTTAGTTTCAACATTAGGAAACACATGGTCAGGTCACAAAATATTTTTTGAAACAATTTCTTGCTCATCAATACAAACCAATCATATAAACCAACCATGGCCTTTATTACCTCTTCCTCTTACACTTTATCTCCATTTGATATTATTTTAGATTTTTACCTTCAAGGTTAACGTCAGCTGAGCACAGTGACCCATAGGTCCCTTGTTTAAAAAAATCAGGAAATATATTTACTCACTTAACATGAGAATTGCTGAAGCTGGAGACTTTTTATAAGAAATATAACTTTATTTAATCAAGATTCAATTGTTTACCCAAAATTAGGTCTGAATTTTGCAAATTTTTCAAGTTGTTAGCATAATTAAAAAATCAATACCTTAGATTTTGTCCAAATTTGGCAGTGGCACGTTTTTTCCCTGTAAGCACTGTTGCTTTAATTTTCACAGCATATATACATAAGGATTTAATCTTTTAAAATCTGAAATTTCAAAGAAATTGTTTGAAAAGAGTAGCTTTTATTCAAGTTTTCATACACCATGTCAAGTGTTGTTTACATCTGGCCAACCTAGTAGTACAGCCTTCACTTGCATTATGTAACCCACCCAAGGTAGCTTGCCTTGGCCCAGCTTGGCCACTACTAGCAGGCTTCCCCTCTGCCCTGCACTCACCCCCCCCCCCCCAGCTGGTGCATAAACTAGATGAATGTTATAATTTTCTGTATTTTATTTTATTCTTGGACATGCTACATTTTAGATTTTGTATTGTACCACCAGGCTTACAGTGATTAAAGTGCACATTTAATTATGTCCACAAAGTGATGTATTGCTATGAAAGTGTGGATGTTCATCAGATAAGTAATGCTTTACTTCAGAAGAGTAAAACTTCACCAGGTGTGAATTGACTATTAATTCCAGTAATTAATTATAGCTGAGATTGTAATTAGCATAATTATATTGTTTGTCCCTCATTCAACTAACAGTGTGTATACTTTATTTGTATCCCCAGACAAAGTTGGGGGATACTATGTTTTCATACCGGTCCCGCCGCCGCATATAAATCTTGTTGGCGCTTTAACTCAAAAAATATTTCACAGATCTTTACCAAACTTGGTATATGTATAGATATGGGTGAGAGGACGACGCCTATTTAAAAAGAGGTCATGACCTTGAATAGGAGAGTGTCCTTGACCTTGAATAGGTCCAATTCTGGTGAAAATCACACAAATTCTTAAATATCTAAAAAAATCTTGCATGGATTGATCCCAAAATCAAGTTGATGGAAGATCATGGATAGGGTTGTCATGTTCCAGAAACTGGTGGCGCCACCTATTATTCTTTACTTCTTTTCTAATATCCCCAAAATTGCTACTTGACAGTATTGTGAGCATTATAAGTCAAAAACTAATGGACAGATTTCTTTTATAATATGCATATTCATAGATATGGGTTATGGGATGATGTTCATTTAAATTGGGGTCATGACCTTTCTATGAGAGTGGCCTTGACCTTGAATATTGCCATAGATGGTAAAAATCACACAAAATCTTTAATTTCTCAATAAGGGATGCATGGATTGGTCCAAAAATCAACTTGACCAAAGTTCTTGGATAGTAATGTCATGTACCGGAAACAGGTGGCGTCACCTATTATTCTTTTACACTTTTGTGCTGTTTAATACCCCATCATTGCCACTTAACAGTACTGTGAGCATTATAAGACAAAAACTAATGGACAGATTTCTTTCATATTATGCATATACATAGACTTGGGTTATGGGATGATGTATATGTATATTGGGGTCATGACCTTTCCTATGAGAGTGGCCTTGACCTTGAATATTGCCATATATGGTGAAAATTACACAAAATCATTAATATCTCAATAAGGGATGCATGGATTGGTCCAAAAATCATCTTGATCGAAGATCTTGGATAGTCTTGTCATGTACTAGAAACAGGTGGCGCCACCTGTTATTCTTTTACTTGTTTTCGTGCCGTTTAATACCCCATCATTGCCACTTAACAGTACTGTGAGCATTATAAGTCCAAAACTAATGGACAGATTTCTTTCATATTATGCATATACATAGATATGGGTTAGGGGATGATGTTTATTTTAAATTGGGGTCATGAACTTTCCTATGAGAGTGGCCTTGACCTTGAATATTGCCATATATGGTGAAAATCACACAAAATCATTAATACTTCAATAAGGGATGCATTGATTGGTCCAAAAATCAACTTGACCAAAGATCTTGGATAGTGTTGTCATGAACTGGAAACTGATAGAGCCATCTGTTTTTCTTTTACTTGTTTTCGTGCCGTTTAATACCCAATCATTGCCACTTAACAGTACTGTGAGCATTATAATTCAAAAACTAATCGACAGATTTCTTTCATATTATGCATATACATGGACATGGGATGATGTATATTGAAATTGGGGTCATGACCTTTTTTATGAGTGACCTTTTCTATGAGTGTGGTCTGATATTAATTGTTGCTGAAGATGGGGGGCCTATTCTTAAAGGAGGGGGGGGGGGGAATAATTGTCTGGGGATACTATGGCACCTGCGGTGCCAGGAAATGTCTAGTTACCTTTCAGTTATCAGTAACAAACAAATCTGTTATTACCTTCAATAGAATTTTTTACTTTTCAACTTGCATTCAATGATTGATTCCTCTCAATTAAGAAAGGTTTTATTTTTGTGATACTTTCTCTTTTTGAGAATATAAAAAATTTAAAACCCCATGCAAACAAAAAGGTACCAACAGTAACTTGAATACGCTCCCGAGGCAGCAGAAATCTTGCGCTTCTAAAGAAGCAACCGATTTTCACGCTGCCAGCTTTGACCGTTTATGATATATTTAGACACCAGATAGCGGTTCGTTTTCCACTGAAATAAACATGCGTATGATGTGACAAGCAGCCAATCAGATGCCAATAAACAAGCACTTGACAGGCATCCTGGCTCCGCCCATTGCTGCGCTTCAAGTGCCGCTTATTGAGTTTCCGGTTGAATTTAAATTGCTCCCTCTGCATTCTCGCATCATCGACCGATTCGATTATGACTTTATGACTGTGTTAGCGTAGCCATGTATCTGTTGTCTGCAGAACTGAAACCAGCAAGCGAGGTGTGCACGCAGCCTTTGTTGTTACATTTCGTTCGAATTACAGCTCACCGGCCAAGCATCCTATGTGCCCAAGGCCCTAAGCAAACCACGTCAGGGGCAATTCTCTCTGAGCCTGTGGCCTGTTCAGACGGTTACACTGGGGGATGAGCTGTCACTCAAAAAGAAATTAATATGATTGGCTCTGTGTATTCCTCGCTTGGCTTTGTCTTCCAGCACAAGGTCTCATCTGATTGGACAAAAATACAGTGCTCCCCTCTGGTGTTGCAATTCAGGATACGAGGTCATAACAAACAGCGCCTTACGATATAGGTAGTAGCCCTATATGTAAAGCGCTGTGTAAAGAGCGTATAACTTGAATGACAGATTGCATTATTTGCTGGGATCTGACCCTTCGTAATTCCTCACCATTTAGGGCTTGTCATTAATGATTAACAGCTTGCTCAGAGCAAGTATATGTTCCGGAAAATTTTGGCAAGGCAACATGAACATTTACCCTAATCTTAATTAATCTTCAGTAGGTGGAATTGTTTGTAATACTTCTATAATATGATACCTCTGTTTCAAATTATGTTTAGGTATATACAAGTATGTGCAAATATTAAAGAGATATATTATAAGCCAACAAACATTTGAAATTGTTTTTTGTTGCAAAAATGTGGAACAATCTTTTTGTATTATGGCATTGATCACTGAATTTTGCTGGACAAGGAAAAGTTTGTGAAGGGCAAGTAAAAGCTTGGTGTCACTTGCCCTACTTGGGTACTGGGGCAAGAACCACAAAAGTACTTTCAAAAATCAATGTTGAACCTGCAGTTGTCAAGTTGGATGAGTGCACAGATTACAGTAAAGTGATACATAATTCTAATGAAAACATCCTTAAAATTTCAACTGTTATGATAAACTAAAGGCCCATACCTTTGTTAATACCATATTTACAGATTGCTTAATAATCAATATTTCCTTTGACTTGGGAGGTTTTTCTACATTTCCTGGTGTCTCCAAGCTCAGCAATTAGGACTGCAGTTTTGCTTTTATCGTTCAATATGTTTATTACTGCCACTTGATTATCTTGCTAAGACCTTTTTTCAGTTAAATGACCCTTAATTGTATCTGCCAAAACAGAGTTTTGTGGATATTATGTTTTCAGCCCACCGCTGCTGCCGTCACGTAGGTGTCCGGAGAACTCCTCCGTAACCGCTGGCGTAATTTTATGAACCCGGGATTATGTTCGGGTCACATGTGAACTGCTGCACCCTGATTTTGTTTTGACCTCTGACCTTTCCTCTCTCCAGCGCGTCCATCTGTGCGTCTGTTTTGACACATTAACCCACATATCTCGGGAACCGTTTGACCGATCCAGAAAAAAAATTTGCACAAATGTAGCCCTTGGATAGCTTTATAACATACATAAAAAATGGTGGCGCCATGTGCACAGGTGGCCCCACCTACATTTATGTTTATGCTGCAGACATCCAGGCTTATATCTTTCCCGTTTGACCGATTGGGCTAAAATTTTGCATGTGTATATATCTCACATAGCTCTTTATCATACGCAAAACTGGTGGCGCCACCTGCAACAATTTTTGCACAGCGTCCATCTGTTTGTCTGCCATGGGATAGAATCACTCATATACATGTAGTGGTTTGACTTTTTGCATTTGTATACAACTTTGATAGCTTTCTGGATTTTGTGGTAGGTGGCACAACCTACATACACAATTCGGCTGCATACATCCATGCTAATATGCAACACACCTTACTCTATTTCCCCATGTTACTCAATCCATTCTTCACTTCATCAGTCCCACTCTGATTTTGGCGGATACACGTAGTCGCTTGTCCACTTCCCGTATTCTAGTAAGTCTATGTCCCACACCCAAAAAAATCAGATGCTTATGTTCAAATATGTTTGATCATTCTTGCAAGAATCTGATCTGATCATTGACACAGGATGCTTTTACAAGGGGTGTAAAGATATGGAATTTCAACTCCTTGATTAAACAGTAATTTATTCTTAACCTCCTAATGAAGGCCTCGGTGAGCTGTCAGATTTGACGGAGCATGCTGTTTATCATGTATGTGCCTTTGATCTAGTTTAAACAGTTGTCTTAAGACCGTTCCACTTTGTCTTGCATAGATAAAAAAATGGTGTTGATTAACTTAATGAGAATGATATTGTTCCTCTACTTGCAGAAAAATTAACTGGCAAAGGTGGTGATAAAATGTTTGCTTTTAATTTAAATAAATTTGCTACAAAGGAAATAATTGAATCAAAGGTATAAGGCTCCTCGAGATTCACAGGACCAGCTGTAACCCTACATTTTTTCGTGTGTCACTGTCCGTGATGTAATACATGATTTGCCAGATATGGTAAGGACTAGGAGCTGTCTGATCCTGATAAAACCTACTGATCCTTTTAGAAACTTAAACCTGCAAGTTGCTTTCACAGCAATCAAGGAAGGCTGATAGGGTCAGGGACATTTGGTAACATATATGTAAGAGGAACACAGTATGTCAAATAGGATATGCCTGATTGATATAAATGTTTAATGGATCTGTTACATTGTGCAAGACACCTTGACCCACCAGTAGGTTATCTTAGTGAGGTCTGGATACCATTTTTGGCTTTGCTCATAGATCTGAGGTGTTCTATTTAGATCTGGGATAGGCTATTTAGTCAGGGCTGTGATAAGATTGAATAATCTGTTTAACTTTGTTTATGGATCTATAGATCTGAGATGTGGTTTAACTGAATTAAGTAAAGGCTATCATAAATTCAGAGGTTCTTTTTGGCTTTAGTTATAGGTCTATGTGAGGTGTGCTATTATTTAGTATGTAATAAAAATGGAGGTTCTGTTTGGCTTAGCTCATAGATCTGATGCCAGCTATTTAGTCAGGGCTATGGTTAAGATGAAAGTATTTGCTTGTTTTACATTATACATGTAGTTCAATAAAAGAGGCTGAATGTCTGGTAAGTCATTCAGTGGTGAAGAACAGTGGCAACTAGAGCTTTTTAGCTCAGCTGACTATAAGTCATCTGAGTTATAATCGTGGTCCATTGTCCGTCGGTCTGTCTGTCTGTCCGTCTGTCTGTAGATGTGGCACGTTTTGAAACCGTAAGACCTAGGAATCCAAAATTTGGCATAATGTTAGATGTCCCCAAGATCTCCTACCAAGCCAAAAACTGGGTCTTTGCGACTTGTGCCTTTGAGAAATTAAGGAAAAACCTCAATTTTTTATTTAAAACCTATTTTCACACTTCAGGACTGCCTAATATCAAAACCACTCATCTGTTTTTCCTCATATTTACCATAAATAATCCCCTATATATTTCCTATGTACATGCCAGAAATTATGTCTGTATTATATAATTTAAAAAAGTTATGGGCCCAAACATAATGCATTTTGTAAATAATCAGGAAAGAAATTTGATCACTTAACACAAAACTTGTTAAAGCTAAGCACTTTTTTCCCAGCAATATAACTTTAACTAATCAAAATTAAATTGTATACCCAAAATTAGATCAAAATCTTTAAAATTTTTTAAATTATTAGCAAAAATAAAAAATTGGTACCTTAAATTTTGCCCAACTTTGACCATTGCACGTTTTTTTCCTGTAAATGCTGTGGATTTAATTTTCAAAGCATGTTTTTGTTAGAATTTCAACTGTTAACACCAAAAATTGGAAACCAGTTGATCAAAAACTGTAGATTTTATTCAAGTTTTCAAGCACCATGTCACATATTGTTTACATCAAGCTAGTGTTTGCTAGAGCTCAGGTCCCCAGCTTCAAGTTCTAAGTTCCTTAACTTTGGCATACAGTTAGATGTCTCCAAAATCCCCTACCATGCCAAGAATTTGGTCACCAGGACTTAATTCTTTCGAGATATTAATGAAAAACTTCATTTTTCCATTAAAAACCCATTGTTACACTTTAAGACTGCCTAATATCAAAACCACTGATCTGAATTTGATCATATATGATATACATATTTTTCTATACATTTGCTATGCACATGCCAGAAATGATGTCAGTATTGTGTAATTGTTTTAAGTTATGGGCCCAAACATGATGCACTTTTTAAAAAAATCAAGAAATATATTTACTCCCTTAAGAAGAGGAATGCTGAAGCTAGAGATTTTTTGTCAGGGATGTAACATTATTTAATCAAGATTCAATTGAATACCCTAAATTAGTTCTGAATTTTTCAAATTTTATAAGTTATTAGTATAAATATAAAATTAGTACCTTAAATTTTGCCCAACTTTGACAATGGCACGTTTGTTTCCTGAGAGCACTGTTGATATAATTTTCATATCATGCACACACAAGGATTTCATCTTTGTACTTTAGAAAGCTAAAAGAAATTGGCCAAAAATTGTAGCTTTTATTAATGTTTTTATGAGACCATGTCAGACCCAGGCTCTACCCAGCCCCTCTTCAGTCACCTGTATGTTGAGGCGCTTGAGGCGAGGCATATACTGGGGCAGCCAGGCAGCTAATGCCCAGCCACAGTTGATCCAGGTGTCCAACCCAACTCATCTAGTAGTTGTTTTGAAAAACAACATAACAATAAATTAATAAATGTTTATTGGTTTTTAATAACAAATTAAAGAAAAATGAATAGAAAAGGAATTTGTTAGTTGATGAGTAACAGGAAATTAACTTGCAGTTACTGATGATGTAAGAATCTTGTATGGATGGATAGAATGTCAATGTCAATGTTATTCCAAATAACACCATGCAGTCACCTATGGTATTTTTCAGTGAAATTTTAATGATAAAAAAATAAATCATATTATTCATTACTAATCATTAGGGATCATATGAAGGAAATTAATGATAGACAAAGATGCAGTTGATAATATTAATCTAGATTCCTACTGTGTCTAGTGTGTAGATTGATTTGAAAGTAGTCCAAAGTGAATATATTACATTTATTTTTTTAATATAAATAAAAGCCATAAAACCAGGTACTTATGATCATTATTTAAATTTGTGAATTTTGTATATTCTGGATTCTCAAAATCATTGTTTGGCTAAAACTGAATAAATACTAGACATGGTGCAAATGCTTTGCAAATGTATTTGAATATGAATATGTACTGCATTAAAAAATTTTATTGCGTAAGAATGGGAATTCAGGTAAAAATGAAAGTATTTGAATACGAGTGCAGATACTTTCAAAATGTTTTCATGAATGCATTCATGAATATATTCTATAATATTATTTTAATAATCATTTCAGTTATATTTTATTTTAAAAAATCATGATTTTTTAGCTCAGCTGACTATAAGTCATCTGAGCTATAGTCGTGGTCCATTGTCCGTCGTCCGTCCGTCTGTCCGTCCGTCCGTCCGTCCGTCCGTCCGTCCGTAGATGTGGCACGTTTTGAAACCGTAAGACCTAGGAATCCAAAATTCAGCATAATGTTAGATGTCCCCAAGATCTCCTACCAAGCCGAAAACTGGGTCTCTGCGACTTCGTTCCTTTGAGAAATTAAGGAAAAACCTCAATTTTTTATTAAAATCCTATTTTCACACTTCAGGACTGCCTAATATCAAAACCACTCATCTGTTTTTCCTCATATTTACCATAAATATTCTTCTATATAGTTCCTATGTACAAGCCAGAAATTAAGTCTGTTAAGTATAAATTCTTTAAGTTATGGGCCCAAACATAATGGACTTTGTAAAAAATCAGGAAAAATATTTACTCACTTAACATGAAAAATTTTGAAACTAGAGTCTGTTTTCCCAAGTATATAACTATGTTTAATTAAGATTCAATTGTTTACCCAAAATTAGATCTGAATTTTGTAAATTTTTTAAGTAATTAGCATAAAAATAAAATCAGGACCTTAAATTTTGCCCAACTTTGACCATGGCACGTTTTTTTCCTGTAAGCACCATTGATTTAATTTTCACAGCATGTGAACATAAATATTTAATTTGTTTAAATCTGAAATTTGGAAGTAAAAGCTTGAAAATTAAGCTAGTTATTGATTTTTTTCTTGAGGCTCTATTGTAGTCATTTGCTTTGATTACAGATTACAGATGCAGGGTCCCACTCCAGGTCACTGGAAGTCAGCTATGCCAGAGTTTCTGATTTGTTATGTTACTTGGGGAGATCCCCTGCTGTGACAGGTGTACAGTTATTCTCATATCACCACCCCAATGACCCCCCCCCCCCCTCTGCAAACACAACCCACCAAGTGTTATGCAGTATTGTTATTGTTTTCACTGTATCTCCTTAATTGTAATGCTGCTTCCACTCTGATATGCAAAAACTTTCCTTGAAAAAGTAATTCAAGGTGTAATCCAGAAGATGCAATGTTGTGTAATGTAGCATTTTTAAAGAAATCATTTTTCTTTTAAATGATTTTACCAATCATAATGGAACCCATCAGTATGCTTAAATTATGATAAAATATGAAGCACATTTTGGATAAATAAAGACACAATTAAAAATTATAAAATCTAAATTCAAGTATTTTTAGCTCAGCTGACTATAAGTCATCTGAGCTATAGTCGTGGTCCATTGTCCGTCGTCCGTCCGTCTGTCCGTCCGTCCGTCCGTCCGTCCGTAGATGTGGCACGTTTTGAAACCGTAAGACCTAGGAATCCAAAATTCAGCATAATGTTAGATGTCCCCAAGATCTCCTACCAAGCCGAAAACTGGGTCTTTGCGACTTTGTTCCTTTGAGAAATTAAGGAAAAACCTCATTTTTTTATTAAAATCCTATTTTCACACTTCAGGACTGCCTAATATCAAAACGACTCATCTGTTTTCCCTCATATTTACCATAAATATTCCTCTATATAGTTACTATGTACATGCCAGAAATTAAGTCTGTAAAGTATAAATTCTTTAAGATATGGGCCCAAACATAATGGACTTTGTAAAAAATCAGGAAAAATAATATCTCACTTAACATGAAAAATTTTGAAACTAGAGTCTATTTTCTCAAGTATATAACTATGTTTAATTAAGATTCAATTGTTTACCCAAAATTAGATCTGAATTTTGTAAATTTTTTAAGTTATTAGCATAAAAATAAAATCAGTACCTTAAATTTTGCCCAACTTTGACCATGGCACGTTTTTTTCCTGTAAGCACCATTGATTTAATTTTCACAGCATGTAAACATAAATATTTAGTTTGTCTAAATCTGAAATTTGAAAATAAAAGCTTGAAAATTAAGCTAGTCATTGATTTTTTTTTTTCTGTAGTCACTTGCTTTGATTACAGATGCAGGGTCCCACTCCAGGTCACTGGAAGTCAGCTATGCCAGGGTTTCTGATTTGTTACAGTCACTGGGGGAGATCCCCTGCTGTGACAGGTGTACAGTTATTCTCATATCACCACCCCAATCACCCCCCCCCCCCCCCCCCCCCCCCCCCCCGCAAACCCAACCCACCAAGTGTTATGCAGTAATTGTTATTGTTTTCACTGTATCTCCTTAATTGTAATGCTGTTTCCACTTCGATATGCAAAAACTTTCCTTGAAAAAATAATTCAAGGTGTAATCCAGAAGATGCAATGTTGTGTAATGTAGCATTTTTAAAGAAATCAATTTTCTTTTAAATGATTTTAACAAATATAAATGAACCCTTAAATTATTATAAAATATGAAGCACATTATGGATAAATAAAGACACAATTAAAAATTGTGAAATCTAAATCAAGTATTATTTTTAGATATTTATTGTTTTGCAGATTTAAAAGATATATTTTTGTGGTAAAAAATAAATTAACATTTGTATGCATGATGTGGTGTTATCTGACGTGATTGAGATTTATGATGATGCAATTGAGAATTATGAATCAACTTTTATATTCAGATATATATGTTAAATTGGAAATGTATAGAAATATAAACTTAAATTAGAAAATAATTGATGTGATAAAAAAATCAGGATTTAATACAAACATTTGTTCATTATTTTCCTGCCTCAGCAGAATTTGAGATCAGGCTTTGTTTGCCCTGTTTTATGTTGTTAATTAGCTATATTTCAACTGTATACATTTAAAAAAAAAATACATATATATTTAATAATATATATTATACAAAAAAAATAGATTCAATTGAACAAATGTGTAAACTACTGAAATGTCAACAGTTAATCGAAAAACCAACTAATGATCATGGTAATAGTACGGATCATTTGTTCACAAACTGCTCACATGCTTTAGTTTCAACATTAGGAAACACATGGTCAGGTCACAAAATATTTTTTGCAACAATTTCTTGCTCATCAATACAAACCAATCATATAAACCAACCATGGCCTTAATACCTCTTCTTCTTACACTTTATCTCCATTAGATATTATTTTAGATTTTTACCTTCAAGTTTAACGTCAGCTGAGCACAGTGACCCATAGGTCCCTTGTTTTTAATTAATAGTTAAACCCTTATATTATATATTCTGCTTATAAGTTTTATTGCCAAGTCAAAATCTGTGTGACAATAGTACTCCATTTGTTAATAAAATAAATGAAATCAATCCTCTTCCCTGATCTCCTACCAAGCCGAAAACTGGGTCTTTGCAACTTCGTTCCTTTGAGAAATTAAGGAAAAACCTCAATTTTTTATTTAAAACCTATTATCACACTTCAGGACTGCCTAATATCAAAACCACATATCTGTTTTCCCTCATATTTACCATAAATATTCCTCTTAGTAGTTCCTATATACATGCCAGAAATTATGTCTGTATTATTTAATTTAAAAAAGTTATGGGCCCAAACATGATGCATTTTGTAAAAAATCTGGAAAGATATTTAATCACTTAATACAAAAAACGTTAAAGCTATGGACCTTTTTTCCAGTAATATAACTTTAATTAATCAAAATTAAATTGTATACCCAAAATTAGATGAAAATCTTTTAAATTTTTCAAAATATTAATAAAAATAAAAAATTGGTACCTTAAATTTTGCCCAACTTTGACCATGGCACGTTTTTTTACTGTGAGTACTGTGGATTTAATTTTCACAGCATGTTTTTGTTAGCATTTCAACTGTTAACACCAAAAATTTGAAACCAGTTGATCAAAAACTGTAGATTTTATTCAAGTTTTCAAGCACCATGTAACATATTGTTTACATCAAGCTAGTGTTATGCAGTTTGCAAGAGCTCAGCTCCCCAGCTTCAGCTCTAAGTTTCTTAAATTCGGCATACAGTTAGATGTCTCCAAAACCCCCACCATGCCAAGAATTTGGTCACTAGGACTTAATACCTTCGAGATATTAATGAAAAACTTCATTTTTCCATTAAAAACCCATTGTTACACTTCAAGACTGCCTAATATCAAAACCACTGATCTGACTTTAATCATAAATAATATACATATTTTTCATTCACTATGCACATGCCAGAATGATGTCAGTATTGCGTAATTGTTTTAAGTTATGGGCCCAAACATAATGCACTTTGTAAAAAATCAAGAAATATATTTACTCCCTTAACAAGGGCATTGCTGAAGCTAGAGATTTTTTTGTCAGGGATGTAACATTATTTAATCAAGATTCAATTGAATACCCAAAATTAGCTCTGAATTTTTCAAATTTTATAAGTTATTAGCATAAATATAAAATTAGTACCTTAAATTTTGCCCAACTGTGACCATGGCACGTTTGTTTCCCGTGAGCACTGTTGATATAATTTTCACATCATGCACACATAAGGATTTCAGCTTTTTAGTTTAGAAAGCTAAAAGAAATTGGCCAAATATTGTAGCTTTTATGAATGTTTTTTATGAGACCCTGTCAGACTTTGGCTCTCTCCAGCCCCTCTTGAGTCACCACTTTGTTGACCTTGTTGACCTTTCATCAAATTATGCACGCTTGAGGCGAGAATCCAGGCAGCTTATGGCCAGCCACAGTTGATCCAGGTGTCCAACCCAACTCATCTAGTAGTTTTAACCAACAACATAACAATAAACAATAAATTAATAAATTTTTATTGGTTTTCAATAACAAATTAAAGAAAAATAGAAAAGGAATTTGTTAGTTTATAATAACAGGAAATTAACTTGCAGTTACTGATGATATAAGAATCTTGTATCGATGGGTAGAATGTCACATATTCCAAATAACACCATGCAGTCACCTATGGCACTTTTTAGTTCAATTTTAATGATAAAGAAGTAAATCATATTATTCATTACTAATCATTAGGGATTATGTGAAGGTAATTAATGATAGACAAAGATGCAGTTGATAATATTAATCTAGATTCCTACTGTGTCTAGTGTGTACATTGATGTGAAATTAGTCCAAAATGAATTTTTTACAGTTATTTTTTAATATAAATAAAGGCCATAAAACGAGGTACTAATGATCATTATTTAAATGTGTGAATTTTGTATATTCTGGATTCTCAACATCTTTGTTTGGTGAAAACTGAATAAATACCAGACATGGTGCGAGTACTTTGTAATTGTATTTAAATACGAATATGATTATGTACTCCATTATAAAATTTCTTGCATAAAGAATGGGAATTCAGGTAAAAATGAAAGTATATGAATACTCGCGCAAATACTTTCAAAATGTATTCATGAATGCATTCATGAATATATTCTTTAATATTATTTTAATAATCATATCAGTTATATTTCATTTTAAAAAATCATATGATTCTCTTATTATTTTTAATAAAAATTATATTTGGGACAATATTTGTAATTTTTTTAATAAATAGTTAAACTCTTATATTATATGTTCTGCTTATAAGTTATATGGCCAAGTCAAAATCTGTGTGACAGTAGTACTCCATTTGTTAATAAATAAATGAAATCAATCCTCTTCCCTGTCTCCAAAGGTACTATCAGAATCATACATAAGTTAAACAACAACAACTCATAATACAGCTTATATTTATTACCACACAAAACCAGCATGTGCCTCATTTCTAAATAATATTTTTTTATCATATATAACAGCTGAGCGTCGTGACCCATAGGTCCCTTGTTATTATTTTTTTTTAAATAAAAATTATATTGGCACAATATTTGTTATTAAATTTGAATAAATAGTTAAACTCTTTTATTATATGTGCTGCTTATAAGTTATATGGCCAAGTCAAAATCTGTGTGACAATAGCACTCCATTTGTTAATAAAATAAATGAAATAAATCCTCTTCATTGTCTCCAGAGATACTATCAAAATCATACATAAGCTAAGCACCAACAACTCATAATAAAGCTTATATTTATTACCACACAAAACCAGCATGTGCCTCCTTCCCAAATCTTATTTTTTATCATATATATCAGCTGAGCTCCGTGACCCATGGGTCCCTTGTTTTTTAATCAGGCCAGGCTCTCCATAGGAAGTCAAATTCAAATTTGGAAAGTTGTATGGAATTCGGAATAATTCCAAATGGAGAGGATATGTGTCAGAATTTTTCAGTGGGAAAAAAATTAAATAGTCCAATAAGCCTGGGTCATAAATTTCAGAAAATACATCAGATTGATGGTGTCTCAGTGGGAGAGGATCCATGTCAATTTTCTAAGGGATTTTTATTATTTTTGGTCATTATTATATGAATATCCTAGTATAATGAAATGTATGGTTCAGTTTTCAGCACAGTTATGTACATGCTTGACTCGTTTATATGTGTTCATCAACAAAGGTCACTGACTGCTACAATAGAAAGCTTTGATCCTCTTGGTCCTACAGCCAGAATTTGATCTTGCTTATCAACTGCATGCTCAGGCAACCAGGATACGGCATCTTAAAGAGATTCAGAGCTTTACAGACACCTACACCCCCCCCCCACCATTTCTGGAAGCCCTGTCTTATCCACATGTTAATAAGATATAAGAATATTATTTATTATTTACACCATATTGTACAGAAAATTTACCTGTTGTAGTACTGTCACAACTGTCCTTTCACTACATTTTAATCTACATAAGTTGTTTTAAACTTATTTTTTTCTCTCATTTCAAAGAGGTAATTGTTAAAGCACTGGAAGTGTGTTCTGTTGACCAATTATAAATATATGGAATCGCTGATGAGTGAACAATCTTGGTTACATGCTGGTTTGTAGAGTTCTTAGAATATGATTATCATCTTGATATTTCCTTTATCATTTTGAAAAGTTTTATAAGTTAAATAGAAAAAGTGAAACATGTTTATAAAATAGAAAAAGTGAAACATGTTATCTCATTGACAGTCCTGAGCTTTTCACCACCACAGGTGGGTTTATGATAGCTTTAAAAACTTCAGCATACTGGTTGTTTATTAGAAATCACCCCAGTATGTTTATTAGATGCTGATGCAGCAGGGCTTCTCAGCAAGTTGACAGGAAGTCCTATGCAGTCTGAGAAGCACTGCAGCAGCTCTTCCTAGTATGCTGTAATGACTCTGCCTGGACAGTATTTATCCCAGCCTGAACCCAGTGTCTTCCTTCTAGCATCTTTATGGTAATTGTAAAGTCCTGATGTACAGGAATTTCTGGCACAGTTTTAATCAGATCCACACAACTTGAGCAACAGTCAATTATCCCACAGTTCAACAAGTAAATTTTAACTTTTTCTCACAATTTAGGGCAAATAGTTAAAAGATTCATAGATCAGGCCTGAGAAAACAGTTTGAAGTGATGTTGCTTGAAACTGAAAGGTTTGATATTATAAATACAGAAGCTATGCACTGTAAGTCTTTAACTGAAATGTTTGACATCATATTCATTTACAGATCTGCTTTGCACTGGTGTCAGAAGTAGATGTTAGATATATCATAAATACAGATCTGCTTTGCACTGTCAGTCTTAAGTAAACATTTGATATCATGAATGTCATATCATGTTAATCCACAGTAGGGGTGGGGGGGGGGGGGGAATACTTGATCTGTTCCTTAGATCAACTTTTCCCTTGTACATCAGTTACTACTTTTTCATTCAATTTTCAATTAGGTTTAATACATTTGTAATATTTTGTTGTAGAGGAATACCTGCAAAAAAATTTTTCTTCAAAGGTGATCGTCATATCCCAAGGCTGAAAGATCTTTGATACTTTATACTTTAAGAATGATCCTGCAACCTCCACCACCACAGAAACTAACCTTTGTAAGGGAGATGACTAATCAAGTATTTCATGGATCTTTTCCAAACTTGACATGTACATGGATATTCATGAAAGAGCAAGGCCAGTTTAATATTGGGTCATGTTTAAATTGGTGTCATGGCCTTTCCTACTTCAGAAGGATTGAATTTGTTTCCTCTCAAATTTGATACACAGATTACTTTGACCCTTGTGACCTTGACCATGTAAATTGTCAATATTTGCTTCAGAAGAAGAGGGCCTATTTGACAGCCCTTGGTATATATCCAGTCTGGGGAGTATTCAGACATATCTAGTTATTCCTGGATCTTCTGATTTATTTTTGCTACCAGAGCAAACATATGAACATATTTGCTTTGTTAAATAAAAAAGCTGACATGAGTTCATTTGTCTCATTTATTTGTCTTGCATGAGCTATGAATGGAAATGGGATGAAGATGACTCTAAATTAATGCCTGATACATTTATTGATTAATGGCTGAGTAATCCCAGTCAGTGTTCTGATCTGATGCATTATGACAGTCCTAGTAACTATTTTACCCAGTTATGAGACAGGTCTAAAACTGAGCAAAATTGATTCATGTTATTTAAAGTATGTTACACAGAATAAAATCACATGTTGTATCAGCAAAAATGTTAACATGATCAACAGTGTTACAGTATGTTTTTGGTTCTCACATTCAACATTGGATTAACAAGCACATAATACACAGTAACTCTAATCAGGAGGAAATCACAGATTTCTCATGGATGAATTTCATTTTACATGTCTGCGTCGTATGTTGTATAATTTGAAATGATACAAAATGTCGCACAGACAGTAATTGAATTCATATTATCATTTCATAGTATCTTGCATAAAATAATTTCATTGTTTGTTCATTTATTAACATAAAATGTATCATTCTCAATAAACTTGTTGAAGTTTTCTGTCAGGCAAATAGGGCAACAAATCTGATCAGTGAGTGACTGACTTGTATTATCCTTGTGTCTTTAAATAGTTGCTGGCTGTCCTCAGTGACTGTCCATGTTCACAGTGCTTATCTTATCCATATCTCATTACCAGGTATACCTGATTTTAAGCACCAAGGTGGAAGCTCTGTAGGTGATAAGAAATGCTACCTGTGCACTGTGGCTATGTATGTTATGCTCTATAAATATATGGGTAGGACCCACAACAGACTACAGTGCTCCAGTTGTTGTGTTGTCAGTATGTAGTATTTATTGTTGGTGGGAGGGTATTCACTGAATATCCACTTGAATGTTGATACCTTATGTGTACTTGGGAGGTTAGGAGGACAATACTTCAGGTCAAAGTTCAAGGCTGTTGTTTATGGTGGTCACTGTGGACACTGCCCTGATTTGGTACACAGAACAGATTGTGCTTATCCTGATATACGTTGTTTGTACTGACAGAACGGAGATATCTGTTTAATCCAGCAATGCTCATCTAGGCAGTTCACTAAAACAGTGCTATCACTTAGAATAGACTTGTTGGTACTGGAATAAGAGAATGTGAAGTATAATTAATGATTATTCTATATTTTATCATCATATAAGCATAATACCTGTCCTTGTGTAGTTCACAAAGTTCCTGTTAGATAGTGCTGTATGAGCCCCTTCTTTAAAATTATCATACTTCTCAGAATTTACAGGAAAAATTGGGGGGAATCCCCCTTAGTGCATACTTGGCATCATTTCCAATAGTTCTTAACCAAAAACAGGCATAACTGAATTGCTTGAAAAAAGGCAATGGTATCACTGTCAGTTTTAATATAGGTGTGTGTAACCCTGTGGAATAAATGCTAAATAGAGCATGAATTCATTTTAGGGAAATCTCTCCCTAAATCAGGTGAAGTGCATTCACCTGACTAAAGTGGCTCGTATGCGAGCTGCAGGATACATCAAATTATTTTTTATTGTGTAAACAAGATAAAAATCAAATATGTGTGAACTTTTTTAGCCTCGATACCTTTCTTTTTTACTGATAATGGAGGCATAGTATGTAAAGTAGAGTAGTAGGCGTGAAACCTCTTGTACAGGCAGCCCACTGTCACAGGCTGAATCTCTGTCTTCATTAGTGTTTTCTTTTACGATATGCCACTTCCTCGATTTTGGTAGATGTTAAAATTTGTTACTACTGTGAAGTGACTGCAGTTGTTAATTCAAAACACATAGATCTTCGGATTTACAGTTTAATAAGCCAAAGGGCAAGATTATTATTATTATCTTAAGAATAAATACTGTGTCTAGATTCATGCCGTTTGCTTTTTAATCATTTCTCGTAAATATGTTACAAAGACAAATTGTTCAGGGGAAAATTCTGGGCCGATCCGGGATTCGAACCCCTAACGGTGGCGAACAAGTCCGGCGTTCCAACCACTTTGCTAGAAAAGCAAGCTTCACTAGCGAGATAGTTGGGACCGTAGAGAGAGTACTATAGATCTGTAGTGACAAAGGTTTGCTGAGTCACAGTTTCACAGTGATAGATACATGTGAGTGATGTATGTGTTAATGGTATGACCTGTCATCACTGACTGAGACAACACTTTAATTTGAAGGTTTATATAAATGCATGGGTATGTAAACGTCTTTTAATAAAAGTTTTATATACTTTAAAGTTCATTTGAATTTTTAGCTCAGCTGACTATAAGTCATCTGAGCTATAGTCGTGGTCAATTGTCCGTCGTCCGTCCGTCTGTCCGTCCGTCCGTCCGTCCGTCTGTCCGTCCGTAGATGTGGCACGTTTTGAAACTGTAAGACCTAGGAATCCAAAATTCAGCATAATGTTAGATGTCCCCAAGATCTCCTACCAAGCCGAAAACTGGGTCTTTGCGACTTCATTCCTTTGAGAAATTAAGGAAAAACCTCAATTTTTTATTAAAAACCTATATTCACACTTCAGGACTGCCAAATATCAAAACCACTCATCTGTTTTTCCTCATATTTCCTATAAATAATCCTCTAAATAATTCCTATGTACATGCCAGAAATTAGGTCTGTATTATATAATTTAAAAAAGTTATGGGCCCAAACATAATGCATTTTGTAAATAATCAGGAAAGAAATTTTATCACTTAACACAAAACTTGTTAAAGCTAAGCACTTTTTTCCAGTAATATTACTTTAATTAATCAAAATTAAATTGTATACCCAAAATTAGATCAAAATCTTTTAAATTTTTTAAAATATTAGCAAAAATAAAAAATTGGTACCTTAAATTTTGCCCAACTTTGACCATGGCACGTTTTTTTGCTGTAACTGCCGTGGATTTAATTTTCACAGCATGTTTTTGTTAGCATTTCAACTGTTAACACCAAAAATTTGAAACCAGTTGATCAAAAACTGTAGATTTTATTCAAGTTTTCAAACACCATGTCACATATTGCTAGTGTTATGCAGTTTGCTAGAGCTCAGCTCCCGAGCTTCAGCTCTAAGTTCCTTAAATTTGGCATACAGTTAGATTTCTCCAAAATCCCCTACCATGCCAAGAATTTGGTCACTAGGACTTAATTCCTTTGAGATATCAATGAAAAACTTCATTTTTCCATTAAAAACCCATTGTTACACTTTAAGACTGCCTAATATCAAAACCACTGATCTGACTTTAATCATAAATAATATACATATTTTTCTATACATTCGCTATGCACATGCCAGAATGATGTCAGTATTGCATAATTGTTTTATGTTATGGGCCCAAACATAATGCACTTTGTAAAAAATCAAGAAATATATTTACTCCCTTAACAAGGACATTGCTGAAGCTAGAGATTTTTTTGTCAGGGATGTAACATTATTTAATCAAGATTCAATTGAATACCCAAAATTAGTTCTGAATTTTTCATATTTTATAAGTTATTAGTATAAATATAAAATTAGTACCTTAAATTTTGCCCAACTGTGACCATGGCACGTTTGTTTCCCGTGAGCACTGTTGATATAATTTTCATATAATGCACACATAAGGATTTCAGCTTTTTAGTTTAGAAAGCTTAAAGAAATTGTCCATATATTGTAGCTTTTATTAATGTTTTTTATGAGACCCTGTCAGACTTTGGCTCTCTCCAGCCCCTCTTGAGTCACCTGTATGTTGACCTTGTTGACCTTTCATCAAATTATGCACGCTTGAGGCAAGAATCCAGGCAGCTTATGGGCAGCCACAGTTGATCCAGGTGTCCAACACAACTCATCTAGTAGTTTAAACCAACAACATAACAATAAACAATAAATTAATAAAGTTTTATTGGTTTTTAATAACAAATTAAAGAAAAATAGAAAAGGAATTTGTTAGTTTATAATAACAGGAAATTAACTTGCAGTTACTGATGATATAAGAATCTTGTATCGATGGGTAGAATGTCACATATTCCAAATAACACCATGCAGTCACCTATGGCATTTTCAGTTCAATTTTAATGATAAAGAAGTAAATCATATTATTCATTACTAATCATTAGGGATTATATGAAGGAAATTAATGATAGACAAAGATGCAGTTGATAATATTAATCTAGATTCCTACTGTGTCTAGTGTGTATATTGATGTGAAATAAGTCCAGAATGAATTTTTTACAGTTATTTTTTAATATAAATAAAAGCCATAAAACCAGGTACTTATGATCATTATTTAAATGTGTGAATTTTGAATATTCTGGATTCTCAACATCATTGTTTGGTGAAAACTGAATAAATACCAGACATGGTGCGAATACTTTGTAATTGTATTTAAATATGAATATGATTATGTACTCCATTAAATTTCTTGCATAAAGAATGGGAATTCAGGTAAAAATGAAATTATATGAATACTCGTTCAAATACTTTCAAAATGTATTCATGAATGCATTCATGAATATATTCTTTAATATTATTTTAATAATCATATCAGTTATATTTCATTTTAAAAAATCATATGATTCTCTTATTATTCTTAATAAAAATTATATTTGGGACAATATTTGTAATTTTTTAGCTCAGCTGACTATAAGTCATCTGAGCTATAGTTGTGGTCCATTGTCCGTCGTCCGTCCGTCTGTCCGTCCGTCCGTCCGTCCGTCCGTAGATGTGGCACGTTTTGAAACCGTAAGACCTAGGAATCCAAAATTCAGCATAATGTTAGATGTCCCCAAGATCTCCTACCAAGCCGAAAACTGGGTCTCTGCGACTTCGTTCCTTTGAGAAATTAAGGAAAAACCTCAATTTTTTATTAAAATCCTATTTTCACACTTCAGGACTGCCTAATATCAAAACCACTCATCTGTTTTTCCTCATATTTCCTATAAATAATCCTCTTTATAATTCCTATGTACATGCCAGAAATTAGGTCTGTATTATATAATTTAAAAAAGTTATGGGCCAAAACATAATGCATTTTGTAAATAATCAGGAAAGAAATTTTATCACTTAACACAAAACTTGTTAAAGCTAAGCACTCTTTTTCCAGTAATATTACTTTTATTAATCAAAATTAAATTGTATACCCAAAATTAGATCAAAATCTTTTAAATTTTTTAAAATATTAGCACAAATAAAAAATTGGTACCTAAAATTTTGCCCAACTTTGACCATGGCACGTTTTTTTTGCTGTAACTGCTGTGGATTTAATTATCACAGCATGTTTTTGTTAGCATTTCAACTGGTAACACCAAAAATTTGAAACCAGTTGATCAAAAACTGTAGATTTTATTCAAGTTTTCAAGCACCATGTCACATATTGCTAGTGTTATGCAGTTTGCTAGAGCTCAGCTCCCAAGCTTCAGTTCTAAGTTCCTTAAATTTGGCATACAGTTAGATTTCTCCAAAATCACCTACCATGCCAAGAATTTGGTCACTAGGACTTTATTCCTTCGAGATATCAATGAAAAACTTCATTTTTCCATTAAAAACCCATTGTTACACTTTAAGACTGCCTAATATCAAAACCACTGATCTGACTTTGATCATATATGATATACATATTTTTTTATACATTCGCTATGCACATGCCAGAAATGATGCCAGTATTGTGTATTTTTTTAAGTTATGGGCCCAAACATAATGCACTTTGTAAAAAATCAAGAAATATATTTACTCCCTTAACAAGGGCATTGCTGAAGCTAGAGATTTTATTGTCAGGGATGTAACATTATTTAATCAAGATTCAATTGAATACCCAAAATTAGTTCTGAATTTTTCAAATTTTATAAGTTATTAGTATAAATATAAAATTAGTACCTTAAATTTTGCCCAACTGTGACCATGGCACGTTTGTTTCCTGAGAGCACTGTTGATATAATTTTCATATCATGCACACATAAGGATTTCAGCTTTTTAGTTTAGAAAGCTGAAAGAAATTGGCCAAATATTGTAGCTTTTATTAATGTTTTTATGAGACCCTGACTTTGGCTCTCTCCAGCCCCTCTTGAGTCACCTGTATGTTGACCTTGTTGACCTTTCATCAAATTATGCACGCTTGAGGCGAGAATCCAGGCAGCTTATGGCCAGCCACAGTTGATCCAGGTGTCCAACCCAACTCATCTAGTAGTTTTAGCCAACAACATAACAATAAACAATAAATTAATTAATTTTTCTTGGTTTTTAATAACAAATTAAAGAAAAATAGAAAAGGAATTTGTTAGTTTATAATAACAGGAAATTAACTTGCAGTTACTGATGATATAAGAATCTTGTATCGATGGATAGAATGTCACATATTCCAAATAACACCATGCAGTCACCTATGGCAATTTTCAGTTCATTTTTAATGATAAAGAAGTAAATCATATTATTCATTACTAAGGCCAAAAAAAATTAAAGGCATGGTTCTCAGGCACCGCCCACATCAATTTTAAACCCCGGCATCAAAAATTTTTATTTTGATTTTCAATAAAAACTTTCCAATTTAGAGCTCCGGCCGCTCCGACATTTCTTTCAAGAAGATAAATCCATACAATTTCCTTTATTTTGTAGTGATTTTACTTATTTAGCAAAATAAAACTGTTATTTTCATGCTTTCCCTTATCATTTGACATTTTCATTGAAACATACCAAAAAATTTAAAATAAAAAAAGCGCCCGCCCGCATTGATTTCTGAAAAAAAGTGCCTGAGAACCATACCTTTTTTTTATTTTGGCCTAATCATTAGGGATTATATGAAGGAAATTAATGATAGACAAAGATGCAGTTGATAATATTAATCTAGATTCCTACTGTGTCTAGTGTGTACATTGATGTGAAATTAGTCCAAAATGAATTTTTTACAGTTATTTTTTAATATAAATAAAAGCCATAAAACCAGGTACTTATGATCATTATTTAAATGTGTGAATTTTGTATATTCTGGATTCTCAAAATCATTGTTTGGTGAAAACTGAATAAATACCAGACATGGTGCAAATACTTTGTAATTGTACTTAAATACGAAAATGATTATGTACTCCATTATAAAATTTCTTGCATAAAGAATGGGAATTCAGGTAAAAATGAAAGTATATGAATACTCGTGCAAATACTTTCAAAATGTATTCATGAATGCATTCATGAATATATTCTTTAATATTATTTTAATAATCATATCAGTTATATTTCATTTAAAAAAATCATATGATTCTCTTATTATTTTTAATAAAAATTATATTTGGGACAATATTTGTAATTTTTTTAATAAATAGTTAAACTCTTATATTATATGTTCTGCTTATAAGTTATATGGCCAAGTCAAAATCTGTGTGACAATAGCACTCCATTTGTTAATAAAATAAATGAAATCAATCCTCTTCCCTGTCTCCAAAGATACTATCAAAATCATACATAAGCTAAACACCCACAACTCATAATACAGCTTATATTTATTACCACACAAAACCAGCATGTGCCTCATTTCTAAAAAATATTTTTTTATTTTTTTATCATATATAACAGCTGAGCGTCGTGACCCATAGGTCCCTTGTTTAATAAATAGTTAAATTCTTATATTATATGTTCTGCATATAAGTTATATGGCCAAGTCAAAATCTGTGTGACAGTAGTACTCCATTTGTTAGTAAAATAAATGAAATCAGTCCTCTTCCCTGTCTCCAAAGGTACTATCAAAATCATACATAAGCTAAACAACAACAACTCATAATACAGCTTATATTTATTACCACACAAAACCAGCATGTGCCTCATTTCTAAATAATATTTTTTTATCATATATAAAAGCTGAGCGTCGTGACCCATAGGTCCCTTGTTTCATGTTTTTTTTTTATTTATCATTTTTTTCCAAAAAAAATTAACAAATGCTTGCTACAGGTATGAAAAACTTTACATTTGAATATTTAAATAATCTTTTAAAATATTCTCTTTTGTGTAAATCAAGTCATAACCACTTTCGTCAGTGAAAAGCAATATTTAAAAAATTTTATTAACATTAGCTTGAATTAGCCTCTGCAGTAGTTTTGACATGGTGCTCTTTGGTACTGTTTTTAGTAAACCTGTGAGCTAATGTGATGGTATGGCTTTGTCTGTTGGCCCTCGTCTGTATGTTAACCCATACTATCTTGAAAACGGCAGGGGTTAGCATCACCAAATTTTTATGCAAAAAAATTAGTCATCTAAAAAACTCTATAGGATTTTGCTTATTTTTTGGCTAACTGCATTTTCTTAGATTTTATAGGGAAAAAGCTAAATAACCTTTCAAAATCTTCTCCAAAATTGTTCAGCCAAATTGTCCAATATTTCATAGAAATAATCCCAGAAACAATCTCTCTCAAGTTTGTTTGAATGATTCCTCTTTGGTGATTTTTGACCGAGTTACAGGAAGTTGAACTTAGTCATCTATCAAAAAATCTCAGGAATGGCTGGAGCTATCATCACCAAGTTTTATGCTAATGCTGGTCACCAGTCATACCTGAAACTGAGTTATTGGTGGGGCCACCTGCATTGGCCTTTTTTGTATGGAGGTCATCAGTGCCAATGTTGATAATTCAAGCTTGTTCACTTTGTTTTGGTTCAGAGCTTTCTGGCTGAGTTACAGGAAGCTGAACTTAGCCAGTTTGCTGTATCTTCCTACATGAGTTATAACCCTGCAAAATGTTTTTTCACTGACGCCACCGAAGCCAATTTGTTTAATATTTTACAAGAATAATCCCCATAATAATTCTTATAATAATTGTCTTAAATGGTTCCACATGAATGATTTTTGGCTGAATTATTGAGATTGAATTGAGTCATGTTACTATAAACGAAAGCTGTGTGAAGCAGTTACATTTAACCTGGCAACAGGTTATCAGCACCTATTACATCATGCCACTAGACATTTAGATTTAAGGTAAAATAGCATGGCAAACAAGTATTTCAGATTTGGCAACAGGCCAAAGGTCGGCTTGGATCTATTTATAGCTTTGGCAGACTGGCAACTGTATCAGAAAGGGCAAATGGCACCAAAGGTCAGTCTGGATCTATTTATAGCTTTGGCAAACTTGCTACTGTGTCAGATTATGCATCAGGTCTTCGAGTTCACTCAATGCAGCCAGGTACAGGTCAAAAGTTCACTCAGTCTAGCCAGGCGCAGGTCAAGAGTTCACTCAATGCAGTAGCAACTGCCTTTCTCACCTAAGCCTGATCAGCCCAGTGCATCAAACTCAAGAGAATTTTGATGTATGGGCCTGATATTTTGACCTGTCTCTGTGTCTTTGATTGCATTCTTGTTAACAAGACAGGTGTCACCACCTACATTGACTTTGCACAGTGTATGTGACTGCTTATTTCTCCAGAGGAATTTGATTTATCAGCCAGAAATTGAGCATGTTTATACATATCGTAAAGGTTTGTCATATACAAGACTCTTGGCACCACCGACAATAATTTTTAACAGTGTATGGATCTGCTTATTTCTCAGGAGGGGATATCAGCCTAAAATTGGGCATATGTATATACATCTCTGATACCTTCTTCATTTCAAAGTCATGTAGGTCTACTTGAAAAGTAATGGCCCAGCATTGAAGCATTATACCTGGTGTATAAACCGTTGCACAGGTTCATATTTGGCCTGTAGGCCTTGTTTTTTTTTTTTTTTTACAACATCAGCAGTCCTTGATGTAATTAATAATGGGCAGATAATTAAAAATAAAATTTTGTCTATTTTGATGATTATTATCTCCTGTCTTTTCCAACAACAATGTTCATGAAAATCTCGTACAGATTGCAGCAGCACCCAACATATATAGTGGAAAATAGTGTAAAATAGTATTCAAATTCAGCTGAGTGATGTGGCGGGATACATCAAACTGAAAATCATATAACATAAGACTCTGTACTTGTATCAAAGACACACCATAAGCCCGGTCTTAGCTTTTAGTTAAGATGGCTGAGTTTTATCTTCATTAAAATCTGTAATACAGCTTTTGCAGGGCTTCAAGCTTCATTGTTCAAGCTATTTCTTATCCATACAGGTAGAAATGGAAGCCGTACCAACCCATAAAAAATGTAATGAATGCTGGTTAAATTATCTAAAGAAATCTAAGGGCACCTCCAGATAAGACCTTTTTTTCCCATCTAATGTATAAAGCTTGACATTCATTTCCTTTATGTTCATTAAAAAATTGCTTTTATTTTTTATATTGTTTATTCTCAGGAGGCATAATTAAATACCCATTATTAAAAAATTCCCCATAAATTATAGGCAACTCCCTCAGGTAGTGCTCAAGGATTGATAATGTAAAATATCCAGTTTAGAGAGATCAAAAACCCCATTCTTCACCTGCTTGGAGCACCTGTATTCCAGAATAATGTGCCAGGTAAATTCAGGTGTCATGCCTCTACTGTCTTTCATAGATAATAAGATGAGCTGTTTGATGGGTTAAAAAAAAACCTGGTAGGATCTGAAGCATTCGTCAGAGGTAACCAGATGCTCTACCTTTAAAGGAAGTATTGTTGTATTGTTTCATATGGTGAAGTGGGTCACAGAAATAAATAGGTTAAATCCAGCGGGATGGCTGACAGCTCTGTTGTAGTAGATGAACAGTTCATTAAGTATTCAAAGTGGCTTCATTGAGCATTCTTGAACTAATGAAGGTTTAGGTCCATTGTATGCTCCATTTCATGTACAAAGGTCTACTGCCATCTCTAATAAATAATAAGGACCCATTTTGAAAAGTGAGTGCCCTATATTAATCATCCTGTTCATGTGTGTGTGTGTGTGTGTGTGTGTGTCTGTCTGTCCATTCAAAATTCATTTCTTCATAATAACTCCAGTTTGGATTGACATTGATTTCAAAGTTGATTTATATATGGACTTCTGTATGACCCACCACTCAGGCAATTACCTTGAATATAGGTCATGAGGTCAATTTAAGATAAATTGTTTGGGTCAGTTCCCTCTGTCTCCATATCTAATCAGGTAGTTTATTATATTTGTATCCGCCAAAACAAAGCTTTCCTGAAAACGTTTTTTGACCAGGTTCCACCACTGCCGCAGTGTTTGTTTCAGGAATAGAACTCTTTCCAAAAACTTTACACAATTATTGGGTCACTTGTGAAATTGTGCCAAAAATATTTTCCGTTGACCTCTGACCTTTTGTGTCTCCAGTGCGTCCATCTGTGCATCTGTTTTGACACATTAACCCACATATCCTTGGACAAGATTTTTAGCTCAGCTGACTATAAGTCACCTGAGCTATAGTCATGGTCCATTGTCCGTCGTCCGTCCGTCTGTCTGTCCGTCCATCTGTCCGGATGTCCATCTGTAAGACTGGCACGTTTCGACTCCATTGGACCTACGAATCTGAAATTCGCCATACAGTTAGATGTCCCCAAAATCTCCTACCATGCCGAAAATTGGGTCAATAAGACTTTGTTCCTTCGAGATATTAAGGAAAAACCTCAATTTTTTATTAGAAATCTATTTTTACACTTCAGGACTACCTTATATCAAAACCACTCATCTGGTTTACTTCATATTTACCATAAATATTCCTCTATATAGTTCCTATGTACATGCCAGAAATTAAGTCAGTATTATTTAATTTAAAAAAAGTTATGGGCCCAAACATAATGGACTTATAAAAAAATCAGGAAAGATATTTGGTCACTTAAGACAAAAGGGTTAAAGGTAGGAACTTTTTTCAGTAATACAACTTTAATTGATCAAAATTTAATTGTAAACCAAAAATGAGATCAAAATCTGTTAAATTTTTTTGAATATTGTCAAAAATATAAAATTGGTACCTTAAATTTTGCCCAAGTTTGACCATGGCACATTTTTTCTTGTAAGTACTGTGGATTTAATTTTCATAGCATTTTTTTGTTAGCATTTTGTCTGTTAACACCAAAAATTTGAAACCAGTTGATCAAAAACTGTAGATTTTATTCAAGTTTTCAAGCACCATGTCACATCAAGTTTACATCAAGATAGTGTTATGCAGTTTGCTGGAGCTCAGCTCCCCAGCTTCAGCTCTAAGTTCCTTAAATTAAGCATACAGTTAGATGTCTCCGAAATCCCCTACCATGCCAAGAATTTGCTCACTAGGACTTGATTCCTTCGAAATATTAATGAAAAACTTCATTTTTCCATTAAAAACCCATTGTTACACTGTAAGACTGCCTAATATCAAAACCACTGATCTGACTTTGATCATATATAATATACATATTTTTCTATCCATTCGCTATGCACATGCCAAAAATGATGTCAGTATTGCGTAATTGTTTTAAGTTATGGGCCCAAACATAATGCACTTTTTAAAAAATCAAGAAATATATTTACTCCCTTAACAAGAGGAATGCTGAAGCTAGAGATTTTTTGTCAGGGATGTAACATTTTTAATCAAGATTCAATTGAATACCAAAAATTAGTTCTGAATTTTTCAAATTTATAAGTTATTAGTATAAATATATATTAGTACCTTAAATTTTGCCCAACTTTGACCATGGCACATTTGTTTCCTGAGAGCACTGTTGATATAATTTTCATATCATGCACACATGTATAAGGATTTCATCTTTGTAGTTTAGAAGCTGAAAGAAATTGGTCAAATATTGTAGCTTTTATTGAAGTTTTTATGAGACCATGTCAGATGCAGGCTTAATCCAGCCCCTCTTCAGTCACCTATATGTTGACCTTGTTGACCTTTCATCAGATTACACATGCTTGAGCGAAGCATATACTGGGGCAGCCAGGCAGCTAATGCCCAGCCACAGTTGATCCAGGTGTCCAACCCAACTCATCTAGTAGTAGTTTTGAAAAACAACATATCAATAAACAATAAATTAATAATTTTGTATTGGTTTTTTATAACAAATTAAAGAAAAATTAATAGAAAAGGAATTTGTTAGTTGATGAGTAACAGAAAATTAACTTGCAGTTACTGATGATGTAAGAATCTTGTATGGATGGATAGAATGTCAATGTCAATGTTATTCCAAATAACACCATGCAGTCACCTATGGTATTTTTCAGTGAAATTTTAATGATAAAAAAATAAATCATATTATTCATTACTAATCATTAGGGATCATATGAAGGAAATTAATGATAGACAAAGATGCAGTTGATAATATTAATCTAGATTCCTACTGTGTCTAGTGTGTAGATTGATTTGAAAGTAGTCCAAAGTGAATATATTACATTTATTTTTTTTAATATAAATAAAAGCCATAAAACCAGGTACTTATGATCATTATTTAAATTTGTGAATTTTGTATATTCTGGATTCTCAACATCTTTGTTTGGCTAAAACTGTAAAAATACTAGACATGGTGCGAATGCTTTGCAAATGTATTTGAATACAAATATGAATATGTACTGCATTAAAAAATTTTATTGCATAAGAATGGGAATTTAGGTAAAAATGAAAGTATTTGAATACCAGTGCAGATACTTTCAAAATGTATTCATGAATGCATTCATGAATATATTCTATAATATTATTTCATTAATCATTTCAGTTATATTTTATTTAAAAAAATCATGACCCATGGGTCCCTTGTTTTATAAATCAGGCTGAAAATTTTGCACATATGTAGCCTTTAGATAGCTTTATAACAAACATAAAAAATGGTGGCACAAACCTGCAACCATTTTCAAACAGCGTCCATCTGTTCATCTGCCTTTGGATAAAATCACTAACATCTCTGCAGCAGTTGGACATATCCCCCTAATAGACCATTTCAGCATCTCGCGACTCGCAATGCATGCTAGTCAGGGTCAAAGGTCACCATTACCAAAACACGTTTCTTGACCAGACATGTGCAAGGCAGAAATGGCGGAACGTCACGTTCCAACTCTTTCTTTATATCTATTAATATTTTCAATGGACGCCCTCCCATAGAAAATGGCACCTTTTATAAGTGTTACACATTGCTCCTAAGCAGGTCAGAGCTTTTCTGCTGGCCTTTTTAAACAAAATGTAACAAATACGAGCACTTGTGAAGTCGTTCACTCCATGTGACTCACAGAGTCTCACTGGTGAAATATTCAAGTGGACACGTGACGGTGCTTCACATTTAACTTATTTATATGTAGAAATGTCGTTGTCAACACTTTGTTATGAAGGTTAGTAACCATTTATTAATCATGAGTATTTAGATAAACGTTTTTGTTTTTTGTTTTTACTCGAAATGCACCTTTATAACTATCTCAAATTTCATAGTCCTGATTCCTGTGTTAGTAACAGTTTATTATAATACGGTTATGTTGAAGGCCAGTGTTTCAAGCCATAATTCCCTTTAGCCCAGATAATGTTTTTAATATTTTTTATATTTCACAATACTAATCCACACTTAAAACTGAGGAAATAACTAATACTGATAACTCTCTAACCCTGTCATGGACAAATCGGAAATGTTTCACTTAATCAAGTTAATGTTTCACGTAAATGTTCACAGTTCAGCATGCACAGCTGCTGGACAAGATTATTGTTATACATATATTTCATATTACAAAATGTCTTTGACTCTTGGGTTCTGGGATGGTAAATATAAATTATAATATAGCTTTTGGGGAGCATATCAAGACATTAAAAAATATATTATAATGCAAAATTTGTAAACATAACTGTTTACCCTGTTATTTTTCAATGTTAATGCGTAATATATCATTAGCCTTCTGTTGAAGATGTTTATGGTTTTCATGATCTGGGATAAATATTCAAGTGTCAAAGAACTTGAGAAAATATGATAATTAGAGAGTTTTTGTATGGTAGCTTTTCATGGATTTGCCAATGTCATCTCTTAACATGTGCAGAAATATAATATTTATATATTAATTATGCTACTGGCATATATATATATATATTACTGAACTTCACAAATAAAGCAGCGCATTTTCAGTATATAAACATTTTACTTTAACATGACATGTCAGTTGAAGGATTTAAACATGAATAAAATGCAGTCGAAAAAAGCAAACATATTATATGGAAATCCTTTTATAGCATACACCTTTTTTCAGCTTACATTTTCCTTTTTTATAGTTATTATGGAGTTTTATCACTGGACTAAATTTTTGAGAATCCTCAGTAAACAAAGTGTATAATACGTATGCTAAAAATAATATACTTTTACGAAAAAATTAATAAATTTTACTTCATAAAAGTGCTTCGGACCAGCTGCTGTTAGACAAGGGCACAATACATACCCATACACTGAATATCAAAGGGGCAGACCATATATGCCGTTGTGAACCTTTCATTAACCAAATACCTTTCATCAATCAACAAACAATTCATGCTTAATTGGTGTTTTATGCATGGAGATTTTGGAAGTGTGTTGCCTCCCCTTCATTTTTTTGGAAAAATAAAATATATTAGGTCTGTATGAAGCAAATAAGGGCAGTTTCCTTGGAACATATAAAATATTGACTGCATAAATAACTAAAATACCATTTATATATATATATATATATATATATATATATATATATATATATGTTGATATATATATATTTATATATGTATGTATGTATGTATATATATATATATATATACGTATATATATATATATATATATATATACAAAGCCATTTATTTTAATATGTTAATTGGACATATACATTGAAGTTTACCATATCTTTCAGATTTGACCTTCATAAAAATAATTCTACCATAAACAAAAGTAGGGGGGGGGGGCACTTGCTGCCACTAATCTTAACAGAGGTATGTGTCAAGCACTGGTTCTACATCATTAAAGAGCTGAAATATTATATAATGGATATGGGTGTAAAAGGTGTAATATATTTCTCTCAAGTGTTACTTAATCATTTGTACTTCTACTGATCCACTACCTACAGTAAAAACGTCAAGAGTATGCTTTTAAATCTAATTAATTCGAATCGATGGCACAGGCGAGAAAAAAAATATAGCTTTTTATATATGGTAATTTTGATGCATGGCACATAATTGTTATTTAGAGGATGTTGCAATGAAGCTTCTTCCTTAGCCCCCCCCCCCCCCCCCCCCCCCCCCCGGCCCTTCCCCATTTGGTATCAAATGGCTAACTCCTTACCAGAAACTTGGCATTGGCATCAGGCATAACTAAATAGGACTTGCCTCCCCCCCCCCCCCCCCCCCCCCCCCCCCCGTAGTTTTCCCATTTGCTTCTGAAGGCCTATGAAACAAACTGTTAAAGCTAATGTTGCCATAAAACTCAATAAACTACAGCACTTTTTATAATATTAATAAAATAGTTCAATATTAATTATATAGATTATAATAATACAGTTTATAGTAATGTTTATTTTGAATTAATAATAATAAATTAATAAGCTTAAGCTAAAAAAATTGCCAAGAAGTTCATGTAACAGGAATATAATATATATATATATATATATATATATATATATATATATATATATATATATATATATATTATTTTTAAATTAATAGTGGTTGTTAATTAATAGATTATAGTGAGTAAAAAATGTCAATAAGTACATGTAACAAGAATATATGGTAACGGCTAGGTGTAAATACATATATATATATATATGCATATATATATATATATATATATATATCTGATTATATGTTTCTTTTCTATGTTACGAAATAGAGGCAGGCTTAAAGTATTACTAATACTAATAGTGATGCTGTTATAATACTATATTAATATTAACTTTTAAACTAAACGTAGCCACACACTTAATTGGACAGTAATCCCTGCTGTTAAAGTTGTCATACATTTGTAACAATGCACTGCTATCAGTAAAATTTTCTCCAGTCATTCATGTTATAATATATATATATATATATATATATATATATATATATATATATATATATATATATATATATTATTTATATATATATATATATATATATATATATATATATATATATATATATATATATATATATATATTACACTATAGTATAGTCTATATCATTTTAAACAAAAATTGTTTATGGAGCCGATCTGCTAGCAACTTGCACCCACATGCTCCTGACACGGCCTTGGTGCCTTCGTTCACTGATCAGAACTCGCACAACGCACGTGTTGTTTCCTGTATTTTTCACAGACTAGCTGGCTCTGTTTTCACAAACCATTGATACAATGTTTCACGACATTGTTTGGGATGAGGCATGTTAAACCCCGAGAACATGTAACACATTGTATCTGCTGCGTCTGACAAACGAAGCGGCAGAAGTTGTCAGGGCCACATGTAGTTTGTTTTGGTAATGGTGACCTTTCACCGTGGGCTCAAGGTCGGTCATCGCACATGCGCGCCTGTAATGCTGAAATGGTCTATTTTTTTGGCATGTTTATTGATCACACATAGCTCTTTATCATACACAAAATTGGTGGCGCCACCTGCAACCATTTTTGCACAGCGTCCTTCTGTTTGTCTGCTGTGGGATAAAATCACTCATATCTCGGTAGTAGTTTAACTTATCTGCCTAAAATTTTGCATATGTATGCAACTTGGACAGCTTTCTGGATTTTGTGGTAGGTGATGCCACCTTCATACACATTTCGGCTGCAGACATGCATGCTAACATGCAACTAACCTCAATCTATTTCCCCTTGCCACTCAATCCATGCCTCACTTAACCCGTCCCACTCTGATTTTGGCGATACATGTTGTCGCTTGTCGACTACCTGTATTATAGTTTTTCTGAATTTTAACCTGAATGCCTCATGGCCAACAAATATGCTGTCACTTGACAAAAACCAGACCAATCCTTATCCATTTTAGTATACTTTGTGACAATACCTAACACATGTGGGCACTCTGTTTTGACTCACTCAGCATATTGGTAAATCCCTTTGCATGTTTGTTGAGTTTATGACTGCATGAATACAAGCATGACATCTTACAGCCACGATTACCATATGATAACTTTCCTATTTTCATGCAGCTATGATATGCCTTTCTGTTTGTTCCATTCTAATGCACATGTAATTGAATATATTATTGAGTCCCCCTTAGGATTATTTGCAAAAGATAGCATTAACAAGGTCTTTCTGAGATCAGAAAAATAATTATTTTCAAACATATATTTAATGAACCTTATTCCTTTGTGATACTGTGGTTGGCTTTGTATTTGCAATGCTGACATTTCACAATTTCTTCATTTTGAAATTAACAGCAGTTTTTGTATTGTTTTAGATTTAGAATAAATTCTTCAATACCTCACTCCTTCCTGGTTCAGTCCATATATCCCCTGTGATTACCACGTGTTTTTCAACAATTAATGCTTGTATCAGCGGACCAGTTCTGATACCATGTATTGCAGATTAGGTTGCTGATTAGGTTGTTTCCAGAGGTGTGATTACTGGTTTGTGTGGATGCATCATACTCTAATGTTCATCTATCTTTTTTTATGGATTCCTTTATTCCTCAGGGTTTCATATTATTTCACATTCGCGAGTATCACATAAGTGAAACCCTCCAAATAAAAAGGGAACTACAGTATTCATTTAATTTGTGAAATGGATTATGCCAAATTTAGGGTCTCCAAACCATTGGCTACTTTTGTAGATTTAAAGGAACATATTAAGTTATTCCTGTGCATTTTATCTTTTCAGACTTGCTAAGAATATATACAAAAAGCACATAGTTCACCCCTCTTCTAGGTGAGTATGGAATTTTCTTTTACAAGAATATAGGAAGAAATGAATTGTTGATATTAAGAATGCCATTATATATCAATGTGTGGCCTGTCAGATGCTGGCTTGCAGTCTGCGAAAACACCAGTGAGTTGTATTGATGAGCAAATAATTGTTTAGAATCCTTGATTGGTTGGTTGGTAGAAATCATTCTGATCATTAATCTTGCAGTGCCATAATCAGTTACCAAGATTTGCAAATAACATGAGCTTTGTGATGAGGAAGAGAATGATATCAGTTAATCCTTGCCAGCAGACTCTTTACTAATGACATCATGCTCATGGTTAGGTACCGCACGGACATTTATGTTATAGTATTATTACTTATATTCAAACATGTAGGCCTGCCTTTATATCAGTTTAGACAATCTACAGGTCTTCATACTCCTAGAAACAACCAGTTAATCCCAGTTATAGGTAGGTAGAGATCAGCTTATTTTTACTGATGGATAATCATGAAATTACAACTGACCGCACAGTGCTATTAAACAGCTGTAAATCTAGCTGTACATTTTGAGCTCAGCTGACTCACCATCCATCGTCTGTCTGTCTGTTAGACTGGAACATTTTGACACCAGTGAACCTAGAAACCTTTAACTGTATATGGTGGGGGGGGGATATAAAAAATCTCCTTAGAAACCCTTGCAGCTGACTGCAAGTCATCTGACCTATAGCGATCACTCTTTGTCCGTTGTCCGTCCAGCCATCCGGCTGTCTGGCTATCCGGCCGTCTGTCCGTTAACAAGGTTCAAATCATAACCACAGGACCTGGAATCTTCTACCTTTACATCCAGAGAGGTCCATGAAAAATCTCCTTGGAATTAAGTATCTGTTACCCATATTCTTCAAGCTTTGGGGCACCTAAGTACCCCCCTGAATAATGAAAAATTTGATACAAAAGCTCAAATATCTGAACAACTAATGCATTGATCACCATGATTCTTTGCATGGATATTGATCATGGAGTGTTTCATCAGTTTCTGCAGACTGGTGGAGTCACCTGTATTCAATTTTTTATGATTTTTTAGTGAACCTGTGAGCTTATGTGATGGTGCGGCGTCATGCATCGTGCGTTGTCTGTACGTTAACCATAGCTATCTCCAAAACGGCAGAAGCTAGCATCACCAATTTTTTTGCAAATAATCAGTCATCCAAAAAACTATAACGGATTTTGTTTATTTTTTTTCTAACTGCATTTTCTTAGATTTTATGGGGAAAAAGCTAAAAAAGCTTTAAAAAATCTTCTTCTCTGAAACTGTCCAGCCAAATTGTCCAATATTTCACTGAAATGATCCCCGGAACAATATTTCTCAAGTTTGTTCAAATAGTTCCAGTTCGGAGATTTTAGGCCGAGTTACAGGAGGTTGAACTTTGTTAACTGTGCAAAAAAGCATATTAAAATTTAAATCTCAGAAATGGCTGGAGCTATCATCACCAAATTTTATGCCAATGTAAGTCACATAGGTCATATCTGAAATTGAGATACCGGTGGCGCCACCTGCATCGGCCGTTTTTGTACGGGGTCATCAGTGCCTGTATCACACTGAGGGCTACAAAAAACTTCTTCTCTTAAACCATATGGCCGGAATGTTTAATATCTCACAGAAATGATCCTGAGGTAGTGCTTTCTGAAGATTGTTCAAATGGTCTCTTTTCAGTGACTCTTGGCTAAGTTATGGGAAGCTGAATTTAGTCATATGCCATAACAGCCCATTTTAGCTCAGTGGCTACAAAGATCTTCTTCTCAAAAACCACTGGGCCAAATTCTTAAATCTCACACATTAATTATCCTCAGATGTTGATAATTCAAGTTTGTTCAAATGGTTTTGGTTCAGTGCTTCTTGGCTGAGTTACGAGAAGCTGAACTTAGCCAGTTTGCTGTATCTTCCTATATGAGTTATAAACCTATATTTCTACAGAGGAATTTGATACATCAGCCTGAAATTGGGCATGATTATACATATAGGGTAGCTTTATAGTGTACAAGACTGGTGGTGCCACCTACAATAATTTTTGCACAGTGTATGTCCCTGCTTATTTAACAGGAGGGGTTTGACACATTGGGCATATTTATATGTCTCTTCGTTGTATATAAGACTGGTGGTGCCAGTTACAGTCATTGTATCCGCCAAAACAGAGTTTTGCGGATACTATGTTTTCAGTCGGACGCCAACGATGCCGCCATGGCCGCATAGGTTTCTGGAGAACTCCTCCATAACCACTGGGCAGAATTTTTTAAAATTCAGAATTATGATCGGTCACATGTGAACTGCTGGGCCTTCATTTTTGGTTGACCTCTGACCTTTCCTCTCTGCCAAGCGTCCATTTGTGCGTCTGTTTCCACACATAAACCCACATATCTCGGGAACTGTTTGACTAATAAGGCTAAAGATTTTGCACAAATGTAGCCCTTGGAAAGCTTTATAACATACACTAAAAATGGTGGCGCCACCTGTAACCTTTTTGCACAGCATCCATCTGTTCGTCTGCCTTGGGATAAAAACACTCATATCTCTGCATTGGTTGGACTTATCCACCTGATATTTTGCAGGTTTATACCTGTATCCTTGACAGCTTTCTTGATTTTATGACAGGTGGCGCCACCTACATTCAAATTTATGCTGCAGACATCCAAGGTCATATCTCAGGAACCATTTGACCGATTGGGCCAAAATTTTGCATGTGTATAGATCTCACATAGCTCTTTATCATATGCAAAACTGGTGGCGCCATCTGCAGCCATTTTTGCACAGCATTCATCTGTTTGTCTGCCATGGGATAAAATCACTCATATCTCAGCAGTGGTTTGACATATCTGCCTAAAATTTTGCAGGTTTTACCTCCTGGACAGCTCTTGATTTTTATGACAGGTGGCACCACCTACATTCTTGTTCACACTGCAGACATCCAAGCTCATATCTCGGGAACCATTTGACCGATTGGGCCAAAATTGTGCATGTGTATAGATCTCACATAGCTCTTTGTGATAAGCAAAACTGGTGGCACCACCTGCAACCATTTTTGCACAGCATCCGTCTGTTTGTCTGCTGTGGAATAAAATCACTCATATCTCGGCATTGGTTTGACATATCTGCCTAAAATTTTGCAGGTTTATACCTCCTGGACAGCTCTTTTGATTTTTATGACAGGTGGCGCCTCCTACATTCACGTTTATGCTGCAGACCTCCAAGCTCATATAACCGTTTGACCGATTGGGCCAAAGTTTTGTGTGTGTATAGATCTCACAAAGCTCTTTATTATATGAAGACTGGTGGCGTCACCTGCAACCATTTTTGCACAGCGTCGGTTTGATTATCTGCCATGGGCTAAAATCACTCAAATACATGTAGTGGTTTGACTTATCTGCCTTAAATTTTGCATATGTATACAACTTGGACAGCTTCCTGGATTTTGTGGTAGGTGGCACAACCTACATACACATTTCGGCTGCAGACATCCATGCTAATATGCAACACTTCACTCTATTTCCCCTTGCCACTCATTCCATGCCTCACTTCACCTGTTCCACTCTGATTTTGGCAGAATACAGTAGTCGCTTGTCGACTACCCGTATTCTAGTTGTTTTTAGATGATTACTCCAGGTTGGATTGAAATATTGGGAATATGTGGCCTACCACCAAAGAAAGAACCCTTTTGATTTTTTGGTTACAAGGTCAAGGCCAAGGCCACAAGACCCACTTAAATAAAAGATTGTGGATGCATTTTCAGCCAAACCTATCATCCCAAACCCTCCATCTAACACAAGTAGGATCTGAACCAGATTTATTTAGGGGTCAAAGGTCAAGGTCACAGTGGCCATTTGTTCACATATTTGTTTCTGAATGATAACTCCAGTTTTGATAAATACGATTTTGATGGGTTTCTCATAAACAGTCTATGAACAGATTCAAAATTCAAATGAACATTATTCTTGTAGCATGAAATCTCCAATCAGGCCTGTACATGTGTTCTTATGATGTTTATTGGTAGACATTGACCTTGTGGAAACCTGATATAAGAAGACTTGCATAACTAACAAGATTCGGGGAAAAAAGGTTGGAGTTTGTCCTTGGACAAAGTGTGAACATTATTCAAGTAGCAACTTCAAGCTTATGTGTGTACTAGAATTTGAAGTTTGACCCTGGACTGTTTTTTTGTCAATATTGATGTATAATATCATCAACTTTGAACAGTGCAAGGGTACTATGAGCACCTGATAGAACAGGTCAGTCAATTTTAAGAAATAACATGTTTTACACTCATTGTAGGACACAAACACTTTACACAATACATACCTTCTTTACAGCCAGTACCTTGGCGAATCTCCTTGGAAACCTGAAATTTGGTCATTGAGAATCATATTCTACATACTAAAAAAGGGCAAAATCACTCTGAAAAACAGACCCTTTGGAAAGTGCAAGAGGGCTAAACAAATATTTTGTGTGGTTTATAAAATTTAAGAAAGAAGAAGTGTTTTCCTGGTGAAGATTGGCTAAATAGGGAATTAACGTGTGTGTCATGATAAAGCTTACATAGAAAACGGATTTGCTTGAAATGTTAGTCAGATGAGTACAAGTTTAAGCGTATCAGAGTCCTAATTTATAAGCACAGAATCTACTCACTGTCATTGCTGGATGGTTTACTGAGTTTACAGAACAAAACGACAAGGTACAACAAAAGGTAAATTAGGTGACCTGAACAGTGGTTGTTTTCACACCTACAACTGCTTAAATGAGTCCCAGCGAAAGGTTGGCTTTGTGTGCACAACCTGGGTAATTAGGTGTTGTCACACCTGCAACTTAACAACCCTTGATGCATTAATTAATAAGTCAGGGCTGGGAGTAAAAACACGTGACAATCTGCTCTTTTGATGCAATATTTGTTATTTTCAGATGGCCAAATTTTCATTTTTCATTTCAAACGATCATAATTTTGGTTCTCATATTTCAATAACGGATAAACGGTTTAACGAATAAAGAGTGTTTGGATGAACAGCACTCGACTGTAATGTCAAATTCCTGAAGATCTTTATGAGAAAAATATAAAAAAAACAACCCCCCTTGGGACACATTTGGAATCATGACTGACTCAGATTCCAACAAGAATTTGGTGCCATCATCAGTTATAACACAGATTCTCATTTCCATTAAGTAAGTCTTTACAGAGTCAATTCATGCTGCAAGAGATCAATTTCTTTGTGACAGATGTAATCTGAGTAAAATTATTATTCAAGAAAGACAAATTTAAAAAGATGGTATATAGTGGTATTATTAGAAGTCTACTGCAGTCTGAGGGATGTCGGCATCAGATTATTAAAGAAAAAAAGCTGACAGATTGTGTGGGTGACTGACTTATAGGAAACCATACAGCAGTAGATTCATGTACATGACTTATAAAAAAAGTAGGGAGTTTGAGGGGAAATTCTGCCAAACAAATATTACCAGGCTCAGGGAAGTCACTCGTGTTCAGTAGATCAGCTAACATAATTGCTGTCCCAAAAAATCATTATTTCAGCTTGTAAAGTATTTAAAATTTGATTTGAAACCAACAGAATTTTTCCATTGTTGATACAGGATGACCAATGACTGTGTTGTTTGATAAATTATATAAAAATAATTGGAAGAATTCCAGTGAGGACCAATAATTAATGGGGCTTTGCTGTTGTCCTACTGACCATATATTTGCTAGCTTTCTGTCACTTTCAAGCTAAGATGTGTTTTTACACTCACTCATTAGACCTCTGCTGTATATTTCTGGACTTGTTAATCAAACATTACAATCACAAAACTGGAAACACTGTAAACCTTATGGGAGGTCAGTGTCTACAGTAACAGTATCTCAGTTTTTTGCTCAGCTGACTGTAAGTCAACTGAGGTATAGGAATGGTGCTTTGACCATCGTCCGTCCGGCCGTCCGTTAGCAGGGCACAAATCAAAACTGCTGTTCCTAGAAACTTCTAAGTAAATATCCAAGGAGGACAATAAAATATCTCCTTGGAAACCTGAAATAAGGTCACTGTGACCTATATCCTCCGAGCTACGGGGCTTGAAAGTACCCCCCAGAATAATCAAAAATATAATACAAAACCTCAAATATCTGGATAATTAATGCATGGATTGTCACATATCTTGCCTTGAATATTGACAATGACTAGTTTTGTCAGTTCCCGAAAAGTAGTGGCGCCACCTGTATTTTTTGTTATTTTAATGAAAATATTTTTCTGTTTTTAGCTCAGCTGACTATGAGTCATCTGAGCTATAGTCATGGTCCATTGTCCATCGTCCATCCATCTGTCCATCCGTAGATGTGGCACCTTTTGAAACCGTAAGACCTAGGAATCCAAAATTCGGCATAATGTTGGATGTTCCTAAGATCTCCTACCAAGCCTAAAACTGGGTCTTTGCAACTTCATTCATTTGAAAAATTAAAGAAAAACCTCAATTTTTTATTAGCTCAGCTGACTGCAAGTCATCTGAGCTATAGCGATCACTTTTTGTCCGTCAGCCGTCCGGCCATCCGGTCGTCTGTCCGTTAACAAGGCACAAATCGTAACCGCTGGACCTGGAATCTTCTTACTTAAAATTCCAGAGAGGTCCATGAAAAATCTCCTTGGAAACCTGGAATTAGGTCTCTGTTACCCATATCCTTCGAGCTATGGGGCCCCAAAGTACCCCCCAGAATAGTAAAAAAATTCATACAAAAAATTCAATACATCAACTACATCACTGATGGTCATGATTTTTGGCATACATATTGATCATGAGATGTTCCAGCAGTTCCTGCAGACTGGTGGCACCAACTGTATTTTTCGCTCTTTTACGAATTTTATTCTCTATTTTTGAGACCTTTAAAAATGTGGATATCTGTTAACAGGGCACAAATCGTAAAGACTGGACCTAGAATCTTCATAGTTGACATTCTGATAGACCTATGAAAAGTCTCCATGGAAACCAGAAATTAGGTCTCTGTTACCCATATTCTTCGAGCTATGGGGCCCCAAAGTACCCCCCAGAATAGTGAAAAATTTCATACAAAAACTTCAATATCTCATTAACTACATCACTGAAGGTCATGATTTCTGGCATACTTATTGATCATGAGATGTTCCATCAGTTCCTGCGCACTGGTTGCGTCACCTGTATTTTTCGTTTTTTCACAAATTTTTTCGCTATTTTTGAGACCTTTAAAAATGTGATCATCTGTTAACAGGGCACAAATTGTAAAGACTGGATCTAGAATCTTCATTCTTGACATTCTGAGAGACCTATGAAAAGTCTCCATGGAAACCAGAAATTAGGTCTCTGTTACCCATATCCTTCGAGCTATGGGGCCCCAAAGTACCCCCCTGAATAGTGAAAAATTTCATACAAAAACTTCAATATCTCATTAACTACATCACTAATGGTCATGATTTTTGGCATACATATTGATCATGAGATGTTCCATCAGTTCCTGTGCACTGGTGGCGTCATCTGTATTTTTCGTTTTTTCACAAATTTTTTCGCTATTTTTGAGACCTTTAAAAATGTGATCATCTGTTAACAGGGCACAAATTGTAAAGACTGGATCTAGAATCTTCATTCTTGACATTCTGAGAGGTCTATGAAAAGTCTCCATGGAAACCAGAAATTAGGTCTCTGTTACCCATATCCTTCGAGCTATGGGGCCCCAAAGTACCCCCCAGAATAGTAAAAAAATTCATACAAAAACTTCAATACATCAACTACATCACTGATGGTCATGATTTTTGGCATACATATTGATCATGAGATGTTCCAGCAGTTCCTGCAGACAGGTGGCGCCACCTGTATTTTTCCCTTTTTACGAATTTTATTCTCTATTTTTGAGACCTTTAAAAATGTGGATATCTGTTAACAGGGCACAAATCGTAAAGACTGGACCTAGAATCTTCATAGTTGACATTCTGATAGACCTATGAAAAGTCTCCATGGAAACCAGAAATTAGGTCTCTGTTACCCATATCCTTCGAGCTATGGGGCCCCAAAGTACCCCCCAGAATAGTGAAAAATTTCATACAAAAACTTCAATATCTCATTAACTACATCACTGAAGGTCATGATTTCTGGCATACTTATTGATCATGAGATGTTCCATCAGTTCCTGCGCACTGGTTGCGTCACCTGTATTTTTCGTTTTTTCACAAATTTTTTCGCTATTTTTGAGACCTTTAAAAATGTGATCATCTGTTAACAGGGCACAAATTGTAAAGACTGGATCTAGAATCTTCATTCTTGACATTCTGAGAGACCTATGAAAAGTCTCCATGGAAACCAGAAATTAGGTCTCTGTTACCCATATCCTTCGAGCTATGGGGCCCCAAAGTACCCCCCTGAATAGTGAAAAATTTCATACAAAAACTTCAATATCTCATTAACTACATCACTGATGGTCATGATTTTTGGCATACATATTGATCATGAGATGTTCCATCAGTTCCTGTGCACTGGTGGCGTCATCTGTATTTTTCGTTTTTTCACAAATTTTTTCGCTATTTTTGAGACCTTTAAAAATGTGATCATCTGTTAACAGGGCACAAATTGTAAAGACTGGATCTAGAATCTTCATTCTTGACATTCTGAGAGGTCTATGAAAAGTCTCCATGGAAACCAGAAATTAGGTCTCTGTTACCCATATCCTTCGAGCTATGGGGCCCCAAAGTACCCCCCAGAATAGTGAAAAATTTCATACATCACTGAAGGTCATGATTTCTGGCATACTTATTGATCATGAGATGTTTCATCAGTTTCTGCAGACTGGTGGGGCCACCTGTATTTGTTTTGGCTTTTTTTCGAATTTTTTTCTCTATTTTTGAGACCTTTAAAGATATGAACATCGGTTAACAGGGCACAAATCAGAACAACTGGACCTAAAATCTTCATTCTTGACACACAGAGAGACCCATGAAAAGTCTCAATGGAAACCTGAAATTAGGTCTCTAATACCCATATCCTTTGAGCTATGGCACTCCAATTGACGGCTCAGAATAATGGAAAATTTGATACAAAAGCTGAAGTATCTGAACAACTAATGCAGAGATCACCATAATTGTTTGTATGGATATTGATCATGGAGTGTTTCATCAGTTCCTGCAGCCTGGTGGCACCACATGTATTTGTTTGGGCTTTTTTTGAATTTTTTTCTCTATTTTTGAGACCTTTAAAGATATGAACATCGGTTAACAGGGCACAAATCATAACAACTGGACCTAGAATCTTCATTCTTTACACACAGGGAGACCTATGAAAAGTCTCAATGGAACCTGAAATTAGGTCTCTGTTACCCATATCCTTTGAGCTATGGCACTCCAAAGTACAGCTCAGAAAAATGGAAAATTTGATACAAAAGCTGAAGTATCTGAACAACTAATGCAGAGATCACCTTAATTGTTTGTATGGATATTGATCATGGAGTGTTTCATCAGTTCCTGCAGCCTGGTGGCACCACATGTATTTGTTTTGGCTTTTTTTCGAATTTTTTTCTCTATTTTTGAGACCTTTAAAGATATGAACATCGGTTAACAGGGCACAAATCAGAACAACTGGACCTAGAATCTTCATTCTTTACACACAGGGAGACCTATGAAAAGTCTCAATGGAAACCTGAAATTAGGTCTCTGTTACCCATATCCTTTGAGTTATGGCACTCCAAAGTACAGCTCAGAATAATGGAAAATTTGATACAAAAGCTGAAGTATCTGAACAACTAATGCAGAGATCACCTTAATTGCTTGTATGGATATTGATCATGGAGTGTTTCATCAGTTTCTGCAGCCTGGGTGCACCACATGTATTTGTTTGGGCTTTTTTTCGAATTTTTTTCTCTATTTTTGAGACCTTTAAAGATATGAACATTTGTTAACAGGGCACAAATCAGAACAACTGGACCTAGAATCTTCATTCTTTACACACAGGGAGACCCATGAAAAATCTCCATGGAAACCTGAAATTAGGTCTCTGTTACCCATATCCATTAAGCTTTATGGCTCCAAAATACCCCCCAGAATAATGAAAAATTTGATACAAAAACTCAAGTATCTCAATAACTACAACACTGATGCTCATGATTTTTGGCATACATATTGATCATGACTTGTTCCATCAGTTTCAGCAGACTGGGTGCGCCACCTCTATTTTTTTTCAATTTTAGGGAATTATTTTCTCTATTTTTTAGACCTTTAAACATGTAGTTATCTGTCAACAGGTTACAAATTGTAAAAACTGGACCTAGTATCTTCATTTTTGACATGCAAGGAGGCCCATGAAAAGTGTCTGTGGAAACCTGAAATAAGGTTTCTGTTACCCATATCCTTCAAGCTTAGGACTCCAAAATATCCCTCTGAATAATGGAAAATTTGATACAAAAGCTGAAGTATCTGAACAACTAATTCAGAGACCACCATGCTTCTTTGCATGGATATTGACCATTAAGTGTTTTTATTAGTTTCTGCAGACTGGTGGAGCCACCTGTATTTTTTTAAAGTTAACGCAATTTTTCTCTATTTTTGAGATATATTAATACAGACACAATCTCAGCCTGTGGGTTAATCTGTTTGATGCTTCAGTTGAATGGTTATATACTACCATTCAGATGATAAAATTTCCTTTTGCAAATCTCTTCCCAGTCAGCTGAGCATCATGACCCATGGGTCACTTGTTAAAAACCTATTTTCACACACTTCAGAACAGCCTAATATCAAAACCACTCATCTGTTTTTCCTCATATTTGCCATAAATATTCCTATTTATAGTTCCTATGTACATGCCAGAAATAAGGTCTGTATTATATAATTTAAAAAAGTTATGGGCTCAAACATAATGCATTTTGTAAAAATTCAAGAAAGATATTTGATCACTTAACACAAAACATGTTAAAACTAAGGCCTTTTTTCCAGTAATATAACTTTAATTAATCAAAATTAAATTGTATACCCAAAATTAGATCAAAATCTTTTAAATCTTTAAAAATATTAGCAAAAATAAAAAATTGGAACCTTAAATTTTGCCCAACTTTGGCCACGGCACGTTTTTTTCCTGTAAGTACTGTGGATTTATTTTTCACAGAATGTGCACATAAGGATTTATTCTGTTAAAATCTGAAATTTGAAAATAAAAGCTGCAAAATTAGGCTAGTTATTGAATTTTTTAGAGGCTCTTGTTGTATTCCCTTACATTGTCAAGCAGTCCACTTTGGTCACTGTAGGTCATTCAGTGCAGCTGTCTATGCTCTCCAAGCTGTTGGCATAATGTTATGCAATCCCATCACTAGGGCAAGCCCTCTGTCCACTATGTTGAGCTTGATCAGGCTGTCTGCAGTTAATACCATACCACAGGAAGCCTTTTTTTCTCCCCCCCCCCCCCCCCCCCACCCAATTCTGTTGACAGACCTGTACTATGAACTAGATGAATCTTAAAATTAACATTTTTTTCAGCAACAAGCAGTAACAACGGAGACCCCTCCCCCCACCCACCCCTTCAATACACAGGACTATAGTCCGTTTCATCCCCTCATGTCCACCTGTTTTTTGCTATGAAAATTTTTATTAGGTACAACTAAGGGAAACAATTATAGTGTAGAGCAGAGGATTAAAGAACCTAATTTTCAACAAGGTAAATAAATACCTACCTTACACCTTATTTAAGAAACAAAATTATTTTAAAATATGAGAAATCAGTCTACATTTTACAACATATCAGACCCATTTATGGCGGTCAAGGTCATTGGTCATATGCAAAAACAGCCTCAACTGACAGCTGTTGATTGGATGATCTCATGTAAACACTCTAAAAAATATAACCAGCTAAAACAAAGATGGCTACTTATGGAGGGACACTTCATATCTGCCAGATCATGGTGAAGAGACTAAAATGTTGTAAAACATAAACGGCAGATTTATTGTAAAATTCTTAATTGCCATATTAGGTTGTCACCTCCATATGTTAGTTGATTGGAAATTAATGAAAATATAAACATTTAAGAAAATAATCATCAAAAAACAGGTGGACAGCATGTGGTGAAATGGACTATAATAAACAAGATGAATCTTATAATTTTAATGTTAAATAATTTCTTTTTGATGAGACTCGGACAATTTTGATTTTTTTAAGACAAAAATTTCAGGAATTTAATCCTAATATTCAGATGTGATAAAATATTAGGATCTAATGTAAGTGCTAACTGACAAGATTTAAGAAGATATAAATACTTTGTAGCATTTCATATCTCTTAAAGTTGGCGGGGCCTAGGTGTGAATAACACTGGTAACTTAGTATTAAAATTAGGAATATTGGTCAAACTTTGTGGGATTAATTTTTAACTCATGGCCATATATTTAACTTTTGAAAACTTAATTACCTTTGCACATCATTTGTTTATGAAATGTTACTTTTAAATAACACTTACCATAGGCCTATTTGTTCCCTTGGTGCATCACTAAATGGTTTAGCTAATGTCCATTATTCTATAATTTACAGAGATTCACTTTAGCAGGGCCATTTTCTCATAGCTTTTCTAATGATGATATACATGAAAAACCAAAAGAAATAAAAATATTTTGTAGTTACTAATATTTTCCAAAATTCAGCTGAGCGATGTGACCCATGGGTCCCTTGTATTTACTATAAAATGACAACAATCATGTCAGTTTCTCAGCTGTAATTACATCTAGTTTCCCAAAACCTGGTGTGTTTATTGTTCACAAGTGGATGCCATATAGTAATCACCCTGTCTGTCTAGCTGTTCCTCTGTCTGTCTGTCCATCCGTCCATCCACACAAATTTGTTTCCAGATGATAACTCCAGGTTTTATTGACACATGGATTTCAAACTTGACTTACATATGGCCAACCACTAAAGCAAGAACCTATATCATTTTGGAGTCACGAGGTCAAAGGTCAAGGCCACAGGACTCACTTATTTAAAAAGATTATGGCTGCATTTTAAGCCAAGCTTTTCATCCCAAACTTTCCATTTTGCGCATTTAGCTGACTCGCCAGAATGGGGAGAGCATAAATGAATTTGGGTCACATGGTCAAAGGTTAAGGTCACAGGGGCCATCTGTTCCCAAATTAGTTTCCAGATGATAACTCCAGTTTAGTTTGACATATTTGTTTCAAACTTAATTGATATATGACTCACCACTAAAGTAAGAACAGTGTTGATTTGGGGTCTGACGGTCAAAGGTCAAGGTCACAGAACTCATTTCTTTAAAAATAATGCATATGCATTGAAGCCAAACTTTTCATTGCAAACCTTCCATCTTCAAGATGTTGCTAATCTGCCTATAGGGAAAGATTCTGTTCAATATTGGGGTCATGAGGTCAAAGGTCAAGGTCACAGTACCCATTTATTTAGAAAGATTGTTGATGCATTTAAAGCCAAACTTTTCATCCCAAACCCTCCATCTTGCACATATAGCTGAGCCGCTAATAGGGGAAGAACCTGATTGATTTGGGGGTCACAAGGTCAAAGGTCATGGTCACAGGGGCCCATCTGTCCACATATTTGTTTCTGGATGATAACTCCAGTTTGGATTGACATATTGGTTTCAGTTTTGACTTATATATGACACACCAATAATGTAAGAACCCTTTTGATTTTGGGGTCATAAGGCCAAAGGTCAAGGTCACAGAACCTACTTCTTTAAAAAGATTGTTGAAGTATTTTTATCCAAACTTTCTGTCCCAAACCTTCTATCTCCCAGATGTTGCTCACCTGCCAAAAGTGGCAGTAACTTATAGATTTTGGGGTCACAAGGTCAAAGGTCAAGGTCATGTGGGTCATCTATCTGCATATTAGTTTCCAGATGATAACACCATTTTAGTTTGAAATATTGGTTTCAAACTTAACTATATGGCCCAGCACTAAAGTAAGAACTGTTGATTCTGGGGTCATGAGATCAAAGGTCAAGGTCACAGGGCCCACCACTTTAGAAAGATTGTGGATGCATTTTAAGCCACACTTTTCATCTAAATCCTTCCATTATCAGTATGTGGTGCACCTGCCAATAGGGGAAGTTTCCTTTTGATTTTGGGGTCACAAGGTCAAAGGTTAAGGTCACAGGGCCCATCCATCACAAATTAGTCTATGGATGATAACTCCACTTGGGTAGACAGGTTGGCTTCAAACTGATCACAGGACCAATATTTTGGAAAACCTCATAAACATATATCCTTATAGACAAATGCAGCTGAGCCTCTGAGACTTCCAGAAGGACTTGTTCACTCCTTCAATTAAAAATATATTATGGGGATCCAGATTTTGTTTGTTCTTTGATGTTACCTTTACCCTGCACATTATGTCATAAAATCCCTTCATTATTTTTACATAAAATTAATAACGGACAAATCAACCAACAAACCAAGGGAAATACATTATACTTTCCTGCCAGAGGTAAAAAATATCTGTCCTGACCATATGGAGTTGAAATTTATGCCAAAGATTTATTTATGTCAAAACAGCAGAGTTATAACAGCTTAGCGTGAACTAAAAAATAAATCTTGATATATCTATTCTTCATTGAAATTCATCATAAATGCATCAGAGCCATCAAGGTTGATAAGTGTTTGCAGATTAAGATGTGTTAAGCCTTCATCTGACAGGGAAAACATACTGAAATCTGCAAGAAACATTAAGTTTCAGGTTGGCATGGGGATTTTCTCTGAAGGATTATGATTAAAATGACAGAAACACTTCCTCATATAAATATTCATGAGGGCTCCTGTACAAATAATCTTATCATGCCTCCTCTACTTTTGCATTTGATACCTGTCAGAGGCTGAACACATTATAGGGGCCCACTTTTCTGTATCGGTGTCAAGTTTTAAGCTTTATTTTTATCCCCTGGTAAATAGGCTCAGGTTTGCTAAGACAGATACCAGCAGCCAAGATCAATATGTTGATTTTGTCTCAGGTTTCCTCTGAGGCAAGTAGTAACTATCAATACAAATTGTTTAACCCTTTACCTGTCATATATCCAATCTGAGATGGCCTTGTACTGAACATAGCTGGAAAATATTTGTTCAGTTCTTTTGTGTACCATGCAAGGGTGCTTTCATGCACTTAAACACACAGACCTGATTCTTGGCAAAGTAAACCAGTTGAGGACAGATAATCAATCAGGCCTTTAACTGGTCTTATATTTCCTTGTAATCGTTTATTAAGTAACCACCAGATTGTTGAAGAAGTAAAGCATTTAATGATAGCAAATCAATCTCAAACTTTCTTTTCTCTAATATTACTTATTCAGTATTTTTGGTTGATTTGCTGTTTCTGTATCAAACTGAGGATAGACTTGTACCTTGCTCATGAATGCATTATTTTTAGATGTGCACCAAGCAGTAAACTGCTATGATGCCTTCTTGTAACATTGGTGGCTCCCCTTATCTAAATCAACAAGTTGCACCCTTGCAGTTTTGAAATTGAATTCACTTTCTTTCATTTGTGAATGCAGTACATTGATTTAGGAAATTCCATTTCTTAGTTCTTTTCCTCATGAAAGAAAAAAAAATAATTATATACAGTGTTAGCTGTTTACAATTAATACTATAATAGTGCTTATTGGATACAGTATTAGATACCATTTTACTGTTGCACAGTCTACTGTTATTTCTCACTAGTTGTATCCGCCAAAACAGAGTTTTGCGGATACTATGTTTTCAGCTGGCCGCCGCCGCCACGGCCGCGTAGGTGTCCGGAGAACTCCTCCGTAACCTCTGGGCGAAATTTTCTGAAACACGGGATTATGTTTGGGTCACATGTGAACTGCTGCGCCCCGATTTTGTTTTGACCTCTGACCTTTCCTTTGCGCTCTGCGTCCGTTTGTGCGTCTGTTTCCACACATAAACCCACATATCTCGGGAACCGTTTGACCGATCAGGAAAATTTTTTTGCACACATGTAGCCCTCGGAGAGCTTTATAACATACACCAAAATGGTGGCGCCACCTGCAACCATGTTTGCACAGTGTCCATCTGTTCGTCTGCCTTGGGTTAAAATCACTCATATCTCTGCAGTGACTTGACTAATTCACCTGAAATTGGGCATGCGTAAACATCCTGGATAGCTTTTCTGATTTTATGACAGGTGGCGCCAACTACATTCACGTTTACGCTGCAGACATCCAAGCTCATATCTCGGGAACCGTTTGACCGATCAGGAAAATTCTTTTGCACAAATGTAGCCCTTGGAGAGCTTTATAACATACACCAAAAATGGTGGCGCCACCTGCAACCATGTTTGCACAGTGTCCATCTGTTCGTCTGCCTTGGGTTAAAATCACTCATATCTCTGCCGTGACTTGACTAATTCACCTGAAATTGGGCATGCGTATACATCCTGGATAGCTTTTCTGATTTTATGACAGGTGGCGCCACCTACATTCACGTTTACGCTGCAGACATCAAAGCTCATATCTCGGGAACCGTTTGACCGATCAGAAAAATTCTTTTGCACAAATGTAGCCCTAGGAGAGCTTTATAACATACACCAAAAATGGTGGCGCTACCTGCAACCATGTTTGCACAGTGTCCATCTGTTTGTCTGCCTTCGGTTAAAATCACTCATATCTCTGCAGTGACTTGACTAATTCACCTGAAATTTGGCATGCGTATACATCCTGGATAGCTTTTCTGATTTTATGACAGGTGGCGCCACCTACATTCACGTTTACGCTGCAGACATCCAAGCTCATATCTCAGGAACCGTTTGACCGATCAGGAAAATTGTTTTGCACAAATGTAGCCCTTGGAGAGCTTTATAACATACACCGAAAATGGTGGCACCACCTGCAACCATGTTTGCACAGTGTCCATCTGTTTGTCTGCCTTGGGTTAAAATCACTCATATCTCTGCAGTGGTTTGACTAATTCACCTGAAATTCGGCATGCTTATACATCCTGGATAACTTTTCTGATTTTATGACAGGTGGCGCCACCTACATTCACTTTTACGCTGCAGACATCCAAGCTCATATCTAGGGAACCATTTGACCGATTGGGCCAAAATTTTGCATGTGTATAAATCTCACATAGCTCTTTATCATACGCAAAACTGGTGGCGCCACCTGCAGCCATGTTTGCACAGCTCCCATCTGTTTGTCTGCCATGGGATAAAATCACTCATATCTCGGCAGTAGTTTGACATATCTGCCTAAAATTTTGCAAGTTTATACATCCCCGACAGCTCTCTTGATTTTATGACAGGTGGCGCCACCTGCATTCTAGTTTATGCAGCAGATATCCAAGCTCATATCTTGGGAACCGTTTGACCGATTGGGCCAAAGTTTTGCATGTGTATAGAGCTTTCTGGATTTTTTGGTAGGTAGCGCAACCTACATACACAATTTGGCTGCAGACATCCATGCTAATATGCAACACTTCACCCGTTCCACTCTGATTTAGGCGGATACAAGTAGTCGCTTGTCGACTACCCGTATTCTAGTTTTCATTTGTGTTTCTGTCCATGTAGGTGAAACCTAGGAGGTGGATTCTCACACAGTGTCATGTAAACACTGAATCCCAGTCAAAACTTAGACTGGATCAATCAGTAATATGGAATAAACAAAACAAATTTTAGAATGCTGCATGAAAAAGGTATCTAACATTGTCATATGTTTACTTTCATATCCATTTATAAAGTTGTATTTAATACAAACTGCATTAAAACAGGCTACAGTTCAACAATTTGGGGATGTTGGGGGGGGGGGGGGGTTGATAGGGTTACAAGAAGGTGAATCACTGTATCAGCTGCAAAATGCAATTTATTAGCTATTATTTGCTCATATAATATATGTTATTTTAACATAAAAAAGTTTTGCATTGAATGCATGTTAGAGCAAATATGCTGAGAAAATTAACATATTACTGGTTCTTTTGCTATTTGTCATATCTGCAGTTTAAAAAAAATTATTTTTCAATTTAACTGATGCTTTTAAAAATTCTTTTTTTTTCAAAATACCTGAATATTATTTATGCCATGCCACATTTTAAATTCATAGAGGAAGGGGACAAGTGAATATTAGTAGGACTGACACCTGACATTATGGAATAAAACAATACTACTGATTGTTGTGGCACAAGTTAGTTTTATGTTAAACTGAATAAAACTCTGGCCTATATTACCTACATGCATCATGTATGTATGAATCAAAATAATTAAATTCTCTAAAAGAAACAAAAACATTTTATAAATATAAAAATATTGACACTGATTTGATAATTGAAAAGTCTTGTGGACATGAAGGCAGCATGCAGATACAGTTATGCATGAGCTGGATCAGGGGTATGGGTTGCCATAACCTTAGCCTGATTAGACAGGATTTCATTCTCTTTATTGTTAATTAAAGGTCAGGAATAAGTCCAGACTGAATTCAGATCAGGTTTGGTCGATTTGGTCCAGATCGGGATCTGGGCCTTGACATGAGCATGAAATCAACTTTTATTTTTACCTGAATTACATAAAAAAAATCTTGGATGGAAAACAATTCATCATCCCGTACTGAGTCCTAATATTTCCCATGTGTGACTGGTAAGTGAAATCCTGTTTCTGTAATACCCTTTTGTGGTAGATGCGGTTGATATTAGAGTCGTCCTCATGATTAAATGATAAGATTTCAGATTTAATCTTTGTCAAGATTGTGATCTTAATCAGGACCAGGAGGGTTAAAAGTGCCCTTGTTGTTGATGTATATCAGACTTTCATGATATTTGCCTCTGAATTTAATGTTTTGTAACATCAAGTGCTCAAACAAGCCAGGTTCACTGTGATTCTGCTGCAAATTTCAGAAGTTTTTGTATTATATTTTTACGTGTATGTATGTCCAGTGACAGGTACGTGACAGAGTTTTCAAGGATGTTGGTTAAATTGTGTATGGTAAGTAAACATGGTTGTAGAGTGAATGGTTAGGTTGACAGCTTATCTTGATGCAGAAACAGTGTTATCCTGTGACATGCCCCTCTGTATATAAGGAAAAAATGATCTCAAACAAGTCAGATATCAGTATTGGTAACATCAGATGCCCCTGTATGAATGAGTGATGATTGGTGATCATACAGTCAGATATCAGTATTGATAACATCAGGTGTCCCTGTATGAATGAGTGATGATTTGTGATCATACAAAGTCAAATATCAGTATTGGTAACATCAGATGCCCCTGTATGAATGAGTGATGATTTGTGATCATACAAAGTCAGATATCAGTATTGGTAACATCAGATGCCCCTGTATTGATGAGTGATGATTTGTGATCATACAAAGTCAGATATCAGTATTGGTAACATCAGATGTCCCTGTATGGATGAGTGATGATTTGTGATCATACAAAGTCAGATATCAGTATTGGTATCATCAGATGTCCCTGTATGGACGAGTGATGATTTGTGATCATACAAAGTCAGATATCAGTATTGGAAACATCAGATGACCCTGTATGGATGAGTGATGATTTGTGATCATAGAAAGTCAGATATCAGTATTGGTAACATCAGATGTCCCTGTATTGATGAGTGATGATTTGTGATCATAGAAAGTCAGATATCAGTATTGGTAACATCACATGTCCCTGTATTGATGAGTGATGATTTGGGATCATACAAAGTCAGATATCAGTATTGGTAACATCAGATGCCCCTGTATGAATGAGTGATGATTTGTGATTATACAAAGTCAAATATCAGTATTGGTAACATCAGATGCCCCTGTATGCATGAGTGATGATTTGTGATTGTACAAAGTCAGATATCAGTATTGGTAACATCAGATGTCCCTGTATGGATAAGTGATGATTTGTGATCATACAAAGTCAGATATCAGTATTGGTAACATCAGATGTCCCTGTATGAATGAGTGATGATTTGTGATCATACAAAGTCAGATATCAGTATTGGTAACATCAGATGTCACAGTAATGATGAGTGATGATTTGTGATCTTACAAAGTCAAATATCAGTATTGGTAACATCAGATGTCCCTGTATGGATGAGTGATAATTTGTGATCATACAAAGTCAGATATCAGTATTGGTAACATCAGATGTCCCTGTATTGATGAGTGATGATTTGTGATCATACAAAGTCAGATATCAGTATTGGTAACATCAGGTGTCCCTGTATGAATGAGTGATGATTTGTGATCATACAAAGTCAGATATCAGTATTGGTAACATCAGATGTCCCTGTATTGATGAGTGATGATATGTGATCATACAAAGTCAGATATCAGTATTGGTAACATCAGATGTCCCTGTATTGATGAGTGATGATTTGTGATCATACAAAGTCAGATATCAGTATTGGTAACATCAGGTGTCCCTGTATGGGTGAGTGATAATTTGTGATCATACAATTGAAATCAACATCTTGCATTTAAAAAGTGTTTAATTGCCATTTAAGGCATCTAAGGTTAAGGGTAATAAGAAACAGGTTAAACAGCTTCCATGGCTGATTGATAAAAAATCAGTTTAATTTATTATTTAGAAATCAATTTTATGAGGGTCAGCTTATTTATATTTCTATACACAAAGCAATTACAGCTTGGAATTCAAATGATAATACAGTGGATCCTCTATAATATGGGCACTCTGTATACCATATTCAATGTAATAAGTGCCCCAGGTGCTCTCAAAATTAATTTTTTCCAAATATTTTTATACCCTAATAAGCCCCCCCCCCCACCTCTGCCAACTTCCAAAGTCATTTACGATCCTCTAATTTAACACTGCGGCTTGTGTACAGTGTTTGACTTCAGAGCACATTCAGGACAATTCAGAAAACCCAACGATCTTTTAGCGATGGTTGTGTGAAGTTTTGAAAAATAATAACTAATGCAAGTGATAGCGATTTGCAAACGATTTTATATTGTGATGTATGAGAGAATTGTATGAATGACTGCAGTTCAAGATTTCCTTTGCAGCTGAAGAGAAAAAATAAGGATGGTTATAATTGAACTCTTTAATAAAAGTCATCGCCTAATAAGGTAATACAATATATAAAATGTTCATATAAAGGTATGTAAAACGGTATTTATTTGAAAGATGAAAACAAAATTATACGTGACGTCGATACCCTGATTATGTCAGTCACCTTGCACAAATAGCTGAGCTGATGTATGACTTGGAATGACATCGCCAATAATTGTTCTTTTTGTCCTTCATAGGGCATGATATTACATGCAAAGTTTAAAAAAAGCTGAAATACTGGCCCTCAGACTCCAGCGTATTATATTAGCTTCAGTGTGTATACGCACCAAATCCGGGGTTTTGTTTTTTTAAATTGTGAGGAAATTCGTCATATTTATATGCCGTGGAAACACGGTTCCTTTTCTTGAACTTTGTTGACCCGTTATAATACATTTATATCTTGACATAGTCCTATAATTCAAGCTTGACAAACTTTGAATTTTGCGTCACCTGAGGAAAGGCTGCTTCATATTTATAATTATAACCCGCTACTGGTTGTATTGTAATCGAAGTGCCATGTGCGAGTCTCAGTGTATGTCAGTGTACAAGCCAGCTGACAGCATCCGCATTCACTGGACTTGTGAACATTTTACGGGGTAAATACGCCACCGTATGAAAAAAATCATCCTTGTTTTAAAGGGACATAATCAGGAGCAATATTATTCCTATTCCTTCACACTATCAGTTCAGTTTTGCTTTGTGCAAAAGTTTACCAGTAAAACCATTCCAGCGAACAGCCTCATTTCCTATTCTACTGTCATTTCGCATTCTACTGTTTAAAACCTTGTTATAGCCCTGCCTGTTAGCTAACCTGTGAGCTTATGCAATGGTGCAGCTTTGTGCGTCGTGCGGTATGCGTTCTGCGTCGTCTGTACGCTATCTCAAAAACAGCAGGAGCTAGCATCAACCAATTTTTTTGCAAATAAACTGTCATCTGAAAAACTCTGTCAGATTTTGTTTATTTTTTCTAACTGGATTTTCTGAGATTTTATAGGGAAAAAGCTGAAAAAAGCTTTAGAAATCTTCTTCTCTGAAACTGTCTAGCCAAATTGTCCATTATTTCACAGAAATGATCCCTGGAACATCTTTCTCAAGTTTGTTCAAATGGTTCTAGTTCGGAGATTTTTGGCTGAGTTACTAGAGGTTGAACTTAATCATCTGTCCAAAAAAGCACACTAAAATTTAAATCTCTGAAACTGCTAGAGCTATCATCACCTACATCTATGTGTTTTTAGCTCAGGTGACTATAAGTCATCTGAGCTATAGTCGTGGTCCATTGTCCGTTGTCCGTCTGTCTGTCCGTCCGTCCGTCCGTCTGTCCGTAGATGTGGCACGTTTTGAAACCGTAAGACCTAGGAATCCGGAATTCAGCATAATGTTAGATGTCCCCAAGATCTCCTACCAAGCCGAAAACTGGGTCTTTGCGACTTCGTTCCTTTGAGAAATTAAGGAAAAACCTCAATTTTTTATTAAAATCATATTTTCACACTTCTGGACTGCCTAATATCAAAACGACTCATCTGTTTTTCCTCATATTTACCATAATTATTCCTCTATATAGTTCCTATGTACATGCCAGAAATTAAGTCTGTAAAGTCTAAATTCTTTAAGTTATGGGCCGTGACATAATGGACTTTGTAAAAAATCAAGAAAAATAATAACTCACTTAACATGAAAAATTTTGAAACTATAGTCTATTTTCTCAAGTATATAACTATGTTTAATTAAGATTCAATTGTTTACCAAAAATTATATCTGAATTTTTAAAAATTTTTTAAGTTATTAGCATAAAAAAAAATCAGTACCTTAAATTTTGCCCAACTTTGACCATGGCACGTTTTTTTCCTGTAAGCACCATTGATTTAATTTTCACAGCATGTAAACAAAAATATTTAGTTTGTCTAAATCTGAAATTTGAAAATAAAAGCTTGAAAATTAAGCTAGTTATTGATTTTTTTTTCTGTAGTCACTTGCTGTGATTACAGATGCAGGGTCCCACTCCAGGTCACTGGAAGTCAGCTATGCCAGGGTTTCTGATTTGTTACAGTCACTGGGGGAGATCCCCTGCTGTGACAGGTGTACAGTTATTCTCATATCACCACCCCAATCACACACCCCCCTCCCCCCCCCCCCCCCCCCCCCCCCCCCGGCAAACCCAACCCACCAAGTGTTATGCAGTAATTGTTATTGTTTTCACTGTATCTCCTTAATTGTAATGCTGTTTCCACTCTGATATGCAAAATCTTTCCTTGAAAAAATAATTCAAGGTGTAATCCAGAAGATGCAAAGTTGTGTAATGTAGCATTTTTAAAGAAATCAATTTTCTTTTAAATGATTTTAACAAATATAATTGAACCCATCAGTATGCTTTAATTATTATAAAATATGAAGCACAATATGGATAAATAAAGACACAATTAAAAATTGTGAAATCTAAATCAAGTATTATTTTTAGATATTTATTGTTTTGCAGATTTAAAAGATATATTTTTGTGGTAAAAAATAAATAAACATTTGTATGCATGATGTGGTGTTATCTGACAAGATTGAGATTTATGATGATGCAATTGAGAATTATGAATCAACTTTTATATTCAGATATATATGTTAAATTGGAAATGTATAGAAATATAAACTTAAATTAGAAAATATTTGATATGATAAAAAAATGAGGATTTAATACAAACATTTGTTCATTATTTTCCTGCCTCAGCAGAATTTGAGATCAGGCTTTGTTTGCCCTGTTTTATGTTGTTAATTAGCTATATTTCAACTGTATACATTTCATAAAAAAAATACATATATATTTAATAATATATATTATACAAAAAAATAGATTCAATTGAACAAATGTGTAAACTACTGAAATGTCAACAGTTAATCGAAAAACCAACTAATGCTCATGGTAATAGTACAGATCATTTGTTCACAAACTGCTCACATGCTTTAGTTTCAACATTAGGAAACACATGGTCAGGTCACAAAATATTTTGTGCAACAATTTCTTGCTCATCAATACAAACCAATCATATAAACCAACCATGGCCTTTATTACCTCTTCCTCTTACACTTTATCTCCATTTGATATTATTTTAGATTTTTACCTTCAAGGTTAACGTCAGCTGAGCACAGTGACCCATAGGTCCCTTGTTTTTAGCTCAGCTGACTGAAAGTCATCTGAGCTATAGCGATCACTCTTTGTCCGTCTGTCCGTCTGTCCGTCTGTCCGTCTGTCCGTCCGTCAACCAGGCACAAATCGTAACCGCTGGACCTAGAACCTTGTAACTTGGGATTCTGAGAGGTCCATAAAAAATCTCCTTGGAAACCAGAAATTAGGTCTCTGTTACCCATATCCTTCGAGCTATGTGGCCCCAAAGTACCCCCCAGAAAAGTCAAAAATTTCATACAAAAACTTCAATATCTCATTAACTACTTGACTGATGGTCATGATTTTTGGCATACATATTGATCATGAGATGTTCCATCACTTCCTGCAGACTGGTGGCGCCACCTGTATTTTTCGATTTTTTACGAATTTTTTTCTCTATTTTTGAGACCTTTAAAAATGTGAACATCTGTTAACAAGGCACAAATCATAAAGACTGGACTTAGAATCTTAATTCTTGACACACTGAGAGGTCCATGAAAAATCTCCTTGGAAACCAGAAATTAGGTCTCTGTTACCCATATCCTTCGAGCTATGTGGCCCCAAAGTACCCCCCAGAATAGTAAAAAATTTCATACAAAAACTTCAATATTTCAATAACTACATCACTGATGGTCTTCATTTTTGGCATACATATTGATCATGAGATGTTCGATCAGTTCCTGCAGACTGGTGGCGCCACCTGTACTGTTTGATTTTTTACGATTTTTTCCTCTATTTTTGAGACCTTTGAGGATGCTGTCATCTGTTAGCGTGGCACAAATCGTAACGGCTGGACCTAGAATCTTCATTTTTGACACACTGAGAGACCTATGAAAAGTCTCCATGGAAACCAGAAATTAGGTCTCTGTTACCCATATCCTTCGAGCTATGGGGCCCAAAATTACCCCCCAGAATAGTAAAAAATTTCATACAATAACTTCAATATCTAATTAACTACATCACTGATGGTCATGATTTTTGACATACATATTGATCATGAGATGTTTCATCAGTTTGTGCAGACTGGTGGCGCCACCTGTATTTTTCAATGTTCACGAATTGTTTTCTCCATTTTTGAGACCTTTAAGGATGTAGTTATCTGTCAACAGGGTACAAATCGTAACGACTGGACCTAGAATCTTCGTTCTTGACACACAGGGAGACCCATGATAAGTCTCCATGGAAACCTGAATTTGGTCTCTGTTACCCATATCCTTTGAGCTATGGCACTCCAAAGTAAAGCTCAGAATAATGGAAAATTTGATACAAAAGCTAAAGTAACTGAACAACTAATGCAGAGATAACCATAATTGTTTGCATGGATATTGATCATGGAGTGTTTTTCATAAGTTTCTGCAGACTGGTGGCACCACCTGTATTTGTTCGTTTTTTTTTACGAAATTTTTCTGTATTTTTGAGACCTTTAAAGATATGAACATCTGTTAACAGGGCACAAATCATAAAAACTGGACCCAGAATCTTCATTCTTGACACACAGGGAGACCCATGAAAAGTCTCCATGGAAACTTGAAATTAGGTCTCTGTTACCCATATTCTTTAAGCTGTATGGGTCCAAAATACCCCCCCCCCCAGAAAAATGGAAAATTTGATACAAAAACTGCAGTATTTCAATAACTACAACACTGATGGTCATGATTTTCGGCATACATATTGATCATGAGCTGTTCCATCAGTTTCTGCAGACTGGGTGTGCCACCTCTATTTTTTTTCAAATTTTTACGAATTTTTTTCTTTTTTTTGAGACCTTTAAAGATGTGGTTATCTGTCAACAGGGTACAAATCGCAACAACTGGACCTAGAATCTTCATTCTTGTCATGCAAGGAGGCCCATGAAAGGTGCCTGTGGAAACTTGAAATTAGGTCTCTGTTACCCATATCCTTCAAGCTATAGGACTCCGAAGTATCCCTCAGAATAATGGACAATTTGATACAAAAACTAATGCAGAGATCACCATGATTTTTTGCATGGATATTGACCATTAAGTGTTTTTATTAGTTTCTGCAGACTGGTGGAGCCACCTGTATTTTTGTATCCGCCAAAATGAAGTTTTGCGGATACTATGTTTTTGACCGAGTTCCTCCACCACGGCGGCATTCGTTTCCAGAGAGCTCCTCGGAGACTAATGGACCGATTTTTCCCAAACTTACACCTATTATCGGGTCACATGTTAACTGGTGCCTAACCAATTTGCGTTGACCTCTGACCTTTCCTATTTATCCAGTGTCCATTTGTGGGTCTGTTACCACTCATAAACCCTCATATCTCGGGAACCGTTTGACCGATCAGGAAATAAAATTGATACAAATGTAGCCCTTGGATTGCTTTATAACATACACAAAAAATGGTGGCGCCACCTGTAACCATGTTTGCACAGTGTCCATCTGTTCATCTGCCTTGGGTTAAAATCACTCATATCTCTGCAGTGAATTGACTAATTCACCTGAAATTCGTCATGCGTATACATCCAGGATAGCTTTCTTGATTTTATGACAGGTGGCACCACCTACGTTCACGTTCACGCTGATGACATCCAAGCTTATATCTTGGGAACCGTTTGACCTATCAGGAAATAAAATTTATACAAATGTAGCCCTTTGATAGCTCTGTAACATACACAAAAAATGGTGGCGCCACCTGTAACAATGTTTGCACAGCGTCTGTCTGTTAGTCTGCCGTGGCCTAAAATCACTCATTTCTCTGTAGTGGTTCGACATAACTGCCTAAAATTTTGCAGGTTTATACATCGTGGACAGCTTTCTTGATTTTATGACAGGTGGCGCCACCTACATTCTAGTTAACGCTGCACACATCCAAGCTCATATCTCAGGAACCATTTGACCGATTGGGCCAAAATTGTGCATGTGTTTAGATCTCACATAGGTCTTTATCATACACAAAACTGGAGGGGTTACCTGCAAAGATTTTTGCACAGTGTTTGTCTGTTTGTCTGTCATGGGCAAAAATCGCTCATATACATGTAGTGGTTTGACTTTTCTGCCTAAAATTTTGCAGGTGTATACAACTTGGACAGCTTTCTGGATTTGTGGTAGGTGGCACAACCTACATACACATTTAGGCTGCAGACATCCATGCTAATATGCAACATACCTCACTCTATTTCCCCTTGCCACTCAATCCATGCCTCACTACCCGATTTTGGCAGATACATGTAGTCACTTGTCGGTTACCCGTATTCTAGTTTTAAAAGTTTACACATTTTTCTCTATTTTTGAGATATATAAATACAGACTAAATCTTGGCCTGTTGGTTAATCTGTTTGATGCTTCAGTTGAATGGGTATATACTACCATTCTAATGATAAAATTTCCTTTTGCGAATCTCTTCCCAGTCAGCTGAGCGTCATGACCCATGGGTCACTTGTTACTAGCGAAAATGTAATTTTAGACTCTTCTAGCTTATACACTCTTTTATGATGAAACTGTTAAGCTGATTGGTTTAAACTTTACAATAATTATTCTATGGTAGGGTTCTGCCAGTTTTATAACAATAGTTTGGGTAAATGCGGCTTTAAAAAAGCAGTTTAGCCAATTGAAAAAGGCTGTTTGTTTTTGAAAACATATTTGACAACATGCTGAGTTTCAGCAGCCAAGTCAAGAGGTCACTCAGTACAACCAGGTAGGGTCCAGACATCACCATGGCAACTGACCTGGCTCTGTCTGGTGTCTAGACAATGTGTCTAGACATCTAGACACAGCGTCTAGACGTCTAGACACAATGTCTAGAAGCAGAATTCCCAGATTATTAGAACTATATCTTTCAACTGTTTGAAAAAACTTGGTTTGCATTTTTAGCTAATCTGTGAGCTTATGCAATGGTGTGGAGTCGTCTGTCTTCCGTTGTCCGTCAAGCGTCATTGCTATCTCAAAAAGGGCAGATGCTTGCATCACCAAAATTTTTTTCAAAAAATTTGTCATCTAAAAAATTTCTATCGGATTTTGCTTATTTCTTGGCTGACTGCATTTTCTTTGATTTTATAGGGAAGAAGCTAAAAAACATTTAAAAAATGTTCTTCTCCGAAACCATGCTGTCATATTGTCCGTTCATCTGACCCAATAATCCTCCCTTGCAAAAAGAACATATCCGAAATATCCTGACTGATACATCCTAGTTTTAAAATGTCCTAGTCCTAAACTTGCAGGTCCATCACGTTCAATTTGCTGAAATCATAATGACTAATGTAGCTATGCAGGACATAAGAGGATCAATTTTAAATTTTAAAAATAATCTCCATTCATACTCCCAAACTTTGCACAGGTTCGCATTAGGCCTGTAGGCCTTTGTTGGTAAACACAGTGTGTTTACCATAACAAGACCGTGTGACCAGAGGTCCGATTAAGGGGCAACACGCTGTGTTTCAGCGAGCAGGAACATGTAATACATTTTTTTAGCCAATGTTTACACCTTCGATTGCGCCCAGTTCACTGTTTTTAACACTCGTTTACAGGAGTGAGAAAGCGGTTTCAAGGCAATATTTTGGCAGGTACAGATTTATTTTAAATGGAAAAAGCTATTTTTTTTCGTGTTAACTCAACTAGCTTTATAGGTGGTTTGGCCCCTTTAATATGCATATTGCATGGTGCTGGATGGCATTTAGCCAAGTACCCATCATTCTTTGCGTGAGCGCTGCATATACACACATATAAAGCCAGGGCTCTTGGATCTTGAGTACATGGGTAAGCCCCATACGCTGACAGTGGCATTGACATTTATATCACTGCAAACATGTTTCAAGTGAATTGCCAAGATAAATTCGGCAAAAAATACATTGAAACTTAAATATTTTCAGGATTTGGAATTCCGTTGATGTCTGTCAGTTCTGCGATTCCGTTGCGATCACGGAAAATCACTTTCTCTACTGTCACAAGGGCTTTCATATATTGATTCATTTAAAATCCCTGTGTATAAACAATAAATTCAAACATAAATAAAGCATTGTAATGTTCTTTATTGAGTGTATGTTACCACTATACAGACTTGATCATTGATATTCACTGCATCCAGTTCGACCGACGTAATAATGCTGATTGCAATTAAATGGTTAATATCCTTGGTGGCCCTCAGGACGCTGAAAAACTTGTACCCATTTATAAGACGGCCACCCTTCTTTGCCAAACATTTTTAGGATAAAATTTATCGTCCTGTGCACGAACAAATACAGTAAATATATATATTTCATTGCATAATACATCCACATACATACCTGAATTCAGGTGACCTGATCTGCATGGCCACCTGCAGGGTCGGCCTTCATGGACACATACAGTCAATGTTATCTATGACACACTTGACTAATTCTGTTGTGTGTAACTAATATCATTATTATATTAGATGATATAGCTTAATGGGGATAGAATAAAAACTTGCGGTAACTTTTGAGCTTGGCGGGGAGAAATGAAAGCGTTACGTTGCTCCATGTTATATTGGCTAGGGAGAAAAAGTTAGGTTAGGATGGCTTATTTAGTTTTCTTTAAGTGATCTCCCTAATTGGGGGGGGGGGCTTATTATGGGAGGCACGCTTATTTAAGTCGAATACGGTATATCTTATATGTATTGTATCGTATATGGTGAGCAAAGTAACGTGTACATATCATATCGGGATATAATATATCATTTCAGCCCTAATGCTAACACTTGAGTACTTGTCAATATTGCACTGAAGATTTTTCAAAGTCTGTAATTTCCACTTATAAGTTTCATTAAATTTTAACACAGACTACTGGTTACTCTCAATCACTATGTAGAACTGCGAGACACAGCCAACTTGTTATTTAGTAAATTACTTTCTCATGTACACAGTTGGTGTGACTTGAGGTTGAATGAATAATGCACTAAGGTTTAACATTAAATAACAAAAAAACTGCAGTCTAACAACACAAACTCCGCCATTCACTTAATTATTCAGCCCCTGTTCTGATGTTCATTCATTCACAAGTAACATTTGTGAAGGTTCCTTGATGATGTTCCTGGATCTGGAGCATGTGCCAGAGCCACACCTAAATCCATTCCTCATTGCCCCCTTCCCTAAATGACCTAAACATTTCTTGAGATTCCGTTCATGATTGTGTGAGTTATGTTGTGAACAAACACACACACACACACACACACACACACACAAACACACACACACACAAACACACACACACACACGAATGGTAATGAAGGCATGACTTCATGGCTGGGTCAACAAGGACATTACCCTGCATTTCAAGAATGTATGAGTAAATTTACTGTCACCAATATTTTCATATGATCAATATAAATGTATCACATGGTTTTCCTTTAAAAATATAGAGATAATACTCTTTTCACAGTGAACATTGGACACTTATACTACTTGTGATAGAATGACAGTGCATATAGTAAGAAAACAGCTGTTCTGATAAATGCATTGGGTCTGACCTCCCTCCTTGTTATCTATCTTCATGATATATTACCTCAGCCACAGTCACAGTACCATGGGCATGCTAGCAGGGAAAAAAAATCTGTCAATTATGTCAGCCTCAGCCAGCTGATTCAGTTCAGTTTGCAGTATGTTTCTGCTGAGGTTCCCAGTGTTATCTTGGCCTGGGAATTTACCATATTGGGTATTTGACGAATAATTCCTCTTATCTCCTCTGATACAGGTGAGTAAGATATTTACCTGTTGTGAATCATTGTTAGAATGTCTTGCCTTGGAACATGTGTGGGCCTGAGGTACATGTGACAGTGACAGAGTGGTCGCAGTCAAATTCAGATAATGTTCCACTGAAATCAGGGCTCATGTACCCCCTGTAAGTCAGGTCTACACAGTTTATTGAGATGTTAGACAATAGTGATTTGTAGCTATAGGGTGACAGATTTAGAGTCTGGATGTGTTTTCAGATTAGAGTATTTTTCCGAGTACTCCCCAGATGTCACTTTTTAGCTCAGCTGACTATAAGTCATCTGAGCTATAGTCGTGGTCCATTGTCCGTCGTCCGTCCGTCTTACCGTCCGTCCGTCCGTCCGTCCGTCCGTAGATGTGGCACGTTTTGAAACCGTAAGACCTAGGAATCCAAAATTCGGCATAATGTTAGATGTCCCCAAGATCTCCTACCAAGCCGAAAACTGGGTCTTTGCAACTTAGTTCCTTTGAGAAATTAAGGAAAACCTCAATTTTTTATTAAAAACCTATTTTCACACTTCAGGACTGCCTTATATCAAAACCAATCATCTGTTTTTCCTCATATTTACCATAAATATTCCTCTATATAGTTCCTATGTACATGCCAGAAATTATGTCTGTATTATTTAATTTAAAAAAGTTATGGGCCAAAACATAATGCATTTTGTAAAAAATCAGGAAAGATATTTGATCACTTAACACAAAAAATGTTAAAGCTATGGACTTTTTTTCCAGTAATATAACTTTAATTAATCAAAATTAAATTGTATACCCAAAATTAGATGAAAATCTTTTAAATTTTTTAAAATATTAATAAAAATAAAAAATTGGTACCTTAAATTTTGCCCAACTTTGACCATGGCACGTTTTTTTCCTGTAAGTACTGTGGATTTAATTTTCACAGCATGTTTTTGTTAGCATTTCAACTGTTAACACCAAAAATTTGAAACCAGTTGATCAAAAACTGTAGATTTTAATCAAGTTTTCAAGCACCATGTAACATATTGTTTACATCAAGCTAGTGTTATGCAGTTTGCAAGAGCTCAGCTCCCCAGCTTCAGCTCTAAGTTCCTTAAATTCGGCATACAGTTAGATGTCTCCAAAATCCCCTACCATGCCAAGAATTTGGTCACTAGGACTTAATACCTTCGAGGTATTAATGAAAAACTTCATTTTTCCATTAAAAACCCATTGTTACACTTCAAGACTGCCTAATATCAAAACCACTGATCTGACTTTAATTATAAATAATATACATATTTTTCATTCTCTATGCACATGCCAGAATGATGTCAGTATTGCGTAATTGTTTTAAGTTATGGGCCCAAACATAATGCACTTTGTAAAAAATCAAGAAATATATTTACTCCCTTAACAAGGGCATTGCTGAAGCTAGAGATTTTTTTGTCAGGGATGTAACATTATTTAATCAAGATTCAATTGAATACTTAAAATTAGTTCTGAATTTTTCAAATTTTATAAGTTATTAGTATAAATATAAAATTAGTACCTTAAAGTTTGCCCAACTGTGACCATGGCACGTTTGTTTCCTGTGAGCACTGTTGATATAATTTTCATATCCTGCACACATAAGGATTTCAGCTTTTTAATTTAGAAAGCTGAAAGAAATTGGCCAAAAATTGTAGCTTTTATTAATGTTTTTTATGAGACCCTGTCAGACTTTGGCTCTCTCCAGCCCCTCTTGAGTCACCTGTATGTTGACCTTGTTGACCTTTCATCAAATTATGCACGCTTGAGGAGAGGCATACAGGAATCCAGGCAGCTTATGGCCAGCCACAGTTGATCCAGGTGTCCAACCCAACTCATCTAGTAGTTTTTACCAACAACATAACAATAAACAATAAATTAATACATTTTTATTAGTTTTTAATAACAAATTAAAGAAAAATAGAAAAGGAATTTGTTAGTTTATAATAACAGGAAATTAACTTGCAGTTACTGATGATATAAGAATCTTGTATCGATGGGTAGAATGTCACATATTCCAAATAACACCATGCAGTCACCTATGGCATTTTCCAGTTCAATTTTAATGATAAAGAAGTAAATCATATTATTCATTACTAATCATTAGGGATCATATGAAGGAAATTAATGATAGACAAAGATGCAGTTGATAATATTAATCTAGATTCCTACTGTGTCTAGTGTGTACATTGATGTGAAATTAGTCCAAAATGAATTTTTTACAGTTATTTTTTAATATAAATAAAAGCCATAAAACCAGGTACTTATGATCATTATTTAAATGTGTGAATTTTGTATATTCTGGATTCTTATCATCATTGTTTGGTGAAAACTGAATAAATACCAGACATGTTGCGAATATTTTGTAATTGTATTTAAATACGAATATGATTATGTACTCCATTATAAAATTTCTTGCATAAAGAATGGGAATTCAGGTAAAAATGAAAGTATATGAATACTCGTGCAAATACTTTCAAAATGTATTCATGAATGCATTCATGAATATATTCTTTAATATTATTTTAATAATCATATCAGTTATATTTCATTTTTAAAAAATCATATGATTCTCTTATTATTTTTAATAAAAATTATATTTGGGACAATATTTGTAATTTTTTTTATAAATAGTTAAACTCTTATATTATATGTTCTGCTTATAAGTTATATGGCCAAGTCAAAATCTGTGTGACAATAGTACTCCATTTGTTAATAAAATAAATGAAATCAATCCTCTTCCCTGTCTCCAAAGGTACTATCAAAATCATACATAAGCTAAACAACAACAACTCATAATACAGCTTATACTTATTACCACACAAAACCAGCATGTGCCTCATTTCTAAATAATATTTTTTTATCATATATAACAGCTGAGCGTCGTGACCCATAGGTCCCTTGTTTTAAAATCTTACAAGGTATATCAAGACCTGGTTAAAAGAATATACATAAACAGCTACATAAAAATGCAGGTTGCGGTATGGAGTATCTTGTTCAGTTGAGTTATCTATTTACACCTGCACATATTTTTTTTTCTCATAATACTCTAATCTTAAGTTGTTACATATAATCCTATATTATCCACCTTTAGTTTTGTATCAATAGACAGGGGAACTTCTCTTTACAATAAGTCAAAAACTGTTCTGTAACATCATTGGAAAAGTGAATAACATGTTCTTCCACCAGATAGCAGAGTTCATCAAGCTGAGCGTCATGACCTGAGGGTCACTTTGATAAAGCTGCCCCACCCAGTCCCACATGTTAAGTCACATGAGTCACCTTATTTTTCGGTAAAGTAGATCAGGTCATACCAAACAAAAGAAAAACTCTTTTTGGATTCTCTACTATTTTTTACTGGTAATTTTTTTTTTTTTTTTGTAAATGAGCACAATGTCTTGAGTATCCATGCTGATAATTGCTGCTCTGAATCCCTTGTAATCATTGTGCAAATTAATCATATAAAATTTTAATTGTATGATTGACAATAGATTGAACCTTTTGTTATTTTTGTCTCATCCTATGCTTGCTTCCTCCATTCTTTTCGTCCAGTAGTCCTGAGAACAGTTTATTGAATTATTACTCTATAAAAATGTTTAGTGGGGCTCAGTCTGTAAACCTTATTCTTATATTTGCCGAATTAAAACAAAAAAATGGTCTCCTTTCTCTGGCAAAAAATATAATTGTTACTCAAACGTGATCAATACATTACGTTATATACATAGGCATACACAGGAGGCAATACATACCCACTGTCATGAGCAGCTTGATCTGATTCATGTATTGTGTACTTTGACATGTTTACGTCATCTTGTTTACTGACCTTCTCTCTGGTAACTGCATCCTTGACCTTTGACCTCTGCTGAATTTGTGTGTATATGTATGGTTAACACTGAGAAATGCCTTATTTCTTAAGCACATGTGCACTCTCACATGATTTAAGTACCTGAACATCTATTTCAAGCCACAGTGGGGTAGGTACATAAACTTAATTAACTTTTAATGAACTTAGGAACACGTCAAATAGAAAATAAAATATTCTTGTCAGAGTTTTGACATTCTGCATGTTATGTCACAGGAAAATGTTGGATTTTTTTCTTAAAAGTAAAGAAATTACTTGCCTAGGCAAATATAGATTATTTTTTCATGTGAGATTTTAAAATGAATGCATGCACAGTCACACAAAAATGTTGTTTGTATGTCAGATCACAGGTAATTACTGCTGGATTAAGAGTTTGTTATATATTGGATAGATCTTTTATTGCTTGCCAGGGTGTGTCTCCATTCAACATCACAATGAATAGACATCCAGAATTGTGTGTCATATATCCTGTAGATAATAATAACATCGAAAACAAATTGATATTACAAACATGTTGACATTACAAACAAGCTGCAGGGGTTGTTTCAAGACAAAAATATTTTGGAAATATTGTAATGATTGCACACATTTTATATTTAAATAATAAAAAAAGCCAGGCCATTTATGTTAATTTTTTAGTTTTAAGGTGTGTGAACTTTACTGATTTTATCACAACCAGATATGTCCAATGTTTGTGTTGATTTTCTTCAGGCATGAGCTGACCATGGAAGACCCACAGGCCTCGGGGGTGTGTTCAGGGGTGTGTGCCAGTCATCGAGGTGTGCACAGGAAGGGAAGGAAGATGGATGCCCGCAGGTTGGTCTTTGTATAAGTCTAGCCAAGCTATACCTTCAGAAACTGTATCTGTTGTAATATGCTGGTCACTTAAAAGTTATATACAGTGGAACCTGTCTGAAAGACCACCTATCTATGAAGTCCACCCTTGGTTGAACCGAAAGCATTCATATTAGTTAAAACTGGTCTGTCTAACAGGACCACATGTGAATTGATCACTTTTGGCAAGACCAATGGGTGGATTTGTTACACAGGTTCTACTTTATTAGAAAGCCAGCAGAACAGTAGAAACTGGAACTTATCAAGACCATGAGGGTCTTCAGCTAACATAGTGCACTTAGTAAAAAATCAGGAAAGGTATTTACTCACTTAACATGATAATTGTTGAAGCAAGAGACTGTTTTTCAGGGATATAACTTTATTTAATCAAGATTCAAATGTAAACCCAGAATAAGATCAGAATTTTGTAAATATTTTATGTTATAACCATAAATATAAAATCAGTTAGTTAAGTCTTACCAAACTTTGACCATGGCACATATTTTTCCTTTTGGTACATTTGATTTAATTTTCACAACAGGTTCCCATAAGCATTTAAGCTGTTAAATTTTGAAATTTGAAAATAAAAATTAAAAAATTTGGCTAGTTATTGAAGTTTTTTCAGAGGCTCTGTTGTATTAAGTGTATGCTTTTCTTCTTTCTCCAGATTCCCCTCTGTCACATATAATTGAAATTCATGTTTGGCTCATTCAGAGGTGATGTTTTAAAATATTTAATTATTTCTCACACAGGTTATCAAGAAATGAGAGTGAAAAGGCCCGGAGGGATCGTTTAAATATGCATATTCAGGAGCTGGCCCGGCTGGTTCCCATGGTAGCAGTGGCTCGCAAAAAGCTTGACAAGTCTAGTGTTTTACGATTAACCGTCAATTACCTGCGGCTTCATTATGGTAAGAAGTTCCTTTTGTAAGTTTGACTTGGGCAATCCATGTCTATAACACAAATGAACCATTACCCTAATCCCCAAGGGCAGGATGAGGGTACTGCAGTTGGGTGTCTGTCTGTGTGGTTAGCTGTGGAGTGTAATGGCATAATGGTTAGGGCGCTGGACTTATGACTGCGAGGTTGTGGGTTTGCACCCCTTCCTTTTGCTCTGAAGATTTGTACCTTGCTCGCCAATCCTTCTAAGACAAAGTCTTTACCACAAGGGTTGGCTCTCTCCACCCTGGAGTGAATGATTACTGGTCATGGGAGGCAGGCAAATGTAGAATGAATAACCTTCTAGTGCCTGTTATGGCTGCTTTGGTTGTATGCTCCCCAGGGAGCGGAGAAAAGCTACAAGAATGAACAGGCCCGAAAGACCAGGAAGGCAAAGTGTGAAGTCTGATGAGACTGACATCTGGGTGATATCAGACTGTACACCCCCACTATTACCTTTTATGTTCACCTGGGTATTAAAATCTACATCAGATTTCTACTAAGACATTTGACATGTGGTCAGTCTTCTTGTAGATGATCAAGATCCAGATTCCAAATTCTAGAACTCACAGTGTTAAAGAATATTAAATGGTAGGTCCCTCTTCACTCCCCAGATGGCCCCACAAACGGGGAAGCTATCTGCAGTGACTGATGATTAATTTATTTATTTGGTTGGATATGATTCTGTGTCTTATGTGTTTTTGGAACTGATGATCAAGGATTGTCTCTAGCTTGAGGTTTTATTATTTAAAAAATTATTTGTTTAAATCTCCTCAGAACATCTGAAATCAGTGTAACATATAGTTTATATCATATTCTTGTCTTCACTTTATTCTTGTTTAAATACAAACCTATATAAAAATGTTGTATTTATTGTATTATTCTATGAAAGAAGAGATCAAGTTAATGGTATTGGAAGAGCAGTTCATGGATTATATTTGAAATGTAAAAGAGAGAGCTTTATCCAGTAAACACCATGGTTGAGTTGGTCACCATTGTCCAGGGTTACCACATAAGTTGACAGCTTAGATAACTGCACCATTAATATTTCTATTATTGTGATATCACGATCTCACAAAAGTAACCTTTTATAATTATTTGCGACAGATCATAGCATCACGAGGTTCTTCCTCGGTTCTGTGCTCAGAAAAATATTTATTTTCAAAGATAACATTTATTGTAAAACATTTGCTCAAAATTCTTTAAAGGAGCTGATCATTATAATATATAAAATATAGGGGTATAAGTTTGTTCCAATTGACAGTGTTTGACAAATTGATTGAATCTCTGAAAATGCTATGGTATTAGCCAGCTTTTAGGAAGTCCAGGAAAAATTTGATATAACATTTGTGACAATTGTGAAATGGATATGAGTTGTTGAGTTCCTATGGCAGATTCTGGTGTTACAACATCACAGTATACCTCGATAGATTTCATATTATTATCGTGATCTAAATCTAAAATACTGTTATCTTCTCAACGCCGGGGTCACACCATGATTTATATGTCAGGTCAAAGTTCATTTCATGAGTCATGATGTGTGCTTATTCAGTTTAAGATGTATATTTTTAAGTCATTATAATATATAAAATATATGGGTATAAGTTTGTATTTAAGATTATATTTTTAAGTCATGTAACTGTTTTCACTTATACGCCCAAATGGTAAAGCAAGTATGGTCAAATGTGTGCTACAAGTGATCAAAAAAGCTGGCAAAGGTAAAGGTAAAGGAAGGGGTCTGTAGTCAGATATCTCCTGTGATGTCAGTTTCATTCCACTTTACACTCTGTCTTCTGGGTCTGTCAGGCCTGTTTCTTGTACAGGTAGCTTTTCTTATACTCCTTGGTAGCGTACAACCAAAGCAGCCATATTAGGTGCAAAAAGATAAATTGCACCCTTGAGCCTTGAGGTAAAGAATTTGGCTAGGTGTCTTAGCATGGTAGGCAGTAATAATGGGACACAAATTGAACATCCTGTCCATTATGCCTCCAGGCTCCGGTGTCAGAGAGTGATGTTTTAAGCACCTGTTTGAAGAATTCTGTTCTCAGGCAGACACAATGAACAGGATTTTTTAGCTCAGCTGACTATAAGTCATCTGAGCTATAGTCGTGGTCCATTGTCCATCGTCCGTCCGTCTGTCCGTCCGTCCGTCCGTCCGTAGATGTGGCACGTTTTGAAACCGTAAGACCTAGGAATCCAAAATTCGGCATAATGTTAGATGTCCCCAAGATCTCCTACCAAGCCAAAAACTGGGTCTTTGCAACTTCGTTCCTTTGAGAAATTAAGGAAAAACCTCAATTTTTTATTAAAAACCTATTTTCACACTTCAGGACTGCCTAATATCAAAACCACTCATCTGTTTTTCCTCATATTTACCATAAATATTCCTCTATATAGTTCCTATGTACATGCCAGAAATTATGTCTGTATTATTTAATTTAAAAAAGTTATGGGCCCAAACATAATGCATTTTGTAAAAAATCAGGAAAGATATTTGATCACTTAACACAAAAAATGTTGAAGCTATCGACCTTTTTTCCAGTAATATAACTTTAATTAATCAAAATTAAATTGTATACCCAAAATTAGATGAAAATCTTTTAAATTTTCTAAAATATTAATAAAAATAAAAAATTGGTACCTTAAATTTTGCCCAACTTTGACCATGGCATGTTTTTTTCCTGTAAGTACTGTGGATTTAATTTTCACAGCATGTTTTTGTTAGCATTTCAACTGTTAACACCAAAAATTTGAAACCAGTTGATCAAAAACTGTAGATTTTAATAAGTTTTCAAGCACCATGTAACATATTGTTTACATCAAGCTAGTGTTATGCAGTTTGCAAGAGCTCAGCTCCCCAGCTTCAGCTCTTAGTTCCTTAAATTCGGCATACAGTTAGATGTCTCCAAAATCCCCTACCATGCCAAGAATTTGGTCACTAGGACTTAATACCTTCGAGATATTAATGAAAAACTTCATTTTTCCATTAAAAACCCATTGTTACACTTCAAGACTGCCTAATATCAAAACCACTGATGTGACTTTAATCATATATAATATACATATTTTTCTATACATTCTCTATGCATATGCCAGAAATGATGTCAGTATTGCGAAATTGTTCTAAGTTATGGGCCCAAACATAATGCACTTTGTAAAAAATCAAGAAATATATTTACTCCCTTAACAAGGGCATTGCTGAAGCTAGAGATTTTTTTGTCAGGGATGTAACATTATTTAATCAAGATTCAATTGAATACCCAAAATTAGTTCTGAATTTTTCAAATTTTATAAGTTATTAGTATAAATATAAAATTAGTACCTTAAATTTTGCCCAACTGTGACCATGGCACGTTTGTGTCCTGTGAGCACTGTTGATATAATTTTCATATCATGCACACATTAGGATTTCAGCTTTTTAGTTTAGAAAGCTGAAAGAAATTGGCCAAAAATTGTAGCTTTTATTAATGTTTTTTATGAGACCCTGTCAGACTTTTGCTCTCTCCAGCCCCTCTTGAGTCACCTGTATGTTGACCTTGTTGACCTTTCATCAAATTATGCACGCTTGAGGCGAGGCATACAGGAATCCAGGCAGCTTATGGCCAGCCACAGTTGATCCAGGTGTCCAACCCAACTCATCTAGTAGTTTTAACCAACAACTTAACAATAAACAATAAATTAATAAATTTTTATTGGTTTTTAATAACAAATTAAAGAAAAATAGAAAAGGAATTTGTTAGTTTATAATAACAGGAAATTAACTTGCTGTTACTGATGATATAAGAATCTTGTATCGATGGGTAGAATGTCACATATTCCAAATAACACCATGCAGTCTCCTATGGCATTTTTCAGTTCAATTTTAATGATAAAGAAGTAAATCATATTATTCATTACTAATCATTAGGGATCATATGAAGGAAATTAATGATAGACAAAGATGCAGTTGATAATATTAATCTAGATTCCTGCTGTGTCTAGTGTGTACATTGATGTGAAATTAGCCTAAAATGAATTTTTTACAGTTATTTTTTAATATAAATAAAAGCCATAAAACCAGGTACTTATGATCATTATTTAAATGTGTGAATTTTGTATATTCTGGATTCTCAACATCATTGTTTGGTGAAAACTGAATAAATACCAGACATGGTGCAAATACTTTGTAATTGTATTTAAATACGAATATGATTATGTACTCCATTATAAAATTTCTTGCATAAAGAATGCGAATTCAGGTAAAAATGAAAGTATATGAATACTCGTGCAAATACTTTCAAAATGTATTCATGAATGCATTCATGAATTTATTCTTCAATATTTTTTTAATAATCATATCAGTTATATTTCATTTTAAAAAATCATATGATTCTCTTATTATTTTTAATAAAAATTATATTTGGGACAATATTTGTAATTTTTTTTAATAAATAGTTAAACTCTTATATTAAATGTTCTGCTTATAAGTTTTATGGCCAAGTCAAAATCTGTGTGACAATAGTACTCCATTTGTTAATAAAATAAATGAAATCAATCCTCTTCCCTGTCTCCAAAGGTACTATCAAAATCATACATAAGCTAAACAACAACAACTCATAATACAGCTTATATTTATTACCACACAAAACCAGCATGTGCCTCATTTCTAAATCATATTTTTTTATCATATATAACAGCTGAGCGTCGTGACCCATAGGTCCCTTGTTTTTTTTTTAAGCTCAGCTGACTGTTTGTCATCTGAGCTATAGCGATCACTCTTTGTTGGTCGTCCGTCCTTCTGTCCGTCCGTTAACCTGGCACAAATTGTAACCGCTGGACCTAGCAACTTTTAACTTGACATTCTGAGAGACCTATGAAAAATCTCCTTGGAAACCAGAAATAAGGTCTCTGTTACCCATATCCTTCAAGCTATGGGGCCCCAAAGTACCCCCCAGAATAGTCAAAAATTTCATACAAAAACTTCAATATCTCATTAACTACATCACTGATGGTCATGATTTTTGGCATACATATTGATCATGAGATGTTCCATCAGTTCCTGCAGACTGGTGGCGCCATCTGTATTTTTCTATTCTTTTACAAATTTTTTCTCTATTTTTAAACCTTTAAAAATGTGAACATCTGTAAACAGGGCACAAATCGTAAAGTCTAGACCTAGAATCTTCATTCTTTACACAGTGAGAGACCTATGAAAAGTCTCTGTGGAACCCAGAAATTAGGTCTCTGTTACCCATATCCTCCAAGCTATGGGGCCCCAAAGTACCCCCCAAGAATAGTAAAAAATTTCATACAAAAACTTCAATATCTCATTAACTACATAACTGATGGTCATGATTTTTGGCATACATATTGATCATGAGATGTTACATCAGTTTCTGCAGACTGGTGGCGCCATCTGTATTTTTCTATTCTTTTACGAATTTTTTCTCTATTTTTAAACCTTTAAAAATGTGAACATTTGTTAACAGGGCACAAATCATAAAGACTAGACCTAGAATCTTCATTCTTGATACACTTAGAGACCTATGAAAAGTCTCCATGGAAACCTGAAATTAGGTCTCTGTTACCCATATCCTTCAAGCTATGGGGCCCAAAATACCCCATCCCAGAATAGTAAAAAAGTTCATACAAAAACTTCAATATCTCATTAACCACATCACTGATGGTCATGATTTTTGGCATACACATTAGTCATGAGATGTTTCATCAGTTCCTGCAGACTGGTAGCGCCACCTGTATTTTTCAATTTTTTACGAATTGTTTTCTCTTTTTTTTTTACCTTTAAAAATGTGAACATCTGTTACCAGGTCACAAATCATAAAGACTGGACATAGAATCTTCATTCTTGACACATTGAGAGACCTATGAAAAGTCTCCATGGAGACCAGAAATAAGGTCTCTGTTACCTATATCCTTTGAGCTGTGGGGCTCCCAATTACCCCCCCCCCCCTCCCCCCACACACAGAATAATGGAAAATTTGATAAAAAAAAAACTGCAATATCTCAATAACTACAACAACGATGGTCATGATTTTTAGCAAACATATTGATCAAGAGGTGTTTTTTTATCTGTTCCTGCAGACTAGGTGGGCCATCTTTATTTTTTTCAAATTTTTATGAATTTTTTTCTCTGGGTTTTTGAGACCTTTAAAGATGTTGTTATCTGTCAACTTGGTACAAATAGTAATAACCGGGCCTAGATTCTTCATTCTTGTAATGCAAGGAGGCCCATGATAAGGGTCTGTGGAAACCTGAAATTAGGTCTCTGTTACACATATCCTTTGAGCAATGGCACTACAAATTACAGTACAGAATAATGGAAAATTTGATACAAAAGCTGAAGTATCTGAACAACTAATGCAGAGATAACCATAATTGTTTGCATGGATATTGATCATTGAGTGTTTCATCAGTTTCTGCAGACTGGTGGCACCATCTGTATTTGTTCGGGTGTTTTTACAAATGGTTTTCTCAATTTTTGAGACCTTTAAAGATATGAACATCTGTTAACAGGGCACAAATCATAACAACTGGACCAAGAATCTTCATTCTTGACACACAGGGAGACCCATGAAAAGTCTCCATGGAAATCTGAAATTAGGTCTCTGTTGAAATTAGGTCTCTGTTACCCATATCTTTTAAGCTGTATGGCTCAAAAATACCCCCCAGAATAATGAAAAATTTGATACAATACCTGCTGCATCTCAATAACTGTTTTTTGAGACCTTTAAGGATGTTGTTATCTGTCAACAGGGTACAAATCGTAACAACTGGACCTAGATTCTTCATTCTTGTAATGCAAGGAGGCCCATGAAATGTGTCTGTGGAAACCTGAAATTAGATCTCTGTTTCCCATATCCTTCAAGCTATAGGACTCCGAAGTATCCCTCAGAATAATGGAAAATTTGATACAAAAGCTGAAGTATCTGAACAACTAATGCAGAGATGACCATGATTCTTTGCATGCATATTGACCATTAAGTGTTTTTAGCTCAGCTGACTATAAGTCATCTGAGCTATAGTCGTGGTCCATTGTCCGTCGTCCGTCCGTCCGTCCGTCCGTCCGTCCGTAGATGTGGCACGTTTTGAAACCGTAAGACCTAGGAATCCAAAATTCAGCATAATGTTAGATGTCCCCAAGATCTCCTACCAAGCCGAAAACTGGGTCTTTGCGACTTCATTCCTTTGAGAAATTAAGGAAAAACCTCAATTTTTATTAAAAACCTATTTTCACACTTCAGGACTGCCTAATATCAAAACCACTCATCTGTTTTCCCTCATATTTACCATAAATATTCTTCTATATAGTTCCTATGTACATGCCAGAAATTATGTCTGTATTATATAATTTAAAAAAGTTATGGGCCTAAACATAATGCATTTTGTGAAAAATCAGGAAAGATATTTGATCACTTAACACAAAACTTGTTCAAGCTATGGACTTTTTTTCCAGTAGTATAACTTTAATTTATCAAAATTAAATTGTATACCAAAAATTATATCAAAATCTTTTAAATTTTTTAAAATATTAACAAAAATAAAAAATTGGTACCTTAAATTTTGCCCAACTTTGACCATGGCACGTTTTTTTACTGTAAGTACTGTTGATTTAATTTTCTCAGCATGTTTTTGTTAGCATTTTGTCTGTTAACACCAAAAATTTGAAACCAGTTGATCAAAAACAATAGATTTTATTTAAGTTTTCAAGCACCATGTAACAAATTGTTTACATCAAGCTAGTGTTATGCAGTTTGCAAGAGCTCAGCTCCCCAGCTTCAGCTCTCAGTTCCTAAAATTTGGCATACAATTAGATGTCTCCAAAATTCCCTACCATGCCAAGAATTTGGTCACTAGGACTTAATACCTTCGAGATATTAATGAAAAACTTCATTTTTCCATTAAAAACCCATTGTTACACTTCAAGACTGCCTAATATCAAAACCACTGATGTGACTTTAATCATATATAATATACATATTTTTCTATACATTCTCTATGCATATGCCAGAAATGATGTCAGTATTGCGTAATTGTTTTAAGTTATGGGCCCAAACATAATGCACTATGTAAAAAATCAAGAAATATATTTACTCCCTTAACAAGGGGATTGCTGAAGCTAGAGTTTTTTTGCCAGGGATGTAACATTATTTAATCAAGATTCAATTGAATACCCCAAATTAGTCCTGAATTTTTCAAATTTTATATGTTATTAGTATAAATATAAAATTAGTACCTTAAATTTTGCCCAACTTTGACCATGGCACATTTGTTTCCTGTGAGCACGGTTGATATAATTTTCATATCATGCACACAAGGATTTCAGCTTTTTAGTTTAGAAAGCTGAAAGAAATTGGCCAAAAATTGTAGCTTTTATTAATGTTTTTATGAGACCATGTCAGACCTTAACTCTCTCCAGCCCCTCTTGAGTCACCTGTATGTTGACCTTGTTGAACTTTCAGCAAATTATGCATGCTTGAGGCGAGCCATACACTGTTGCAGGTAGGCAGCTTATGGCCAGCCACAGTTGATCCAGGTGTCCAACCCAACTCATCTAGTAGTTTAAACCAACAACATAACAATTAACAATAAATTAATAAATTTTTATTGTTTTTTAATAACAAATTAAAGAAAAATAAAAAAGAATTCGTTAGTTTATAATAACAGGAAATCAACTTGCAGTTACTGATGATAAAAGAATCTTGTATCGATGGATAGAATGTCACATACTCCAAATAACACCATGCAGTCACCTATGGTATTTTTCAGTTCAATTTTAATGATAAAAAAGTAAATCATATTATTCATTACTAATCATTAGGGATCATATGAAGGAAATTAATGATAGACAAAGATGCAGTTGATATTATTAATCTAGATTTCTACTGTGTCTAGTGTGTACATTGATGTGAAATTAGTCCAAAATGAATAAATTACATTTTTTTTTTTAATATAAATAAAAGCCATAAAACCAGGTACTTTTGATCATAATTTAAATGTGTGAATTTTGTATATTCTGGATTCTCAACATAATTGTTTGGTGAAAACTGAATAAATGCCAGTAATGGTGGGAAAACTTTGCAATTGTATTTAAATATGAATATGAATATGTACTCCATTATAAAATGTCTTGCATAAAGAATTGGAATTCAGGTAAAAATGAAAGTATATGAATACCAGTGCAAATACTTTCAAAATGTATTTATGAATGCATTCATGAATATATTCTTTAATATTATTTTAATAATCATTTCAGTTATATTTCATTTTAAAAAATCATAAGATTCTCTTATTATTTTTAATAAAAATTATATTTGGGACAATATTTGTAATTTTTTTTTTAATAAATAGTTAAAATCTTATATCATATGTTCTGCTTATAAGTAATATGGCCAAGTCAAAATCTGTGTGACAATAGTACTCCATTTGTTAATAAAATAAATGAAATCAATCCTCTTCCCTGTCTCCAAAGATAATATCATAATCATACATAAGCTAAACACCAACAACTCATAATAAAGCTTATATTTATTACCACACCAAACCAGCATATGCCTCATTCCTAAATCATATTTTTTAATCATATATAACAGCTGAGCGCCGTGACCCATAGGTCCCTTGTTGTTAGTTTCTGCAGACTGGTGGAGCCACCTTTATTTTTTAGCGAACCTGTGAGCTTATGCGATGGCGCAGCTTCGTCCGTCCATCATCAGCCGTCTGCCGTCCAGGGCTGGCTTTCCGCAGTCCATGGCTGTAAGTCAGAAACAGTCGGAGCTAGCAGCTCCAAATTACATGTAAGAATTAGTCACATGTGAAACTTGGTGTCCTGGAGCTTATTATTTGGTATCTGCATTAATTTAGATTTTATAGAGAAAAAGCTTAAAAACCTTTAAAAATCTTCTTCTCTGAAACTGTCCAGCCAAATTGTCCAATATTTCACAGAAATGATCACTAGAACAATCTCTCTCAAGTTTGTTCGAATGCTTCCAGTTCGGAGATTTTATGCCGAGTTACAGGAGGTTAAATTTAGTCATCTGTCCAAAAAAGCACACTAAAATTAAAATCTCAGAAACGGCTAGAGCTATAATCACCAAATTTTATACCAATGTTTGTCACATATGTCATATCTGATTTTGAGGTTTTGGTGGCGCCACCTACATTGATGTGTTTTTTACAAGCGAAAATGTAATTTTAAACTCTTCTAGCTTGTACACTGATTTATGATGAAACTGTTAAGCTGATTGGTTTAAACTTGACAAGAATTATTCTATGGTAGGGTTCTGCCAGTTTTATAAGAATAGTTTGGGTAAATACAGTTTAAAAAAAAAACATTGTAGCCAATTGAAAAAGGCTTTCTGTATTTGAAAACAGATTTGACAAAATGCTGAGTTTCAGCAGCCAAGTCAGGAGGTCACTCAGTACAAACAGGTGGGGTCCAGACATCACCATGGCAACTGACCTGGCTCTTGGGGTGTCTAGACAATGTGTCTAGACGTCTAGACACAATGTTTAGATGCAGAATTCCCAGATTATTGGAACTATATCTTTGAAAAAACTTGGTTTGCATTTTAAGCGAATTAGTTTTATCATCAGGTCATATGTGAACTGCTGCGCCCTCATTTTTGGTTGACCTCTGACCTTTCCTCGCTGCCAAGTGTCCATTTGTGCGTCTGTTTCCACACATAAACCCGCATATCGCGGGAACCATTTGACCCATCAGGCTAAAAATTTTGCACAAATGTAGCCCTTTGATAGCTTTATAACATACACTAAAAATGGTGGCACCACCTGCAACCATTTTTGCAAAATGTCCATCTGTTCTTCTGCCTTGGGACAAAATCACTCATATCTCAGCATTGGTTTGACTTATCCACCTGAAATTTTGCAGATTTATACATCCTGGACAGCTTTCTCATTTTTATCACAGGTGGCACCACCTACATTCAGGTTTACTCTGCAGACATCCAAGCTCATATCTCGGGAACTGTTTGACCGATTGGGCCAAATTTTGCTTGTGTATAGATCTAACATAGCTCTTCATCATAAGCAAAACTGGTGGCGCCACCTGCAACCACTTATGAACACCGTCCATCTGTTCATCTGCCTTGGGATAAAATCACTCATATCTCAGCAGTGGTTTGACTTATCCACCTGAAATTTTGCAGGTTTATACATCCTGGACAGCTTTCTCGATTTATGACAAGTGGTGCCACCTACATCCACGTTTACTCTGCAGACATCCAAGCTCATATCTCGGGAACTGTTTGACTGATTGGGCCAAAATAGTGCATGTGTATAGATCTCACATATCTCTTCATCATAGGCAAAACTGGTGGGGCCACCTGCAACCATTATTACACAGCACCCATCTGTTCATCTGCCTTGGGATAAAATCACTCATATCTCAGCAGTGGTTCGACTTATCCACCTGAAATTTTGCAGGTTTATACATCCTTGACAGGTTTCTCGACTTTATGACAGGTGGCGCCACCTACATTCATGTTGACTCTGCAGACATCCAAGCTCATATCTCGGGAACTGTTTGACCGATTGGGCCAAAAATTTGCATGTGTATAGATCTCACAGCTCTTCATCATAGGCAAAACTGGTGGGGCCACCTGCAACCATTTTTGCACAGCATCCATCTGTTCATCTGCCTAGGGATGATATCACTCACATCTCAGAAGTGGTTTGACTTTTCGACCTGAAATTTTGCAGGTTTATACATCCTGGACAGCTTTCTCGATTTATGACAGGTGGCGCCACCTACATTCAGGTTTACTCTGCAGACATCCAAGCTCATATCTCCAGAACTGTTTGACCGATTGGGCCAAATTTTGCTTGTGTATAGATCTAACATAGCTCTTCATCATAAGCAAAACTGGTGGCGCCACCTGCAACCACTTATGAACACCGTCCATCTGTTCATCTGCCTTGGGATAAAATCACTCATATCTCAGCAGTGGTTTGACTTATCCACCTGAAATTTTGCAGGTTTATACATCCTGGACAATTTTCTAGATTTTATGACAGGTGGCATCAGCTACATTCATGTTTACGCTGCAGACGTCCATGCTAATATGCAACACACCTCACGCTATTTCCCTTGCCACTTAATCCATGCCTCACTTCATCCGTCCCACTCTGATTTCTGTGGATACACATAGTCGCTTGTCGACTACCCATATTCAAGTTTTAAAATGTCTTAGTCTGAAACTTGCAGGTCCGAAATGACCATTTGGCTGAAATCATAATGACTTAGATAGATATGCAGGACTTAAAAGGATCAATATTAAATTTTAAAAATAAACCTCCATTCATACTCCCAAACTTTGCACAGGTTCGCATTAGGCCTGTAGGCCTTGTTTTTAAAGTTTACGCATTTTTTCTCTATTTTTTAGATATATAAATACAGACACAATCTTGGCCTGTTGGTTAATCTGTTTGATGCTTCAGTTGAACGGGTATATACTACCATTCAGATGATAAAATTTCCTTTTGCGAATCTCTTCCCAGTCAGCTGAGCGTCATGACCCATGGGTCACTTGTTTAGACCTGCAATGGAACTGTCAACTGTTAACATGGCACAATTCCTAACCACTGGACCTGGAATTTTCTAACTTGACATCAAAGGAGGTTCATGAATATATCTCTGTGGAAACCTGAAATTAGGTCTCTGTTACCCATATTCTCCGAGCTATGGGGCGCAGAAGAACCCTTAGAATAATTAAAAATTTGATGTTAATTTCTATTTCAAATACATCTTAAAACACACTCTTTGTATTTTCAAGTTCAGCTGAGCATCATGGCCCATGGGCCACTTGTTTATCTTTCAATCATCAAATATAATTTAACAACAAATTCCTAGCACTTATGCCTATTGTCCCTATTGGCATTTGTCTGGTAAAGAATACACAAAAACTGCTTGAGGGAATATATGTAATTAATTGCATTAAATGTTGTTTTACAAATATGGCTGACATTTTACATTGAGTCTGGAGAGATATATTCATTCAATCAATTTATTTGACTTCTGTGTACCATGCTCGTTTAGGTTTTACAGTGAAAGTCTGAGGAAAAAATTGCATCAGGGATTCACAATAAAGCCAGCTCCATGGTTACAAGGATGTGAGGTCTGTGGGGATTAATTTATACTTGTTCTCAGAATCATTTATTTGAGCTAAAATAGCACCAGAAAAATTCATCTGAAGATATGAATGAAAAATAAAACCTGGCTGTCCTATTTATAGTACTATTCTGTACATAGCGCTAGTCCTTTGTCCGCCGGCCATCCTTCTGGGCATCCATTCTTTAACACGTTGGACCTACGGATCCAAAATTCAACATACAGTTTAATGTCCCAAAGTTCTCATACCAAAACCAAAACTTGGTCACTGCAACCTCGCTCCTTGGAGAAATTAAGGAAAAACCTCAAATTTCCAAAAAAATTTGATTGTTACATTTTAAGACCACCTAATATCAAAACCACAAGAGCTGTTTTGTTCCTCTTTGGCATATATATTCCTTTTTGTGATTTTCCTTTTGTGCTAGAAATTAGGTCAGTATTGTGTAAATTCTTGAAGTTGTTTTCCCCAAAATAATGCACTTTGTAAAAAATCAGCAGATATTTACTCACTTACCATGATAAATTATTGAAGCTAGATACTTTTTTCATGGATAGAACTTTGTACAACTTTGTTTGCCCAATTTTGACCATGTCACGTTTTTTTCTCTAAGTACATTTGATTTATTTTTCACAGCATGTGCATGTAAGTATTTTATCTACATAAATATGAAATTTGAAAATAAAGATTAAAATTAAAAATTAGGCTTGAATTTTTACTTGGGAGGCTCTATTGTATTCACTTGCATTGTCAAGCTGCAGGCAGCCCACTTCTGGTCACTAGAGGCCAGCTATGCCAGGGTACCTGATTTGAAATGGGTCACTGGGGAGAATCCCTGCTGTCTCATATCACACCCACCAAATGTTATGCAGTAATTATTATTATTTGAACTGTATTTCCTTTAATGTAATGCTGTCTTCACTCCAGTATACAAAACTTACTTGAAATAGTAATTAAAGGAGTAATAAAACCCATCAGTATGTATAAATTGATAATATGTGAGCCAAATTATGGATAAATAAAGGTGCAAATTAGAATTGTGACTGGTCTGTTTTTGATTATATTTAGTATCCGTATTCTTCCATACATTTTCTATTAACATACCAAAAATTAGGTCAGTATTGAATATTGTTTTGAAGTTATAGGTCAAAATATAATGCAGTTTTTTAAAAATCAGGAAATATATTTACTCACTAACATGAGAATTGCTGAAGCTGGAGACTTTTTTTCAGGGATATAATTTATTAAATCAAGATTCAATTGTTAACCCAGATTTTTTTTTATTACAAATTTATTAAAACTTGTCAATGAATAAAAAATGAATCTTATCAAAACTGTTAATTGAAAAAGTGGATATGCTAAAAAATAGGCTGAAATATAAACTTAAATGCATTATTCCTTTGAAAGTGAAATAAAGGTATTAGTCCATTCTGTCCACTTGCCTGTCCATCTGTAAATTTTTCATATGCATCACAGTATCTCAAAATGTTTACTGTTTTTCTTCATGACAGTCTTGTCAGAGTATTAGTTTTGAAATCATTTAAAACTTTACTATAACCAAGAAGAGGGCCCCTTTCCTCTTAGCTTCTCATATGCATATGCAAAAATTTCAAACTTTAGCTGAGCAACATGACCCATGGGTCCCTTGTTTTACTATAAAATTACAACAATCATATCAGGTTCACAGCTGTTATTAGGGCCCCTCTTGATAAGGGTGCCCTATAGTAATCGACCTGTCCATCCTACTGTCTGTCTATCCGTCTGTCTGTCTGACATTCCGTCCGTCCACAAATTCTTTTCTGGATGATAACTCAAGTTAGGATTGATGGATTGAGTTCAAACCTGAAATATGTATTAACCATCAATTACGGAAGATCCCTATCGATTTTGGGGTCAAGAGGTCAAAGGTCAAAAAAGTTATTCACAGTTTGGTGTTAAATTTTAGGTCCCTCTTTCAGCAGGGCAGAAATCATAATTGTAACCATAATTGTTTGTTCCACCTTAACAGTAGGACAGGTCCTCATGTCAACAGCAAAGAGGCATGATATCTGGTCATAGTCAGCCATTTTTCTGTAAGTTATATGGTAAAAACCATTCTGAACACCTAGTAAGGTTGCGCTCTTTTAGCAAATATACATGCAAAAGGACACACATTGTTAACACAATAACTCATAAAAAGTATTTCATATAAGGTCCCCAGCTGGGCTTGCACAATTCTCAAGGTACAGGGTGCAACATTAAGTCAAGTTGTCATTTTCTTCAACAAACTCCAAACCAAAGGGCAAGCATATGTAGCATTCATTTGTGTAACCTCACTACAAGGCATTTTTCTCTCAAATTTCTAACCACATTCCATTAAGACAGATTGTCCCGCACACATGACTGACTTTATTCATGATCCATATATCCAAACATCTTCTGTTTTGGCGGTAACTGAAACATGGCAACTCACTGATGATTTCACCATCGCTGGGTATAAAAACTCAATATCCTATGCCAGAACATTACATCATGGTGGAGGTGCAGTTCTCTGCTCACGTGGAAGATGTTCATTGCAGAAACTACCTCTACAGACTTACTCCACAACTGATGCAGTAGCAGCAAATCTAATCATACAAAAACAACAAGACACAACTACCATTCAGTTGTTACTCATGTGTTGTCCACCAAGAACTCCATTATATGAAATGAGTGATTGCATTAAAAACTTTATCAATATGCACAGAGAATCACAAGTTATCATTGCAGGTGATTTCAACATTGACCTGACAAAAAACTTGTCAAAGAACACTGTCATTAACCAGTTGCAAACCTTATGGTTCACCCAGGTTACAACTGGCCCTACGCACCAGTGGCTTTCATTTAGACCATGTTTGGACAAATCTGTCTCCACTTCCAACATCTCAAGGAATTTGGACCTATTATAGTGACCATCAACAAATTTACATTGATATTCATATGTAGCCATTCTACACAACACAGTGCATCTGTAGACCCAAGCCCCAAAACAGCTGAATCTCAGTTCAAGAGAATGACCATTTTATCACTACTAACCAGCTGCTGACTCTCTCTAATACTACAAGGTTCATGTACAGACTCAAGCCTTGCATATAATAAGGCCAATTCAACATACAAATACTGGAAAAATATTTGACACAGCCCAGCCAAGACTTCAACCAAGAATAATTGGCACAGGTAATACACAAATACAGAAACTAAAAATGCATGCAATTCTTTTATATCATTATTTTAATAGCTTTGAACATTTTCACTTTACCATATCTTTTCTTCCAGTTTATACATGTTGGCTGTTCTTTACAGGTTCTTTAATTTTCAAATATCACTTTATCAGCCCATGCTACCAAAGTACACAGTACTTCACTTTATAATGACTGCATCTTTTACTGGGCCCTTTCTGACCTGTCAGTTTACTAGTAACATCTAGTGTCCCTAAAACCTGGTGTGTTTATTGATCACAAGTGGATGCCATATAGTTATCACCCTGTCTGTCTGTCTGTTTGTCAGTCTAGCACTCCATCCGTCCATCCACACAAATTAGTTTCCAGATGATAACTCCCAGTTGTATGGACACATGGGTTTCAAACTTGACTTACTTATGGCCCACCACTAAAGCAAGAACCTATATGATTTTGGGGTCACCAGGTCAAAGGTCAAGGTCACTGGACTCACTTATTTTAAAAGATTATGGCTGCATTTTAAGCCAAGCTTTTCATCCCAAATTTTCCATTTTGCGCATTTTAGCTGACTTGCCAGTATGGGGAGAGCATAAATGAATTTGGGGTCCAAAGGTCAAGGTCACAGGGGCCATCTGTTCACAAATTAGTTGTATCTATGTTTTTGACCGGGTTCTGCCGCGGCCACCGCGTTCGTTTCCGGAGAACTCCTCTGAGATAACTGGACGGATTTTTCTGAAACTTACACAAATTGTAGGGTCACATGTGAACTGGTGCCTGACCAAGTGGCCTTGACCTCTGACCTTTCCTCTCTGCCCAGCGTCCGTTTGTGCGTCTTGTTTCCACACATAAACCCACATATCTCAGGAACCGTTTGACCAATCAGGAAAATTTTTTACACAAATGTAGCCCTTGGATAGCTTTATAACATATACAAAAAAAAGGTGGCGCCACCTGTAACCATGTTTGCACAGTGTCCATCTGTTCATCTTCCTTGAGTTAAAATCACTCATATCTCTGCAGTCGTTTGACTAATTCACTTAAAATTCTGCATGGGTATACATCCTAGATAGCTTTCTTGATTTTATGACAGGTGGCGCCACCTACACTCAGGTTAATGCTGCAGACATCCATGCTCATATCTTGGGAACCGTTTGACCAATGAGGAAAAATTTTTTACACAAATGTAGCCCTTGGATAGCTTTATAACATACATAAAAATGGTGGTGCCACCTGCAGCCATTTTTGCACAGCGTCTATCTGTTTGTCAGCCTTGGGTAAATAATCACTCATATCTCTGCAGTGGTTTGACCAAATTACCTGTAATTCGGCATGCGTATACATTCTGGATAGCTTTCTTGATGTAATGACAGGTGGCGCCAGCTTCATTCACGTTCACGCTGCAGACATTATTCCTTATATCTCTGGACTCGATTGACCAATCAGGAAAAAAAATTTACACAAATGTAGCCCTTGGATAGCTTTATAACATACACAAAAATGGTGGCGCCACCTGCAGCCTATTTTGCACAGCGTCCATCTGTTTGTCTGCTGTGGGATAAAATCACTCATATCTCTGCAGTGGTTTGACTTTTTCACCTGAAATTTTGCATGTGTATACATCTTGGATAGTTTCTTGTTCAAATAACAGGTGGCGCCACCTGCAGACATGTTTACGTTGCAGAGATCCATTCTAATATGTAACACATGTAACTCTATTTCCCCTTGCCACTCAATCCATGCCTCACTTCACCCGTCCTACTCTGATTTTGGCGGATACACGTAGTTGCTTGTTGACTACCCGTATTCTAGTTTCCAGATGATAACTCCATTTTGGTTTGACATATTGGTTTCAAGCTTAACTTATATATGACTCACTACTAAAGTAAGAGCCGTGTTGATTGTGGGGTCCAACAGTCAAAGGTCCAGGTCACAGGACTCATTTCTTTAAAAATGAATGCATATGTATTTGAAGCCAAACTTTTTATCCCAAAGCTATCTTCAAGATATTTCTAACCTGCCAATAAGGGAAGATTCTGTTCAAATTTGGGGTCATGAGGTCAAACATCAAGGTCACAGTTCCCATTTATTTAGAAAGATTGTGGATGCATTATAAGCCAAACTTTTCATCCCAAACCGTCCATCTTGCACATATAGCTGAGCTGCCAATAGGGGAAGAACCTGATTGATTTGGGGGTCACAAGGTCAAAGGTCATAGTTACAAGGGCCCATCTGTCCATATATTTTTTTCTGGATGATAACTCCAGTTTTGATTGACATATTGGTTTCAATTTGACTTATATATGACTCGTTTATAATGTAATAACCCTTTTGATTTTGGGGTCATAAGGCCAAAGGTCAGGGTCACAGGACCCACTTCTTTAAAAAGATTATTGATATATTTTTAGCCAAACTTTCTGTCCCAAACCTACTATCTTCCAGATGTTGCTCACCTGCCAATAGTGGAAGTAACTTATGGATTTTGGGGTCACAAGGTCAAAGGTCAAGGTCATTGGGGCAAACAATCCACATATTAGTTTCAAGATGATAACACCAGTTTGGTTTGAAATATTGGTTTCAAACTTAACTTATATATGGCCCACCACTAAAGTAAGAACTGTTGATTCTGGGGTCATGAGAGCAAAGGTCAAGGTCACAGGACCCACTACTTTAGAAAGATTGTGGATGCATTTTAAGCCAAACTTTTCATCTCAATCCTTCCATCATCAACATGTGGTGCACCTGCCAATAGGGGAAGTTTCCTTTTGATTTTGGGGTCACAAGGTCAAAGGTTAAGGTCACAGGGCCCATCCATTCACACATTAGTTTATGGATGATAACTCCAGTTTGGGTAGACAGGTTGGCTTCAAACTGATCACAGGACCAATATTTTGGAAAACCTCTAAACATATATCCATATAGACAAATGCAGCTGAGCGTCGAGACCCATGGATCCCTAGTTGTGAATATAGATCCCTTAAATGTTTAAGTGCATATACAAAGTATTATACATTAATGAATAGACCATGTTGAGATTCATGACTTCAGAGTCTGTAAATATATCTATCAGGTAAATATTTGGACAGTGTCATATGAGGCAGATAAAACTGTTTATTTTTCACAAGCTTTGGAGCCTTTTTCTATGTATTTTACAAACAATGCTCTTCTGTTGCATGTACAATCATTATTGGAACACGAGCAACATCACATGTATGTATTTGGAACTAAGAGAGAGGAAACTATTCATCTTATAAATGATATTGACAAATGGCTGTAGCATTTGGATTAACATTTTAGAGTACAACAAAATAACAAAAGCTGTAACCACTTTTCTTTTCGCAAGTATTTCATATTTTTCTGTCATAGGCAAATTTAGCTGAGCGCCACGAGTTATGACCCATGGGTGCCTTGTTTTGACAGTTTTAAAAAATTCATTACTGGTAGGACAGATTTGAAGTGTGTGGGAATGTATAGCCATAATAACAGCTGTCAGCATGTTACAATACATAAATTAAAATCAGACTGCTGGTTGATCTCAGATAGTCTGATTTATCCTTGACAACAACACCTGGATCATGACAACAGCATGTTATCTGTGTAACAATACTGGAATGACATCTCTTTAACATTGAAAAGAGAATTCTTTTGCCGGTGTATCTGTTCAAGTGCACGTAATTTCCTCCTCTTCCATGTCTTGACTTAATGGATCAATATTTCCATGGTGTAGTTTCTCCATAAATGGGTTAAGACATCAATAAGCATGGGATTTGATGATTGTTGTTCCTGTCCGAAGGTGACATTGCCCTGGGGTGACTGTCTGAGAAAGGGGACAGGATGTCCATAAACTGAACCAGGGTACCGGGCCTTTGTTCAGCTCTCTGCTGTAAGGTGTAAATTTGATGTGTGGGCAAGATGGATCATAAGTTGATCAATACCAATCTCTTGAAATTAAAACAAATTTTCAAACCGACTGGGTAAGGTACTCCTCATATCTCAGACCCCCAGGGAGTAATGAAAGTTTCTTTTACATTCTCTGGAGTAGCTTTGCTTCATCCCTGATTAGAAGATAAAACACCCCACCTACACAGTTTATGCTTGATTAACCACTGCTTGTTCAATCTGGATTTATGCAACAAGGAAGAGTTCACAAACTGATTGGGTTCATAACTGCTGAGAGGGCCACACAAGGGAACTCTAGATTGACTTTTAGAACTTCCTCAGTGGGCAAGATTATCTGTGGTCAAGGGGATGGACATCACCCAGAGGTCAAGGTGTGGAACGATGCAGCAAAATGTACCTGGGCATAAATTTCAACAGGAATTGTCTGTTTCAGTCAAATATTTTTTCACTGAAGAAAATTTTTGTTATTTGAGTATAATCACTGCCATTAATGAATATGTTGGAAGTAAATAGCATCCCCATGTCTCAATAAGCATCATAAATTAAGAACTTTGGGTATTGTCTTTTGTTAACATATTCATTAAGAGGAATGAAACCTGCTAAATTAGGTGCAGGGCTTGGTATTGAGGACTATCTGACTGTCAAGTACATGTATTTTTTTGCAATTTAGATAGCCTTGAGCAACCATCCAGAATCTTCCTGGGAAGAATGAGAATTCCCAATGTTCCTGGGAATGATGGTAGTCAAGTGATGGTATGAAATAATTCCTGTTCTTCCTGGAAAAAAGCCTCGAATTCCGTTTTGAAATTCAAACCTGGGAAGAATGAGAATTCTCATGTTTCCAAGAAGAAACAAGAGTCATTTCATGCCAGCTTTGAAATTGTTATATTTATCTTTAAAAAGAATCTTTCACATATATTTTTTATGCCCCCGCCACAAAGTGGCCGGGGCATATAGTTTTACCCATGTCCGTCCTTCCGTCATTCTGAAATCAAACAGTTGTACAGACTTTTTTTCGCAATGCCTGCAGATATTGGCCTGATTTTTGGTGTGTAGGCAGATAATGACCAGTTACAGATCGAGTTCGCGTTTTGTCCCAGTTGACCTTCTTTTGACTGTTTTACGGCTCCTAAACTTTGAAAATTTCATGAAAAATAGAAATTTTCATGACAAATACACATGTACGGACTTTTTTTCGCAATGCCTGCAGATATTGGCCTGATTTTTGGTGTGTGGGCAGATATAGACCAGTTCCAGATTGAGTTCGCGTTTCGTCCAGGTTGACCTACTTTTGACCGTTTTACGGCCCCTGAACATAGAAAATTTCATGAAAAATATGAAATTTCATGACAAATACACATGTACAGACTTTTCTTCGCAATACCTGCAGATATTGGCCTGATTTTTGGTGTGTGGGCAGATAATGACCAGTAACAGAGAGAGTTCACGTTTTGTCCCAGTTGACCTACTTTTGACCATTTGACAGTGCTCTAACATAGAAAATTTCATAAAAAAGTGCACATGTATGGACTTTTTTTCGCAGTGCCTGCAGATGGGGGCCTGATTTTTTGTGTGTAGGCAGATAATGACCAGTTACAGATCGAGTTCTTGTTTTGTCCCAGTTGACCTACTTTTGACCATTTGACTGCTCCTGAACATAAAGATGTTTCATGAAAAATAGAAATTTTCATAACAAATGCATATGTACTGACTTTTTTTCCTCAATGCTTGCAGATACCACTCTGATTTTTATATATGTGGGCAGATAGTGACAGTTACAGATCGAGTTCGTGTTTCGTCCCGGTTGACCTACTTTTGATTGTTTTACGGCTCCTAAACATAGAAAATTTCATGAAAGACAGAAATTTTTATGGAAAATGCACATGTATGGATTTTTTTTCACAGTGCCTGTATATACTGGCATGATTTTTGGTGTGTTGCTTGATAATGACCCGTTACAGATCGAGTTTGCATTTTGCCCTTGTTGACCTACTTTTAACCATACGACACCTCCTGAACTTAAAAAAATTTTCAAAATTTTACAAATGTTTCTAATTTGCCCCAGGCAGGGGCATTCGTGTCATTCCGACACATCTAGTTTTAATTTTGTACTTAAAGATGTTAAGTAAAATAAAGCTACACAAAAAATATCCATTTCTGTTAATACAATAAGACGCATACTATTTGCAAGTTGGTTAAGTATCAAATTATGAAATTCATTTTTTGTCATATTTTTTTTTGGCCGTCATATAAAAATGTCAAATACTGGTTCTTGCCACAGAATTAAAATAAAATAAAATTACCTTCCATTTCAAAAGGTCATAAATGGTTACACCTGATGCTACAAAGAGTGATATGATTTTTTAGCTCAGCTGACTATAAGTCATCTGAGCTATAGTCGTGGTCCATTGTCCGTCGTCCGTCCGTCTGTCCGTCCGTCCGTCCGTCCGTCCGTCCGTCCGTAGATGTGGCACGTTTTGAAACCGTAAGACCTAGGAATCCAAAATTCAGCATAATGTTAGATGTCCCCAAGATCTCCTACCAAGCCGAAAACTGGGTCTTTGCGACTTCATTCCTTTGAGAAATTAAGGAAAAACCTCAATTTTTTATTAAAAACCTATTTTCACACTTCAGGACTGCCTAATATCAAAACCACTCATCTGTTTTTCCTCATATCAACCATAAATATTCCTCTATATAATTCCTATGTACTTGCCAGAAATTAGGTCTGTATTATATAATTTAAAAAAGTTATGGGCCCAAACATAATGCATTTTGTAAATAATCAGGAAAGAAATTTTATCACTTTACACAAAACTTGTTAAAGCTAAGCACTTTTTTTCCAGTAATATTACTTTTATTAATCAAAAGTAAATTGTATACCCAAAATTAGATCAAAATCTTTTAAATTTTTTAAAATATTAGCAAAAATAAAAAATTGGTACCTTAAATTTTGCCCAACTTTGACCATGGCACGTTTTTTTTGCTGTAACTGCTGTGGATTTAATTTTCACAGCATGTTTTTGTTAGCATTTCAACTGTTAACACCAAAAATTTGAAACCAGTTGATCAAAAACTGTAGATTTTATTCAAGTTTTCATGCACCATGTCACATATTGCTAGTGTTATGCAGTTTGCTAGAGCTCAGCTCCCGAGCTTCAGCTCTAAGTTCCTTAAATTTGGCATACAGTTAGATTTCTCCAAAATCCCCTACCATGCCAAGAATTTGGTCACTAGGACTTAATTCCTTCGAGATATCAATGAAAAACTTCATTTTTCCATTAAAAACCCATTGTTACACTTTAAGACTGCCTAATATCAAAACCACTGATCTGACTTTGATCATATATAATATACATATTTTTCTATACATTCGCTATGCACATGCCAGAAATGATGTCAGTATTGTGTATTTTTTTTAAGTTATGGGCCCAAACATAATGCACTTTGTAAAAAATCAAGAAATATATTTACTCCCTTAACAAGGGCATTGCTGAAGCTAGAGATTTTATTGTCAGGGTTGTAACATTATTTAATCAAGTTTCAATTGAATACCCAAAATTAGTTCTGAATTTTTCAAATTTTATAAGTTATTAGTATAAATATAAAATTAGTACCATAAATTTTGCCCAACTGTGACCATGGCACGTTTGTTTCCTGAGAGCACTTTTGATATAATTTCATATCATGCACACATAAGGATTTCAGCTTTTTAGTTTAGAAAGCTGAAAGAAATTGGCCAAATATTGTAGCTTTTATTTATGTTTTTTATGAGACCCTGTCAGACTTTGGCTCTCTCCAGCCCCTGTTGAGTCACCTGTATGTTGACCTTGTTGACCTTTCATCAAATTATGCACGCTTGAGGCGAGAATCCAGGCAGCTTATGGCCAGCCACAGTTGATCCAGGTGTCCAACCCAACTCATCTAGTAGTTTTAACCAACAACATAACAATAAACAATAAATTATTAGCTCAGCTGACTATAAGTCATCTGAGCTATAGTCGTGGTCCATTGTCCGTCGTCCGTCCGTCTGTCCGTCTGTCCGTCCGTCCGTCCGTCCGTCTGTCCGTCCGTCCGTCCGTAGATGTGGCACGTTTTGAAACCGTAAGACCTAGGAATCCAAAATTCAGCATAATGTTAGATGTCCCCAAGATCTCCTACCAAGCCGAAAACTGGGTCTTTGCGACTTCGTTCCTTTGAGAAATTAAGGAAAAACCTCAATTTTTTATTAAAAACCTATTTTCACACTTCAGGACTGCCTAATATCAAAACGACTCAACTGTTTTTCCTTATATTTACCATAAATATTCCTCTATATAGTTCCTATGTACATGCCAGAAATTATGTCTGTATTATATAATTTAAAAAAGTTATGAGCCCAAACATAATGCATTTTGTAAAAAATCAGGAAAGATATTTGATCACTTAACACAAAACTTGTTAAAGCTATGGACTTTTTTTCCAGTAATATAACTTTAATTAATCAAAATTAAATTGTATACCCAAAATTAGATCAAAATCTTTTAAATTTTTTAAAAATATTAACAAAAATAAAAAATTGGTACCTTAAATTTAGCCCAACTTTGACCATGGCACGTTTTTTTCCTGTAAGTACTGTGGATTTAATTTTCACAGCATGTTTTTGTTAGCATTTTGTCTGTTAACACCAAAAATTTGAAACCAGTTGATCAAAAACTGTAGATTTTATTCAAGTTTTCAAACACCATGTAACATATTGTTTACATCAAGTTAGTGTTATGCAGTTTGCAAGAGCTCAGCTCCCCAGCTTCAGCTCTCAGTTCCTAAAATTTGGCATACAATTAGATGTCTCCAAAATCCCCTACCATGCCAAGAATTTGGTCACTAGGACTTAATACCTTCGAGATATTAATGAAAAACTTCCTTTTTCCATTAAAAACCCATTGTTACACTTCAAGACTGCCTAATATCAAAACAACTGATCTGACTTTAATCATATATAATATACATATTTTTCTATACATTCTCTATGCACATGCCAGATATGATGTCAGTATTGCGTAACTGTTTTAAGTTATGGGCGCAAACATAATGCACTTTGTAAAAAATCAAGAAATAATTTACTCCCTTAACAAGGAGATTGCTGAAGCTAGAGATTTTTTTGTCAGGGATGTAACATTATTTAATCAAGATTCAATTGAATACCCAAAATTAGTTCTGAATTTTTCAGATTTTATAAGTTATTAGTATAAATATAAAATTAGTACCTTATATTTTGCTCAACTTTGACCATGGCACGTTTGTTTCCTGTGAGCACTGTTGATATAATTTTCATGTCATGCACACATAAGGATTTCAGCTTTTTAGTTTAGAAAGCTGAAAGAAATTGGCCAAAAATTGTAGCTTTTGTTAATGTTTCTATGAGACCATGTCAGACTTTGGCCCTCTCCAGGCCCTCTGGAGTCACCTGTATTTTGACCTTGTTGAACTTTCAGCAAATTATGCATGCTTGACGCGAGGCATAAACTGGGCTCCAGGCAGCTTATTATATAATGGCCAGCCACAGTTGATCCAGGTGTCCAACCCAACTCATCTAGTAGTTTTAACCAACAACATAACAATAAACAATAAATTGATAAATTTGTGTTGGTTTTTAATAACAAATTAAAGAAAAATAGAAAAGGATTTGTTAGTTTATAATAACAGGAAATTAACTTGCAGTTACTGATGATATAAGAATCTTGTATCGATGGATAGAATGTCATGTATTCCAAATAACACCATGCAGTCACCTATGGTATTTTTCAGTTCAATTTTAATGATAAAAAAGTAAATCATATTATTCATTACTAATGATTGGGGATCATATGAAGGAAATTAATGATAGACAAAGATGCAGTTGATAATATTAATCTAGATTCCTACTGTGTCTAGTGTGTACATTGATGTGAAATTAGTCCAAAATGAATATATTACATTATTTTTTTAAATATAAATAAAAGCCATAAAACCAGGTACTTATGATCATTATTTAAATGTGTTAATTTTGTATATTCTGGATTCTCAACATCATTGTTTGGTGAAAACTGAATAAATACCTGACATGGTGCGATTAATTTGCAATTGTATTTAAATACGAATATGAATATGTACTCCATTATAAAATTTCTTGCATAAAGAACGGTAAAAATGGAAGTATATGAATACCAGTGCAAATACTTTCAAAATGTATTCATGAATGCATTCATGAATATATTCTTTAATATTATTTTAATAATCATTTCAGTTATATTTCTTTTTAAAAAATCATAAGATTCTCTTATTATTTTTAATAAAAATTATATTTGGGACAATATTTGTAAAATTATTTAATAAATAGTTAAACTCTTATATTATATGTTCTGCTTATAAGTTATATGGCCAAGTCAAAATCTGTGTGACAATAGTACTCCATTTGTTAATAAAATAAATGAAATCAATCCTCTTCCCTGTCTCCAAAGATACTATCAAAATCATACATAAGCTAAACAACAACAACTTATAATACAGCTTATATTTATTACCACACAAAACCAGCACGTGAATCATATCTAAATCATATTTTTTATCATATATAACAGCTGAGCGCCGTGACCCATAGGTCCCTTGTTAAATTTTTCTTGGTTTTTAATAACAAATTAAAGAAAAATAGAAAAGGAATTTGTTAGTTTATAATAACAGGAAATTAACTTGCAGTTATTGATGATATAAGAATCTTGTATTGATGGGTAGAATGTCACATATTCCAAATAACACCATGCAGTCACCTATGGCATTTTTCAGTTCATTTTTAATGATAAAGAAGTAAATCATATTATTCATTACTAATCATTAGGGATTATATGAAGGAAATAAATGATAGACAAAGATGCAGTTGATAATATTAATCTAGATTCCTACTGTGTCTAGTGTGTACATTGATGTGAAATTAGTCCAAAATGAATTTTTTACAGTTATTTTTTAATATTAATAAAAGCCATAAAACCAGGTACTTATGATCATTATTTAAATGTGTGAATTTTGTATATTCTGGATTCTCAAAATCATTGTTTGGTGAAAACTGAATAAATACCAGACATGGTATATGAATACTCGTGCAAATACTTTCAAAATGTATTCATGAATGCATTCATGAATATATTCTTTAATATTATTTTAATAATCATATCAGTTATATTTCATTTTAAAAAATCATATGATTCTCTTATTATATTTAATAAAAATTATATTTGGGACAATATTTGTAATTTTTTTAATAAATAGTTAAACTCTTATATTATATGTTCTGCTTATAAGTTATATGGCCAAGTCAAAATCTGTGTGACAATAGCACTCCATTTGTTAATAAAATAAATGAAATCAATCCTCTTCCCTGTCTCCAAAGATCCTATCAAAATCATACATAAGCTTAACACCCACAACTCATAATACAGCTTATATTTATTACCACACAAAACCAGCATGTGCCTCATTTCTAAAAAATATTTTTTTATCATATATTACAGCTGAGCGTTGTGACCCATAGGTCCCTTGTTTTTTATTTTGTGTAGCTGAAAAGAAAACAAAATTGTTTTATATATTTATTCATGATAAAAATATATATACGTTGACACATATGTAGTGACTGATGATTAACACATAATTACACTAGAGACAATATGAAGATAACCTACTTGAACATATTGAACATAATACGTGGCTGTCATATATTAAGCCCTCCGCCTGAGTATATATTGCGTGCACTTGAGTTTTACCGACGCTTAACTGCTGAGCCAGTTGGCGCTTACTGCATCCTGGTGTTTTCGCCTTGATTAACACCACTTTCTCCTTCAAGGAGCACTCTTTCCGAGGCACGGTCGCACAATAGCAAGCAGTTTAAACGCAGAGTGAACTAGTAGAGCAATAAACTGACAACGATTTATCTGATAAGGCAAGACAACGGATTTGCCCCCATGCAAGCTTTGTATTTATACTTTGACTGACTGCTCAATACTCAGTGTGAGTAAGGTATGAGCACATTTAGGATTAACTAGATCATTAATTTGACCAATGAAGATCGAACATTATGTGATGAGTAAAAATATTAAACTGTCACCCCCGCACTTTTGGTAGCTGTAATAAAGGTGATCACTGAGGGGCAATCAGCATCGCTAGCCCCAGACCCAAGGGAATTTAGCCAGGCAGACCGGCTATAATCAGCCGATAGTTACCCTCTTTGATCTACAACTTACGCCTCAACGAGTCCCAGCGCGGACACCGAGTCAGGAAGGGTTACACTAGGGTTGGGAACCGTTGTTACCCGTTTGATCTTTCGCTAAGACACCTGTGACAAGGCGCAGCCATTGACTTATGACAAAAGTTGTTTCAGTACTTATTAGCGGGGTCGCATTAGCGCTGGGGCCAGGATATCTGGTCGTAATTCTGAATTTAGGGGTGGTCGTAATTTTGTGTCATTTTTAAACATAAATAAACTAAAAAAATTCGGGACCAAGCAAAGTGGTCGTTATTGTGGGGTGGTCGCAATTGTGGGGTAGTCGCAAGGCGGGGTTCCACTGTATCTCAAAACTTTTACTGTTTTTCTTCATGACAGTCTTATATAAATGAAAAACATTACAATAGAATATTTCTACATCCATCTTTGTGCTGCCCTCACTTTTCCCTTACTGAACCCCATCCAAAAGTCAGCCTCAGTAAGCAAGAACAAGATGAATCAGATATATTCATACTTTAATATTTTGTATAACTATTCGTCCATAGGTACCTATGTACATGCCAGAAATTATGTCAATATTGTGTAATATGTAGACATAGTGGGCATCACAATAATGTACCTTGTCAAGACTAAAGAGATATTGTGTCTTACAGTCACATATTCATAAATCATAACATCATATCTGTCAAATTGAACGCTTGCAGACTACCATACACTTTAGATCCTTCAACAAATAGCTTTATCATCATTCTACTTCTGCTTATTACTACTGTCATTGCATTCATATTTGCTCAAATATATCACATTTTCAAACCCCTCCTAAATAAATAAAAAATAAACCACTTTGTTTGACTCTATTAATCCATCAGTCAGGTCATTTCATTTATCATTTACTCACATATTACATTACATTCCTTTATAATAGCCCAACATGTACATGATATTCATAAGCTTTATCGACTCGATATAGTATCACAGTGGAGAAACATTTATAGTCCAATCATGATCAGCTGAGCGCCGTGACCCATGGGTCCCTTGTTTTTTGTTTATTTTTATTTTAAAAACTGTCCCTACCTACAAAAGTATATCAATTTACAATTTATTTAGTTCTGGGAAAAATGAGAAGTCTTATTGTTCCAAGGGATAAAATAAAACATTCATTTCTCCCTGTTTTTTCCACAGGAAGAATAGGAATTCTTATTTTTCAAGGAAGAATTGGAATTCTCATTCTTCCTGGTAAGATTCTGGATCTTCCCATTTTCTCATTCTTCCCTCAACATATACATGGAAAGGGTGACTGACAACACACTAACTGTGCAATGCCTCTGATTTTACAGGGGGTGATGCCTCTCACACTCTGTGTTACTTGTATTCTGTTTTTCAGAAGCACTTTCTGTGCTCCCCTGATGCTACCTAAACTTTGCCGTCTGTCTTATTCTTATACTTCAGAAATATTTTAAAAGTTGCCAATAACAGTTATGGTAAGTGTTAATTTGGACAAGCCATGCCTGACAGGACAGCCAAGTTGATACATTTATATCACTCCCTGAAGTGACAGACCTCTGATTTTGGTGATGGTAACTGGGCCTTAGAATCAATTCCAATTGTTGATTCTTTACCTTCAATTGAATTTTTGATTCAATTATTACTTTAGTCGTACATTTCAGACTTTCTTTAAATAAAAGCTAATATATTGTGCCACAAAGATATTGGGTAATTTAGCAAGTTATGGAACATTGAAGCTCACCTTCTGTTTATGTATACAGTACTTGTGTATATGCATGTGAAGAGGTCTACTGGTAAGATGTGAGGCACATTCACAATAAATATCCTTGACACTGCGGCAGGCTCAAATTTACCCGCTCACAGATTGCTTTTGTGAGGCACATGCAAAAAATTCTAAATGAATCTATGCAAAGATCAAGAATTAATTACAATTAAACAGAATGGTTGCAGTTCAGTGCATGAATTATTTGATGTATTGTTCTATCCCTATAATATATAGATCTGGTTATTTAGTGGATAGCACTTTTAGTTCAGTTTGGCTGAGAAAGATGGTGCAGTTTACACAACCTCAGACCCAGTGTTCTTGACCTGTCTGAAGGCAAATAGGTGCCATCTGGTGATCATTTCCATCAACCACTTGATGAGACTCAATGTATTATATGATATAAAGTTGAAAACTATAAAAGTTGTGTCTTCTTATACTGCTTAACTGATTATTAAACCTTTTTGTGTCACTCCAGTGTTGAAGCGGAAGCTTTGGAAAGGCAGAAGGTGGAAACAGGATGTTCTTAAAGGCATTGATCTCAACACCCAACTTCTAGAGGTCAGCAGTGTTTTACAACTCCTGTGTTGTTACTCTGTATGATTGGGAAATGTGAAGGGTCAGGTTGTTTGGTTTGTCAATCATTATTTGTGTACTTCAAAGGTACCACATGAAATGTTGTAGCAAAATATATAGATTGTAGGCTAGATCTATACACTTAGTTTAATGGAATATTTTTAAGTTGTGGTAGCCAGTTTTGTCTTCATTGTTGTGAAAGAAAGCAATTTATGGGATACTGTCATATTAGCTCCTGCATATATGAGTTAATATCAAATGAATAATTTACAAATGAAAATAGTAAGCTGTACTGCATGATTCAGCATTTGATTCAAGCATCAGTTCATCAAAGAAAAAATGTTTGAAAAAAGTAAACTTTTGCACCAGATAGTGCTGACAGTGTATGTACCATTATAAATATCTAATTACTCTGATTTCATATTTAATTACAATGATTCTTTACATACTGATGCTATAATTCCATTAATAACAAATTCATTGTACTTGAGTAAATGCAGGTACTACTGAAGTAATGGCTAAAAACATTTTCAATTTAATGCAGTTCCGCTATGATAAATGGCGCAGTTTACATAATCTGACTGAAGGCAAATAGGTGCCATCTCATGGTCATTTTTATTAAAATAAAATTGAAAACTTCAATAGTTATGCCTGCTCATGCACCTTAACAGGTTATTGAAGCTTTTTGTGTCACTTCATTGAACTTCATTGAAGTGAATTTGTTATCATTGAAATGTTGTAAATGTTTAAAATTACTTGAGAAATTCAAGAGTTGCAGTTAAATGAACATAATATGAAAACATGTTGTGTCTGCTGAAGTTGATAGTTGTCAGGTCTATTGCTGTTTGTATTTTGTATTCTACCTGACTTTGCTTGATTCGTTCACATGGCTTAACTTCCAGCGAATGGACTGTTTCCTGATGGTTGTCAACAGGAGTGGTGTGCTTGTCTATGTGTCTGATGGAATCTCAAAAATGTTGGGCCATTCTCAGGTAAGAATCAATCACATGACATTTAAACAGAATATTTAACCAGTATTACTAACCACAGTATTTAACTAGTATTATTAACCACAGTATTTAACCAGTATTACTAAACACAGTATTTAATCAGTATTATTAACCACAGTATTTAATCATTATTACTAACCACAGTATTTACCGTTTTCCCCTGTGGATTTCTCCATGAAATAGAAATAAAAAACATTGGTGCGTAATATACATGGAAGCATAATTCCAAACTATTTTCCCCATCACATTGGACATTGTTTGGTGGGCCTACGGTGAGTGATAATAAAGGATTTTATGTAAACAAAGTGTATACACACTGAACTTTATCAAATTAGGCATAAGAAAACATAATAATAGGTTTTATTTACTGTCATAATTTCAAATACTTAAAATATACCATTAATGTAGCTTACAGCCGAAGAACATTGATGATTTGTGAACTGAAATATGCATGACTATGCATGGTCTGGCTGCCCTCATTTAATGTCATTGTCAGTTGGTAGATGGCACCTTGGGCACCAACACTGGGGTTGTTATGCTGGGTCATTGATTCTCTTAGGAAATTATCCGTGATACACTTAATTACTTTCTAAACAACTTGAGCCAAGGGAGGAATAATTGCCTAGTGGTTTTCTTTGTTAATTAGCTACCCTATTGTGTACATCGTCATGGTCAGATTGATCAGTTGTACTTCGGGGCACCTCCACTTACGCGGATTAGCAGGTCGTGTGAGTCTGTCACGTGGTTAGGGGAAATCTAGGGTCGGCCCCAGGTGCCGTTGAAACCACCAGCCAGGGTTCAGTAGTCGGTACAAGCGCAAAACAATTGAACAAAATGGTGAGCCCATACAGGTGACCGCGACTTCACCCATGGGCAATCAACCGGGTCAGTGCTTGATTAGCACGAGTGCCGGTATTAGGCAGGTCAATTTAATAGTAATATAACAATTTGGTCAGAAAAAAAACTTGTAATCTGTAATAGCCAGGTGGTCGTATTTCACAGCATTTATATATTGATAATATCAAGGAGTTAGGAAAGGGACTGATATAATATAAAGTGGGTGTAATTTGCCCACATTTTACAGGTGGTTGTCCAGTAAATTGTATCTTACTTAAAACAGGTACATGTCAGTATTGCACACTTGACAGCACCTTTTTTCACACTTGACAGCTAAAAGAGAATAACCTTTTTTCTATTTTAAGTGTAACTATATTCTTCTAAGAGACTTGTTGGTCTGACTGGCAAAGTTTACCCCCACGGAGCCAGTGAACATTCGATGACTACGGCAAATACAAATTGTAGCATTCAAGATTTTGGCCAGAAGCAGGCTGCGTATTATACACAGGGTTATGTGTTTTTCCTCAGAAATTGTTGCTCTAAATAGGGGTGTGGATTATCTACGGTAGCGGATTATCCAAAGGGGGAAACAGTAACCAGTATTACTAACCACAGTATTTAACCAGTATTATTAACCACAGTATTTAACCAGTATTACTAACCACAGTATTTAACCAGTATTATTAATCACAGTATTTAACCAGTATAATTAACCACAGTATTTAACCAGTATTATTAACCACAGTATTTAACCAGTATAATTTACCTCAGTATTTAACCAGTATAATTAACCACAGTATTTAATCAGTATTATTAACCACAGTATTAACCAGTATAATTAACCACAGTATTTAACCAGTATTATTAACCACAGTATTTAACCAGTATAATTAACCACAGTATTTAACCAGTATAATTAACCACAGTATTTAACCAATATTATTAACCACAGTATTTAACCAGTATAATTAACCACAGTATTTAACCAGTATAATTAACCACAGAATTTAACCAATATTATTAACCACAGTATTAACCAGTATAATTAACCACAGTATTTAACCAGTATTATTAACCACAGTATTTAACCAGTATAATTAACCACAGTATTTAACCAGTATTATTAACCACAGTATTTAACCAGTATAATTTACCACAGTATTTAACCAGTATTATTAACCAAAGTATTTAACCAATATTATTAACCACAGTATTTAACCAGTATTAATAACCACAGTATTTAACCAGTATTATTAACCACATTATTTAACCAATATTTCTAACCACAATATTTAACCAGTATAATTAACCACAGTATTTAATCAGTATTATTAACCACAGTGTTTAACCAGTATAATTAACCACAGTATTTAACCAGTATAATTAACCACAGTATTTAACCAGTATAATTAACCACAGTATTTAACCAGTATTATTAACCACAGTATTTAACCAGTATAATTAACCACAGTATTTAACCAGTATTATTAACCAAAGTATTTAACCAGTATAATTAACCACAGTATTTAACCAGTATAATTAACCACATTATTTAACCAGTATAATTAACCACAGTATTTAACCAGTATAATTACCACAGTATTTAATCAGTATGATTAACCACAGTGTTTAACCAGTATAATTAACCACAGTATTTAATCAGTATAATTAACCGCAGTATTTAATCAGTATAATTAACCACAGTATTAGTATTTAACCAGTATTATTAACCACAGTATTTAACCAGTATAACTAACCACAGTATTTAACCAGTGTAATTAACACAATGTTGTTAACCTGTTCAGTTACTGTGGTTGCCATTTTGTTCGCTAGGGTTTTAATGTTCTGATATTCACAGATGTGAAATAAACACAAATATGAAACCTGCAGATTAAGATGTCCAGTCAGGAGAGGGTGAACAAGAGGGGCTGATGCATCTGCACAAACGCTTTAGCTATTACACCTTGAATCATAGTCCATTAATCAGTAACCTCATTTAGCTATTACACCTCTTGAATCATAGTCCATTAATCAGTAACCTCATTTAGCTATTACACCTCTTGAATCATAGTCCATTAATCAGTAACCTCATTTAGCTATTACACCTCTTGAATCATAGTCCATTAATCAGTAACCTCATTTAGCTATTACACCTCTTGAATCATAGTCCATTAATCAGTAACCTCATTTAGCTATTACACCTCTTGAATCATAGTCCATTAATCAGTAACCTCATTTAGCTATTACACCTCTTGAATCATAGTCCATTAATCAGTAACCTCATTTAGCTATTACACCTCTTGAATCATAGTCCATTAATCAGTAACCTCATTTAGCTATTACACCTCTTGAATCATAGTCCACTAATCAGTAACCTCATTTAGCTAGTACACCTCTTGAATCATAGTCCATTAATCAGTAACCTCATTTAGCTATTACACCTCTTGAATCATAGTCCATTAATCAGTAACCTCATTTAGCTATTACACCTCTTGAATCATAGTCCATTAATCAGTAACCTCATTTAGCTATTACACCTCTTGAATCATAGTCCATTAATCAGTAACCTCATTTGTGCAGGAAATCAAGACCGGCCCATACAAACATGCAACAATAATTATTGTAAAAAATGTGGTTATTACCAGGGATATATCTACTGCAACAGAGGTCATGATAAAAACAAAAACAGTAGAGCACCTTTTTTCTCAATGCTGTTTTTCAGAAAATTTGTTTTTCCTAAATTTTAAATGGGGAACTGAAAATTTATTTTCGTATTTAAGAAATATTTTCAAGCATACAAATACTTCACATGAATCTTTGTAATGACAAGTCACAAGGGCCTGCAGTTAAGTGTTTCAGCCCATTGGTGACCCTGATTATTTAGTTTTAGGCTGATGTTATAGCCAGAGCAAAGGTCTGAAAACTATAGCTAGTAGGGCAACAATGTCATTAAGTTTATCATAAACTGTTGTATGAACTTGCTGCTAGACCCTTCACCGTTTCTCTGAAAGTTTATATTTCCATACAAAAAGCATGTCCCCGAACCCTCTTGGAAAAACAGCGCTAAACTGTTCTACTCTTCTTAGATTTTATAGATTCTGGTTTGATCCAAAAATGAAACCCTTGTAAAAGGTTCAAAATAGAGATTTCACAAAATTTCAGTCTTGTGAATCTAACGCCAGCTACAGAATTGATATGAATCATTTATTGGGAAGAGAGGAATTTCATTTATTTTACTAGTTCTTACATGACTGCAGTGATGTATTAAAAGCAAAAAACAGCAAAACTTCAGTTTTACCAGATCCTGTATTACTGATGGGATGTGTGAGGCAACATCATATAAGATATACTGCTAAGTCATTAGCTGGATTTTTTTGCGTTACTGCTTAGCAAAATGTGCTATGAAATCAACTGGGTCAGTAGCTGTTGTCACATGAAAGATCTATGTAACATTTGTAAAATGGACAACAAATCATTTTGATAATCTTACATTATTATTCTCAATAAGATATTTCAAATATTGATATTTAGTCAGGCGTAAGAAGGGTTGTCATCTGAAGATTGGTGGACTGGCTGCTGATAACTGACATGTTTTGCAGGTTGATGTTATGGGAAGCTCTGTTTATAACATCATCCACAAAGAAGACCACGAAATCTTACGACGGCAGCTTCAGCCAGATGACAAGGACGTCCAAAAGGCTAACGGGGCTCACTTGTACACAAATTCTAAACGAAAAGGTCAGTTGTGTTGTGAAAATGGCAATAAAAAAAGTAAGAAGAGTAATAAGAGTGGGACTATTAACAATTAATGCATAGGACCTGTATCAACCCAGGCTTGACCATGGGCCCAAACACAAAATAGTGACAATTTGAGAGAACCATAGAGATGAGTTGCTCTATTACTGTAACTACAGGTTATGAATTTCACATTGTTCCTATCCCAGTGTATATAAAACCTGAAATCCTGAAGGCCTGTAGTAGCATATCATGCCTATCATCTGGTTTTCTTCATCTCCAATCAGTGGTCAGTGCCTTCTATGGGTCATACACTTGCCCTTAAGATCATTGTTCACTTACTTTTAATAACAGATGAAGTTCTCTTGTTTACTTGGCCTGGTAAACTTTAACATCATCTTTATTAAATCGACAAAACTTTGTTGTCCTCCAGTATCTCTGGCACCACACATCAGAAATACCTGATTTTGGTGTTAAAATGTGAGGAATGATGCCAAGCGTGTCCTGAGGAAGGTCATTATTGATTTTTTTCTATAAATCCTAAGGAATTTGACATTATTTTGTTAAACTTCTATTAAAGTGGCCTCAGTCAGGCATCAGTCTCACTGACTAGTCCCAGAAGGGGTAACAAACTTGTATGGAATATAACTAGATGTATAAAGTGCCTTAGATACAGTGCCTTAGATGCAGTCATATTATTTTGCATAGTGGTTGACACATAAAGACTGATCTTAATACCTTCTCTTTTTTTGCCCACTTAAACTTCAGCTTTTGATGTAACCTTCTGATGGACAGAAACAAGTGGACAGATTTCTTTCATATTGTGCATGTGGATAGATATGGGTCAAAGGGTAAAACCTATTTAAATTAGGGTCAAGTCAATATCTCGGGATACTGTGGCATCCTTGATGTAATTTATTTCTTGTTGGTTTGTTGTTCAGAACTCTGTGTCATTTTATTTCCAGATAATCATCTGCCTTTACAGTGTGAGAAATCTATGTATATACGAATGAAGGACATTGGCCTCGACCAGAAGAAAATTGGGTATCAGTGTATGAACATCACTGGTCAACTACAAGCCTTAGACATTGATGTTAAAGAAAAAAAAAATAATACAGGTGAGGTATTGTACAGCCAAGAGAGCACAACTTTAGATCTTCTTGAAAATAAAAATATTATGTTTAGGCCAGGAAACGTAGCAAAAAATCCTTAAAATCTAGTACAATCTTTGTTGACCTTCGATCTTGAATTTGGATAAAAAATATAATGATTTTAGCACTTTCAAACTGTCACCTTAAAGTATTCACACTTCTTCAAATGATCATGAAAATGAAATATTATGATCTTTACATGCATATACTTATCTCGCCATGCAAGGTATTAACAAATTCAGCTTGAGCAACTCTTCAGTCCTGTCACAAAATGTAAACCTATCTGTGCATCCCTAAAAATTCATGACTTGGAATCAGATTTGTCCAGATTGTGATAACTCCTGTGTGAAAAATTACAGGTATACAGAGGACTACCAGTTCTGTTTTTGTGGTCTTTCAGCTGAGCTTTGACCTATTTACTTTTACTGTTGTAGATAAACCAGAAAATGGTAGATCTTTGTGTTTGGTTGCCATGGTGAAGCCAGTAGCGCAGGAACGGGTGATTGAAATTGTGCCCCAAGACACCTTACAAAACTCCTGGGTGTCACAACACAGTATGTCTGGTCAGTTCATCTTCTGTGATCAGAGGTTTGTTATGTTTTTTTCTTCCCTGTCACACTTCGTGCTCTCTCTGTGTCCACACACACACACAGTTAATATGTATTCATGCACATCGTTTGTATGTCTTCATGCTTAAAGTTGTACATTAACCTTGCTTTGCAAACCACACTTTTTGATCCATCATAATAATGATAATTCTGATGATAAAAACACTCTTAGTGATTTCTGAATCTTAGGAAACAGTTATATAAATATGTAAATTAACGCATTTTCATAATGCCTGTAAATGGAGGTTGTGGTGGATATCTTAGCTTTTTGTTTTTTCAGGTTAGCCACACTCACAGGATATCTGCCTCAGGAGCAGCTCGGCCACTACCCTTATGATTACATCATACCTGAAGACTTGAAATGGGTGGCCAGTTCTCACCAGCGCAGTGAGTTTTGTTACTAGCTCCAGCTGACTTTCAGTCATGCTGAGGAAGAGGGTTGGGTCTTTGTTTATCATCCTTCTGTCTGGTATTGCAACCCTCAATTGACAGGGCACATACAGTAACCGTTAGATTTAGACAATTCTAACTCAGCATCTTTTGAGTTCCTGGGGAAACCTGAAATTAGGTCACCTTGACTTGTATTTTGTGATCTAGGTACCATCACATGAGTACAAATTTATACAAATGCTTCAGTTTCTCAATAACCAATGCATGGATTTCTGTGATCTTTGATAGCTTGTATTAAAGTAGTGGCTCCACCCATATAAAAATCATAACCATTAGACTTAGAAAGTATTTACTTTATATCCAGACAGGTCTTGGTGAAATCTCTGTGCTAACTGGAAATTTGGTAAATGTGACCGAAATTTTATACTAAAATTACAAATTGTAAAGAATGTTGAATATTGTTTAAAAATTAGGAAACCACTAAATTACAAATATTTTTATCCTGTTTGTTGAAATGAAGCTGGATTGCCTTTAGCTCAGATATGTTTTTTGATATGTTCACATTCCCAAACATCTGTTTTCAATATCAAGAAACAAAGAAGAAGGCACATAAATATCATTAGGAGAATTAGTAAATTATTGGTCCCCAGGAACACCTAAAACACAGGTGTTTGGGTACCTGTGATGAAACACCAACTTAACATCTTCAGTTTATAAATTATTACCTGTTGCACAAATTGGTGCTGTATCTAAGCATTCCTGCCTAATATGAGTGTTTTGTAGGCTCAAAACTGAACATTTCAGGTGCTGAGCTTGTGCTGAGCAGGCCATGCAGATTGCCCCCTTTATAGAACTGTCATAAATTGCTGCCATGTTTTCCAGTTTTTTTACTCATTCCACTTTATTTCATTTGATTAAGAATTATTTGTATAGAAATATTCAGGTAATTGTTCATCATATGATATCAGTTTTTGGCTAAACAATTTTATGTTAAATGTTGTTTCATCACAGATACCCAAAACACCGAAGTTTTGGGTTTTGATAGGCATTGCTCACCTTTATCGAGGGATCACTGAAATATACCTGAATATTTTCTTTTACAGTTTTCTTTCAAAAGAGCATCCCATGGACAATATTCCGCATGTATACCAGGAACATGAACATCATATACTGCAGAGCCTCGTCAAACCTGGTGGCTGATCTGTGGACCAGAGAACCCAAGTACATCACCAGTGTCAATGAAGTGTTACCGTATGTATTGTATAGGTTTCTCCAAGTTTTGGAATATATCTGTATTATTATATGTATTATATACTAGTAATTGATGACGTTAGCACTTGACCATTGTCATACAAATCCTCTATGGCCATACCTCAAATATGCCCTTTTTGGTCTTGAAATATCAATAAAGATGCCAAGTGTGTCCTAAGGGGGTCATTTTCCATATTTCCCCATAAATCCTGAGAAATTTTACATTATTTTGAATGGGCAATTGCATTTTAAACTACACATTTTAACCCAGTGGGGGTGCCATCTATTGTATGGAATGAAACTAAATAGGTTTCAAGTGCAAACAGAATAAAAACACTTAATATGCTAGTTTACTGCAAGGTATGTTGAGCAGTGCATCTGCTGTTTATATATAGATGCCACAACCCGGGGGGACCCCAGTTTTAAGTCATTTGGTTCAGCTGACATTTCTTATATAAAATCTGTAGAAATCCTTGGCCTCTGTCCCACCACTTACTCAATCTTCCTGGAGTATGGTTTTTCCCAGTTTTGCTTGAGATACCATTGGAAAGTTTGCATTATGAATTTGGGCTCCTTAGACATTGTTGCCTGGACCACACGCTGTTATACTGTAGCTGGACAATAAATCCACATTATAACTGGCGGTGTTCCCACTCAGGCTTTTTTGTGGGGGTTCTCTTTGGCCACACCTTGGATATGCATGTTTTTGGTCTTGAATTGTCAGGAACAATGCTAAGCCTGTCCATAGGGATGTTATTTCCTCTTTTTTTCCCAAAATCTGCTGCAGTATCTGTTGGATTTTAACTGAAACTAAAGTACAAAATAATGAACTTGTAAAAGCTAGTCCATGAAAAAAAAAGGAAAATATATGGAGGTCCCTGAACTGTCTGACCAACGGTGCCCAGTCTGCTCATCAGGTATGTATGTTGGATCCTGTCCCTGGATATTCAGTAATGTCAGTAAAACACTAAACTTAGGGACTTACATGTCAAGTACACTAGTCTGCTGATAATGAGAGTGTGATAAGGTTGAAAGCTACAGCTATGACTAATGTAAGTCCTGAGTTTGTAGTTTTACCAATGTTACTCTTAATTTGTTCAGTTACTTTTATATGAATATAGACTCAGGCTGTGGTTACTGAACTTCTCTGTCTAAACAGCTGTCAAGTGTCACCAACAAGAGTCTGAACTTTATTTCTCATATTCTCACTAAGTTTGTTTATGGATATTTTAAGTTTTTCTGTAATGATTGAAAAAACTATGTTCTTTCTGTTGTAACATTTGATTTGAAATATAATTTGTGTTGATTATATACAGGGGTAGATTCAGGATTCTGAGAGGGAGGTGATTACTTTTCACACAAGAGGGACTAATATTGTAAGAATATGTTCACAGCTTCATGAAAGAGGGAGGTTTGGCTTATACATATATGGCAATGTGAAAATTTGTAATTTTCTCCCAGAAGGGGGCAGGATTTAAACCCCTGATTTCCCTCTCCCTAAGATCCTACTGTGATTCTTTCTGTGTTTAATTAATCAAAGACTTCATTGTTGTATGACTCCTCTTCCATATTAATATATTGCTTCAGATCTGTTTTCAAAATTCAGAAATGAAGAAGGCAAGCACCTGTTAGAAGTTCAGGAAAAAGTATTTGCGGAATATCTGGCGGAGCTTGGGTTCGAAGAAGGTCACAAAGCTCAGGAGATGCTGGAAACATACAATCATGGAATTCAATGCAGCACTACCAGAGAAGTGCCTGTCCCGACAGACATTGAAGTCAAAGAAAAAAAAGTAACAATTTCTTTGGACGATCTGTGTTTTAAGATTCATTTATCACCAGAAAGTGCCCAGTCAGAAATTGGCAGGCTGAATGCTGAAATAGAATGTCGGATGAAAAATACAGTACTGAACGGCCATGTTGATAGCACAGTACCTACACTAGGTTCTATGACTGGAGGTTCGCAAAGTGTTGAATTATTAACTCAAACACACAAGAATGGTTATCACTCTGAGTACACGTTGCCTGAGCTTTCTTGTGATTCTGTGGGACCTCCAGTGAAAGTTAAGTGTGGACAGTTAAACAAGAGGCAGAACGGTCAAACAGATCACACGCCCAATGGACTGCTTACCCAGACGTCATTACTATGGCATTCTGAAGCTGAACCTGCTAAACAGGAGCTGATGACAAACAATGGCTGGTCCAGTCAGAATGGACTGCTGCAGCTGGCTTACTGCTCACAAGATGTCTTACAAGATACTGCTGTAGATTCTACAGGCTGCGTCAGTGGCTGCGTGCATGGCTCAGGGTCGTTATCAAGCCCTAACAGCTCAGAGACTGGCTCAGTCTTCAGTTCGCAGGTAGGTTAAGTGCTGCACAAGGGTGCAGTCGCAGTGTTTGCATTCACAAACACAGATATATGTCTCCTCCCATTTGCCTCATCTCTCCATTTGAATTCATATTATGCAGTACTTAGTATTATTGGAATTACAGAAATTGTAGCTTTCCACAAATTTAACCTTGAAGATAGAGGTCAAAGTCACAAGGTTTGGAAGTCTGATCAAATCTTGTCAGAAACAGTTCGTGAGTCAAATTTTGGAAAAAAAATGGAATATTTTAAAAGTTAGGTTCAAATCATTTTTATTTCAGGAGATTTGACCTTAAAGATGAAGGGCACCAGTTTTTAACTTTTTCTTAAAAACAATGTGTGTATCAGTTTTCAGGAGAAAAGGATGCAGTGCTTTAAAAGTTATTGCATTCATAAGAGTGTTTTGTTTCACGAAAGTCTACTTGTTTTTCTGTTGGCAGGATAATGCAAAAACTATAAGTCAGTGAAGTTTCTGTTAAATTTGAGTGCAGGTCTGGTTATAGGGGCAGACTAAATAGCATTGTTATGCTGTGAAGAAAGACAAATAATCATTTATACATTTTTAGCCAACCTGTGAGCTTATGCGATGGTGCGTCGTCGTCCGTCGTGCGTCGTCTGTACGTTAACCATAGCTATCTCAAAAACGGCAGGATCTAGCATCACAAAAAATTTTTTGCAAATTATCAGTCATCCAAAAAACAATATCGGATTTTGTTTATTTTTAGCTCAGCTGACTATAAGTCATCTGAGCTATAGTCGTGGTCCATTGTCCGTCGTCCGTCCTCCGTCCGTCCGTCAGTCCGTCCGTCCGTCCGTCCGTAGATGTGGCACGTTTTGAAACCGTAAGACTTAGGAATCCAAAATTTGGCATAATGTTAGCTGTCCCCAAGATCTCCTACCAAGCCGAAAACTGGGTCTTTGCGACTTTGTTCCTTTGAGGAATTAAGGAAAAACCTCAATTTTTTATTAAAAACCTATTTTCACACTTTAGGACTGCCTAATATCAAAACCACTCATCTGTTTTTCCTCATATTTACCATAAATATTCCTCTATATAGTTCCTATGTAAATGCCTGAAATTATGTCTGTATTGTATAATTTAAGAAAGTTATGGGCCAGAACATAATGCATTTTGTAAAAAATCAGGAAAGATATTTGATCACTTAACACAAAACTTGTTAAAGCTGTGGACTTTTTTTCAAGTAATATAACTTTAATTAATAAAAAAAAAATTGTAAACCCAAAATTAGATCAAAATCTTTTAAATTTTTTAAAATATTAGCAAAAACAAAAAATTGGTACCTTAAATTTTGCCTAACTTTGACCATGGCACGTTTTTTTCCTGTAAGTACTGTGGATTTAATTTTCTCAGCATGTTTTTGTTAGCATTTTGTCTGTTAACACCAAAAATTTGAAACCAGTTGATTAAAAACTGTAGATTTTATTCAAGTTTTCAAGCACCATGTAACATATTGTTTACATCAGGCTAGTGTTATGCAGTTTGCAAGAGCTCAGCTCCCCAGCTTAAGCTCTCAGTTCCTAAAATCTGGCATACAATTAGATGTCTCTAAAATTCCCTACCATGCCAAGAATTTGGTCACTAGGACTTAATACCTTTGAGATATTAATGAAAAACTTCATTTTTCAATTAAAAACCCATTATTACACTTCAGTACTGCCTAATATCAAAACCACTGATCTGACTTTAATCATATATAATATACATGTTTTTCAATACATTCTCTGTGCACATGCCAGAAATGATGTCAGTATTGCGTAATTGTTTTAAGTTATGGGCCCAAACATAATGCACTTTGTAAAAAATCAAGAAATATATTTACTCCCTTAACAAGGGGCTTGCTGAAGCTAGAGATTTTTTGTCAGGGATGTAAGATTATTTAATCAAGATTCAATTGAATACCCAAAATTAGTTCTGAATTTTTAAAATTTTATAAGTTATTAGTATAAATATAAAATTAGTTCCTTAAATTTTGCCCAACTTTGACCATTTCACTTTTGTTTAATGTGAGCTCTGTTTATATAATTTTCATATCATGCACACACATGGATTTCAGCTTTTTAGTTTAGAAAGCTGAAAGAAATTGGCCAAAAATTGTAGCTTTTATTAATGTTTTTATGAGACCATGTCAGACCTTGGCTCTCTCCAGCCACTCTTGAGTCACCTGTATGTTGACCTTGTTGAATTTTCAGCAAATTTTGCACGCTTGAGGCGAGGCAGATACCGGGGCAGCAAGGCAGCTTATGGCCAGCCACAGTTGATCCAGGTGTCCAACCCAACTCATCAAGTAGTTTTAACCAACAACATAACAATTAATTAATCAATTTTTATTGGTTTTTAATAACAAATTAAAGAAAAATAGAAAAGGAATTTGTTAGTTTATATTAATAGGGAAATAACTTGCAGTTACTGATGATATAAGAATCTTGTATTGATGGATAGAATGTCACGTATTCCAAATAACACCATGCAGTCACCTATGGCATTTTTCAGTTCAATTTTAATAATAAAAAAATAAATCATATTATTCATTACTAATCATTAGGGATCATATGAAGGAAATTAATGATAGACAAAGATGCAGTTGATAATATTAATCTAGATTCCTACTGTGTCTAGTGTGTACATTGATGTGAAATTAGTCCCAAATAAATATATCACATTTATTTTTTTTTAAATATAAATAAAAGCCATAAAACCAGGTACTTATGATCATTATTTAAATGTGTGAATTTTGTACATTCTGGATTCTCAACACCATTGTTTGGTGAAAACTGAATAAATACCAGACATGGTGGGAATACTTTGCAATTGTATTTAAATACGAATATGAATATGTACTCCATTATAAAATTTCTTGCATAAAGAATGGGAATTCAGGAAAAAATGAAAGTATATGAATACCAGTGCAAATACTTTCCAAATGTATTCATGAATGCATTCATGAATATATTCTTTAATATTATTTTAATAATCATTTCAGTTATATTTCATTTTAAAAATCATACGATTCTCTTATAAAAATAGAAAATTATATCTGGGACAATATTTGTAATTTTTTTAATAAATAGTTAAACTCTTATATTATATGTTCTGCTTATAAGTTATATGGCCAAGTCAAAATCTGTGTGACAATAGTACTCCATTTGTTAATAAAATAAATGAAATCAATTCTCTTCTCTGTCTCCAAAGGTACTATCAAAATCATACATAAGCTTAACAACAACAACTCATAATACAGCTTATACTTATTACCACACAAAACCAGCATGTGCCTCATTTCTAAATCATATTTTTTTATCATATATAACAGCTGAGCGCCGTGACCCATAGGTCCCTTGTTTTTTTCTAACTGCATTTTCTTAGATTTTATAGGGAAAAAGCTAAAAAAGCTTTAAAAATCTTCTTCTCCGAAACTGTCCAGCCAAATTGTCCAATATTTCACAGAAATGATCCCTGGAACAATCTTTCTCAAGTTTGTTCGAATGGTTCCAGTTCGGAGATTTTTGGCCGAGTTACAGGAGGTTGAACTTTGTTAACTGTGCAAAAAAGCATATTAAAATTTAAATCTCAGAAATGGCTGGAGCTATCATCACCAAATTTTATGCCAATGTTGGTCACATAGGTCATATCTGAAATTGAGGTATTGGTGGTGCCACCTGCATCGGCCTTTTTAGCTCAGCTGACTTTCAGTCATGCTGGGCTATAGCGATGGGTCTTTGTCCGTCGTCCTTCTGTCTGTCCGTCCGGCCGGCCGTCCGGCCGTCCGGCCGTTAGCAGGGCACAAATCATAACCGTAGGGGCTAGGGCCATGAACCCTATGCAGTCTTAGAGGTTATAAAAAGATCTCCTTGCAAACCTGAAATTAGGTCACTGCCACCTATATTCTCGAAGTTATGGGGTGTGTTTGCACCCCCCAGAAATAACTCTTTGAGACAAAATTTTCATCCCAAACCTTCCATCTTTCACATACAGCTAACCTACCAACAGGGGAAGAACCATAATTTTTAGCTCAGCTGACTATAAGTCATCTGAGCTATAGTCGTGGTCCATTGTCCGTCGTCCGTCCGTCTGTCCGTCCGTCCGTCCGTCCGTCCGTCCGTCCTCCATCCGTCCGTAGATGTGGCACGTTTTGAAACCGTAAGACCTAGGAATCCAAAATTCGGCATAATGTTAGATGTCCCCAAGATCTCCTACCAAGCCGAAAACTGGGTCTTTGCAACTTCGTTCCTTTGAGAAATTAAGGAAAAACCTCAATTTTATATTAAAAACCTATTTTCACACTTCAGGACTGCCTAATATCAAAACCACTCATCTGTTTTTCCTCATATTTACCATAAATATTCCTCTATATAGTTCCTATGTACATGCCAGAAATTATGTCTGTATTATTTAATTTAAAAAAGTTATGGGCCCAAACATAATGCATTTTGTAAAAAATCAGGAAAGATATTTGATCACTTAACACAAAAAATGTTAAAGCTATGGACCTTTTTTCCAGTAATATAACTTTAATTAATCAAAATTAAATTGTATACCCAAAATTAGATGAAAATCTTTTAAATTTTTTAAAATATTAATAAAAATAAAAAATTGGTACCTTAAATTTTGCCCAGCTTTGACCATGGCACGTTTTTTTTCTGTAAGTACTGTTGATTTAATTTTCACAGCATGTTTTTGTTAGCATTTCAACTGTTAACACCAAAAAGTTGAAACCAGTTGATCAAAAACTGTAGATTTTAATCAAGTTTTCAAGCACCATGTAACATATTGTTTACATCAAGCTAGTATTATGCAGTTTGCAAGAGCTCGGCTCCCCAGCTTCAGCTCTAAGTTCCTTAAATTCGGCATACAGTTAGATGTCTCCAAAATCCCCTACCATGCCAAGAATTTGGTCATTAGGACTTAATACCTTCGAGATATTAATGAAAAACTTCATTTTTCAATTAAAAACCCATTGTTACACTTCAAGACTGCCTAATATCAAAACCACTGATCTGACTTTAATCATAAATAATATACATATTTTTCATTCTCTATGCACATGCCAGAATGATGTCAGTATTGCTTAATTGTTTTTAGTTATGGGCCCAAACATAATGCACTTTGTAAAAAATCAAGAAATATATTTACTCCCTTAACAAGGGCATTGCTGAAGCTAGAGATTTTTTTGTCAGGGATGTAACATTTTTTAATCAAGATTCAATTGAATACCCAAAATTAGTTCTGAATTTTTCAAATTTTATAAGTTATTAGTATAAATATAAAATTAGTACCTTAAATTTTGCCCAACTGTGACCATGGCACGTTTGTTTCCCGTGAGCACTGTTGATATAATTTTCATATCATGCACACATAAGGATTTCAGCTTTTTAGTTTAAAAAGCTGAAAGAAATTGGCCAAAAATTGTAGCTTTTATTAATGTTTTTTATGAGACCCTGTCAGACTTTGGCTCTCTCCAGCCCCTCTTGAGTCACCTGTATGTTGACCTTGTTGACCTTTCATCAAATTATGCACGCTTGAGGCGAGGCATACAGGAATCCAGGCAGCTTATGGCCAGCCACAGTTGATCCAGGTGTCCAACCTAACTCATGCATCTAGTAGTTTTAACCAACAACATAACAATAAACAATGAATTAATAAAATTTTTTTGGTTTTTAATAACAAATTAAAGAAAAATAGAAAAGGAATTTGTTAGTTTATAATAACAGGAAATTAACTTGCAGTTACTGATGATATAAGAATCTTGTATCAATGGGTAGAATGTCACATATTCCAAATAACACCATGCAGTCACCTATGGCATTTTTCAGTTCAATTTTAATGATAAAGAAGTAAATCATATTATTCATTACTAATCATTAGGGATCATATGAAGGAAATTAATGATAGACAAAGAAGCAGTTGATAATATTAATCTAGATTCCTACTGTGTCTAGTGTGTACATTGATGTGAAATTAGTCCAAAATGAATTTTTTACAGTTATTTTTTAATATAAATAAAAGCCATAAAACCAGGTTCTTATGATCATTATTTAAATGTGTGAATTTTGTATATTCTGGATTCTCAACATCATTGTTTGGTGAAAACTGAATAAATACCAGACATGGTGCGAATACTTTGTAATTGTATTTAAATACGAATATGATTATATACTCCATTATAAAATTTCTTGCATAAAGAATGGGAATTCAGGTAAAAATGAAAGTATATGAATACTCGTGCAAATACTTTCAAAATGTATTCATGAGTGCATTCATGAATATATTCTTTAATATTATTTTAATAATCATATCAGTTATATTTCATTTTAAAAAATCATATGATTCTCTTATTATTTTTAATAAAAATTATATTTGGGACAATATTTGTAATTTTTTTTAATAAATAGTTAAACTCTTATATTATATGTTCTGCTTATAAGTTATATGGACAAGTCAAAATCTGTGTGACAATAGTACTTCATTTGTTAATAAAATAAATGAAATCAATCCTCTTCCCTGTCTCCAAAGGTACTATCAAAATCATACATAAGCTAAACAACAACAACTCATAATACAGCTTATATTTATTACCACACAAAACCAGCATGTGCCTCATTTCTAAATAATATTTTTTTATCATATATAACAGCTGAGCGTCGTGACCCATAGGTCCCTTGTTTTTAGGTCAAAAGGTCAAAGGTCAAGGTCACAGGAGCCTCTTCTTTGAAAAGCCTGTGGATGCATTTTAAGCCAACCCTTTCATCCCAATTCTTTGATCTTTCACATATAGCTCACTTACTAAGTTGGAGAAGAATCCTATAGATTTTGAGGTCACAAGGTCAAAGGTCAGGGTCACAGGATCCACTTCTTTGAAAAGGTTGTGGACACATTTCAAGCTAGACTTTTCATTCCAAACCTTTCAGCACTGATATCGCTTCTCTGCCAACAGGGGAAAAGACCTGTTGATTTTGAGGTCAAAGGTCAAGTTCACAGCACCCACTTCTTGCGTGGAGTCATTTTCAGGCAAACTTTTCAATCTGTACCTTCCATCTGTCATATATGGCTTACCTACCAATAAGGGAAGAAGCCTATTGATGTTGAGGTCAAAAAGTCAAAGGTCAAGGTCACAATATTTAATTGTTCTAAATGCTTGTGAGCATATTTCAAGTGTAACTGTTCAACCCAAACCTTCAGTCTTTCACATATGCCACATCTATGCATCACTCAGTTTGACTCAAACTTCATATTTATGGGTCTTTTTGCTTGAATAAATAACTTATTGATTTTGGGGTCAGCTGGTCAGCAAGTTAAAGGTTGCAGGTCAAAGTTATTCACCCATTGGTTGCCAAGTAATTACACCAGATTTAAGTGGTTAGTAGTTACCCATCATTTAGAAAAATCCAGTTGATATGTGGGCAAAAGGCCAAGGTCATAGGTCAGGGATGTTCACAATTACTTATTTTATAGACCATCTCTATTTTTCTTGTATATATAACCATCCCACTCCAGCTGGTACATCTCCCTCTGTGGCTGTAATTGTGAGTGACACTGGTGACATATGACTTCCTTTTGTATCAGCCTATTAAGTGATAAGGCTCAGTGATAAGTACCTCGTTAATTCATAACAAAAACACTGTTGTCTGAATGCTTCAGCCAGGCATTAAGACTATGAGAGTATAGTATTAAGGTTTAGCTACTGATTTATAAGATGATGGGAACATTTTGCAGTTTATTTTATGGAATCCTAGCAATAAACTTACTTTCCTAGATATCTGAATATTTTAATATATATCACCACATATAAAAGCAAGTGTTTGTTCTCATAATATGTGGATGTGTACCTTGATTTAGGATGGCTTTTTGTTTTATTTCAAGACTCTTAGTCATGCTTTCTGCATTTCTTTTCCTTCAGGTTTGGCAGTTTACCTACCCTGCTGACCCCATTGAAAAGCAGAGTGATAATAAAAAAATATTGGACTTTTACAATTGCATATCTATAAATCTGATATGTGCGCCTGGACATGCCTTTGGAATTATTTTGGGCATTCATTACTGGATAATTTGCCCCAAGTTTGGTCTCTTATTGGAGAATGTGGGATATAAAATGTCATGCTTGTCAGAAATCCATTATGTCTGCCAGTTAGCCACCTTAGAAATTCTTTCTTCAGTGCAGTTTCAGTAATTTTTCTTTAATGTTTGGTCCGATTTAGAGAATGTTTGTTGTCTGATTTCAGACTTGATAGAAGTCCAATATGGCCACCAGGCAACCATCTTTTAATTCCTTTTGATCATATTATCTCAAGAACAGTTAAAGTGAATGCAGTTGGATGTATATTTATGTAATCTTGTAAAGGATTGGGTCAAATATTTCTGAATAAATATTACCATCATTTATAAAAGTGCAGTACAGTTGGCTTGTATTGAATAAAAATTTATACAGAAGCACCTGTTTCTCAATAATTGTATCCGCCAAAACAGAGTTTTGCGGATACTATGTTTTCAGCTGCATGCCGCCCCTGCCACGTAGGTGTCCGGAGAACTCCTCCATAACCGCTGGGCGGAATTTTACGAAACCCCGGATTATGTTCAGGTCACATGTGAACTGCTGCGCCCCGATTTTGTTTTTACCTCTGACCTTTCCTCTGCGCTCTGCATCAGTTTGTGCGTCTGTTTCCACACATAAACCCATATATCTCGGGAACCGTTTGACCGATCAGGAAAATTTTTTTGCACAAATGTAGCCCTTGGAGAGCTTTATAACATACACAAAAAATGGTGGCGCCACCTGCAACCATGTTTGCACAGTGTCCATCTGTTCGTCTGCCTTGGGTTAAAATCACTCATATCTCTGCAGTGGTTTGACTAATTCACCTGAAATTCAGCATGCATATACATCCTGGACAGCTTTTCTGATTTTATGACAGGTGGCGCCACCTACATTAACGTTTACGCTGCAGACATCCAAGCTCATATCTCGGGAACCGTTTGACCGATTGAGCCAAAATTTTGCATGTGTATAGATCTCACATAGCTCTGTATCATACGCAAAACTGGTGGCGCCACCTGAAGCCATTTTTGCACAGCTCCCGTCTATTTGTCTGCCATGGGATAAAATCACTCATATCTCTGCAGTGGTTTGACATATCTGCCTAAAATTTTGCAGGTTTATACATCCCCAACAGCTCTCATGATTTTACGACAGGTGGCGCCACCTACATTCTACATTTATGCAGCAGATATCCAAGCTCATATCTTGGGAACCGTTTGACCGATTGGGCCAAAGTTTTGCATGTGTATAGTTCTCACATAGCTCTTTATCATACGCAAAACTGGTGGCGCCACCTGCAGCCATTTTTGCACAGCGTCCATCTGTTTGTCTGCCAAGGGCAAAAATCACTCATATACATGTAGTGGTTTGACTTATCTGCCTTAAATTTTGCATATGTATACAACTTGGACAGCTTTCTGGATTTTGTGGTAGGTGGCGCAACCTACATACACAATTGGGCTGCAGACATCCATGCTAATATGCAACACTTCACTCTATATCCCCTTGCAACTCAATCCATGCCTCACTTCACCCGTTCCACTCTGATTTAGGCGGATACACGTAGTCACTTGTCGACTACCCGTATTCCCATGGGTCACTTGTTTGTACGGGGTCATCAGTGCCTGTATCACACTGAGGGCTACAAAAAACTTCTTCTCTGAAACCATATGGCCAAAATGTTTAATATCGCACAGAAATGATCCTAGGGTAGTGCTTTCTGAAGTTTGTTCAAATGGTCTCTTTTCAGTGACTTTTGGCCAAGTAATGGGAAGCTGAATTTAGTCATATGCCATAACAGCCCATTTTAGCTCAGTGGCTACAAAGATCTTCTTCTCAAAAACCACTGGGCCAAATTCTTAAATCTCACACATTAATTATCCTCAGATGTTGATAGTTTAAGTTTGTTCAAATGGTTTTGGTTCAGTGCTTTTTGGCTGAGTTACGGGAAGCTGAACTTAGCCAGTTTGCTGAATCTTCCTATATGAGTTATAAACCTACGAAACGTTTTTCGACTGATGCCACTGAAGCCAGTTTGTTAAATATTTTACAAGAATAATCCTTACAATAATTCTTATAATAATTGTTATTCATGGTTCCACATGAATGATATTTGGCTGAATTATGGAAATTGAATTGAGTCATTTTACCATATATGTTAGCCGTGTTATGCTGTTACATCTAGCCTGGCACCAGTTTATCAGCATCTATTACCGTAAAAGTCATTGCAGAAGTCGCGACTTGTATTAGGAAATGGAATTCTAAAAACAGGAATTTTCTAGCAAAGTCAGGGTGCAACTTATAATACGTATTTATCTCGTCTCAGTCAGCTTTCCCGGTATGTGAAACTTAGCCAGTTTGCTGAATCTTCCTATATGAGTTATAAACCTACGAAACGTTTTTCGACTGATGCCACTGAAGCCAGTTTGTTAAATATTTTACAAGAATAATCCTTACAATAATTCTTATAATAATTGTTATTCATGGTTCCACATGAATGATATTTGGCTGAATTATGGAAATTGAATTGAGTCATTTTACCATATATGTTAGCCGTGTTATGCTGTTACATCTAGCCTGGCACCAGTTTATCAGCATCTATTACCGTAAAAGTCGTTGCAGAAGTTGCGACTTGTACTAGGAAATGGAATTCTAAAAACAGGAATTTTCTAGCAAAGTCAGGGTGCGACTTATAATACGTATTTATCTCGTCTCAGTCAGCTTTCCCGGTATGTGAAACAACGGCAGTTGAGCGATAATCGGCGATTCTTCTTGACACTTCCTAATCTGCGTTACTGTTATATCATGAATCAATTTGATGCATATGCCAGTCTGCCGCTCTTTGATGTACATTTTCTCTCCTTTTAATCTTTATGGATAATTGTGTTATTATGAAAAACTCGAGGTTCCATATCCGTTTAAACATGTCAAGTTGCGCCAGATTCAAGCTTGATCCACTACAGACACGTGAATTCTATTGCCTGTCCGGTTGATCGCTGGGGTACCAGCTGACCTTTGAAGCCGTGTACCGGAAGTTCAAGCCCCAGGTCACCCGTGCAATGACCTTTACATCCCCAGGTCAACTAAGACTTCTTGACTAATATCCACAAGTATAAACTCCAATATTAAGAACCATCAGGTCACAGTCACCGTCTCGTGGTTTTCAAGCGTATTGGATAACAATATTATAACGTTTCACGTGAGCTGCAAATATACGATTTGTTTCGTGTTTTACCCGTTTCTCATTCATGACGATCGTATGCTCGGTCAACAATATGGCAGCACGCATGCATTACGGTCAATCTGATTTCTTTTTTATAAAAAGTCAGCTGAAAAGCATTTTGTATTGGGAAAATAAATTTCAAAGTTATTTCAAGTAGGGACCACCTTTTATGTACAGATGGCAGCACTGGGTTTACCATTGGCAGATTGCCAGTGCCTTGATGTTGGCCATTAGCCAAGATGATGTCAGCTCTATAAATAGTTTTGGCACAGTGCCAGGATTGGAAAAAGTGCAGCCAGGTAGAGGTCAAGAGTTCACTCAGTGCAGTAGCTGCATTCTATTTATAGCTTTGGAAGACTGCTAACTGCATCATATTTGACACCAAAGTTCAGCCTGAATCTATTTATAGCTTTGGCAGACTGCCAACTGTGTCAGATTATGCAATAGGTCAAGAGTTCACTCAGTGCAGCCAGGTACAGGTCAAAAGTTCACTCAGTCTAGCCAGGTGCAGGTCAAGAGTTTACTCAGTGCAGTAGCTTGAGGCAGCAATTTGTCACAGGTCACTCAGGGGCAACTGCCTTCCTCACCTAAGCCTTGTCAGCCTCAACTCTGGGGAAGTTTGATGTATTGGACTGATATTTTGATCTGTCTATGTTTGATGGTATTCTTATTTACAAGACAGGTGGTGCCACCAACATTGACTTTTGCAGTGTATGCGCCTGCATATTTCTACAGAGGAATTTGATACATCAGCCTAAAATTTGGCATGTTTATACATATCAGGTAGCTTTATAGTGTACAAGACTGGTGGCGCCACCTACAATAATTTTTGCACAGTGTATGTCCCTGCTTATTTCACAGGAGGGGTTTGACATATCAGTCTGACATTGGGCATATTTATATATCTCTTTGTTGTATATAAGACTGGTGGTGCCAGCTACAATCATTGTATCTGCCAAAACAGAGTTTTGCGGATACTATGTTTTCAGTCGGACGCTGATCCTGCCGCCATCGCTGCATAGGTTTCCGGAGAATTCCTCCATAAAACTGGGCAGAATTTTTAAAAATTTGGAATTATGATCGGTCACATGTGAACTGCTGCGCCCTAATTTCAGTGCAGCCAGGTACAGGTCAAAATTTCACTCAGTCTAGCCAGGTGCAGGTCAAGAGTTCACTCAGTGCAGTAGCTTGAGGCAGCAATTTGTCACAGGTCACTCGGGGGCAACTGCCTTCCTCACCTAAGCCTTGTCAGCCTCAACTCTGGGGAAGTTTGATGTATGTGACTGATATTTTGATCTGTCTATGCGTCTTTGATAGTATTCTTATTTACAAGACAGGTGGTGCCACCTACATTGACTTTTGCAGTGTATGCGCCTGCATATTTCTACAGAGGAATTTGATACATCAGCCTAAAATTTGGCATGTTTATACATATCAGGTAGCTTTATAGTGTACAAGACTGGTGGCGCCACCTACAATTATTTTTGCACAGTGTATGTCCCTGCTTATTTCACAGGAGGGGTTTGACATATCAGTCTGACATTGGGCATATTTATATATCTCTTTGTTGTATATAAGACTGGTGGTGGCAGCTACAATCATTGTATCCGCCAAAACAGAGCTTTGCGGATACTATGTTTTCAGTCGGACGCTGATCCTGCCGCCATCGCTGCATAGGTTTCCGAAGAACTCCTCCATAAAACTGGGCAGAATTTTTAAAAATTTGGAATTATGATCGGTCACATGTGAACTGCTGCGCCCTCATTTTTAGCTCAGCTGACTATAAGTCATCTGAGCTATAGTCGTGGTCCATTGTCCGTCGTCCGTCCGTCTGTCCGTCCGTCCGTCCGTCCGTCCGTAGATGTGGCACGTTTTGAAACCGTAAGACCTAGGAATCCAAAATTCGGCATAATGTTAGATGTCCCCAAGATCTCCTACCTGGGTCTTTGCAATTTCGTTCCTTTGAGAAATTAAGGAAAAACCTCAATTTTTTATTAAATACCTATTTTTACACTTCAGGACTGCCTCATATCAAAACCACTCATCTGTTTTTCCTCATATTTACCATAATTATTCCTCTATATAGTTCCTATGTACATGCCAGAAATTATGTCTGTATTATATAATTTAAAAAAGTTGTGGGCCCAAACATAATGCATTTTGTAAAAATTCAGGAAAGATATTTGATCTCTTAACACAAAAAATGTTACAGCTATGGACCTTTTTTCCAGTTATATAACTTTAATCAATCAAAATTAAATTGTATACCCAAAATTAGATGAAAATCTTTTAAATTTTTTAAAATATTAATTAAAATAAAAAATTGGTACCTTAAATTTTGCCCAAATTTGACCATGGCACTTTTTTTTCTGTAAGTACTGTGGATTTAATTTTCACAGCATGTTTTTGTTAGCATTTCAACTGTTAACACCAAAAATTTGAAACCAGTTAATCAAAAACTGTAGATTTTATTCAAGTTTTCAAGCACCATGTAACATATTGTTTACATCAAGCTAGTGTTATGCAGTTTGCAAGAGCTCAGCCCCCCAGCTTCAGCTCTAAGTTCCTTAAATTCGGCATACAGTTCGATGTCTCCAAAATCCCCTACCATGCCAAGAATTTGGTCACTAGGAGTTAATACCTTCGAGATATTAATGAAAAACTTCATTTTTCCATTAAAAACCCATTGTTACACTTCAAGACAAATATCAAAACCACTGATCTGACTTTAATCATAAATAATATACATATTTTTCAATCTCTATGCACATGCCAGAATGATGTCAGTATTGCGTAATTGTTTTAAGTTATGGGCCCAAACAAAATGCACTTTGTAAAAAATCAAGAAATATATTTATTCCCTTAACAAGGGCATTGCTGAAGCTAGAGATTTTTTTGTCAGGGATGTAACATTATTTAATCAAGATTCAATTGAATACCCAAAATTAGTTCTGAATTTTTCAAATTTTATAAGTTATTAGTATAAATATAAAATGAGTACCTTAAATTTTGCCCAACTGTGACCATGGCACGTTTGTTTCCCGTGAGCACTGTTGATTTAATTTTCATATCATGCACACATAAGGATTTCAGCTTTTTATAGTTTAAAAAGCTGAAAGAAATTGGCCAAAAATTGTAGCTTTTATTAATGTTTTTATGAGACCCTGTCAGACTTTGGCTCTCTCCAGCCCCTCTTGAGTCACCTGTATTATGCATGCTTGAGGCGAGGCATACACGGAATCCAGGCAGCTTATGGCCAGCCACAGTTGATCCAGGTGTCCAACCCAACTGATCTAGTAGTTTTAACCAACAACATAACAATAAACAATAAATTAATAAATTTTTATTGGTTTTTAATAACAAATTAAAGAAAAATAGAAAAGGAATTTGTTAGTTTATAATAACAGGAAATTAACTTGCAGTTACTGATGATATAAGAATCTTGTATCGATGGGTAGAATGTCACGTATTCCAAATAACACCATGCAGTCACCTATGGCATTTTTCAGTTTAATTTTAATGATAAAGAAGTAAATCATATTATTCATAACTAATCATTAGGGATCATATGAAGGAAATTAATGATAGACAAAGATGCAGTTGATAATATTAATCTAGATTCCTACTGTGTCTAGTGTGTACATTGATGTGAAATTAGTCCAAAATGAATTTTTTACAGTTATTTTTTAATATAAATAAAAGCCATAAAACCAGGTACTTATGATCATTATTTAAATGTGTGAATTTTGTATATTCTGGATTCTCAACATCATTGTTTGGTGAAAACTGAATAAATACCAGACATGGTGCGAATACTTTGTAATTGTATATAAATACGAATATGATTATGTACTCCATTATAAAATTTCTTGCATAAAGAATGGGAATTAGGTAAAAATGAAAGTATATGAATACTCGTGCAAATACTTTCATTAATATATTCTTTAATATTATTTTAATAATCATTTCAGTTATATTTCATTTTAAAAAATCATATGATTCTTTTATTATTTTTAATAAAAATTATATTTGGGACAACATTTGTAATTTTTTTTAATAAATAGTTAAACTCTTATATTATATGTTCTGCTTATAAGTTATATGGCCAAGTCAAAATCTGTGTGACAATAGTACTCCATTTGTTAACAAAATAAATGAAATCAGTCTCCAAAGGAACTATCAAAATCATACATAAGCTAAATAACAACAACTCATAATACAGCTTATATTTATCACCACACAAAACCAGCATGTACCTCATTCCTAAATAATATTTTTTTATCATATATAACAGCTGAGCATCGTGACCCATAGGTCCCTTGTTTTTTACCTCTGACCTTTCCTCTCTGCCCAGCGTCCATTTGTGTGTCTGTTTCCACACATAAACCCACATATCTCGGGAACTGTTTGACTGATCAGACTAAAAATTTTGCACAAATGTAGCCCTTTGATAGCTTTATAACATACACTAAAAATGGTGGCGCCACCTGCAACCATTTTTGCACAGCGTCCATCTGTTCATTTACTTTGGGATAAAATCACTCATATCTCAGCAGTGGTTTGACTTTTCCACCTGAAATTTTGCAGGTTTATACATCCTGGACAGCTTTCTCGATTTTATGAAGGTGGCGCCACCTACATTCAGGTTTACTCTGCAGACATCCAAGCTCATATCTCGGGAACCGTTTGACCGATTGGGCCAAAATTTTGCTTGTGTATAGATCTCACATAGCTCTTTACATAGTCAAAACTGGTGGCGCCACCTGCAACCATTTATGCACAGCATCCATCTGTTCATCTGCCTTTGGATAAAATCACTCATATCTCAGCAGTGGTTTGACTTTTCCACCTGAAATTTTGCAGGTTTATACATCCTGGACAGCTCTCTTAATTTTATGACAGGTGGCGCCACCTACATTTAGGTTTACTCTGCAGACATCCAAACTCACATCTCGGGAACCGTTTGATCGATTGGGCCAAAATTCTGCTTGTGTATAGATCTCACATAGCTCTTCATCATAGTCAAAACTGGTGGCGCCATCTGCAACCACTTATGCACAGTGTCCATCTGTTCATCTGCCTTGGGATAAAATCACTCATATCTCAGAAGTGGTTTGACTTATCCGCCTGAAATTTTTCAGGTTTATACATCCCTGACAGCTCTCTTGATTTTATGACAGGTGGCACCACCTTCATTCAGGTTTACTCTGCAGACATCCAAATTCATATCTCGGGAACCGTTTGACCTATTGGGCCAAAATTCTGCTTGTGTATAGATCTCACTTAGCTCTTCATCATAGGAAAACTGGTGGGGCCACCTGCAACCACTCCATCCATGTTAATATGCAACACACCTCACTCTTTTCCCCTTGCCACTTAATCCATGCCTCACTTCACCCATCCAACTCTGATTTCTGCGGATACACATAGTCGCTTGTTGACTACCCATATTCTAGTTTTAAAATGTCCTAGTCTGAAACTTGCAGGTCCGAAACATCCATTTTGCTGAAATCATAATGACTAAGGTAGATATGCAGGACTTAAGAGGATCAATATTAAATTTAAAAAATAAACCTCCATTCATACTCCCAATCTTTGCACAGGTTCGCATTAGGCCTGTAGGCCTTGTTATATATTATTTATTTAGACTGTTGTCAGTCATTTTCATTGTCATTTATTTCCATAAACCTGTTCTAGGTAATTGTCTGTATGAGAAGAACCTGTCACCATTCTGATTGCACTGGTACACTGTATTTTGTAATTCGAGGATCTTTTGTGTTCAATACACAACTAGAATACGGGTAGTCAACAAGCGACTATGTGTATCCGCCAAAATCAGAGTGGAACAGGTGAAGTGAGGCATGGATTGAGTGGCAAGGGGAAATGGAGTGTTGCATATTAGCATGGATGTCTGCAGCTGAAATGTGTATGTAGGTTGCGCCACCTGTCACAAAATCCAGAAAGCTGTCCAAGTTGTATACATATGCAAAATTTAAGGCAGATAAATCAAACCACTACATGTATATGAGTGATTTTAGCCCGTGGCAGACAAACAGGTTGACACTGTGCAAAAATGGTTGCAGGTGGCCCCCACCAGTTTTGCTTATGCTTAAGAGCTATGTGAGATCTATACACATGCAAAACTTTGGCCTAATCGGTCAAACGATTCCCGAGATATGAGCTTGGATGTCTGCAGCGTAAACTAGAATGTAGGTGGTGCCATCTGTCAAAAAATCAAGAGAGCTGTCCAGATTGTATAAACCTGCAAAATTTTAGGCAGATATGTCAAACCACTGTCGAGATATGAGTGATTTTATCCCAAGGCAGACAAACAGACGGATGCTGAGCAAAATGGCTGCAGGTGGCGCCACCAGTTTTCCGTATGATGAAGAACTACGTGAGATCTATACACATGCAAATTTTTGGCCCAGTAAGCAAATGGTTCCCGAGATATGAGCTTGGATGTCTGCAGCGTAAACGTGAATGTAGGTGGCGCCATCTGTCATAATATCAAGAAAGACATCCAGGATGTATACACATGCCAAATTTCAGGTGAATTAATCAAACTGCAGAGATATGAGTGATTTAAACCCAAGGCAGACGAACAGATGGACACTGTGCAAACATGGTTGCAGGTGGTGCCACCATTTTTTGTGTATGTTGTAAAGCTATCCAAGGGCTACATTTGTATAAAAATTTTTTACTGATCTGTCAAACAGTTCACAAGATATGTGGGTTTATGTGTGGAAACAGACGCACAAATGGATGCAGAGCACAGAGGAAAGGTCAGAGGTCAAAACAAATCGGGGCGCAGCAGTTCACATGTGACTCGAACATAATCCCAGGTTTTGTAAAATTCCACCCAGGGGTTACAGAGGAGTTCTCCAGACACCTACGCGGCTGCAATGGGGGCGGTGGGCTGAAAACATAGATAAACAATTACAGATATGCATTAGGTGTTCTGTAAGGAATAGATATGAAAGTAGCAGTCAGCCTCTGTCATACCACCCTATTTACAGGGTGTGTACTGCCAGCAGGAGGTCATGGACCAGGACGGCAGTGATCTGTAGTAGTCAGCCTCTGTCATACCTGACTTTGTATTCACAGGGTGTATACAGCCAGCAGGAGGCCATGGACCAGGACAGCAGTGATCTGTAGTAGTCAGCTTCTGTCATATCTGACATGTATTTACAGGGTGTATACAGCCAGCATCAGGCCATGGACCAGGACAGCAGTGATCTGTAGTAGTCAGCCTCTGTCATATCTGACATGTATTTACAGGGTGTATACAGCAAGCAGGAGGCCATGGACCAGGACAGCTGTGATCTGTAGTAGTCAGCCTCTGTCATACCTGACTTTGTATTTACAGGGTGTGTACTGCCAGCAGGAGGCCATGGACCTGAAAGCAGTGATCTGTAGTAGTCAGCTTCTGTCATATCTGACATGTATTTACAGGGTGTATACAGCAAGCAGGAGGCCATGGACCAGGACAGCAGTGATCTGTAGTAGTCAGCATCTGTCATACCTGACTTTGTATTTACAGGGTGTATACAGCCAGCAGGAGGCCATGGACCAGGACAGCAGTGATCTGTAGTAGTCAGCCTCTGTCATACCTGACTTTGTATTTACAGGGTGTATACAGCCAGCAGGAGGCCATGGACCAGGACAGCAGTGATCTGTAGTAGTCAGCCTCTGTCATACCTGACTTTGTATTTACAGGGTGTGTACAGCCAGCATCAGGCCATGGACCAGGACAGCAGTGATCTGTAGTAGTCAGCATCTGTCATACCTGACTTTGTATTTACAGGGTGTATACAGCCAGCAGGAGGCCATGGACCAGGACAGCAGTGATCTGTAGTAGTCAGCCTCTGTCATACCTGACTTTGTATTTACAGGGTGTGTACAGCCAGCATCAGGCCATGGACCAGGACAGCAGTGATCTGTAGTAGTCAGCATCTGTCATACCTGACTTTGTATTTACAGGGTGTATACAGCCAGCAGGAGGCCATGGACCTGAAAGCAGTGATCTGTAGTAGTCAGCTTCTGTCATATCTGACATGTATTTACAGGGTGTATACAGCAAGCAGGAGGCCATGGACCAGGACAGCAGTGATCTGTAGTAGTCAGCCTCTGTCATACCTGACTTTGTATTTACAGGGTGTATACAGCCAGCAGGAGGCCATGGACCAGGACAGCAGTGATCTGTAGTAGTCAGCCTCTGTCATACCTGACTTTGTATTTACAGGGTGTATACAGCCAGCAGGAGGCCATGGACCAGGACAGCAGTGATCTGTAGTAGTCAGCATCTGTCATACCTGACTTTGTATTTACAGGGTGTATACAGCCAGCAGGAGGCCATGGACCAGGACAGCAGTGATCTGTAGTAGTCAGCCTCTGTCATACCTGACTTTGTATTTACAGGGTGTGTACAGCCAGCATCAGGCCATGGACCAGGACAGCAGTGATCTGTAGTAGTCAGCCTCTGTCATACCTGACTTTGTATTTACAGGGAGTATACAGCCAGCAGGAGGCCATGGACCAGGACAGCAGTGATCTGTAGTAGTCAGCCTCTGTCATACCTGACTTTGTATTTACAGGGTGTGTACAGCCAGCATCAGGCCATGGACCAGGACGGCAGTGATCTGTAGTAGTCAGCCTCTGTCATACCTGACTTTGTATTTACAGGGTGTATACAGCCAGCAGGAGGCCATGGACCAGGACAGCAGTGATCTTTAGTAGTCAGCCTCTGTCATACCTGACTTTGTATTTACAGGGTGTGTACAGCCAGCATCAGGCCATGGACCAGGACAGCAGTGATCTGTAGTAGTCAGCCTCTGTCATACCTGACTTTGTATTTACAGGGAGTATACAGCCAGCAGGAGGCCATGGACCAGGACAGCAGTGATCTGTAGTAGTCAGCTTCTGTCATACCTGACTTTGTATTTACAGGGTGTGTACTGCCAGCAGGAGGCCATGGACCAGGACAGCAGTGATCTGTAGTAGTCAGCCTCTGTCATACCTGACTTTGTATTTACAGGGTGTATACAGCCAGCAGGAGGCCATGGACCAGGACAGCAGTGATCTGTAGTAGTCAGCCTCTGTCATACCTGACTTTGTATTTACAGGGTGTATACAGTCAGCAGGAGGCCATGGACCTGAAAGCAGTGATCTGTAGTAGTCAGCCTCTGTCATACCTGACTTTGTATTTACAGGGTGTATACAGCCAGCAGGAGGCCATGGACCTGAAAGCAGTGATCTGTAGTAGTCAGCTTCTGTCATACCTGACTTTGTATTTACAGGGTGTATACAGCCAGCAGGAGGCCATGGACCTGAAAGCAGTGATCTGTAGTAGTCAGCTTCTGTCATACCTGACTTTGTATTTACAGGGTGTATACAGCCAGCAGGAGGCCATGGACCAGGACAGCAGTGATCTGTAGAAGTCAGCTTCTGTCATACCTGACTTTGTATTTACAGGGTGTATACAGTCAGCAGGAGGCCATGGACCAGGACAGCAGTGATCTGTAGTAGTCAGCCTCTGTCATACCTGACTTTGTATTTACAGGGTGTATACAGTCAGCAGGAGGCCATGGACCTGAAAGCAGTGATCTGTAGTAGTCAGCCTCTGTCATACCTGACTTTGTATTTACAGGGTGTATACAGCCAGCAGGAGGCCATGGACCTGAAAGCAGTGATCTGTAGTAGTCAGCCTCTGTCATACCTGACTTTGTATTTACAGGGTGTATACAGCCAGCAGGAGGCCATGGACCTGAAAGCAGTGATCTGTAGTAGTCAGCTTCTGTCATACCTGACTTTGTATTTACAGGGTGTATACAGCCAGCAGGAGGCCATGGACCAGGACAGCAGTGATCTGTAGAAGTCAGCTTCTGTCATACCTGACTTTGTATTTACAGGGTGTATACAGCCAGCAGGAGGCCATGGACCTGAAAGCAGTGATCTGTAGTAGTCAGCTTCTGTCATACCTGACTTTGTATTTACAGGGTGTATACAGCCAGCAGGAGGCCATGGACCAGGACAGCAGTGATCTGTAGAAGTCAGCTTCTGTCATACCTGACTTTGTATTTACAGGGTGTATACAGTCAGCAGGAGGCCATGGACCAGGACAGCAGTGATCTGTAGTAGTCAGCCTCTGTCATACCTGACTTTGTATTTACAGGGTGTATACAGTCAGCAGGAGGCCATGGACCTGAAAGCAGTGATCTGTAGTAGTCAGCCTCTGTCATACCTGACTTTGTATTTACAGGGTGTATACAGCCAGCAGGAGGCCATGGACCTGAAAGCAGTGATCTGTAGTAGTCAGCTTCTGTCATACCTGACTTTGTATTTACAGGGTGTATACAGCAAGCAGGAGGCCATGGACCTGAAAGCAGTGATCTGTAGTAGTCAGCTTCTGTCATACCTGACTTTGTATTTACAGGGTGTATACAGCCAGCAGGAGGCCATGGACCTGAAAGCAGTGATCTGTAGTAGTCAGCCTCTGTCATACCTGACTTTGTATTTACAGGGTGTATACAGCCAGCAGGAGGCCATGGACCTGAAAGCAGTGATCTGTAGTAGTCAGCTTCTGTCATACCTGACTTTGTATTTACAGGGTGTATACAGCCAGCAGGAGGCCATGGACCAGGACAGCAGTGATCTGTAGTAGTCAGCCTCTGTCATACCTGACTTTGTATTTACAGGGTGTATACAGCCAGCAGGAGGCCATGGACCAGGACAGCAGTGATCTGTAGTAGTCAGCTTCTGTCATACCTGACTTTGTATTTACAGGGTGTATACAGCCAGCAGGAGGCCATGGACCAGGACAGCAGTGATCTGTAGTAGTCAGCTTCTGTCATACCTGACTTTGTATTTACAGGGTGTATACAGCCAGCAGGAGGCCATGGACCAGGACAGCTGTGATCTGTAGTAGTCAGCCTCTGTCATACCTGACTTTGTATTTACAGGGTGTATACAGCAAGCAGGAGGCCATGGACCTGAAAGCAGTGATCTGTAGTAGTCAGCCTCTGTCATACCTGACTTTGTATTTACAGGGTGTGTACAGCCAGCAGGAGGCCATGGACCTGAAAGCAGTGATCTGTAGTAGTCAGCCTCTGTCATACCTGACTTTGTATTTACAGGGTGTATACAGCCAGCAGGAGGCCATGGACCAGGACAGCAGTGATCTGTAGTAGTCAGCCTCTGTCATACCTGACTTTGTATTTACAGGGTGTGTACTGCCAGCAGGAGGCCATGGACCTGAAAGCAGTGATCTGTAGTAGTCAGCCTCTGTCATACCTGACTTTGTATTTACAGGGTGTATACAGCAAGCAGGAGGCCATGGACCAGGACAGCAGTGATCTGTAGTAGTCAGCCTCTGTCATACCTGACTTTGTATTTACAGGGTGTATACAGCCAGCAGGAGGCCATGGACCAGGACAGCAGTGATCTGTAGTAGTCAGCCTCTGTCATACCTGACTTTGTATTTACAGGGTGTATACAGCCAGCAGGAGGCCATGGACCAGGACAGCAGTGATCTGTAGTAGTCAGCCTCTGTCATACCTGACTTTGTATTTACAGGGTGTATACAGTCAGCAGGAGGCCATGGACCAGGACAGCAGTGATCTGTAGTAGTCAGCCTCTGTCATACCTGACTTTGTATTTACAGGGAGTATACAGCCAGCATCAGGCCATGGACCAGGACAGCAGTGATCTGTAGTAGTCAGCTTCTGTCATACCTGACTTTGTATTTACAGGGTGTATACAGCAAGCAGGAGGCCATGGACCAGGACAGCAGTGATCTGTAGTAGTCAGCATCTGTCATACCTGACTTTGTATTTACAGGGAGTATACAGCCAGCAGGAGGCCATGGACCAGGACAGCAGTGATCTGTAGTAGTCAGCCTCTGTCATACCTGACTTTGTATTTACAGGGTGTATACAGCCAGCAGGAGGCCATGGACCAGGACAGCTGTGATCTGTAGTAGTCAGCATCTGTCATACCTGACTTTGTATTTACAGGGAGTATACAGCCAGCAGGAGGCCATGGACCAGGACAGCAGTGATCTGTAGTAGTCAGCTTCTGTCATACCTGACTTTGTATTTACAGGGTGTATACAGCCAGCAGGAGGCCATGGACCAGGACAGCAGTGATCTGTAGTAGTCAGCCTCTGTCATACCTGACTTTGTATTTACAGGGTGTATACAGCCAGCAGGAGGCCATGGACCAGGACAGCAGTGATCTGTAGTAGTCAGCATCTGTCATACCTGACTTTGTATTTACAGGGTGTATACAGCCAGCAGGAGGCCATGGACCAGGACAGCAGTGATCTGTAGTAGTCAGCTTCTGTCATACCTGACTTTGTATTTACAGGGTGTATACAGCCAGCAGGAGGCCATGGACCAGGACAGCAGTGATCTGTAGTAGTCAGCATCTGTCATACCTGACTTTGTATTTACAGGGTGTATACAGCCAGCAGGAGGCCATGGACCAGGACAGCAGTGATCTGTAGTAGTCAGCATCTGTCATACCTGACTTTGTATTTACAGGGTGTATACAGCCAGCAGGAGGCCATGGACCAGGACAGCAGTGATCTGTAGTAGTCAGCATCTGTCATACCTGACTTTGTATTTACAGGGTGTATACAGCCAGCAGGAGGCCATGGACCAGGACAGCAGTGATCTGTAGTAGTCAGCATCTGTCATACCTGACTTTGTATTTACAGGGTGTATACAGCCAGCAGGAGGCCATGGACCAGGACAGCAGTGATCTGTAGTAGTCAGCATCTGTCATACCTGACTTTGTATTTACAGGGTGTATACAGCCAGCAGGAGGCCATGGACCAGGACAGCAGTGATCTGTAGTAGTCAGCCTCTGTCATACCTGACTTTGTATTTACAGGGTGTATACAGCCAGCAGGAGGCCATGGACCAGGACAGCAGTGATCTGTAGTAGTCAGCATCTGTCATACCTGACTTTGTATTTACAGGGTGTATACAGCCAGCAGGAGGCCATGGACCAGGACAGCAGTGATCTGTAGTAGTCAGCATCTGTCATACCTGACTTTGTATTTACAGGGTGTATACAGCCAGCATCAGGCCATGGACCAGGACAGCAGTGATCTGTAGTAGTCAGCCTCTGTCATACCTGACTTTGTATTTACAGGGTGTATACAGCCAGCAGGAGGCCATGGACCAGGACAGCAGTGATCTGTAGTAGTCAGCCTCTGTCATACCTGACTTTGTATTTACAGGGAGTATACAGCCAGCAGGAGGCCATGGACCAGGACAGCAGTGATCTGTAGTAGTCAGCTTCTGTCATACCTGACTTTGTATTTACAGGGTGTATACAGCCAGCAGGAGGCCATGGACCAGGACAGCAGTGATCTGTAGTAGTCAGCCTCTGTCATACCTGACTTTGTATTTACAGGGAGTATACAGCCAGCAGGAGGCCATGGACCAGGACGGCAGTGATCTGTAGTAGTCAGCTTCTGTCATACCTGACTTTGTATTTACAGGGAGTATACAGCCAGCAGGAGGCCATGGACCAGGACGGCAGTGATCTGTTGTAGTCAGCCTCTGTCATACCTGACTTTGTATTTACAGGGTGTATACAGCCAGCAGGAGGCCATGGACCAGGACAGCAGTGATCTGTAGTAGTCAGCCTCTGTCATACCTGACTTTGTATTTACAGGGAGTATACAGCCAGCAGGAGGCCATGGACCAGGACAGCAGTGATCTGTAGTAGTCAGCTTCTGTCATACCTGACTTTGTATTTACAGGGAGTACAGCCAGCAGGAGGCCATGGACCAGGACAGCAGTGATCTGTAGTAGTCAGCTTCTGTCATACCTGACTTTGTATTTACAGGGAGTATACAGCCAGCAGGAGGCCATGGACCAGGACAGCAGTGATCTGTAGTAGTCAGCCTCTGTCATACCTGACTTTGTATTTACAGGGAGTATACAGCCAGCAGGAGGCCATGGACCAGGACAGCAGTGATCTGTAGAAGTCAGCTTCTGTCATACCTGACTTTGTATTTACAGGGTGTATACAGCCAGCAGGAGGCCATGGGCCAGGACAGCAGTGATCTGTAGTAGTCAGCCTCTGTCATACCTGACTTTGTATTTACAGGGAGTATACAGCCAGCAGGAGGCCATGGACCAGGACAGCAGTGATCTGTAGTAGTCAGCCTCTGTCATACCTGACTTTGTATTTACAGGGAGTATACAGCCAGCAGGAGGCCATGGACCAGGACAGCAGTGATCTGTAGAAGTCAGCTTCTGTCATACCTGACTTTGTATTTACAGGGAGTATACAGCCAGCAGGAGGCCATGGGCCAGGACAGCAGTGATCTGTAGTAGTCAGCCTCTGTCATACCTGACTTTGTATTTACAGGGAGTATACAGCCAGCAGGAGGCCATGGACCAGGACAGCAGTGATCTGTAGTAGTCAGCTTCTGTCATACCTGACTTTGTATTTACAGGGTGTGTACTGCCAGCAGGAGGCCATGGACCTGAAAGCAGTGATCTGTAGTAGTCAGCCTCTGTCATACCTGACTTTGTATTTACAGGGAGTATACAGCCAGCAGGAGGCCATGGACCAGGACAGCAGTGATCTGTAGTAGTCAGCTTCTGTCATACCTGACTTTGTATTTACAGGGAGTATACAGCCAGCAGGAGGCCATGGACCAGGACAGCAGTGATCTGTAGTAGTCAGCATCTGTCATACCTGACTTTGTATTTACAGGGTGTATACAGCCAGCAGGAGGCCATGGACCAGGACAGCAGTGATCTGTAGTAGTCAGCCTCTGTCATACCTGACTTTGTATTTACAGGGTGTGTACAGCCAGCAGGAGGCCATGGACCAGGACAGCAGTGATCTGTAGTAGTCAGCATCTGTCATACCTGACTTTGTATTTACAGGGAGTATACAGCCAGCAGGAGGCCATGGACCAGGACAGCAGTGATCTGTAGTAGTCAGCCTCTGTCATACCTGACTTTGTATTTACAGGGAGTATACAGCCAGCATCAGGCCATGGACCAGGACAGCAGTGATCTGTAGTAGTCAGCTTCTGTCATACCTGACTTTGTATTTACAGGGAGTATACAGCCAGCAGGAGGCCATGGACCAGGACAGCAGTGATCTGTAGTAGTCAGCCTCTGTCATACCTGACTTTGTATTTACAGGGAGTATACAGCCAGCAGGAGGCCATGGACCAGGACAGCAGTGATCTGTAGAAGTCAGCTTCTGTCATACCTGACTTTGTATTTACAGGGTGTATACAGCCAGCAGGAGGCCATGGACCAGGACAGCAGTGATCTGTAGTAGTCAGCCTCTGTCATACCTGACTTTGTATTTACAGGGAGTATACAGCCAGCAGGAGGCCATGGGCCAGGACAGCAGTGATCTGTAGTAGTCAGCCTCTGTCATACCTGACTTTGTATTTACAGGGAGTATACAGCCAGCAGGAGGCCATGGACCAGGACAGCAGTGATCTGTAGTAGTCAGCTTCTGTCATACCTGACTTTGTATTTACAGGGTGTGTACTGCCAGCAGGAGGCCATGGACCTGAAAGCAGTGATCTGTAGTAGTCAGCCTCTGTCATACCTGACTTTGTATTTACAGGGAGTATACAGCCAGCAGGAGGCCATGGACCAGGACAGCAGTGATCTGTAGTAGTCAGCTTCTGTCATACCTGACTTTGTATTTACAGGGAGTATACAGCCAGCAGGAGGCCATGGACCAGGACAGCAGTGATCTGTAGTAGTCAGCTTCTGTCATACCTGACTTTGTATTTACAGGGAGTATACAGCCAGCAGGAGGCCATGGACCAGGACAGCAGTGATCTGTAGTAGTCAGCATCTGTCATACCTGACTTTGTATTTACAGGGTGTATACAGCCAGCAGGAGGCCATGGACCAGGACAGCAGTGATCTGTAGTAGTCAGCCTCTGTCATACCTGACTTTGTATTTACAGGGTGTGTACAGCCAGCAGGAGGCCATGGACCAGGACAGCAGTGATCTGTAGTAGTCAGCATCTGTCATACCTGACTTTGTATTTACAGGGAGTATACAGCCAGCAGGAGGCCATGGACCAGGACAGCAGTGATCTGTAGTAGTCAGCCTCTGTCATACCTGACTTTGTATTTACAGGGAGTATACAGCCAGCATCAGGCCATGGACCAGGACAGCAGTGATCTGTAGTAGTCAGCTTCTGTCATACCTGACTTTGTATTTACAGGGAGTATACAGCCAGCAGGAGGCCATGGACCAGGACAGCAGTGATCTGTAGTAGTCAGCATCTGTCATACCTGACTTTGTATTTACAGGGTGTATACAGCCAGCAGGAGGCCATGGACCAGGACAGCAGTGATCTGTAGTAGTCAGCCTCTGTCATACCTGACTTTGTATTTACAGGGTGTGTACAGCCAGCAGGAGGCCATGGACCAGGACAGCAGTGATCTGTAGTAGTCAGCATCTGTCATACCTGACTTTGTATTTACAGGGAGTATACAGCCAGCAGGAGGCCATGGACCAGGACAGCAGTGATCTGTAGTAGTCAGCCTCTGTCATACCTGACTTTGTATTTACAGGGAGTATACAGCCAGCATCAGGCCATGGACCAGGACAGCAGTGATCTGTAGTAGTCAGCTTCTGTCATACCTGACTTTGTATTTACAGGGTGTGTACAGCCAGCAGGAGGCCATGGACCAGGACAGCAGTGATCTGTAGTAGTCAGCCTCTGTCATACCTGACTTTGTATTTACAGGGAGTATACAGCCAGCAGGAGGCCATGGACCAGGACAGCAGTGATCTGAGTCAGCACCTCAGTGACACCCAGCAGTCCTACACCCAGTCACTGGAGGACATGGAGCAGGTAGGACCTTGCATAACACTCAGTAAGACAGTGGTCTTAATTCACAAGTGTCTTATGAGTCAGGTTAGTTATAACTAATTTTGATGCTTTTGGTTCACCCAAGGGTGGTCTCAATAGACAGGTGGTCTCAATAGATAGGTGGTCTTTTAGCCCAAGTGGTCATGTCTTACTACTGAGCTGCTACCTTTGGACGCAAGATTGGAATCTGACTGTGACAGGTGTTGACTAATGCCAGACTTGAACTCAGATTCTTTAATGTGAAGATTACCAGATACTCATGCTGTCTGGTATCAGGGTTGCTTCTGTCTAATTGGGGACAGGGATGGTTTCAGAACTTGGAGATTGTAGATGGCAGGGTTTCTGATAAGCACTGCTGGTCTCTCAGGGAAGAACCATTTGTGAACAAGTGTGCTTTGCAAAATTTTCCCAGTTCTGAAAGTAAGGTGGCACACCCTAGTGCCATTTGCCCCTCTGACATTAGAAAGTCTGTTGAGATATCAGGGTGCTATGCTTAGTAATGATGAGAACTGCATAATAAAGCTCAATGTGGCTGCAAATCGTTCATTTTTGACAATGACTCATGACCTACAGGTACAGTGTCACTTAAAATAAACCAGACCAATTGTTAGAAATGTGTGTTTTTTCAAACAACACCTGAACATGCATAAGAAAAAATACATTCTAAATTAGCCTATTGGTGAATCACCCTGCATGTTTGAGCGATTTCTGACTGCATGGATACAAGCATGTCTTGCACAGGTCATTGGATGATAGCCAACTTTTAATCAACTCAGGAAATGACTTGTTACTATAGAGAATGATTTACACTTTAGTTTGTGAGCTCACATGTATTATTTTGTGTTAAATCCTCACTGGTAGCCTTATGTTAAGGAAACTGGCGGTTTATCATGATATTGCTGCAATAGGATGGATGACTGTAGCAGTGGATTACCCTGTATGACATGCGTCATTAATAAAGTAGACTTTATCGGTCTAGTATGAATGCCTTCAGAGTTATGTATTCACAGCTAGGCACATTAGGCTAGGGTGTGAGACATGCACATATGATACTTAAGGTAGATAAGTTACATAAGAAATAGAGGTGTTTCCCGTCATACCAAAAATATTATTACCTCAGAGTATATTGATGTTCTTTGTTTCATAAAAATCATGTTAACTTTAAAAAATGATTTTCTTGATCAGAGAAGAATACTGATAACTTAATGATAGATTTTCTACTCCACAGGTGCGAAGTAATTGTGAATCAACAGGAAGCAGCCCACTTGGAGCTCTCTACAAAGTTCATCTGACTGAATCCTGTCAAGATATTCCTATGAAATATCACCTTTCCCCCCCCCTAAGAGGTAACATGGCAGTCCACGGGTCCAATCAAACCTCAGCATACTAGTCAAAGAACGAGAAAAACTTCACATGAAGCAGACACGCAACAGATCCAGCCGAGGATGAGTGTGGTATTCAGGGTCATATCCTTGGGCTTCACGGTCATATTTAGGGGCTCCTGTGTTTTGTCAAAACAACCGAAATCATATCGATGGGCTTTAAGGTCATAACAAAGGACTCTTGCATTCACTTTAAGATGCCATCCAGGGGCTTCAGCATTTCACGAAGGTCACGTCAAGGTCACATCTAGGGCCTGTGTTAATACCAGGGCACTGTAATATCGAGTCCAGAGTGTCACGAAGGTCACGTCAAGGTCACATCTAGGGCCTGTGTTAATACCAGGGCACTGTAATATCGAGTCCAGAGTGTCTCATCAGAGACATTAAGTTCTTAAACATTTGTATAAATCACGGTCACAGTATTTTTCCTTGGCATGTATATCAAGCGCCTAATGCTGCATAAATGTTTCTGTTTATGGAAAGAAGAAATGTTCTTTAAATAAATTACTCGTTACCATTTAGCTGCAATCACAAAATCACACATGGATATATTCATCAGGCAGTAATCATGTAATAGTTTTCAGTAAAGCAGACTTTCAGTCATGCTATAATTAAGATATAGGTCTGTGTTAAATGTTCTTTTATCAGTTAACAGGGCACAAATCATAAATGTTAGCACCAGGAAGTTCTTAATTGACATCCACATGTATTAAATCTCATTGGAAACACTATTTTAGTTCAGGATGGTCTATATTCAACAGAAGAGCAAATTATGGTGCTGTTTGGGTAAAATCTGTGTATATCCAGTTAATATCCAAAGTTTTCATAAATGTGTGTTCTCACATACATGTATATTATCATGTATACTCATGTGTACTCACATTCACCATACAAATATGGATCTTAACAATTGAAAAAACAGAGTGATTGCTGCCTGCTAATGCCTGACATATCAGAAGTTTATGTTAAAGATAAGGGAAACCCCTCAACCCACAATATAAGTTATGCTGTTACTGTCTGTGTATTAATGTATGTCTGAGTTGACATTTATTGAGTCTAACAAGATTTATGGAGTGTAACAAGCCAACATTTATTTAGTGTTATGAGGCAGTTCAACATGTACAGTTAAGAATTGATTCCAAAAAAGCTCGCAATCAATTATTCAAAATGTATGGCAGCTGAACATTGATAAATAATTGTTTTATTTTTTTATGAAAAATATTTGTCAAAACCCATACACATAATTTCAATGACCTCATTGTCAATGGTCTCAATATTTTTGGTTCTGCCTCTCTTATGCATTTCTGTCGGCTAAATGGATGACTTCAAGGCAGAAACTACAAAAATATGCTGGACATATGCCTACAGTAAAACATAAGATAATCAAGAATAAAACTGTCAGGTTTCCAGTCTGATTAATTTAGAATTTTTAGTAAATGTTAAGCACCAGCAGCATACAAATAAAGGTGTGCTTTAGTCCTTTTCTGTGTGATCATTGTTCACATTAGTTTCAATATGTTAGTCTAACACATAATTTTAACACAGTTACTGATATAGTTTGATGAGCTGTTTGACAATCATGTATTGATACAAGTGATGAACTTGGCCATTCCAGGTGTAATCTGCCAAAAATTATCAACCATGACTTAACATATTCTGTGAAGTAGCTTTTTTACCTCCCCCAAGTGTCTGAGCAATTATTCCTAGTTGCTGTTGGTTGGTTTGTATGTCTGCAATGTTACACAAGAAGCTATGTTCAGATATTGATTAAATTTTTGGAAGGTTTTGGTAACACTCAAGGATTAGTTAATCAAATTTGGACATACAAATATCATGTTAATGAATATATATATATTTATAAAATATATACAGATAAACAGATATTTATATATATCATTTTAATAAATAAATATATATATATATATATATATATATATATATATATATATATATATATATATATATACACACACAGATAAACAGATTTAACAAGGCAGGGCAAGAATCAGTACTAGAGAGCACATTTAGTACGCAAGGCAACTTAGGCATTAAGTAATTTTTGTATTAATTCAATTAATAATCCATAGAGGCAAACAATTTTCATTTTAGCTGCAGACATACTCCAATGTTTGAACTTTATGAGATTTCCCTTGTATTTGATTACATAATAAGGCATTGTTTGTATAAATGTTAAATTTCAAATATCATTCATTCAGGCTTGAATTTTACAATTTATGTTTTTTTATTTACTACAGATATTCAACTAAGATATTAAAATGTTTCAACTGGCATCAGAAGCAATGTCTACTACAGTTAGGATGCTTACCAAATATTTGCTTATTTATAATTTAAGCAGCAGTTTAAAAAAATCATTGATATTTGCAGAAAAAATGGACACAGAACAGTTAAAGAATCCATTATTTTCTGGAAGTAATGGTTGTATGGTGACAGGCAAACATCTAAACTTTTGCTGGGTTAAGATAGATGGCGCTCCATGTTCCATCTACTTATATTGTATTAGGCACAGTTGCACACATTACTTGGAGAGGTATATGTGTCTTGGGGGCCGCCATGTTGTAGGTTATTCAGTAATTAAGGTAATCGGGTATATTACATGAACAGCCACAACTACATCTGGGTCCTTTATCATTTTGACCACATATTTAAACAGTGATAAAACATTTATTGCCCTCATGCATTTTGAATATTAGGTTATCCAGGTTATTTATGCCTTAAATTTTTAGTACTTTCCTGACTTTGAAATGGTGAAGTTCTAAGAATATGTGGAAAAAGACATATCTTTTGGACAGCCTTTGGAACATGTCACTTGAATTAGAGGCCTTTATTTTTCTGTAAAACTCTTTATTAGTGATTGATATTGTTTGTTGACTGGTGACACCAAAGGATTTTTTTTGTTGTGGCATTGTCAGAAGTCATGAAAAATGCATATCTTGAGGGATTTAAACTAGTTAAACAGTATTTTTTGTGTGTATCATGAAAACGTGTTGTATGAATGCTTCACATTAAATTTTTAATGGTAGAATGTATTGGATTTTTTTGGCATTTTGTTGATTTTTGTATCATTGTTGCTTTTAATTAATGATTTCCTTTTTAAACTGTGGAAGGTATTGTTATTCTCGCAGAATGATAACGTGTGTTGTTTCATGTTTAGGGAATGTATCATTGTTCTTGCTTTTTAATGATATGTGGTGTAAAATGTCTTTGGATGAATTTATTGTTCCCTGTTATGTTTTGTTATTATGTGATTGCTGCAGATTATTGTGTTTTACAAGGTGGTACTACGGGTCCTAGATGTAAATGCTGTTATGTTTCGATAGTTCTAAAATATTGAGCTTAAATGTCTAGAAGAAAGCTGATATTATGCTGCACTGAGGTAAGATATAACATAGAAGAAATTTTAAATGTTAGTTGCAGAAATATAAGTAATGGATTATCTTTATCTCCGCTTACTAACAGGAATCCTGATGGGTCTTTGTCGACCATCCTTGTGGCCACTTGTGGGGCTTTAATTATAATAATGAGTGGTGTTATGCCATTTAATTGATTACATTGATGATTTCTTTTCTTCTTGATAATCAGTTAAATTGGTTGCATTTTCATATAATTATGTAAGCAAATTTGAAGAAGACATAAGGAAGACCAGATATAAAGGAGTGGTAATTCTTGGGTGATCACAGTCCTCAAAACTATAACAATAGGGTTTATGAAGTCCTCAAATCTATAACAGCAGGGTTTATGAAGTCCTCAAATCTATAACAGCAGGGTTTATGAAGTCCTCAAATCTATAACAGCAGGGTTTATAAAATCCTCAAAACTATAACAGCAGGGTTTATAAAATCCTCAAAACTATAACAGCAGGGTTTATAAAGTCCTCATAACTACAACAGCAGGATTTATAAAATCCTCAAAACTATAACAGCAGGGTATATCAAGTCCTCAAACCTATAACAGCAGGGTTTATAAAATCCTCAAAACTATAACAGCAGGGTTTATAAAGTCCTCAAAACTATAACAGCAGGGTATATCAAGTCCTCAAAACTATAACAGCAGGGTTTATAAAGTCCTCAAAACTATAACAGCAGGGTTTATAAAATCCTCAAAACTATAACAGCAGGGTTTATCAGGTCTTTACATGACCAATGGCATGGACTACTATAACTGTGTTAGTTTTTGTGGTAGGAATCGGTTTTAGAATCATGTTTGATGAGTTAAGGATAGAAAGTGACTGATGATCAGTAATTAATCAGTTATTTCATGTACCATCTATATTACCATAAAATCTGAAATACTGAGTAAATTCAGTCCAACTTGTACACCTCACTGAAAATTTAAGGTAAAGGATAAACTTAGTGCTGTTTGCTTTTTAGTGCCAGTATTTCTTATATCTCTGACAGAATACTTCATGGGGATAACATGACTATTTTGATGTGCATACATCATCGTTTATGATCAGTTATGCAAAAAATGCAATCAATTTAACCAATTTTGAAAGAAAATGACAAATCATCAATATAATCAAATAATTGGTGCACCACAAGTTTGTGTATCAGCACAAGGTTATGGAATTGTGAAATATGAAAGGGTGTCTTTGCTTTCAGAATAGGTAAAGGTCCTTCAAATATTGAAAAAAATAAACAACTAGAACAGGTTTTGAAATAACTGATTGATAAAATATCATCAGATGCTTTTGTCATACCTTCCCTGAACATGGTAAAACATCATGAACATCCAAACACTAACAGACCTAGAGAATTGTAACTTGATAGCCAGATCGGTCCTTGTGAAATCTCCTTGGAGACCTAAAATTTGGTCATGGTCTGCTGTGAAACAATGAATTTCTGCTATTTAAGCTGGCAAGACATGAGGAATCATTACCGTCTGTTTTGGGTTTGTCATTGTCACTTTCTGTCTGAAATCTGTAAAGTTCTCAAACTGACAGGTGGTAATAGTGACACACATCAGCTGTGATTTTAAACTGAGTGTCATGATCTCTGGGTCACTAGATGTGTGCGTCACTGGTTTAGAATTGTAGAATATGTCATTCTTACAGTATTATGCCACATGTTACAGAATGAATGCTGCTTTTGTTATGATTTAAAGTTGTGATTACTGATTATGGGCCACATAATTGCTGATTATGGGCCACATAATTGCTGATTATGGGCCACGTAATTGCTGATTATGAGCCATGTAATTGCTGATTATGGGCCACTTAATTGCTGATTATGGGAGACATATTTGCTGATTATGGGCCACGTACTTGCTGATTATGGGCCACGTAATTGCTGATTATGGGCCATGTAATTGCTAAGTATTGTACTTTGGGTTGTGGAATGAATTCTTCTTGTGTTAAATTTTAGAATTTTGTTAATATACCACATGTTGGTTAATGGCGTGTAAAGTGATGAGTGGTGTTGCCTTAGAAAAGAATAACTGCAGGTGAGAAGAAAATGTGTTTCTAAAGCTGACAGCTGATTCTTGTTCAAATCAGAATTCCATACTAAGAAAGAAAAACTTATTTTTCAGTCCTTTTAATTTTGACAGGTTGAAAGGCACATTAATTACAGGTCTTTTTTATGCTTGACAGATGGTTAAATGTGACATTATGGTCAAAGAACCCTTTTTCAAATAAGCCTTCTTTGGTGTATGTCTGTGTGTGTGTTTGTGATGGTGTGTATGTGTGGAGGGATAATTTTTCTCTAACCAGATACTTATAATTAAGTATTATCATTATATTGAAGATCAGTTAATGGGTGATCTGTTGAAGATTGACAGGCTTTGTATGCATGTCAGAGAATTGACAATCACATCCACAATGACGAACAACTCTGTCATAGATGAGGGTTCTGCACTCAGTGGTCATTAGTTTTGATTCTCTCCACCAGATGGTGGAAGTGCAGCAAAGTAAATGTAATCATCTGCTCAGAGACTTAAAAACTGGGTTCCTTAGCACATGAGCTGGAGTTTACCCAGATTTTATATAATCTAACACTAACACTTCAGATTAAGAGATTATTTGACAAGTATTATGAGGAAGAATGTAAAACCATCTTGGTGTGGATGTAATATTTATATAAAGCCAAGCTGAGATATATCTTAGTTAAGGCCTATTGAACCTTCAGGAAGGATGAATATATATGTTGACCTAGAATAAGTGTTAGACAAAATGACAGCAAAATTTAGCCAGCAAAAATAGTAAAATTTCGCACCGGACAACATTATATACATATGTTTTTATGATAATTCAAGGAATATTTGATAGAGTATAGAGTTAGGTATGGGATCATTTAAATCTACACTGTATGTTTTAATGCTGTGTTTCTTTTGTATGTGACTCATGCATGTTATCTTCTTATGTTGCTTTAAACTGTGGTTTGTTGAATCTGGTGAAAAATGAATTCTGTCCGCGTAATGTTGTCATTCAGTTGCAGAGCTCCATTATAGAAACAGAGAAATTTTGCTTTCCATCATTGGCACCTCCCTAATATGAACACCTCTGTATGAAGGACACCTGAGGTAATCATGTGATAATAGATAGAATTTGACTTCTGTAACATATATATATATATATATATATAACAAATTTTTACTAGTCTTCAGTAAACTGAGAGGTATACTTTGAACCTTGATACAGATAGCTTTAAATATGTGTGCAAGTATTTTCTATATAATCTGACTGTTAAAAGGTGAACTCTCCTGCATAATAGTGCCTGGTATGCCAGTATATTTGTATGATTTACTGAGGTGGTAATAAATACAAAAACAATGAAATTAACATAAGAGGCTTTTAACAGTCTGTGGTGCATTTGTCACTTTTGTATGCTTTGATATGGATAAAAATTGATACTCTGTGTCTTTGTTCAGCTGATCAGCTGAGTATCATGACTAGTGGGTCACTTGTTAGTATTTACAGACATCCTGACATAAAAATCAATCATTTAAACCATTTGATATTTTTACATGCTGTATACCATGCGGTATACAAACTTTCATGTGAGTGTATTTTATCAACATAATTCTGGGGCGAGAAGGCCTGATATAGTGTATACACAGGCTGATATCTGTGTCAGCTATAGTGTATACACAGGCTGATATCTGTGTCCGATACAGCGTAGCCTTATAAATATATAGGTGCCTTGAATGTGGAAGAATGAAAAGTTCAGATATCGCAACTATACCTCAGGCAAACTTTACTGCTAAACATGTATGGTTGAATACATTTTATACAGCCATGTGTTTATGTGACAGTTTTGTCTGTTAAAGTGAACAGACCTTATCAGACTGACTGCAACTGCTTGTCACAAGGTCACACTTTCAGCCTGAAAAGTTGGTCCCATGTGTGTTCGTGTGATTTGCATCCCCCTTATCTTTAAGTGTTCTCTTCTGTTGCTGGTTCTGTGTAAACTGACAGATCATTCGGCATTACCTGTCATCCTTATGGTGTCCCTGACAGCAGTTTGCCTTCCACACATTGATATATATTTTCCAGAGATGCTTTTTTCCAGCCAGGTTTTATGGCAGAGATTTCTCAGTATGTGATGACCCAAAAAATTTAAATGCTGATATTTCAAACTAATTACAGAGCAATTAAATATTGTCAAATGCAAATTTGGAAAAGATATCAAAGGCAAATGATTCCTAGTATCAAGGAATTTGAGTATTTTGCAAAGGTCAGTCATGTTATCACATGATTCATAATGAAACTTAATTTCTTAATTACACTCTGATAAAATTATTGCACTTGCATTTAAAAATCAAATGGTTTCATATGCAAATTGGGAGATAACTGTACCAAATCATTTAAATATGCATTAAGACTTTGTATTATAAACTACTGACTGGTATTAGCAGACAATCTGATCAGCTCTGATGACTTTTAACAGATGAAATGGAAAGTGACTGCATCAAGAGAACTTAGCTGTTACAGTGTAATATCAGCCTTATGCAATGCTACAAAAAGTTTATTTAAACCTGTTGAAATAGAATAGTAGTGGATGAGACCTCTTATATTCTTAATTTTTGATCTGTATGTCCAAGGTTTTTTAGCTCAGCTGACTATAAGTCATCTGAGCTATAGTCGTGGTCCATTGTCCGTCGTCCGTCCGTCCGTCTGTCCGTCCGTCCGTCCGTCCGTCCGTAGATGTGGCACGTTTTGAAACCGTAAGACCTAGGAATCCAAAATTCAGCATAATGTTAGATGTCCCCAAGATCTCCTACCAAGCCGAAAACTGGGTCTTTGCGACTTCGTTCCTTTGAGAAATTAAGGAAAAACCTCAATTTTTTATTAAAATCCTATTTTCACACTTCAGGACTGCCTCATATCAAAACCACTCGTCTGTTTTTCCTCATATTTACCATTAATATTCCCCTATTGAGTTTCTATGTACATGCCAGAAATTAAGTCTGTAAAGTATAAATTCTTTAAGTTGTGGGCCCAAACATATTGGACTTTGTAAAAAATCAGGAAAAATAATAACTCACTTAACATGAAAAATTTTGAAACTAAAGTTTTTTTTTTCAAGTATATAACTATGTTTAATTAAGATTCAATTGTTTACCCAAAATTAGATCTGAATTTTGTAAATTTTTTAAGTTATTAGCATAAAAAAAAAATCAGTACCTTAAATTTTGCCCAACTTTGACCATGGCACGTTTTTTTCCTGTAAGCACCATTGATTTAATTTTCACAGCATGTAAACATAAATATTTAGTTTGTCTAAATCTAAAATTTGGAAATAAAAGCTTGAAAATTAAGCTAGTTATTGATTTTTTTTCTGTAGTCACTTGCTTTGATTACAGATGCAGGGTCCCACTCCAGGTCACTGGAAGTCAGCTATGCCAGGGTTTCTGATTTGTTACAGTCACTGGGGGAGATCCCCTGCTGTGACAGGTGTACAGTTATTCTCATATCACCACCCCAATCACCCCCCCCCCCCCCCACAAACCCAACCCACCAAGTGTTATGCGGTAATTGTTATTGTTTTCACTGTATCTCCTTAATTGGAATGCTGTTTCCACTCCAATATGCAAAAACTTTCAAGGTGTAATCCAGAAGATGCAATGTTGTATAATGTAGCATTTTTAAAGAAATCAATTTTCTTTTAAATGAAATTTAACAAATATAAAGGAACCCATCAGTATGCTTAAATTATTATAAAATATGAAGCACATTATGGATAAATAAAGACACAATTAAAAAATTGTGAAATCTAAATTAATTTTTTTTTTTAGATATTTATTGTTTTGCAGATTTAAAAGATATATTTTTGTGGTAAAAAATAAATAAACATTTGTATGCATGATGTGGTGTTATCTGACAAGAATGAGATTTATGATGATACAATTGAGAATTATGAATAAACTTTTATATTCAGATATATATGTTAAATTGGAAATGTATAGAAATATAAACTTAAATTAGAAAATAATTGATGTGATAAAAAAATCAGGATTTAATACAAACATTTCTTCATTATTTTCCTGCCTCAGCAGAATTTGAGATCAGGCTTTGTTTGCCCTGTTTTATGTTGTTAATTAGCTATATTTCAACTGTATACATTTCATAAATAAAATACATATATATTCAATAATATATATTATACAAAAAAATAGATTCAATTGAACAAATGTGTAAACTATTGAAATGTCAACAGTTAATCGAAAAACCAACTTATGATCATGGTAATAGTACAGATCATTTGTTCACAAACTGCTCACATGCTTTAGTTTCAACATTAGGAAACACATGGTCAGGTCACAAAATATTTTTTGCAACAATTTCTTGCTCATCAATGCAAACCAATCATATAAACCAACCATGGCCTTTATTACCTCTTCCTCTTACACTTTATCTCCATTAGATATTATTTTAGATTTTCACCTTCAAGGTTAACGTCAGCTAAGCACAGTGACCCATAGGTCCCTTGTTTGTGTTTGGCAGGGAGTCATAATGTACTGGGTGAATCTGTTCACCTGGGCTGCGTGTACATAGTTAATCATGTAATATTTGTATTAAAGATTTAGTCCCCACTTTTGGTATACCTCATATTTTTGTCAGGTACTCTAATATATCTTTATTCTTGGAAAGAAAATCACCTCATTGCATGCTGAGTAAGAATTTGTCATATTGTCAGTTTAGTATACTGATGGGACCATAGATTTAGTGTGAAGTAATAGTATCCCTTGTTTTAGAATATTTCTTCAGACATCAAATATTTCTTAAATATGGATATCCTAAGGACCTGCACAAGTGGTTCATATTTAACAGGTGTTCTGCGTGATAGGTCTCAGTGATGATAGTTTCAGCTGTATGTGGGAGAAAAGACCTAAACGTGTGGTTCATATTTAACAGGTGTACCTCTTAGGCAGGTCTGTGTGATGACAGTTTAAGCTATATGTGGTAGTCAGGTCCTGAGATGAATTGTCCAAAATTTCATATTTCCAATGTCAAAGTTTAAGATGAAATTTGGTATATAAAAAAGTGCTATTGTAACATTTCAGTAAAACCACTTCTGCATCTCCGCACCATCTGGTGTTCAGTTACTGAACCACGTGTGATTGAGACCTCTTTACTTGATAATTCTTTTTCATATCCTCATACAGTAGAATAGATTGGGAATATGGATACAGGTATTTCCTCAGCAATGAAATAACAAGTATGGTTCAAGATAGGATTTATTTAAAAAATTTTAGATGGAGCTCAGAAGTTGAATTAAAAAAAAAACATGTATTATTATTCTGAGCTTTCCCAATGAACATCTTGTGTCCTAAAATGTAAAAAAATAATAAACAAAATACATTTGTATATAAAGTTGTGAATATTATACGTATATACATAAATAGAATACAGAAAACAGTGCATGTATAAGAAGTCAATAAATGTGTAGATGACAAATTGCTCAATACAGAGGGCTTATAGCAGTTTATATTGTTTCTGTGGTACATGTGCCATTGCTCAAGTGGTATTGCCAAACATTGACTGGGTAATGAAGCAAGTGCAGCTATACAAACAGACGGCCTTAATCATGAGGCACCCGTGTTCATTCTGTGTGGCATGTGGTTTGTATATTAATGTTCATATACAAATAAAGTTGTTAATGAGCTGAAAGTAACTTCGTTTAGAATATATTATGTGTTTGTGCTGTTTTCTTTGGGCTTATGTTGATGTCGTTGCAGTAATTACTCATGAGCAGGCATAACAATTTCATGGGCTTAAAGTTTCCTCATTATTGTCTCACAGACATTACGTGTAGACCATGACATGACATCAGTATATCAGATTGTCTGGACGTTTCTAACGACCACTTATCGTTCACAAAAACACCAATAACACGTCAAGACCTCAGCATAATTTACAAAAGCCCCTCACAAACCTATGCAAAGTCCGAAAATATAATTTCATGATGTTCTGCTTGAAATCCATCGTTAAACTTACGCTAAAATGCCTGATGGCCTGCGATAACCACTTGCACGCAGTTCGCATCATTACACTGTGGGCAAGCATCTTGGACGGCCAAAAAGTGCAGTCTGTTAAATGTGTTCCACTTTCAAACATATTAACTGGTTGATCAGATATGCGTGCTTTGGGTACACGTTGGTGTAAATAGCTTTAAACATAAACAATAATGTATAGAAGTTTCATAATTTTTAGCTCGGCTGACTGCAAGTCATCTGAGCTATAGCTATCACTCTTTGTCCGTCGTCCGTCCGTTAACAAGGCACAAATCGTAACCACTGGACCTGGAATCTTCTAACTTTAGATCCAGAGAGGTCCATGAAAAAACTCCTCGGAAACCTGGAATCAGGTCTCTGTTACCCATATTCTATAAGCTATGGGGCTCCGAAGTACCCCCCAGAATAATGAAAAATTTGATATAAAAGCTCAAGTATCTGAACAACTAATGTATTGATTACCATGATTCTCTGGATGGATATTGATCATGGGGTGATTCATCAGTTTCTGCAGACTGGTGGCGCCACCTGTATTTTTACGATTTTGTAGCTCAGCTGACTATAAGTCATCTGAGCTATAGTCGTGGTCCTTTGTCCGTCGTCCGTCCGGCCATCCGTCCGTTAACAGGGCACGTTTTAAAACCGTTGGACCTACGAATCCAAAATTCTACATACCATAAGATGTCCCCAAAATCTCCTACCATACCGAAAATTGGGTCATTAGGACTTCGTTCCTTCAAGATATTAAGGTAAAACCTCCGTTTTCCATAAAAAAAGCCATTGTTACACTTCAAGGCTGCCAAATATCAAAACCACTGATCTGTTTTTGATTATATTTAGTATTCATACTCTTCCATACATTTTCTGTGCACATACCAAAAATTAAGTCAGCATTGGGTATTATTTTGAAGTTATGGGCCCAAATATAATGCAATTTTTAAAAAAAATCAGGAAATATATTTACTCACCTAACATGAGAATTGCTGAACCTAGAGACTTTTTTTCAGGAATATAACTTTATTTAATCAAGATTCAATTGTTTACCCAAAATTAGATCTGAATTTTGCAAATTTTTTAAGTTATTAGCATAAATAAAAAATCAATACCTTAAATTTTGTCCAAATTTGGCAGTGGCACATTTTTTCCCTGTAAGCACTGTTGATTTAATTTTCACAGCATATATACAAAAGGATTTAATCTTTTTAAAATCTGAAATTTCAAAGGAATTGTTTGAAAAGAATAGCTTTTATTCAAGTTTTCATACACCATGTCAAGTGTTGTTTACATCTAGCCCACCTAGTAGTACAGCCTTCACTTGCATTATGTAACCCACCCCAGGCAGCTTGGCTTGGCTCAGCTAGGCCACTACTAGCAGGCTTCCCCTCTGCCCTGCACTCCCCCCCCCCCCCCAGCTGGTGCATAAACTAGATGAATGTTATAATTTTCTGTATTTTATTTTATTCTTGGCTATGCTAAATTTTAGATTTTGTATTGTACCACCAGGGTTACAATGATTAAAGTGCACATTTAATTGTGTCCACAAAGTGATGTATTGCTATGAAAGTGTGGATGTTCATCAGATAAGTAATGCTTCACTTCACAAGAGTAAAACTTCTCAAGGTGTGAAATTGACTATTAATTCCAGTTATTAATTATAGCTGAGATTGTAATTAGCATAATGATATTGTTTGTCCCTCATTCAACCAGCAGTGTGTATACTTCATTTGAAAAGATGTTTTTATTTTATCAAATTTACTTAATCTTTTATTTTATTTCAGCGAATAAAATTAAGCATGTACTAAAAACTCCAATGTGCAAAACTTTTTAACAGGGAATCAAGGAATAATTTTGTAGATGCCATGTTGTGGCATTATTTTCTTTTAAATTCAGTTTAATCATCTGATTTAAAAATAATAAAATATATGTGTATGCATAATATGACCCAATATGAGCTGCAATATGGGTATATAATGATTGCAACTTAGAATTCTAATATTTTAACTTCTATTTTCAGTTTTTTTATTACAAATTTATAACACTTGTAAATAAAAAAATGAATCAGATAAAAACTATTAATGGAAAAAGTGGGTATGCTAAAAAATAGGCTTATTTATAAACTTAAATGCATTATTCCCTTGAAAATGAAATAAAGGTATTTGTCTATTCTGTCCACTCGCCTGTCCATCTGTAAATTTTTCATATGCATCACAGTATCTCAAAACTTTTACTGTTTTTCTTCATGACAGTCTTGTCAGAGTATTAGTTTGCAATCATATATTTAGAACTTTACTATAACCAAGTAGGAGGGCCCCTTTCCTCTTAGCTTCTCATATGCTTTTATAAATGAAAAACATTACAATAGAATATTTTTCATATTTTGCATTTGCAAAAATTTCAAACTTAAGCTGGGCGCCGTGACCCATGGGACCTTTGTTGATATTCTGGATTCTCAACATCATTGTTTGGCTAAAACTGAATAAATACCAGACATGGTGCGAATACTTTGCAAATGTATTTGAATACGAATATGAATATGTACTCCATTATAAAATTTCTTGCATAAGAATGGAAATTCTGGTAAAAATGAAAGTATTTGAATACCAGTGCAAATACTTTCAAAACGTATTCATGAATGCATTCATGAATATATTCTATAATATTATTTTAATAATCATTTCAGTTATATTTTATTAAAACAATCATATGATTCTCTTATTATTTTTAATAAAAATTCTATTTAGCACAATATTTGTTATTAAATTTTAATAAATAGTTAAACTCTTCTTATATGTGCTGCATATCAGTTATATGGCCAAGTCAAAGTCTGTATGACTATAGCACTCCATTTGTTAATAAAATAAACGAAATCAGTCTCTTCCCTGTCTCCAAAGAAACTATCAAAATCATACATAAGCTAAACACCAACAACTCATAAAACAGCTTATATTTATTTCCACACAAAACCAGCATGTGTCTCATTTCAAAATCATATTTTTTTATCATATATAACAGCTGAGCGCTGTGACCCATGGGTCCCTTGTTTTCTCTATTTTTGAGACCTCAAAAGATGCCGTCATCTGTTAACAGGGCACAAATTGTAAACGCTGGACCTGGAATCTTCTCACTTTACATCCAAAGAGGTCCATGAAAAGTCTCCTTGAAAACCTTGAATTAGATCTCTGTTACCCATAATCTTCAAGCTTTGGGGCGCCGAAGTACCCCCCCCCCCCCCCCCGAATAATGAAAATTTGATACCAAAGCTCAAGTATCTGAACAACTAATACATTGATCACCATGATTCCATGGATATTGATCATGGGGTGTTACATCAGTTTTTAGCTCAGCTGACTGTTAATCATCTGAGCTATAGTGATCACTCTTTGTCTGTCGTCCGTCTGTCTAGCTGTCCGTCTGTCCGTTGGTCTGTCCGTTAACCTGGCAAAAATCGTAACCGCTGGACCTAGAATCTTGTAACTTAATATTCTGAGAGGTCTATGAAAAATCTCCTTGGAAACCAAAAATTAGGTCTCTGTTACCCATATCCTTTGAGCTATGAGGCCCCAAAATACCCCCAGAATGGTCAAAAATTTCATACAAAAGCTGAAGTATATGAACTACTACAACACTGATGGTCATGATTTTTGGCATACATATTGATCAAGAGGTGTTCCATCAGTGTCTGCAGACTGGTGGCGCCACATGTATTTTTTTCAAATTTTTACAATTTTTTTCTCTATTTTTGAGACCTTTAAGGATGTAGTTATCTGTCAACAGGGTGCAAATCATAACGACTGGACACACAGGAAGACCAATGAAGTCTCCATGGAAACCTGAAATTAGGTCTCTGTTACCCATATCCTTTGAGCTATGGCATTCCATAGTACAGCTCAGAATAATGGAAAATTTCATACAAAAGCTGAAGTATATGAACAACTAATGCAGAGATCATCATAATTGTTTGCATGGATATTGATCATAGAGTGTTTCATCAGTTTCTGCAGACTGGTGGCACCACCTGTATTTGTTCGGGCTTTTCTACAAATTTTTTTCTCTATTTTTGAGACCTTTAAAGATATGAACATCTTTTAACAGGGCACTAATCATAACAACTGGACCTAGAATCTTCATTCTTGACTCACAGGGAGACCCATGAAAAGTCTCCATGGATACCTGAAATTAGGTCTCTGTTACCCATATCCTTTAAGCTGTATGGTTTCAAAGTACCCCCCAAAATAATAAAAAATTTTATACAAAAGCTCAAGTATCTGAACAACTAATTCAGAGATCACCATGATTCTTTGCATGGATATTGATTATGGAGTGTTTCATCAGTTTCTGCAGACTGGCGGTGCCACCTATATTTTAATTCAATTTTCCGATTTTTTTCTCTATTTTTGAGATCTTTAAGGTTGCTGTCATCTGTTAACGTGGCACAAATTGTAACAACTGGACCTAGAATCTTAATTCATGTCATGCAAGGAGGCCATTGAAAAGTGTCTGTGGAAACCTGAAATTAGGTCTCTGTTACCCATATCCTTCAAGCTATAGGACTCGGAAGTATCCCTCAGAGTAATGAAAAATTTGATACAAAAGCTGAAGTATCTAAATAACTAATGCAGCGATTACCATGATTCTTTGCATCGATATTGACCATTAAGTGTTTTTAATAGTTTCTGCAGATTGGTGGAGCAACCTGTATTTTTTAAAAATTTACGCATATTTTTCTCTATTTTGACATATATAAATACAGACACAATCTTGGCCTGTTGGTTGATCTGTTTGATGTTTCAGTTGAATGGGTATATACTACCATTCAGATGATAAAATTTCCTTTTGCGAATCTCTTCCCAGTCAGCTGAGCGTTGGCACTGAAAACACTATAATAATCTTACCCTACCAATATTGTAATAAAAACGATAAGTGGGGGAAAAACGGCCAATATCTAGAGAATGGATCCAAAATCTAACAGGCGATATGTCATTAGAGAATAGGCTTTCTTCTTTAATGACAGCCATTTGGGTTCCTCATTAGTACAACAGATGCAGTCATATTGGAAATCCAGTGCATTTAATATTTGTGTGTTCACGTAAACATTCACGTCACAAGAAGTCAACATTTATGTTGTATAAGTTAATTTGACATGAATTAAATAATAATCTTTTAAACTTCATTTTTTACAATATTGGCCTTTTTGCCCCTTTTAACCCCTACCACGCTGATTACAGCTAAGGTAAGTCTAAAGTTATTACCATGTTACCCATTTATAATTACTGTATTGGCCAATGGCCATTATTACAACATTGGCCTGTTTTACTAAAATAATTGGCCGTTTTACTACAATATTAGCCATAATTACAATATGGGACGTCAATCACAATTGATCCGAAGCAACATTTTTTTTAAGGGGTTTCAGACAAAATTTTGCAGCCTGGACCCCCCCCCCCCCTTTTCGGGAACTCGGGACCTGTCCGTCGTAAGGCGTCTGTACGTTAACCCATACTATCTTGAAAACGGCAAGAGTTAGCATCACGAAATTTTATGCAAAAAATTAGTCATCTAAAAAACACTATCGGATTTTGCTTATTTTTTGGCTAACTGCATTTTCTTGATTTTATAGGGAAAAAGCTAAAATAGCTTTAAAAATCTTCTTCAGCCAAATTGTCCAATATTTCACAGAAATGATCCCTGGAACAATCTCTCTCAAATTTGTTCGAATTGTTTAAACATTGGTGATTTTTGGCCGAGATACAGCTAGTTGAACTTAGTCATCTGTCCATAAAAACAATACTAAAATTACAATCTTAGAAACGGCTGGAGCTATCATCGCAAAATTTTAAGCCAATGATGGTCACATGAGTCATAGCTGAAATTGAGGTATTGGTGGCGCCACCTGTATCGGCCTTTTTTGTACGGGGGTCATCAGTGCCCGTATAATACTGAAAGCTACAAAAAACTTCTCTGAAACCATATGACCATATTTACAAGAATAATCCCCTGAATAATTGTTATAATAATTGTCTTTTATGGATCCAAAGAATGAATTTCGGCTGAATTATAAAGATTGAATTGAGTCAATTTACCATATATATTTGCAGTGTGAAGCAGATACATCTACCCTGGAACCAGTTTATCAGCATCCGTTACATCATGCCTCCAGACATTTAGATTTCAGGTTATCTTTGGTTAATATTGACAAGAATGTTTTTTAAAAACTTTTAAAAAATGTAGCTTTATGATTTTAGATATTCCTCATGCCAGGCAATGTTTACAATCACAGGTATACGTTAACCCATACGATTTCGAAAACGGCTGGAGCTAGCATCATGAAATTTAATGCAAAAAATTAGCCATCTGAAAAAATCTGCATTTTTCTCAGATTTGATAGAGAAAAAGCTAAAAAAAAACTTTAAAAATCTTCTCCTCCTAAACGGTCAGGCCTATTTGTTCAATATTTCACAGAAATAATCTTTTATACCATTTCTCTCAAGTTCGTTCAAATGGTTCAAGTTCGGTGAATTTTGGCCGAATTACCCGAAGTTGAACCTAGTCATCTGTCCAAAGAAGCATACTACAATGACAATCTCAGAAACGGCCAGAGCAATCATCACCAAATTTTATGCCAGTGTTGGTCACATGAGTCATATATGAAATTCAGGTATTGGTTGCGCCATCTGCATTGATCTTTTTTTGTACTGGGGTCATTGGTCATCTGTACATTAACCAATAATTTCTCAGGAATAGCAGGAGCTACCTTCCCCAGATTTTATGCAATAATCTGTCACATATCAAATTTTGAGGGATTCAGCTTATTGTTTTTGTTATCTGCATTTACTTAGATTTTATGGGGAAAAAGCTTAAAAACCTTTAAAAGTCTTCTTGTAAATGGTCCAGCCAAATTTTTCAACATTTTACAGAAATGATCCCAGAGGCAAGCCCTCTCAAGTTTGTTCAAATGGTTTGCATTTGATGAATTTTAGTGGAGTTAAACGAATTTGAACAGTCATTTGGCCAAGTAAGCATACTGACATAGTTATCTCAGAAATGACAGAAGCTAGCATTACCAAGTATTGTGCAAATGTTGGTCACATGACTCATATTTGAAGTTGCAGATTTTTTGGTGCCACCTACATTGAACTGTTTTTTTTATGGGCAAAACCTCACAATTTTAGCATCTTTCAGCTTAAAATGTTTATGATGAAACTTTCAAGTTGAATCGTTCAATTTTTCAAAAGAATTATCCTAGGACATGGTTCTTTCAATCATATCAGAAAAGCTTAAGTTGGTCTTATGGCCATTATTATATCTAACTCAAACTGAGGACTGCAAAACTGTTCTTCTACAAAATTATTGTTTCAATTATAACTTCTGTGATATGGCACAAATATTATTCTTAGGTGGCCTTTATTCAAGTTTACTTGAATGATTTTTGGCAGAATTATTGGACCTTTAACAATGAAAGAACTGCATCTTTTATTTTTCTAGATATTTTGATAAAAAGTTTATGAATATTTCAGCTTGAAAATAAAAGCATTTTAGCCAAAGTCTTTAAGTATGTGTAAACAGATATGCCTACAGGCCAAGATTGTGTCTGTATATTTAAATAGGCTAAGAAACTGCCAACTGTTTCAGATTTGGCAATAGATCAAGGGTTCATTCAGTGCAGCCAGATATAGGTCAAGAGTTCAATCAGTGCAGCCAAGCACAAGGCATGTGATCCCCTCATGGGTGACATATGAACACCTCATGGGCACCATGTGATCACCTCATGGGTGTCATGCCCCTCAGGGCTGCATGTGGAGCCAATGTATTTATAGCTTTGGCAGACTGCCAACTGTATCCAATTAGGCAACAGGTCAAGAGTTCATTCAGTGCAGCCAGGTACAGGTCAAAAGTTCACTTAGTCTAGCCAGGTGCAGGTCATGAGTTCTCTCAGTGCAGTAGCCTGAGCCGACAAATTTGTCACAGTTCATTCGGGGCAACTGCCTTTCTCACCTAAGCGTGGTCAGCCCCATGCATCAGACTCAAGGTAAGTTTGATGTATTAGCCTGATATTTTGACCTGTCTATGTGTCTTTGATGGCTTTTTCGTTCACAAGACAGGTGTCACCACCTAAAATGACTTTTGCACAGTGTGTGACTTTTGTGCCTGCTTATTTCCATAGAGGAATTAGATATATCATCCTGAAATAGGGCATATTTATACTTATCGAATAGCTTTGTCATATACAAGACTGACGGTGCCACCTACAATAATTTTTGCACAGTGTGTGTCCCTGCTTATTTATCAGGAATGGTTTGATATATCAGTCTGAACTTGGGCATATGTATATATCTCTGATAGCTTTGTTGTATACAAGACTGGTGGTGCCGGCTGCAATCGTTTTTAGCTCAGCTGACTGATAGTCAGTATAGGAAGTATAGGAATGGTGCTTTGTCCGTCGTCCGTCCGGTCGTCCGTTAGCAGGGCACAAATCGCAACAGCTGGTCCTAGAAACTTCAAAGTGAATATCCAGGGAGGTCAGTGAAAATCTGCTTGGAAACCTGCGACCTATATCCTTCGAGCTATTGGGCTTGAAAGTACCCCCCCCCCCCCCAGAAGAGTAAAAAATTTGATACAAAACCTCTAATATCTTGATAATTAATGCATAGTTTGTCATGAATCTTGCCTTGAAAATTGACCATGACTAGTTTTGTCAGTTCCTGAAACGTGGTGGCACCACCTGTATTTTTTTCCTATTTTAACGAATATTTTTCTATTTATTTACTATAAAATGACAACAATCATGTCAGTTTCTCAGCTGTGATTACATCTGGTGTCCCAAAAACTGGTGTGTTTATTGGTCACAAGTGGATGCCCTATACTAATCACCCTGTCTGTCTGTCTGATTGTATGTCTGTTTGTCTGTCAATCCATCCATCCACACAAATTAGTTTCCAGACGATAACTCCAGGTTTGATTGGCACATGGATTTCAAACTTGACTTACACATTGCCCACCACTAAAGCAAGAACCTATATGATTTTGGGGTCATGAGGTCAATGGTCAAGGTCACAGGACTCACTTAATTAAAAAGATTATGGTTGCATTTTAAGCCAAGCTCTTCATCCCAAACTTTCCATCTTGCGCATTTAGCTGACTTGCCAGTATTGGGAGAGCATAAATTAATTTTGAGTCACAAGGTCAAATGTCAAGGTCACAGGGGCCATCTGTTCACAAATTAGTTTCCAGATAATAACTCCAGTTGAGTTTGACATATTGGTTTCAAACTTAACTTATAAATGGCCCACCACTAAAGTAAGAACCATGTCGATTTTGGGGTCCAACGGTCAAAGGTCAAGGTCACAGGGCTCATTTCTTTAAAAGGAATGTGTACGCAATTGAAGCCAAACTTTTCATCACAAACCTTTCATCTTCAAGATATTGCTAACCTGCCACTAGGGGAAGATTCTGTTTGATTTTTGGGTCAAAGGTCAAGGTCACAGGGCCCATCCATTCACAAATTAGTTTATTGGTGATAATTCTGCTTTGGATAGACAGACTGGCTTCAAACTTGATTTAATAATGACCAACCACATTAGTAAATTCATTTTGATTTTCAGGGTCCAGCGATCTAAGTTTAAGGTCACAGAAGCCACATCTTTAAAAAGATTGTGGATGCACTGTAAATCAAACTTTTTATCCTGAACTTTCCAACGTTCACACATGGCTTACTTGCCCAAAGTGAGGAAAACTGTAGAATTTGAGGTTATCTGGTCAGAGGTCAAGGTCACTTTTTAAAAGATTGTTACAATAATCCTAATGCTGAAAGTTCAAGGATATTAAGTTCTAAGATTTATTGGTCACAAGGTCATTGGTTAAGGTCACAAGACTGTCATTCTGAAAAATTTCTTTAAAAGTATCCTTATAGACAAATTCAGCTGAGCATTGAGACCCATGGGTCCCTAGTTGTGTCGTGTGCACCCATGCCAGAATTTCAGCAGTGATGTTTGTGTAATTGTTTCTTATTCAAAATGTTTAGTACCTGCATTGTTCATATACATGAGAAGTAATGGTCAAGCATTGAAACATTATACCTGGTGTATTTCCCAATGCACAGGTTCGCATTAGGTCTGTAGGCCTTGTTTAGGTTTTTCATTAGTCCTCCAAGGTTGGACCTCCTTTTCCTAAATCCTGGATCCGCCCCAGATATCGGCCGGTTATTACAATATGGGTCGTAACACCAGTCAATGCACTGCTAAGCATTATATCTCCACGCTTGGAAGTGATTACATTCTTGGCCTTTGTTATCATGTTGAGACCATCGAGTGTTGCTCCACACGCTGTTTTCAATCCTTCCACTTGCATGTTTAAAAACCATGTGAGTTTTCAGGAAGATGGTTCGATGACATTGACTTTGCAGGGTATAAAAAAACGACTATCATGCATGGAGAAGGGTTTGAGGTTCATGTTGTGCCAACATCAACATCAGACAAAATGCTTGATCCTGTCAGTGCTTCACTGGTTTATATACAACGGACTGATAACGTAAGGCCCCTCGAAACACGGCCACTTTTTCCTCCCCTTCGAAGGTCATAAAAGCCCATTAACATTAACACAGTTGCTAAAATTTTATGTGAGGCAATATATGGGTTGGTTTAGGTCATAAGGGCTTTACCGCCAAGTCCTTCAGACCCACTGGGGCAACAGTGTCTTAGTGACCGGCAATGAAACCGATACTGACCTGTTTCCTTTCACCACACATTTTGGAATTTCGTTTTGCTAAGGTTAACATTATTTCTCTTTCCATTCGTCACGTTATGTAATTTTATACTCTTTAACAAGGCTTATGATTACCAATTTTATGAAAATGTTTTGAAGTTGTGACAAAAAATTGTTAAAACTGGAGTGAGAAACGTTTTAATTAAATCTCGCTTGCGGTCGCGCCATCTGTGTTATTCGCGTGGTGCAAGGTTAAGTTTTATATCCCAGTAATTTATCGATTTGTGATAAATATTGATGTATAAGGGTGAATTGCACTTTGGTGACGAATAAAGGCTTTAAATATTTTATAAACATGTTTTGAAGTTGTGACAAAAAAATTATTAAAACGTAATGTTCCCTGTAACAGAGGCCGAAGTACACTGCCTTCCTAAGGGCGTCCCCCTGTTCGAGCAGTTACCGTGGCATGGGTTGTTTTCAAACAGCTTCCCGTAGAAATCTAGCGGACAATCAGCCGATGTCAGAGACGGTCCCTCAAATGTCATAAGACTGGTTTCACCCTGGGCTTTCCACTGAGGATTCTCGGTATTGGCGTCAACCACGCCGAACCTGAACGTTTAGAACGGTGCAAAAATGTAACCTTGCGCCTTCACTCGTGTGAATTCCATATGCAGTTTTTTTTACATGTAGTGATACCGATCCGCACAACACACTACACACAGCAGTATGACTTGCAATAAAACTCTTAGCAATCTCAGAGCCATTTCTGGATTCTGCTAATCACCCCTCAGAAAACTGCATGTCTCGCTGTTTTTAACCATGCGTACATCATATACATATTTATATACTTTGACATGTACAAGTGAAGAGGCAACAAACATGTTTTATCACATGTACATGTTTTATCACTCTGATGAAATTCTAAATTGTTCAGTATGTAGGTCAGCTAAATGTATTATCATCTGAGTGTGTACATGCACTCCTTGCAGTGGCTATACGCTGTTGGAAGGCTATATATACGTATAGATGTCCTTTTCTTTTTAGGTCAACGGGGCTGGCTTGCCAGCTATACCCATTAATCAATCTGATGTCTTGTCAGGACTGGCCTGTGTATGTTCACATGAAAACAGGGCTGCTGGGGTGTCAAAGACAGGGAGGGGTTAGTCTCGAGGGGAAAAGTATGTGCTGAGTGCCGGGTATTTACAGAGAAAAGCCAAGTCTTTGTTTAATCCTTTTATGTGCGTACGTTGACCTAGCGAAGGGTCACACTATCAGCTTTGTTTACAGGTAGTCACTCGCTCTGACGAAGGCTACAGGGGTAGCTGAAAATTTAGCAACAATCTGTACATGTTATCCAAATAATATGATTGTTTGAAATGTTGGCGTTGATGTCTCTCTTCTTTTTGTGTTCATTGGCTGTCTTAAGCCAGCACCCGGAGAATTCAGAAATATATATATATATATATATATATATATATATATATATATATATATATATATATATATATAATGGCACGTGTATTGCCGTGTGTTACCTCAATTCGCCAGAAGATTTTTTTTTATAAAAAAAAAAAGTTTTCACAATTGTTTGAATTTTCAGAATTTATTTTCATTTTTATTACTGAATTCGCCTTATTGTCTAGTCAGAGCCTCCAGGATATTAAAATGTTATGTATAAGTAAATCTCCCATGTATCTGCAGTATATGATAAGTATAAGCATATTGTACGTCATCATTATATTCCCGGTGGAATGCTGCTGGATGGGTCCATATCTCATGCTGCCGTCACGGCTCCGTTGGCCAATTGGACCTGGCTGTTAAGTTTTGACGTCGTAAATTGGTTCACTCCTTAAATGAATATTACAATATAAAAATGAATATAATAATAATGATAATAATAATAATAATAATAATAATAATAATATCAATAATACACGTAAAAATGATAATAATAATAATAATGTATAATAATATGAATGTAATAACAATAATAATAATAATAATTATTATTATTAATTGTCGCCAAGCAGCCCAGTCATGGCGCCGTTGGTGTCACTGTGTTAACAATACCCTGAGACCGGTGTATATACCAAAATATGTTCCTCTGGACAACGCATTCCACATACGACCTTTAGTTTTGGGTATACTAGTATATATATATATATATATATATATATATATATATATATATATGTATGTATATATATATATATATATACATATATATATATATATATTCTTTCTCTATTAGACAAAATAAATACAATGTCTGTGCGTACTGTGCCGAGGTTCATTGACGCTCGATATCCGAGCTTTTTATATATATGTATATTTCAATTGTTCCCTCTAAGTGATTACCTTTTTTTTATCTTTGGGTTAAAAAATGATATGGAACAAATAAATATGTATATACCTGCGAATGCACTTGTACCAAATCAGAAAGCCAACTGCGGCTAACAGGCAGCTTCCGAAGAGGGCGCCACATATCTCTCCTACGTGACTGTGACTCGCTCCTGGGAAGTGAAATTGTAAATCAGTTAGTATAAAGTCTACATAAACTCACAATTTGCGTATTTTCTTTTCGCGAATATTGAGACGCCTGTTATATGTAAACATGAATGTGTATATAACATATATATAACAATATATATATGTTCAAAAACGAATACAAGGCCTACAGGCCTAATGAGAACCTGTGCACCAAATTCACCAGGTATAATGTTTCAATGCTGGACCATTACTTCTCATGTATATGAACAATGCAAGTACTAAACATTTTGAATAAGAAACAATTACTCAAACATCACTGCTGAAATTCTGGCATGGGTGCACACAACACAATAATTGTAGCTGGCACCACCAGTCTTGTATACAACAAAGCTATCAGATATATATACATATGCCCAATTTCAGACTGATATATCAAACCCCTCCTGAAAATAAGCAGGGACACACACTGTGCAAAAATTATTGTAGGTGGCACCACCAGTCTTGTATACGAAAAAGCTATTCGATAAGTATATATATGCCAAATTTCAGGCTGATATATCAAATTCCTCTAGAGAAATAAGCAGGCACATACACTGTGCAAAAGTCATTGTAGGTGGCGACACCTGTCTTGTGAACGAGAAAGCCATCAAAGACACATAGACGGGTCAAAATATCAGGCCAATACATCAAACTTACCTTGAGTTTGATGCATGGGGCTGACCAGGCTTGGGTGAAAAAAGGCAGTTGCCCCCAGTAAACTGTGACAAATTTTGCTGGCTACTGCTCTGAGAGAACTCATGACCTGCACCTGGCTAGACTGAGTGAACTTTTGAACTGTACCTGGCTGCACTGAGTGAACTCTTGACCTGTTGCATAATCTGACACAGTTGGCACTCTGCCAAAGCTATAAATAGATCAAGGCTGAACTTTGGTGCCAAATTTGATGCAGTATGCAGTCTGCCAATGTATAAATAGAATGCAGCTGCTGCACTGAGTGAACTCCTAACCCCTATCTGGCTGCACTGAGTAAACTCTTGACAGGATGCCTAATCTGATACAGTTGGCAGTCTGTCAAAGCTATAAATAGATCCAGACTGACCTCTAGCCTGTTTCTAAATCTGAAATAGTAGCCACACAATTGCATAAGCTCATGCAGGGGCCCTGCCCTGAGGGGCATGACACCCATGAAGTGATCACATGGAGCCCATGAGGTGTTCACATGGAGCCCATGAGGTGATCACATGCCTTGTGCTTGGCTGCACTGATTGAACTCTTGACCTATATCTGGTTGCACTGAATAAACTCTTGATCTGTTGCCAAATCAGAAACAGTTGGTAGTTTCTCAACCTATTTAAAGATACAGACACAATCTTGGCCCGTTGGTAAAACTGTTTACACATACTGAAAGACGGGCTAAAATGCATTTTTAAGCTGACATATTCATAAACTTGTTACCAAAATGTCTAGAATGATAAAAGATGCAGTCCTTTTATTGATAAAGGTCCAATATTTCTGCCAAAAATCATTCAAGTAAACTTGAACAAAGGCAACCTAAAAATAATTTTTGTGCAATGTTACAGAAGTTATAATTGAAACAATAATTTTGTAGAACAGTGTTGCAGTCCTCAGTTTGAAATAGACATAATAATGGCCATAAGACCAACTTAAGCTTTTCTGATATGATTGAAAGAACCATGTCCTAGGATAATTCTTTTAAAAAATTGAACGATTCAACTTGAAGGTTTCATTATACACAATTTAAGCTGAAAGATGCTAAAATTGTGAGGTTTTGCCCATAAAAAAAACAGTTCAATGTAGGTGGCACCAAAAAATCTGCAACTTCAAATATGAGTCATGTGATCAACATTTTCACAAAACTTGGTAATTCTAGCTTCTGTCATTTCTGAGATTACATTTTCAGTATGCTTACTTGGCCAAATGACTGTTCGAATTCATGTAACTCCACTAAAATTCATCAAATGCAAACCATTTCAACAAACTTGAGAGGACTTGCCTCTGGGATCATTTCTGTAAAATATTGAACAATTTGGCTGGACCGTTTACAAGAAGAAGACTTTTAAAAATTTTTCAGCTTTTTCCCTATAAAATCTAAGTAAATGCAGATAGCAAAAAAAAAAAAAAAATAAGCTGAATTCCACAAAATTTGACATGTGACAGATTATTGCATAAAATCTGGGGATGGTAGCTCCTGCTATTCCTGAGAAATTATGGGTTAATGTACAGATGACCAATGACCCCGGTACAAAAAAAGATCAATGCAGGTGGCACCACCAATACCTGAATTTCATATATGACTCAGGTGACCAACACTGGCATAAAATTTGGTGATGATAGCCCTGGCCGTTTCTGAGACTGTCACTTTAGTGTGCTTTTTTGACAGATGACTAAGTTTAATTTCCTGTAACTGGGAACTTGAACCATTCGAACAAACTTGAGAGAGATAGTATAAATGATTATTTCTGTGAAATATTGAACAATTTGGCTTGACAGTTTCGTAGGAGAAGATTTTTAAAGTTTATTTAGCTTTTTCTCTATAAAATCTAAGAAAATGCAGATGGCTAATTTTTTGCATTAAATTTCATGATGCTAGCTCCAGTTGTTTTCGAAATAGTTTGGGTTAACGTACAGACGACGGACACTGCCACATCATCTCATTAGCTCACAGGTTCGCTAAAAATTACTACAGATGCATAATGAATGCAAAATTATAATGCAGATACATCTCACTGATGGCAAAATCTTGAATTAAGTTGAGTATGGATAACAATTATTTATAATCCATGTACAGCCGTCTTTATATACCCACAGAGAGCTGTATACCTGTGATTGTGAACATTGCCAGCCATGAGGAACATCTAAAATCATAAATCTACAATTTTAAAAGCTTTTAAAAACATTCTTGTCAATATTAACTATAGACAACCTGAAATCTAAATGTCTATAGAGGCATGATGCAACAGATGCTGATAAACTGGTGCCAGGCTAGATGTATCTGCTTCACACAGCTAACATATATGGTAAAATGACTCAATTCAATCTTTATAATTCAGCCAAAATTCATTCTTTGGAACAATTAAAGACAATTATTATAAGAATAATTCAGGGGATTATTCTTGTAAAATATTAAACAAATTGGCCTCAGTGGCATCAGTCAAAAAACGTTTTACAGGTTTATAACTCATATGGGGAAAATACAGCACAATGGCTAAGTTAAGCTTCCAATAACTCAGCCAAAAATCACTGAACCAAAACCATTTGAACAAATTTGAATTATCAACATCAAAGGATAATTAATGTGTGAGATTTAAGAATTTGGCCTAGTGGTTTTTAAGAAGTAGATCTTTGTAGCCACTGAGCTAAAATGGGCTGTGACAGCATATGACTAAATTCAGCTTCCCATAACTCAGCAAAAAGTCACTAAACTGAGACCATTTGAACAAATTTCAGAAAGCACTACCCTAGGATCAATTCTGTGCGATATTAAACAATATGGCCATATGGTTTCAGAGAAGAAGTTTTTTGAAGCCGTCAGTATGATACGGGCACTGATGACCCCCCTACAATAAAGGCTGATGCAGGTGGCGCCTTCTATACCTCAATTTCACATATGGCTCATGTGACCAACATTGACATAAAATTTGGTGATGATAGCTCCAGCCGTTTCTGAGATCGTAATTTAAGTATGCTTTTTTTGACAGATGACTAAGTTCAACTTCCTGTAATTCAGCCAAAAATCACCGAACTTAAACCATTCGAACAAACTTGAGAAAGATTGTTCCAGGAATCATTTCTGTGAAATATTGGACAATTTGGCTGAACAGTTTCAGAAAAGAAGATTTTTAAAGCTTTTTTTGCTTTTTCCCTATAAAATCTAAGAAAAAGCAGTAAGCCAAAAAATAAGCAAAATCCGATAAAGTTTTTTAGATGACTAATTTTTTGCATAAAATTTCGTGATGCCAACTCTTGCCATTATCAAGATAGTATGGGTTAACGTACAGACGACGGACGACAGACGACGGACGCCGGACGACGCCACACCATCGCATAAGCTCACAGGTTCGCTAAAAAAAACAGCTACAGATTATGAGTACAGCGTCGTTTTAAACTACCCTAGATTGCACTTTCAACATATTTCCACGCCACCATCTCTGTATGCACCCATCCATTCGACAGTCCTTACTCAGTAGTTTGAAGCTACAGTCGTGCTTTATCTGATTCAATAACTCTATCCTTACTTGCTTTAGCACGGTTTGTCGGGTTTTACAATCAGGAGCTGGCATAGGATCAAGTATTTAACCAGACTAGAGAGAGCGAGTTTAAAACTTAGAGTTGGATGCAAATTGATTAATTTGAAGAGTACAATATATAAGTTTGAATATTACATTATGTACGTGAACATATAAAGTTATTAACTCTGTCTTAGTGGTGTAACATGTGAAACCGACAAGGTTGTACAACCTTGTACAAACCTTGTATGGATCCAACAAACTGCTGAAAGATGCTGATATTCATTTTCATACTATGCCAAGTGTGTGGCAGCTGTGCTTTTCACAGCTGATACGCACTTGGTAGTACGTATAATGACAATGCTGAAACTTTGCTAGTATTCTACTCGACAATTTTTTTCATGCATATATGCCTTCAAGCACCTACATTCACCAGTTCAGGTATTCATAAAATTCATGAACTGTCCATACCATGGTTTAAAAATTCACCACAAAGTATATGCCCTTTAAAGGAGGAATTTTGCTTGCAGAAATATGTGTTACGACACTAAACTACATATAAATAACATGGCGATATTTCAAGAATACTGCAAAGTACATGCTGGTAAACCATAATGTATGCCTTATTGTATCCGCCAAAACAGAGTTTTGCGGATACTATGTTTTCAGTCGGACGCCGCCGCTGCCGCCCGCATAGGTTTCCGGAAAACTCCTCCGTAAACACTGGGCGGAATTTTTTAAATTTCGGATTATGATCGGGTCACATGTGAACTGCTGCGCCCTCATTTTTGGTTGACCTCTGACCTTTCCTCGCTGCCCAGCGTCCATTTGTGCGTCTGTTTCAACACATAAACCCACATTGCTCAGGAACAGTTTGACCGATCAGGCTAAAAAAATTAGACAAATGTAGCCCTTAGACAGCTTTATAACATACACTAAAAATGGTGACCCAACCTGCAACCACTTTTGCACAGCGTCCATGTGTTCATCTGCCTTGGGATAAAATCACTCATATCTCTGCTTTGGTTGGACTTATCCACCTGAAATTTTGCATGTGTATACATCCTGGATAGCTTTCTTGGTTTTATGAAGGTGGCGCTACCTACATTCACGTTAACCTCACAGACATCCAAGCTCATATCTCGGGAACCATCTGACCTATTGGGCCAAAATATTGCATATGTATAGATTTCCCATAGCTCTTCATCATACGCAAAACTGGGGGCGCCACCTGCGACCATTTTTACACAGCGTCCATCTGTTCATCTGTCTTGGGATAATATCTCTCATATCTCGGCAGTAGTTTGACTTATCTACCTGAAATTTTGCAGGTTTATACATCCTGGACAGCTTTCTCGATTTCATGACAGGTGGCGCCACCTACATTCACGTTTACGCTGCAGACATCCAAGCTCATATCTCGGGAACCCCGACAATTGGTCCAAAATTTTGCATGTGTATAGATCTTACATAGCTCTTCATCATACGCAAAATGGTGGCCCAACCTGCAACCATTTATGCACAGCGTCCATCTGTTCATCTGTCTTGGGATAAAATCACTCATATCTTGGCACTGGTTTGACTTACCCACCTGAAATTTTGCAGGTTGATACATCCTGGACAGCTTTCTCGATTCTATGACAGGTGGCGCCACCTACATTCACTTTACGCTGCAGACATCCATGCTAATATGCAACATACCTAACTCTATTCCCCTTGCCACTCAATCCATGCCTCACTTCACCCATCCCGCTCTGATTTCGGCGGATACACGTAGTCGCTTGTCGACTACCCGTATTCTAGTTTCTGTTTTATATACACGCAAAAGTTATCAATGGTATGGGGTGTATATACACACCCCTCCCCCCCCCCACACACGGGTTTTAGCAAGGGGGGGGGGGGTCAATCGAATCGTCCGCTTTAATTTTATAAAATAATATTTATATATTGGAAATAAAATTTATTAATAAACTTATTATAATCTTTGGTTTCATTTCTGAGTTTACATGAGTTATATACCTAAGCCTGGTTTAGAATTAACAAATACTTGAAACATAATACATTATTATTAAAAACCTAATACTTAACTGTAATATATTTGGAATGTGTCCCCCGGACACTATATATATATATATATATATACATATATATATATATATATATATATATATATATATATATATATATATATATTATAGACTGCTAAGACCACAGATCGCGAGTTCGTGTACCGGTATCACCAGAAGAACCGTGAGATTGTTCACGGCCGACCCCAATCAGGGCCTGGTGCTCTACAGTTGTTCTGCAGCTGTTCATAAATATCCTTATACTCAGCTAATAATCTGAAAGTAATAAACTGCAGATAACTTTAATTAAATCTAATTGCTATTTAATAAAAAAGAAATATGAAAAACGAAATTAAATCACGAAAATTTGAAAATAAGATAAAATGAGAGATATTGCAGCTCAACGGGTGGCCGCGCGCCGAAGGCGCCCCCTCTGGATCCGCCACTTATAGCAAAGGCAACCTAATGCACACACACACACACACACATATATATATATATTGGTAATAGAAAAGACGGGGAGTACTGGATGCGACCGGGGGGGGGGGGGGGGGCAGCCATGGCCCCCTGCGGCCCCCTCTGACTACGGCCCTGACAGTGTTGGACAGTGTTGAATCACAGTGTTCTTGGCCTCGGGTTCCGCAGGCCTCGGCCTTGGCTTTTGGCTCGGAAAGCTATGACTCGTCAATAGGAAGGCTCGAAGTCGCTAAAGTTACACCTTTTTTGTGTACATGCACTTAAGCTATAACTCATACCAGATTTAAGATACTGAATCTAAGTTGTATATGGACTGTTGCATGGACGTCACCCGGACATCGGAGGATGGCGCCACGAAGTGATGTGGTCGCCCCCGTTCCACGCGTATGGATCCACCCCGCTATCAGTGACTACTGACGCGCTTTGAGAAACATAAACACTATTCTGGGACCATTCAGTACTGGTTTTACAGTTCTGACGGCGCTATCGTTTCTCTCAAGCAAAACCACAAACTTCTGCGGTTTCCACCCATTGTTGAAAGCCTATAAAACGAACTCGCCTGCAGTACGAGGCGGGACTATCGATTTTGCTACGCCACGTTGCTGTTTTCCCCGGGGACCGTGACCGTGGGCTCTTGGTCCCCAAGCCCACGGAATGCCATGAACCACGCCATGAACTTTATTATTTAGGAAGAGGAGAGACTTTATGTTTTTTTGGTGCCACATGGATTAATACAGGACTTCAGTTTTGTGTGTGCTAGAACTATGTGTTGATGATGGACTTCATTTTCTCGTATACCGGATTCAGTTAAGTATTTCGTTGCAGTTCGTTATTTAGAGACTTAGTTTTTCTTCAGAGACTTGGTTATAAATTACGTTATGTATTGACTATTATATTATTTGTGTAAGATTGTAAATATTGTAATATAGGAATATAGCACTGTTTTTGCTCCCATATTTTGGTTACGTATTCATTTGAAGAGAACGTGTCTGAGCATATGTGTTACGGTTCGGCCTGAGTTGTTTGGTGTGAAAAGGGACCGTAACAGGACTCTGACTTGGTTGGTGGTGACTCGGCCTTGGCCTCGGAGGTTAGTGACTCGGACTCGGCCTTAAAATTGGTTTCGGAGGTTCGTGACTCAGACTCGGCCTTCAAGGTTCTTTACCCGGCCTCGTAACTTGGACTCGGCCTTGGAGGGTGGTGACTACAACACTGCAGAACCATGAGTAATTCAGGTTGGTTCGTATTCTTGGAGTGGATGTCGTTTTCGCCTAGTTCGTAATGATTCGTAGAACTTCTAGGGAATCGGTAGTGATGTGTATACTGATGAACTGCCTAAAAATCGTCACGATTTGCCTTGATTTTTAAATTACATATGGTGGGTAACGAAGTGCAAAGTGGAGCTTCATATGAACAACTAAATTTAATTAATCGCTGCATCTACCAAAAAACCGAGTCGACATATCTTAACAATAGGGGACAACGCCAGCTCATGCTGCGTCAAGACAGTTGGCACTCAACTACTTTTTACTTTGTTTACGCTCTCCGACGATGGGAAAGAAGCCCAGGTATCTCCTATCCGTGACACCCGAGGAGATCAATCCTTGAAAGTGTTATACATACATACCCTGGCACACATGCAACTCTCTCTCTCTCTCTCTCTCTCTCTCTCTCTCTCTCTCTCTCTCTCTCTCTCTCTCTCTCTCTCTCTCCTTTACCGTAATGATCCCTGCAACAGGGCCCGGAGTACCCCGGTTGACAGCGACACTGGCGTCCTACGGGTGTCCCTCCGTTCGAGCAGTAACCGCGGCAGTTGAGGATTTCACAGCACTCCCCGTAAACATTTGGCGGACAACGACAGCCCATGAAAGAGACGGTGCCTCCATTGTGACAAAATTGGTTACAGCTCCAGCTTTCCACGGAATTTCCCCAACATGGACGTCCAGAACATTGAGCATGTCTTAGAACGGTCCGCGTGCGCATGCGCAAACCCGCGCCGCCACAGTTATGGGAACAATGGCTCCAACTTGACCAAGAATCCCATACGCAATCTGTTCGCCTGCAGTGACGCGCACGACGCCTGTGTGTGTGACACACTGGAATCAGAAGTATGGCCAAGAACAAAACCCGTTGCAGTCCCGAGGCCATTAGGACTGCTCCTCACCGAAGAGTCCTCTGGATAAAATTGCGTTTAAAACGCAAGAAACTGCTTTTGTGATACTTAGATGGCGGGGCGTTGGGTCGGAGTCTTTACGTTATACGAACTCATACGTTGATATATACTTTGTCAAAGACCACTTGAATGCCTGTTTTGACCCTCTTATATAAGTGTGAGTGGATCAAGTTGTATAGACAGTATAATGTTTACGATAAGGACCGACCACCTGCTGTTATTTCCAGTAAAAAAATGCCCGTGGTGTATATTCACCATGACGACCGACCAGGAAGTAGTGCCACTCTGAACCTGACTATTGAAACAAACGAAGAGCGGCTCAACTAAAGGTTGTTGACGAAGATCGAGTCGTTATTTGTTCTCAACTGAAATACATGGGAAACCTTTTAGATGGCAATGACTGAAAAAGCCCCCCCCCCCCCCACACACACACACAAATACAATCTAAATCGCCAGCCATTCATTATTTACACTCTATGGCCTTTCAACAAGATAGTGAAACAATACAGGTATTGTGCCGAAGGTTATTTGAAACGTATCCAACTGAGACGTGGACTAGCTTAGTGAAGCACCTGCATGTATTTTTTTTTAATTTATTGTGCTGACGTAACGTCAGGAACAATGGGTGCTCGAAAGCTTTACATATACTTTGTACAACACGCCCTACTTTTATATTCTGGCTTAAAGTGTTGTATATACAGGCACTTGCCACATCTCTTCGCCAGACCGTTTCATTCAACAGAACCAATATCCTACAAAAATATACATGATGCAAAGAGATGGAACAAAACATCTAACTAGGATTCTGTTGTTAATTTACATTCTTAAAAATGATAATTGCAATAAACTGCAATATCTAATATGAACGATAAATTCACTGTAATGCGTTATATAACATTCTGAACTCTCTCGAGTCCCTTGCATAAAACTTTAGAAAGGCTGCATTTAAAATGCCAGTTTACTGAATGGACTTGGTCGTTAGGCTGTGAGATTGCAGATTCAATATACGTTGTGCGTGGGAAGGAAGTTGACGAGCAGTTTAGACAAAACTATTGTTTGTAATCAGGATCCAAAAGTAAATCCCTCTCAATTCAGTTAAGTCTTAAAATTTCATAACAGTGATAATGCCAAAGAGGTTTACCCACCGAGATAGTATCACATTTACTTGGCTGTATAAACAAATTTAATTGTAATTTATATCGGAGATAACGGCAGTTTCTAATACGGACAATTAAATTATACATTATAATGCGTTAAAACTACCTTCCGAACTATCTCGAATTAAAAAAAATCACCTGCTTCGTCCGAGTCTGCTGAGCTTGCATCAAGGGCATTGTCAAGCCATGCGGGTTTAGGCTCCAACTGGAACCTTGCTATTAAAAAATGCTGATCGTAAAGGATAACGGGTTTTCTTACTTTTGAAATAAGAAATATGACTGAATAGTATATCATTCCTTATCTGTGCCCAACTCGAACACCCAGTGTCCGTCGTTGCTGATAGATGTCGCTGTTATGATGATTGGGATAAATATTGGGATTTTGGTCCAACATTATAACTGGAAGTATATTAAGAAGCATATATGTAACTGCTAGTACTAGATGCAGCACAGCACACATCATCACCATATGCAGTTTTATCATAAAACAACGATGCTGTAAGCTGGAATGTGTATTTGTGAGATCCCTAAATTAACATATTACAGCGCGCTTTTTTACCTTTTACATGTACTAATCATAATCATCAATACTTTCCAGCACAATGATGACGTCTCTATATAACTTCCATTAACATAATAAATAATGTAAATCCTTAAATATTCTTCACAAGCTTCAAACCGGTATGCCACGTAGATTGTCGAAACTGTAAATGATTAAATCCGTCCTCACAGGTGAATTTTAAATGATATCAAAATATGCGTGCGTGAATATGTACATGCATGGTCTTATTCTGAAGGTAGCCATAAACAGCCGAAAGGGGAACATTTCCCCCTGTGGATCATCAGTCAATCAGGTCTAACGTTACAGGTACAACACCTTAGTTCCGAAAAAGTGCGAGCGCAATAACCGTTTGTATTGTTGAGCACATTCCGAGTTCAGCCAGTCTCAGAGAGAGCGAGTACACCCACCAGCGCCAGGGCTCGAGAAGAACATCCTGGTGAACAGCAAGACCGTAAGTGTTAAGTATTGAAATAACGAAGAAACAACATGCAGTTATAACGGTCACTTTCATGGCCACTGGAACCTTTGGTCGTGATGTGCTTTCTGTTTTGGTGCTTTCTGTTATGGAATTGCAGTCGATTTCATAAGTATTGTTTGAAAAAAACACTTGCTGAAGACCAGGTTTCCAAAGTCCTATGAGAGCAGCGAGTCTCAGACAGACATACATGTACAGACCGCCAAAGACGACCCCCCACGCTATGTAGACTGCTCGGCAAAGTCTGAAGTACCAGCGAGAACCGATGACGTAAATTGTGATGAAGTCCGCGGAGAGCGATAAAGTGGACGTTCCAGCCACGATGCCAGCTAGTACACGTTTCTTCAGGATCTTCTCCGAAATCGGCCGAAACATTGTCGATTTTAGTAAAGCAGCAAATAAAATGGTAAATGCTGACGATAAACATGGGAAAGCTATGTTTTCAGACATAAAAGCCACCACGGGAGGGAAGATGTTACGGCAGTTATACGGGTCCGTGAAGAAGTAAACGCTTCGTATGACGCAGAGAAGTAAGATGAGACAGTTGAGGACTACGTAGTAAGTTTTTGTGGTCATGTGTGCTCTCTGTGCCAGTTTTACCGTGTGGAATAATCCAAGTACCGAGAGCATGGCGAAGAGAGTGGCTACGGTGTAAATATGCAACTGCCAGAACACTCCCCATTCCTCCATAGCTTCTGTCCATTCTGGCACAGGTTCTCCTTGCGGAAATGGTTCAGGTTCAGGTTTTGTTTCCGGTTCCGGGCTTAAGCTTGTTATTTCTGGTTCTGAGCTCCAACTTACTCCTTCCGGTTCAGCAGTTTCGTTTCTGAGCATTTTTTTTATATTTTAACATCGATCGGCAGCTTTTCTCAATTTTTGCTTAAATATCCATGGAATGATAGTTTCATGCCCAAGTGATGCATGTGTGTTTCAACAAATATCTAAATGATTTATCAAAGCTTTGTTCACAATACAATTTCTGATACTCAGTCGAAACTGTGTAGTAAAAAAAAAAATGATCACCCAATGTAGATTTAAACACGACCTTTCGATCGAAGAGCTCCTGTATGTAAAGTGCATGTGTATAGCAGGGGATCTCAAAAGACCGAGACTTTCATTTTATATATGATTGTGTCAATTAAGGCGGCAAATAATATATAATACTTTTTTTATAGTGACGCACCAGGACCATGCATCTCCTTTCTCTATGACGACCTGAGTAACAGGCTTGAGAGGTTCTGCTGCTGAAGTAAAATTTCTATTCTTCAGTTAGTGGTCAAGTTTATGGATTTTCGTTTGGGTTTATAAATTTGGAAATCGAGACAATATATAGAAAGGTTACAAAATATTTGGAATCCTTTGTCTGGGTGATTTACAAAGTGAATTTCAATGATGTATCTGCTCCGAGATCTGGCCACTCATGCGAGAATTTCTGTGGAATTGCATTCGTGCTCCAGGCATGCGTAATGCGGGAAGTACTCCGGGGGTTACCAAGGTCCGGTTAACAGTAGGCCTGCCGGGGTGCTGTGTTGGAACCTGTAACAAAGTACAATAAATGTTGATGGATTTTGAGTCACAAAGGGATGTAGGCCCTCTTGGCTCCCTGACCAATAAACTAACTACAGGGCCGAAGCCTGACCAAAATGGCGGGGGGGGGGGGGGGGGCAGTAAGATTGGAGAGGGAAATCTCCGAGGGAGGAGGGTGTTGTGGGAGGGGGTGTCCCCCTCCCATGGTGTGGAAAATTTTGAAAAACACTATGCATACTACTGCATTATAGTGCATTTTTGCTGTTATTTATTGGACAATGGTTACTTAGTAAACAGTACCTCCTTGTGAAGAGATTGTTATTTGTCTGGCAAAGGATGTATTTTCACACGGAATATCAACTTTTCAATATTTTTCTTTGCACCTCAAATCCCTGAGCTCCCCCTCCCCCCTTGGTGGCTACGGCCCTGCTCTAACAAAAACAGTAAATACGTTTACCCTAAGGTAAAAACAGACTCATTCAGATTCACACTCAGATACGCATGCACAGATTGACAGTAAATATTTAATAACCTCTACAGCTATAGGTATTCATAATTTATATTTGCTTATATATATGATGTTGTCGTATCGATATCTTTGAAACTGTATACCACAGCTTTCTTGATGCCAATTCATGGACACGTGGCCAGAGCCGAGTGAAAACAATATTCGCGCTTGTACAGTGATAATGACTTATTCCTATTTATAAAATAAAATGTCTGTAACTGATTTTACTCAATCTTTCTATCCCATTCCTCAATGTTTGTATCTGTCTCAGTTGTGTTTATAAATATTGGCCTTCTTAATTTCAATGATGTTTATCTGTCTGATAGAAATAAATATAGCTGCCAATCCTTGAATTGCCTATATCTACCTTTTTTCTATAAATTAAGTCTGTTTTCTGCAAACTTTTCGCCTGTACAGATATATAATAGCATATAGTGAACATCTAACCTTGCTAGTGTTTGAACATTTAGATAAACTATATTCCCTATTCCCTTATATTCTAGAATGGTAAAACATACTTTGTCAGCTGTGTAGTGAGGCCTGGGTGGAGACAGCTTGCACATATCAGAGTTTTATTAAAACAGGTGTAAGCAAACAGAGTTCCTCTCTATTTTATGTTTACCCGGTAGTCATAGTCAGTTTACAATGAGATTGGTACAAACACACTGACACGTAACTCCTGAATAGAGAATACACACAGCTGAGCATTACAAAACCAAATGTTACCTGAATGATATGAAGCTATAATAAAGCGATTCAGCCTTGATATCAGCTACGTGCATGAGTGTCTGAATGTGCGAGTCTGAGGAATGAATTTAAAAAAATATGACATTTGAAATAAGTTGGTAAGATTTATAATATAGCTTTCATGTAAGTTTATTTCAGCAGCTCTTAAAAATGTATGTGAATAGTCGTGTGCGCGAAGTTAAATTAACGCTGACATCAGGTATCTATAGCTCGCCAGTCCTAAGTGCCTTGTTCGATTTCACTTGCATTATTTTACCTTTATATAATTTCACCCAAGACTTTGAATTCAAGTCCAGCTAAAAGAAAATTATAACAATACATCTAAACTTACCATGCATAAGTTGCTTATGTATATCAAGATTTTCTTAGCGTTTCATCCAAATGGTCAGCTCATATCATCTACGTTCGATTCACACCTTAGTATATAGAACATATCCTGGTATAAGATGCGGAGGATGTCAGGGTACGCTTGTGTCTCCGCTGATTCCGGGTTCACGGACACACATACATCAAACAGTGAGTGTACTTTTATTGTTATCTACCATCTCTTACCACGTGACAGTGTTTGTCACCTCTGGCCCAGGCAGTCTAATGTTTCCTTGGGTTGAGCCTCATGCCCCAGTGAACATATATACAGTATACAAAGGCCATGACCGGGCGAGTCATCATGTAGGCCTACATAGCGTTTCCTGGTCGACTGCATGCTATGCTTTGTGTTTCCCCGGGATGATTTCATTTGATTTCATAACTCAATGATTTATATGTATACTGCATGGGGCTTAATGTCAATAGATTCCAGCATAGGATACCGTCGCTGAATAATTTCCTTATTTTCATATGCATATTATTATTAGGCCATTAGACAAAAATGTGATTTGTTTCTCAGGTACCGCGCACGTGAATATTGACACACACCGTACCCCCCACCCCGCTTAAAATTTCAGGAGAAATTTACTAATTTTGAGCCCAACTCAGGCTAGGGCTAGGGCCCTGTGCGGGCCGAAAAAGTGAACCCGCACCCGCCCCGCATAATGCCCTAACAGCCCGCAGCCCGTCCCGCAATCAAAGAAAAAAAAATCAGCCTGTCCCGTCCCGAGGTTACTATGATTTTTCAGCCTGAACCCGCCACGCAAAATTTTCTTTCTGCCCGCAGTCGCCCCGCATTTTTCAAGTTTCCGGCCCGCAGTCCAGCCAGCAAAATAATTTTTAAAAAAGTTTTCGGATCCAAAGGTTTACATATCAAGAATGTTTTACAGCACATATATATCGGCCACTCTTATTATATTATTAATATACATGTATATGAATGTTTGATGACTAGAACGAAAAAAAAATTAATACGTTTTTGCAATCATTCAAAACATAATTCATGAAATATTTTTTTAAAGACATGTTTGATCGGATTATTGGATTTAATATAAACATAATAATTTAACACACCTTAAATATGTTTTCATATTTTACAGGGAAAATAAACAAACCTTTGGGTTATTGTGTCTGTTTCAACTAAAATTTATTTTTTAAAAAGTAAAGAAAAAAAATAGATTTCTTCAAGTATGTGTACACAAAGTTACCCTTTGGAATAGTATTGGCTGATCACAAGCCACCATACTACTGAAATGTGTTGCTGGTTAAAATATGTTCAGTCATATTCTGTTATTAGCTGAAACTGAGACTAATCAGGTCAAGGGAGTAAAGGGGTAATGTGACCGATATGGCTTTAGGTTCAGGATGTTCATTGAGACAGACATGACCAGAGCGGTGTTTCTTATATAGCAGTCATCAGTCATTACTACATTATGCAGCCAGTGGTCAATGCCAGTTACAATTAGACAGCACAGAGTTACAATTAGATAAGGAGTCCACCTTGGGCTTTGTGGAGTTCTAGGTCAATTGGGTCACCTACAGAGCCAGGTGTAGCCACACACTGTCTATATTACAATTAAGAACAAAGGCAATCAAGCCCTTGCTTCACGTCCAGCCATATTATGTAAAATTACTTTTTTACAACACCTGAATACATTTTATACAAAATATCAATTTTCTTCAACGAATTTTTTTTTAGTATAATTTTATATTCACGTCTACTGAACTGCCAGATCATCATCCCGCAGCCCGCCCCGCACAGACTTTATTTCGGCCCGGCCCGCCCAACTCTTTCTTTAAGTGTAGCCCGCCCTGTAAAGAATCCTATGCGGCCAAAACCCGTCCCGCGCAGAGCCCTAAGCCCCAGCCGCTCGGGCATTTCTTTGAAGAAAGTACAGGCTCGGATCGGGAAGGGGGCTCTCAGCCTCCCTGCTCTCAACCATCGACCTTTTTTAGACAATTTTTATGCATGACGCCCGTTGACCCCTCCTTGCAAAAAATCCTGGATCCGCGTCTGAAATAAACTTACAGAATTTCAATTGTTTTGATGTGTTTTTTTATCCGTTATTTTCATATTGTCCCCTGATATTATGCAGTTTTTAATGAAAATATCTAATTGGAAATGAAAAAAATCGCCTTCCCTGACTGAAAAAAACGTCGGATATTTCTTAAAATAAAAAAATATGGTAAAATTTCGATGAACTTTTAATTATTAGTTTGAAAAAAAAATCTCCCTCTCCCACTATATACGTGTGCGTGCACAAATGTGCTTATAAGAAATGGGATCTTTGTCCAATATTCTGATGAAAATAAACTGTAACAGGTCTACGTATTCAGTTTTCTTAGTGAAACTATATGAGATGAAGGAGGTTTATTTACCTTTTTGTGAAATGCCAATTAAATTAATTAAGTGTTTTCCGATTACAGAAAACTTAGTTGCAACCACTAATTAACTTTTGTACTTGAAAGAAAGCTAATCCTTAGTATTTATCATGCAAAGTCAATGCTTACGAAAAACATTTGAATGAAAGACAAAAGGAAACACCTTTCCCGAAAACCTTTAACGAGTCACGGTCAGGTGAGGCTTTTACTGACGACTACAAAATAGCGACATATAGTGTTACACAGGGACATCAGAGGGTAGTCTCTCCAACAGACGCCAGGTGCCGCTACCGCTCTTGCACTGCAAGAGCGGTAGCGGCACCTGGCGTCTGTTGGAGAGACTAGGAATATTTGAGCGGAAAATATATTAAAACGTTTGGCAGTACGAAGCCTATTTTGAATAAGATTGATACGAGCACAAGTGAATGTCATAATCTCATTCTCAGAATAGCTAAATCATATCATTTTTATAGTTTATTATAATTTCTTTAATTTTCATATTTAAAATTCCAGTAACATTTTGGCAGTCATTATTGACATATTCTGTTTCATTCATATCATAAACAGCCTTGACCTTGGTTTTGAGAGTATGCTGATTCTGCGCCAAATCTCGAGCGTGAACTCGGACCGGCAGTCGTGCTTTCTTTGTTAACCTCTAAGATTGTGGAAAAATAACTTAAAACAGGTCAAGATGTCCGAATCCGACCACGAAAATGTCGAAGAGGAGCCGATGGAAACAGAACAAGCTCCAGCGGTAAGGATTGTATGTCTAAATTTACTGACTGCCGTGTTCTTTGATCTGTCCGGTCGGACTAAACACCCAAAACACCGGTGTTTTGGGTACCTGAGACGAAACACCACGAAACACCTATTTATCCTCAATGTTAAAGTTTAATTTTGAGTCACATTGATGAATCATTAAATGTTGATTAAATATATGATGTTTGGACTGAAAATCCGGAGGAAAACTTGTGATAAAGGAGTGTTTCGTCCCGTGATGTGTTCACTGACGATCAAGGCAGCCATTCATGGCTCACATATGCTGCCCCCTGGCGGTTGCTAAACATATCAAACTTTTTACCGGGAACATGGTGGGAAAACTAAGCATTTGGGTATTATGAATAAGGCGAGCAGAAAAGATAGTATGTATAATGGAAGAATAATTTATTTATCCAGATTCTAATATCCAGCGCCGGCATTTCAGCCACTATGATTTTGGTTACAAAATCCTCCACTAGGTGGTAGCATGAACTCTGTTAAAATGGCTACCACTGTCATCGAATCAACAAGGCAAGACCACGGAACGAAACCCGCTAGTTCATCAAAAGTTCACCCATTCAGGCCCTGAAATTCGGCAGATATTATTAACATTTAATGATTCATCAAAGTGACTCAAAATTAAACTTTAACATTGAGGATAAATAGGCGTTTCGTGGTGTTTCGTCTCAGGTACCCAAAACACCGGTGTTTTGGGTGTTTAGTCCGACCCGATCTGTCTCCAGTCCGCGCTCGTAAAATAAAGTGACATTATTTTACACAAGGTATAAACGCAAACTGAGGAGCCTGTTAAGAATCCGGTCTTCATGGGAGAACGTGAAAAATTAAAGTGCTGTGGAGTGATTCCGTTTTCTGTGCCCCCCTCCCTTTCTATGTTCTCTGAATTCCGTTGTTCAACTTTGGGTTGTTTCTGCAATCTGAAACATAAGAAAAATTTGTGGTTTGGCAATTTATTTGTTCACACCTTCATGTCCGCCAAGTCAAAGTGGTGTTGCTTAAAATATTGTTTTCCTTACAAAGACTGATACATCATATTGTAAAGAGAAATACCCGTATTTCATTTTGCTCATACCCAGAGTTTATTATATCGGAGTGCCTTGTGCCACAGGGGATTTGACTTCCGGTGTAACATAGAAATGCAAACTTCCAGCAAAAACCCCCTGCATAATTTCTCCCGAGAACATTGTGTTAACTTGTTCCATTAATTTGGGTGCTTAGTCATCAGTTATTATCTTTCCTTAATCATCAGTTAATATATTGACATTATTAATGTCTTGTTCCATTGATATTTGTGTGAATAAAGTTGTTGAATCATATTTAATATTAATCTCCATTGTTCATACCTAATACACCATATCCTAAAACTGGCAAAACAAATCCAATGCTTAAATATGAAAATGAACTCTAAAAATGAAGACATTTTTCCTTCCTCCATGGAAGTTATTATGAACTAATGGGTATTTTCTAATGATCATATATGCCCAAATTATACTAGATCAAAATGATCTCCATCTTGTTCATAAATGAATTGTCAAAATAAGGCCATTGTCTACATGCTATGAGGAGCTATAAAGCATTCTTGGTGATTATATATGCACAATTAATACCAGAAAGAAATAATCTCGATCACTATCTAATCATTTTGATCTCATTAATAACGGTCATCTGCAAGGCTTTTCCTGTTAATCTTATTAATGACCACTGTCGGTTTAATCCCTCTGGCCAAATAACTGGGCATTATCAGCCACGATCCGAGACCCAAAGCACAAAGCAAGTCCACTGGTGCCAATGGGTATCGTGGTTGCACTAGTGCACTGAAGCGTAACTGATCACGTGGGGGGGTCGCAGGAAGAGGCCTTCTTCAGCATAAGAGGTTTAGGGCGTCCTTAATGATATCTTTGATGTTTATTTTGTTATACATTTAGAAATAAGTAGACTACATGTACCACCCACAATGCAAATTTGGTTAACATTTTCTTTACATCTGTCACACTCACATAGTACATGTATAGGTGACTATTTTGTCAAAGACCCTGACCACAATGGCATGTAAGGCCCTATCTTCCTGCGACTGTACGCTGTGCCTACATCAGGCACAACGGTTAAGACAATGTCTATACAAGTAGAGATTCAAGCACCTGTACAGTGTTACAAGCAGAGTGAGGAGGCAGTGTGTATATCAGGACCCCACAAATAAATTGCCACATTTCCGTTATTTATATTGATTAAACTACTTCTGTTCCTGATATAAGTTGTAAATGACTGATTCGATAAAAGATATATGTACACAAAAAAATGGTGAAGACAGACCCCAATTGCTTGAGTTTGAGGACTGTTCCATTTTGGGCGGACCCCAGTAACCACTGCTCATGTTTTTATTTATGACTCAATGAGATAAAGATAAGCACTCATGTTACACATAACATATCATTATTTGTTATTTTAAGTGAAAATATTACTCTGGGCATACTAAGGGAGATTTATTTGACCAAGTGCACAAACAGTCTTTGTGGACCTGAGACTGATATTAGAGCTCCTCCACATAGCCTTGCCATTTAATTTTGAAATGACATAATTACCCAAAGGATTCAAAATGATTGATTGCTTTTCAAGTGACGATAGGTAAAAGAATTATGATTTTTAGCTCAGCTGACTATAAGTCATCTTAGCTATGGTCGTGGTCCATTGTCTGTCGTCTGTACGTCGGTCTGTTCGTAGATGTGGCACGTTTTGAAACCGTAAGACCTTGGAATCCAAAATTTGGCATAATGTTAGATGTCCCAAAGATCTCCTACCAAGCCAAAAAACTGGGTCTTTGCGACTTCGTTCCTTTGAGTAATTAAGGAAAGACATCATTTTTGATTAAAAACCTATTTTCACACTTCAGGACTGCCTAATATCAAAACCACTCATCTGTTTTTCCTCATGTGTACCATAAATAATCCTTTATATAGTTCCTATGTACATGTCAGAAATTAGGTCTGTATTATATAATTTAAAAAAAAGTTATGGGCCCAAACATAATGCATTTTGTAAATAATCAGGAAAGAAATTTGATCACATAACACACAACTTGTTAAAGCACTTTTTTCCTGTAATATCATTTTTCATTAATCAAAATTAAATTGTATACCCAAAATTAGATCAAAATCTTTAAAATGTTTTAAAATATAAGCAAAAATAAAAAATTGGTACCTTAAATTTTGCCCAACTTTGACCATGGCACGTTTTTTTCCCTGTAACTGCTGTGGATTTAATTTTCAAAGCATGTTTTATTTAGCATTTCGACTGTTAACACAAAAAATTTGAAACCAGTTGATCAAAAACTGTTAACTGCATTTCAACTGTTAACATCAGAAATTTGAAACCAGTTGATCAAAAACTGTAGATTTTATTCAAGTTTCAAGCACTATGTCACATATTGTTTACATCAAGCTAGTGTTATGCAGTTTGCTAGAGCTCAGCTCCCAAGCTTCAGCTCTAAGTTTCTTAAATTTGGCAAACAGTTAGATGTCTCCAAAATCCCCTACCATGCCAAGAATTTGGTCTTTAGGACTTAATTCCTTCGAGATATTAATGAAAAACTTCATTTTTCCATTAAAAACCCATTGTTACACTTTAAGACTGCCTAATATCAAAACCACTGATCTGACTTTAATCATATATAATATACATATTTTTCTATACATTCGCTATTCACATGCCAGAAATGTCAGTATTGCGTAATTGTTTTAAGTTATGGGCCGAAACATAATGCACTTTTTAAAAAATCAAGAAATATATTTACTCCCTTAACGTGAGGATGCTGAAGCTAGAGATATTTTGTCAGGGATGTAACATTATTTAATCAAGATTAGATTGAATACCCAAAATTAGTTCTGAATTTTTCAAATTTTATAAGTTATTAGTAAAAATATAAAATTAGTACCTTAAATTTTGCCCAACTTTGTCCATGGCACGTTTGTTTCCTGAGAGCACTGTTGATATAATTTTCATATCATGCACACACAAGGATTTCAGCTTTGTAGTTTAGAAAGCTGAAAGAAATTGGCCAAAAATTGTAGCTTTAATTAATGTTTTTATGAGACCATGTCAGACCCAGGCTTTACCCAGCCCCTCTTCAGTCACCTGTATGTTGACCTTGTTGACCTTTCAGCAAATTATGCATGCTTGAGGCAAGGCATACACTGGGGCAGCCAGGCAGTTAATGCCCAGCCACAGTTGATCCAGGTGTCAAACCCAACTCATCTAGTAGTTGTTTTGAAAAACAACATAACAATAACAATAAATTAATAAATTTGTATTGGTTTTTAATAACAAATTAAAGAAAATTAATAGAAAAGGAATTTGTTAGTTGATGAATAACAGGAAATTAACTTGCAGTTACTGATGATGTAAGAATCTTGTATGGATGGCTAGAATGTCAATGTCAGTGTTATTCCAAATAACTCCATGCTGTCACCTATGGTATTTTTCAGTTCAATTTTAATGATAAAAAATAAATCATATTATTCATTACTAATCATTAGGGATCATATGAAGGAAATTAATGATAGACAAAGATGCAGTTGATAAAATTAATATAGGTTCCTACTGTGTCTAGTGTGTAGATTTATGTGAAAGTAGTCCAAAGTGAATTAAAAATATAAATAAAATGATAAATATAAATAAAAGCCATAAAACCAGGTACTTATGATCATTATTTAAATTTGTGAATTTTGCATATTCTGGATTCTCAACATCATTGTTTGGCTAAAACTGAATAAATACTAGACATGGTGCGAATGCTTTGCAAATGTATTTGAATACGAATATGAATATGTAATCATTTCAGTTATATTTTATTTTAAGAAATCATATGATTTTTAAAATTTCTTTTTTAATAAAAATTATATTGGCACAATATTTGTTATTAAATTTTAATAAAAAGTTAAACTCTTTTATTATATGTGCTGCTTATAAGTTATATGGCCAAGTCAAAATCTGTGTGACAATAGCACTCCATTTGTTAATAAAATAAATGAAAACAACCCTCTTCCCTGTCTCCAAAGATACTATCAAAATCATACATAAGCTAAACACCAACAACTCATAATAAAGCTTACATTTATTACCACACAAAACCAGCATTTGCCTCATTCCCAAATCATATTTTTCATCACATATAACAGCTGAGAGCCGTTACCCATGGGTCCCTTGTTTGACAGATGTAGTTACAATTGATTGATAAGGCCAGCCAAAAAATTGTTTTAGTTCCATTCAATTAGATTACAACTTGCATTTCATTTAATTGAAAAAGTGAAGGTATTTATTTGAAATAATTTGTACTGATTATAATCATTGATTTGTAGAAACTGATGAACATTCCTCTCATACAGGCTTTACCTGGCGTTGGACCGAGTCTGCTGCTCAAAACTCCACCAAAAGCCAAGGCAGAGGCAAGCGAGGATTATGAAGAGAAATTGGTAGGTGAACCTTATGTGCTCAATCACAAAGCTGCTATCTTGTGGAATAATCTTTCATTGAATGTTTAAGTTCATGCAATGCAATTACTCTATTGTTCAATAAGCGCAGATTGCCATTAAATATCATATGTGTCCTCTGCTGTTGTGTCCGTCTGTGTATGATTCTCACAAATCATGGATTAAAAATCATATGTAGAGCCAATGATTTTCCGTGATCGCGGGAAACGGACGGAATTCGCGGAAAACGCATTTTGAAACGGAATTTGCAACTTGACATGGAGCCTGGGTAACCTGGAAAATATTTGATATTTTCTTCACTAAGTCGCGTGATATCGGCATTTCCAATTCTTTAGAGCTTTCAGAAAACCATAATCATTTAATATTAGTTTGTAATGCCTAATGGTGACCTGCACCACATTTACTGTCAAATAGAGGCCCCTGCGTTGGCCATCGAACATCGTAGCTCACATGACTGTACGTAGTGACCCATGACTGAACGTAACAGGTGTCAGGTGTGACCCACTAATTGACCCTAAAAACATGCCATGTGCCTGACCTTTAGGTCTATTAATATTCAGACACGCAACCCCTTACGATTTAGGGGAATCCCTTGCTTCCAAACGGCAAATGCCCAGAACGCAGCACGCCCGACCCCTATGCGTGCAAAATGTCAAAGGACTGCTTTTTTGAGAAAATAATCACGCTGAATGCAAACTTTGTCCAATTTTATCAAAACTAAAACGGTATTCTAACTCATCTATATGCTGGCGTCATAACTGGTCAAAAAGAATTGCACGGGGGGCATTCTTCAAAGCCTTCAACGCTAGAAAGGGATGGAGTCACGTGAACTTTTGCCAGAAATACGAGTAGGTCCTTTGCATAATTTATGCGTTGACCTTAATTAATATGCCCAGGAACAAGTTGTCCGCGTTTACTTGACAGCGCATTCACTTGTGCTCGTTTTCAAAATCAGCTCGCTTGTGTATCTTATCACCGCGCGCAGTGAATCTCGTATATGCCCGTGCTTGACATGTCACGGAGGAACCGGCACTTTCTTATCACAGAAATATAACGCCAGTTCTTGCAAAATCGTATTTAATTAAATAAAACCTGGGGTTTGTTCACTTTGCAACAACTTATATATAACCTGATTCGACAGAACGATGTCGTGCCCATGTAAGTTAATATACTTTGACAGTTATAAACAGTTGATGAGATCGTCGATCGTGAAGTTTTATGATTCAGACTGGGAACGGTGTAAACGCAAATGTCCAATAAAGATAGGCAGAAGCCTGAAATTATGAGAGTAAATATAAAAAAAGAATTATGTTGTTTCATTTTTTTTTATGGTAATTTTATTTAACTTTACACACAACTAGTTACAAGACGTGCCACTACAATTTTCATGAAGAACTGGCCAGTGCTGAGACTACCCTTTACACGTGTACGCATGTACACCTGAGCACTCCAGCCTCTTATCAGCTCTTGTTGACAGCATGTCATTTTTTATCCTTGGCTGGGGGACTACTTGCTGATTCATGGAACACGTTTAACATGTGCAGGAATGCACAGACACATAATAATTAGTGTTGTAATAATTACTTTTTTAAATGTTACCTGTAATTTCAGAGGGTCAGAATTGAAAAACTAAATTAGCATGAGCAGTTCAGAATACACTAAACAGTAACTTGAATATCGCATTCTTGTCACAATGTAACATGTCACATTAAAAGATTATATATGAACTGTTTTTATCTTTCTTTATTTTTAATAAGAATAATGAATGATCAGGCTATACAATAGTTGTTCCTGGTACAATCTCAGCTAAGGTACTGGTAATAAAATCTGCATTTGGCTTGAACTGAATTTTTCGCAATGAATAAAATTTTACATACACAACGTTTTTCCCATTCCATTAGATCTGTACACAGTAGTGTAAAAATGTACATTACAAGTTGAATAAAGATTTGGCATATATTTTTATATGATTTAAAAACAGTAAAATAAACTAACTTGTCAGCAAAAATAATGGATCTGGCTCCCAGGAATACGAAACAGAATTGAAACGGAATTAGGTGATGAATGAAACGGAAAAACCTTCTATTTGAAACGGAAAATCATAGGCTCTACATATGGATGACTGTAGCAGAGGTCATAAAAGCCTCCACGATATTTAAAGGGATCTGTATTATTTGTATGCACAATACTAAGTGTATAAATGGAAACCAAGTTGAGTCATGGGGGGGGGGGGGGGGGGAAATAAAATTCCTTGAGTGTTATTCATTGTTAACTTTAGTGCTGTTGCAAGTTGGTCTGTTGATGAAAAAAGTTACTCTAAAGAAATTCTTTTAATTTGTTGCCCCAGTAATATTTAAATGTAAAAGGATTGATGGTTGATGTATATGCTGTCAAAGAATGGCTCAGTTATTCAACAATATGTGAAGCAAATTTACTGAAAAAAATCAAGAGGAACTGAAGAACAATGGTTTTCTTATTAGTTTTATGGCTGTTAAAATATGCTTGGTCATTCTGCGATCATTGTCATCTGCAGACAATGAATTTTGTGTATTGAGGTGTTGATAAATCTACAGAGTTTACTTGCTTTGTTTAAACAATATATGTTGCAGGTGCAGTGAGGCTTAAAGTTTAATAAGGCTTGAATATTTTGGTCCAAAGTGTCTATTCCAGGCCATTGGTGGCATTATCTCAGAAAAATTGCAAATTGTTCTTTATATTTTCACAGGAAACTGATAGGACCAACAGATTTGAGTTTCTGCTGAAGCAGACGGAGCTTTTCTCTCACTTCATGTTGACCGGAGTCTCTGGAGGTCCATCAGGAAAGACTCCCACCAGCCCGTTAAAGATGAAGCCGGGAAGGCCACGCATCAAGAAAGACGAGAAAGCCAAGCTGGTGGCAGCAGGAGAGTATGTATCTATAGTATAGTTCATTTATCATGGTGCTTTTGCTTTGTTACATCACAGCGGTACGGGGTTTGTCGTTTAGGGTTATATATACATTTATTTCATTATCATGTATGTATCTATAGTATAGTTCATATATCATGATGCTTTTGCTTTGTTACATCACAGCGGTAAGGGGTTTGTCGTTTAGGGTTATATATGTCGAGGGAAGAATGAGAATCTGGGAAGATCCGGAATCCTCCCGGGAAAAATGAGAATTCTGATTTTTTCCAGGGAAGAATGGGTATTCCCATTGTTCCCGGGAAAAATGAGAATCATTTCATACTATGATTTGATTCTTATTTTTCCCGGGAAGAATTAGGAATTCTGATTTTTCCCGGGAAAAACCTGAATTCTTATTTTTCCCAGCCAGCTCCAATTTGTTAAATGATATCCTTTTAATAGTTAAGGTGGGTTAAGTTTGCATAGTTTAGTTTACTACGAAGTTATAACCAAACTTTAATGTTATTAAATGACCATTGCTAAAAGAACAAAAAACATTTTTTGTCATTAAAAAAAGTAGAAAACAAATTTCTGTTAAAATAAGTTTTATTCACACATGATAGTACTAAACCCATCACATACATGTAAGTTGAAAACAAGCATACCTGATATTTACATTAGTTCTTAGCACACATGATTCAATTATAAAGATTTCTAGATGTGAATATTTTTAATCTACAATTCAGTGAAGATAAACATCTATGTTAGATTGACTAACACTTCTGACAAGTTGTCAGTAAGCTTCTGACATCTATACATGTTAAATTCAACCATAAAAAACATATACCTGTTATTTTATATGCTAAACAATAGAGTGTAACTTGGGTAAAAATACTTTTTTTACATTTTAATCGCTAACACTGATGAAAAGGTTGCATGAAAAAGTTTGACATGGCACAATTATAAATGAAATAATGAACCAGATATTTTTATGTTAGTTCAAGGCATGTTCAAAATGAAGGAACTTGCTTTATATATATATATATAACACTTCATCTTCAAATTTTTTTCACATATTTCTATTTTGTGTGAGTGTACTATTTATTTCTTTTTTAACACTTGAACATTTCCGAATTAATGGGAAAGAAAGATGATCAAAATTTCTTTCTGAAAAAGAGAAATAAGTATAAAAAAATTAAAGAGTTAAGTTGGCATCAGTAATTCCCATTTTCCCCCAGGTTTGAATTTCAAAACTGAGTATCAATCTCTCCCGGGAAAAATGAGAATTCTCAATTTTCCCAGGAGAGACTGGAATTCTCATTTGTCCCTGGGAAGAATGAGAACCCCTTCATACCATCTCTGGATTCTCATTTTTCCCGGGAAAAATCAGAATTCTAATTTTTCCCGGGAGGATTCTGGATCTTCCCAGTTTCTCATTCTTCCCTCGACATATATATATTTATTTCATTATCATGCAGGTATCCTGGCAATGTCCATCTGTTCACTTGACACTGCATTCAGCACACCATACATCATAGTCTTTCATTTAAGGAATTTGAGGTAGACACAGTGTTGCTCCAAGGCATGAAAAGAAAAGGGACAGCTGGCCCCTTAATGTAATTTCTGGGGGACACACCAAGATTAGGTGGGGACAAAGTCTTCGAAGCAATATATTATCTTTAAATAAACTATGTAATATGAATGTTGTATGTTTTGGGCATTTGGAAATGAATAATAATTATTTGTAAAGGCTGGAATCGTTACATGTTTTACATGTCATCACTTTTAAGTTGTCATAAAACTGAAGGCAATAGAATTCATGTCTCAGTATCAATAATGCCGGTACATCAATGTACAGTTTGCAAACTGGTGACATACAATCATGTTCATTGCTAATTGAGGAATCATGCATCAACTGGTGCCATTCAAAGTGGCAAATCAAAATCCAAACTTATTGTTGTAAACAACTCAATATGGATAAAGGACATACACATTTAGGCAAGGATTTATTCATCCTATATATATTTATTATACTATTTGATAAGGATAGTTTATTTAGAAAGTCGGCGTGCTAGCGTAGGTTGCTGTGGTACGATGCAAGTCTCTTGAATTTTGCTACCAGTGTCACCATATAACATTGGTTTGAATGAAAATATGAAAGGGATAATTGTCTAAATTTCTGTACCCAATAAAACTAAAACCATGTCATTTATGCGTATGCTGTGCCGTGCAACGATGTTAGGCCTACATGTCAGCTGTAAAAGTTTGCGGAAGGCGCTGCATTATAAGGCCTATAATTCTTAGGCAAGTATCAAAAGACCAGACATCACAGTTTCTTAAAAAATATAAAACATTCGAACTATTTATAACAGAAACTGAATGTTTCTGTCAGTATATACCTGATTCCGGGAATTTTCATGTTAGCCTATATAAGCGTATGTAACCATGAACGATGTCAACTTAAGCGGGAAAATATGCTACTGGCAGCAGCTTAATCTACTTGTTCAACCAGTAACACTTTAACTTCCATATTATTGGTCAGAGAAAATGTAAAACAACCAACAACGAAATAGTTGGGTTCTTCTAGAGGGAATTCCTATTTAAATCATAGTCATATGTCTATGTTTCAAATTAAACGTTCAATCCAGAATAGAAATATGCAAATATTGAAAAAGAGCAGCCGTTGATTGGCTGGTCTGCCGTGAAACGGTGTCACAACAGGCATATATCGGTAATTTGAGATTGTGGGAGATCTGAACTGAGTTGCTTTGAGCAAAATAATCGTCTGAGCAATCGTAATAACATCATCTGAGGCATTATAAAGTAATGTATGATCAACCTGGTATAATTCTAAACTGTTTAACGCTGTTAAGAACTGCTTGACAATATGAAATGAGAACATTAGAAGTTATGGAGAGGTGAGTTTCCTACTGTGCTTCACAGATTAACTTAGGGGAAAATGTCGAAAAGATTAATCATGTCGGCTGTGGGCGCACTTTCTAAACTTCATTTAATAAAAAAATATCTGCTTCTTCATATTCATTTATAAATGGTTAAAATCTATCTTAATGTGAGATTACGTAGGCTAAACCAAATCCCATTTAGCACTGGACACTCGCTTGCAACTTTATTCTGACCTCTAGAACATTGATCTTTGTCAGTAACTGTGTAACCCCTCCATGTGTATTACATACATAAATGTTTATGACACCCAGACATGAGCATCAGGTAATCATATTGTTTCAGTCATCGACATCGGAGGACGGAACAGGAGGAAGATGAGGAGCTCCTGTCAGAAAGTCGTAAGGCTCAGAGCATGGTGACCCGGTTTGAGGAGTCCCCAGCATGTGAGTACTTTAATATTATTACAGGATATTATGTAAAAAAAGGTTGGTTTCTCGTTTGCGGTGTAAGTCAATTTTGCCCTTAGGATAAAAAATATATTTTTATTTTCTGGAGAAATTTACTTCTTTTGATGTCCAGAAGTTCCAACATTTCTTTCAAGAATAATTAAACTATAAAACTATAAAAATTTTCTTACAATGGACTTTTACCTCAATGACAAACCAGTACTGTCTTCATTTTCTTCCCAGATCATATGGAATTTGATTGAACATTTTTAGTCCAAAGGTTAACACTAAAATTTGCCCTTCAACACTGGTTTTTTTTTTTTGGGGGGGGGGGGGGGTTACCTTAGAAAACTTAATTTTTTTTGCAAATTTGCAAAGGTAAAACATTCATTGTTGAAGAGTAAAAGGGGAATTTTCCCTTGTAGATTTGTAAAAAATAAATGGTCTCATAATATTTTACAGACGTAAAGAATGGAGAAATGAGAGACTACCAGATCCGAGGTTTGAACTGGATGATATCTTTGTATGAACATGGCATCAATGGAATCCTGGCTGACGAGATGGTAAGATATGACTATTCATATTGGATTGATCCAAAAATCAACTTGACAGAAGATCTTGGATAGTAATGTCATATACCGGAAACAGGTGGCGCCACCTGTTATTCTTTTACTTGTTTTCATGCCGTTTAATACCCCCATCATTGCCACTTAACAGTACTGTGACCATTATAAGTCAAAAAGTAATGGACAAATTTCTTTCATATTATGCATATACATAGACATGGGTTATTGGATGATGTTTATATAAATTGGGGTCATGACCTTTCCTATTAGAGTCGCCTTGACCTTGAATTTTGCCATATATGGTGAAAATCACAAAAATCATTAATATCTCAATAAGGGATGCATGGATTGGTCCAAAAATCAACTTGATCGAAGATCTTGAATAGTATTGTCATGTACCAGAAACAGGTAGCGCCACCTGTTATTCTTTTCCTTGTTTTTGTGCCGTTTAATACCCCATCATTGCCACTAAACAGTACTGTGAGCATTAAAAGTAAAAAACTAATGGACAGATTTCTTTCATATTATGCATATACATAGATATGGGTTATGGAATGATGTTTATTTAAATTGGGGTCATGACCTTTCCTATGAGAGTGGCCTTGACCTTTAATATTGCCATATATGGTGAAAATCACACAAAATCATTAATATCTCAATAGGGGATGCATTGATTGGTCCAAAAATCAACTTGCCCGAAGATCTTGGATAGTGTTGTCATGTACCAGAAACTGGAAGCGCCACCTGTTATTCTTTTACTTGTTTTTGTGCCGTTTAATACCCCATCATTGCCACTTAACAGTACTTTGAGCATTATAAGTCAAAAACTGATGGACAGATTTCTTTCATATTATGCATATACATAGACATGGGTTTGGGGATGATGTATATTGAAATTGGGGTCATGACCTTTTCCATGAGAGTGACCTTTTCTATGAGTGTGGTCTGATATTAATTGTTGCAGAAGATGGGGGGGCCTATTCTTAAAGGGGGGGGGGGGGGGGTTAATTGTCTGGAGATACTATGGCACCTGCGGTGCCAAGAAATATCTAGTTTATTGTCTGTCACTTTCATGGAACGGGAGACATTGATTTTGGTTTGTTGCCCGTCAGGTTTACATTTCCATGTGATAAATTTTCTAAATATTATCTGATTTCATTCAAATTTGGTCACTGATTGATTTCATGCATACCTTGGTACTGACAGGTTTTGGGGTGTTTGTCTGAAAATTATCACCAGCTCCAAAACAAACAAAAGATTTAACTAGTGTTCCAAGTTCACAAAAAATGACATGTCGAGCCATTTTCAGGGGACAATGAAAACTAAAACACAGGCACTTTGACATGTAGGGACATCTTCAGGGGAAAATAAGACATATTAACAAGGCAACCATAAAGACCACAGGAAGCTATAATAATAAGAGGTGGAAGTGGGTCACATGAATTTCACAAATTTGCTTGTTTAAATATAAGATAAGATCTCTTTCTGCAAACACTGCTCATTCACATTATATGAATTAAAAGGTTTATACATCAAAATCAGTTTAATCTGCTGATCAAAGTGTAATTAGCAGAGAAAAATAGATGAACTAATTGAAAAGAATGTCAACAAAATTCCGATGTTGCTTTATCAGTTTAGTTTGGATTTATTTATGTAAATTGTTTCAGAACCTAATGGTAAAAGAATCTCATAACACAATTGTTCACAATATCTGTAAAGTATTACAATAATTATTACAGCATTTAAATTTTTAGCTCAGCTGACTAAAAGTCATCTGTGCTATAGCGATCACTTTTTGTCCCCATCTGTCTGTCTGTCTGTCCGTTAACCAGGCACAAATTGTAACCACTGGACCTGGAATATTCTTACTTGACATCCAGGGAGGTCAATGAAAAATCTCCTTGGAAACCTGGAATTAGGTCTCTGTTACCCATATTCTTCCAGCTGTGGGGCTCTGAAGTACCCCCCGGAATAATGAAAAATTGGATACTAAAGCTCAAGTATCTGAACAACTAATGCATTGATCACCATGATTCTTTGCATTGATATTTGCACTGGTATCTGAACAACTAGTGCATTGATCGGAATTATACTTTGCATGCATATGCATCATCGAGTGTTTCGTCAGTTCCTGCAGACTGGTGGTGCCTTCTGGACTTCTATGAATTTTACGCATTTTTCTTTATTTTTGAGACCTTCAAAGATGTGGTAGTCTTTTAACAGGGCACAAATCATAACTATTTGACCTGGAATCTTCTTTCTTGACATCCTGGGAGGTCCATAAAGAAACTCCATGGAAACCTGAAATTAGGTCTCTGTTACGCACATCCTCCGAGCTATGTGTCTTAGAAGTACCTCCCAGAATAACTAAAAATTTGATACAAAAGCTCCAGTATCTGAACAACTATTGCATTGATCACCCTGATTCTTTGCATGCATATTCATCATGGAGTGTTTCATCAGTTCTTGCAAACTGGTGGCATCACCTGAATTTTAAGAAAATTTTACCACATTTTTTTTTCTCTATTTATGAGACCTTCAAAGTCGTCCATTAACAGGGCTCAAATTGTAACCATTGGTCCTAGAGTATTCAAACTTCACATCCAGGGAGGTCTGTGAAAAGTCTCCTGGGAAACGTGAATTAAGGTCTCTGTTACCCATATTTTCTGAGCTATGGGGCTTGTAAGCACCCCTCAGAATAATTGAAAATTTGAAACCAAAGTAGGGCACAAATCATAACCATGGGGCCCAGAATCTTCTAACGTGACATCCTGAGAGTTCATCTATAGTTCTCCCCATAAACCTGAAATTGGGTAACAGTGACCTGTATTTCTCAGAGTTTCGGGATATGTTTGAGCACCCAAGAAATAATGCAAATACACACAAATTGCTAGATTCCTCGTGAAAGGCTGGTTGGATTGTCATCAAATTTGTTGTGCTCATGGGTTTCGATGAACTTAAGCTAATATGCATGAATAGTGATGCCACCTATCGTAATTAGTTGTCTTCTGTGCAAGGACATTTTATCAACATGTCAGTCGGCTGAGGGTCATGACCCATGGGTCACTTGTTGTTCCTATATGTTGACTAACAGTAGGTCACCCCTTGATCTTGCCATAACACTACACCTTGTTGTTTTTAGCTCAGCTGACTATAATTCATCTGAGCTGTAGTCGTGGTCCATTGTCCGTCGTCCGTCCGTCTGTCTGTCCGTCCGTCTGTCCGTCTGGATGTCTGTCCGTAAGACTGGCACGTTTCGACACCATTGGACCTACGAATCTGAAATTCGGCATACAGTTAGATGTCCCCAAAATCTCCTACCATGCCAAAAATTGGGTCAATATGACTTCTTTCCTTCGAGATATTAAGGAAAAACCTCAATTTTTTATTAGAAATCTGTTTTCACACTTCAGGACTGCCTAATATCAAAACCACTCATCTGGTTTTCTTCATATTTACCATAAATATCCCTCTGTATAGTTAGATATTAAGTCAGTATTATTAAATTTAAAAAAGTTATGGGCCCAAACATAATGGACTTTGTAAAAAAAATGAGGAAAGATATTTTGTCACTTAAGACCAAAAGTGTTAAAGGTAGGAATTTTTTTCAGTTATACTACTTTAAATAATCAAAATTTAATTGTATACTAAAAATTAGATCAAAATCTGTTAAATTTTTTTAAATATTGGCAAAAATATAAAATTGGTACCTTAAATTTTGCCCAAGTTTGACCATGGCACCTTTTTTTCCTGTAACTGCTGTGGATTTCATTTTCAAAGCATGTTTTTGTTACCATTTCAACTGTTAAAACAAAAAATTTGAAACCAGTTGATCAAAAACTGTAGATTTTATTCAAGTTTTCAAGCACCATGTCACACATTGTTTACATCAAGCTAGTGTTATGCAGTTTACTAGAGCTCAGCTCCCCAGCTTCAGCTCTAAGTTCCGTAAATTTTGCATACAGTTAGATGTCCCCCAAATCCTCTACCATACTAAAAGTTTGGTCACTAGGACTGCATTCCCTCGAGATATTAAGAAAAAACTTCATTTTTCCATTAAAACCCCATTGTTACACTTTAAGATTGCCTAATATCAAAACCACTGATCTGACTTTGATCATACATAATATACATATTTTTCTATACATTCCCTATGCATATGCCAGGAATGATGTCATTATTGTGTACTTGTTGTAAGTTCTAGGCCCAAACATAATGCACTTTGTAAAAAATCAAGAAATATATTTACTCTCTTAACATGAAAATTGCTGAAGGTAGACATTTTTTGCCAGGGATATAACATTATTTAATCAAGATTCAAATGTATTCCCAAAATTAGTTCTGAATTTTTCAAATTTTATAAGTTATTAGCATAAATATAAAATCAGTACCTTAAATTTTGCCCAACTTTGGCCATGGCATGTTTTTTCCCTGTAAGCACTGTTGATTTAATTTTCATATCTTGCACATGTAAGGATTTTAGCTTCTAAATTCTGAAGTTATAAAAGGAATTGGTCAAAAACTAGCTTTTATGAAAGTTTTTATGAGACCATATCACTCTATAACTCCACTAGGAAAACATACTTACCTAGGGATACCCCATTAAAAGTTTTACTTTTCGGTAACCCAAAAATAGATGACAAATCAAACAAGGAAATATTCGAATCAGTAGCAAACTTTATTGAAAACTCAAACAGATTCTAACATAAAATAATTTGACGATTTTGACAAACTCATCCCACACCCACCAAAACTCTCTCTCTCCTCTCAACTGGCACCTTACACTTTCCAAATCACAACTAAAAACATAGTCATTATGCTATCCACATCTTCCATGATACTCCAGTCATCAATATGTTAACATCACACCCCCCCCCCCCCCCCCCCCTTGCCATGCATCAGAAAATTACCACTTTAGAATTCAGGAGCGAGCTTCATAAGCTTTAAGTAGCTTGCGCTCAATCTATTGATACATGTTTATATTTATATATGTGCTTAGGTAGAAAACCACATGAATGTACTTACTATGTATTGTGTCAATAAATCATTCAAACAAACCATATCACACCTTGGCTGTACTGAAGCCCCTCTTTTATGTCCCCACATTGACCTTTCAGGCCAATTATGCATGCTTGAAGTGAGGCACTCTGCAGCCAGCCAGCTCTTGGGTGGCTTCAACTGGATCTAACTGTCCAACCCCCTCCACTAGTATTTGTTTAGGCCATAAACATAACAATAAACTTTTTTTTTAATTCTTGGTTTATTATAAGAACTTAAAAAAAATAAATGGAAAAGGAATTTATAGTTAATGAGTTACGGGGGAGTACCTTGCAATTACTGATCATTTATGGATCTTCCATGGATGGCAAAAATTGTATTTCAGATGACACCATGCAGTCACCATTGGGTATTTTTCATTTCAACAATAAAAATGAAAAATAAATAATTAAAATAAATTGTTGTTTACTATTAGGGATTATATGAAGCAAGATAATGATAGACAAGGATGCAGTTGATTATATTAAATTAATCTAAATTTCCAGGTCTTTTCCAGGTGTTTAACTTGTTGGTTTATATTTATTACAAAATTAAAATAATAAATAAATGTGTCAAAAGTTTTAAATATTACTCAGACAAGTGCTCATTAAAGATTTTAATTTGTTTGATTTATAACTCATGGTTGTATCAGTTGTTACATGATACTGGCTAAATAATCAAAAATTATATTGCTGGTCCTTTATTTCAGTTCATAAAATTAAACATTCCCAACTCCAGTTTGCTCCTGGTATGATATATTGGGTGTTTTGATCCTTGGATTAATTTAACACATGTATTAGTTTTATAGCTGAGAATACTTTTCTTTTTTTCCTGATACCATTTAAAAAATATAAATATTCAAATTTTTCCTGTTAGTGCTGTGGATTTAATTTTCATAGCATGTACACATTAACATTTCATCTGTTTAAATCTGAAATTTGAAACCAATTGATCAAAAACTGCAGATTTTATTCAAGTTTCCAGGTACCATGTCTTCATTGTTTACATCAGATCAGTATAAATGCAGTGTACTGGGCAGTTACATAACACCTTCAGGTCTGACCTACTGCCACTGTGAGTGTCTGGGTCAGGCTGGGTCAGGCAGTAATTACCAGAGAACCTCTGTTTCTCTCTCTGGCAGTCTAGGTCTCTCTTTCTCTCTCTCTCTCCTCTGCTTTTTCTCTTTCTTTCTCCATTTCTCTCTCTCTCTCTCTCTCTCTCCCTCTCTCTCTCTCTCTCCCTAATTGCCTCCCTTCCTCCCTCCATCCCATTCTGTTGACAGGTAGTATAAACTAGATACATTAGCTATAAATGTTGCTGCAATTTAGAAATGCGAATCAACTGAAATATTCACATGTATGTTATACTGTAAATTTATAGTAACATTCGGAAACTTGGATTTAAATTATGTAATGAAAAAAAGGAATAAATGCAAATATTGTTAATTTTTTCTTGGCTCAGTAGAATGGGGAAAAAAATTATTTGCTTTGTTTCTCCATCTTTCTGTCTGTTTTAAATATTTAATGTTCATGAATAAATTTTTTTTTTATAAGCACTGTTGAATTAAATTTCATATCTTGTATGTATATGCAAGGGTGTTGTAACTCTCGCCATCCCCTTCTTCATCCCACTGAGGCTTTGCTCCTTGGCACTGTGAACAATAGTTCTATGGCTATAGCATAAAATTTAATAATTAAAGAAAATATCTACAGAAAGACAGAGGCATTGTAACTCTGATCATAACACAACTCCCCCCCCCCCCCTCCATCAAGTGATTGCACCTGTGGAATGGGGAGGTTATGGCAATTGTATACATATCATAAAATTGATAAAAAAGGTTTACCAAATAAATTGGATCTCATCAGACAAATGTGTAAACTGTTGAACTGTCAACAGCTTATCAAAAAGGTAACCAATGGAAAGGCATGGTCAGGTCTCAAATATTATTGGCAACATTTTCTTCAATCATATAAACCAACCATGGCCCAGATTACCTCTTCCTCAAATATTATCTACATTTTATCATATTTTTAAGATTTTAACCTTCCAGGTGGTTCAGTACTGTTGACCATTTGTCCATAGGTACCAATGTACATGCCAGAAATTATGTCAATATTGTGTAGTATGTAGACGTGAGGGGCATCAAAATAATGCACCTTGTCAAGACCGATCTTGTCAAGATATTATGTCATACAGTCACAAATTCATAAATCCCCTCATCAGCATAGTTAATCATAACCTTGTATCTGTCAAATTGAACTCTTGCAGTTTTCCATACAATATAGATCCTTCAACAAATAGCCTTATCATCATTATACCACTGCTTAGCATACTGTCATTGCATTCATATTTGCTCAAATAAATTGCTTTTTTCGACCCCTCCCAAATAAATAAAAAATAAACCACTATATTTTACTCCATATTAATCCATCTGTCAGGTTATTTCATATATCATTTACTCACATATTACATTATATTCCTTTATAAAAGCCCAACATGACCATGATATTCTAAGCTTAATCTACTCAGTATAGTATCACAATGGTGATACATTTATAGTCCAATCATGATCAGCTGAGCGCCGTGACCCATGGGTCCCTTGTTCTGACATGGATTAAAATTTTGCGAGACAGCCTCCTAAGCCCCAGTACCCATGATGCCTTTCCCTATCCTAGCAATGGCGTTTATTGAATCTGCATCATCAGTAACTCTGTGTCTCTTGGCCAAGGTGGCTGCGTTGGTTCAACAGTTAGCGATATGCTGGCCTACTGTCTGTATTCGATTCACTGCCAGGCTTCAAGTTCCTTCTGACACGGTACCGTGAGTTGATTTTGAGTGTTTATAATGTTGAGACACCCTGAGCCCCCCACTGTTAGAGAATGCCTTGCATGTTTGGCTCCATTCCTGAGTGGGACCACCATGACAGGTGCCCGGTCTGCCTCAGGGCGGCCGGGGATTGTGGCTGCTCACTCAGGCCTTGTCCCCTGTGTCTCACTTGGGACCAGCAGGATTTGAAAAAGTATGAATCCTATTTTAGGATGCAGTCAAGTCCTGTTCCTCTAAAAACCTATTAGCTAAACATAAGAGGGAGTCTCAAATAGTGGCCTCCCGCATTAGGTCTGCTTAGCTAGTTTTAGCACCCCTACACAGGTTCCCACCTCTTTAGCTCCTCAGACTAAAGTTTAAGTCTCCGCTAGGGCATCCTTGCCCAGATCTATGCCTGTTCTCTCACCAGTTGTCACGCCATCACAGACAGTCTGGGACGCCCCTACCAGCGGTGGAGGATTAAGTTTTGGGAGAGGCTCTGAAGCCATTGATTGCCTCTGTTTGGAGTGATTTTGTACAGGAACATCGCTTGACCATGAGTCAAGCTGTGGTTCTGGTGCATTCTGAAGTATCTTCTCCAGGATCAACTCAGACACTGATCCTTCTGTTAGAGGTCGATGCGACTAGCCAACTAGCCTGATTGTATGTTTTCATGTCAATTTCAGGGTTTGGGAAAGACTTTGCAGACCATCTCTCTGCTTGGATACATGAAACACTACAGAAACATTCCATCCCCCCATCTAATTATCGCTCCCAAATCCACATTGATAAACTGGATGAATGAAATCAAGCGCTGGGTTCCAACGCTGAGAGCAGTGTGTCTTATAGGAGACCAGGAGAAAAGAGTAAGTGTCACTTAGACCCCTTAATCTTAAGTTCATAATTGACATCAAATAGGTACTATGTTATAATATATGTATCTCTGGATTTGTTGCTTAATTTATATCTTATGTTATTTCAATATTGGTCTGGAACAGTTGTTCTTTTCTTAATATTCCAATAATTAATCAGGTTTAACAATTTGACAATCAGATGTTTCATATACAGACTAGTTAATTGATGCATTTATGTAAAGATAACTGTTCAGCTTCGCATGTACATTGCATCTGTTGTAATGGAATGATCTTAATAGCTAAGAACTGGATCATGCTTTTTCCCAGTGCAGTAAACAGAATCAGTCACCTGGTGGTTTGATAAATCCCTCACCAAAAACTAGCATCCAGTCTCATTTTAATACATTAACAGTGCATAATGTTACACAATTAGTTTTTGACAGCTGATATAATGCTATATTCTTGATCATGTATTGATCATCAGAATTTAAGTAATCAGGCTTTGCTTTCATGTCATAATCTTTCATGTCAGTTATGGCTGTTGTGTCTGTTAAGGCGGCCCTGATCAGGGATACACTGATGCCTGGGGAATGGGATATCTGCGTCTCCTCTTACGAGATGGTCATCAAGGAAAAGTCTGTGTTCAAGAAGTTCAACTGGCGCTATCTGGTGATAGATGAAGCCCACAGAATCAAAAATGAAAAATCAAAGGTAATCCATCATCAGAATGCAAAGTTTTCATTTTGAAACATGGTTTCAATTTTATCAACAAATAAAATAAAAATTGTGTATAATTAAAGTATTGGTGAATGATGATAAAATAAAAAAACTTTTATAATAATTACGTTTGAAATATCCACAAGTTTGATTATTTTGTTTGAACAGTGTGAGAATTATAATTCATTATTTAACAGTGACATATGATAAGAGATTAAAGTTGATGTATTGTTGTTATTATTGTAATGTAACTGATAAGCTTAATTTATATACAAAAAATGTTTTGACGGATTATTGTACCATTCATTCAGTCCACTTAAAAAGTTACAGATTTTAATAGTTACTTTGATGCTCATTTACAATTGGATTACATGGTGTCTATATTCTTCTTTTAAATGGAATGTTTAATATAATGTTAGATTGTTTTGTTTCAGAAAGATGTTTCATGTGCTAGAATTAATTGTACTTTGTCAGCCTCTACAAATTTGTTCCTTTGAACATGCTGCAAAGTAAATCCATATCTTCATAAAGCTGCACCAACGGGAAAGCCTTGCCTTTTTGGAAAGAGCAATTAGAGTCCAGCATGCATATAAAGTCTGTTTAATGCAGAGCATATAATTCTGATAAGCCACATTTTTGTAGTGATCAATGTTTGTCTGGTTGAAAGACCTTTTCCACCACACAAGTGAAATCTATTGGTTACCACTGACACTAAGTGTTCATATGTGTTATAAAGATCTAAGATGATTAAGTAAAAAAAAAACCCTGCCTCATCCTTTGAAGGCCAGTTCCAGTCTTGAGTCAGGCATGTCTGATCTCATGTAATGAAACCCACAGTACTTATTTGACAGTTAAGAGCTGTGTGCTTGCACGTGGAAAAGGTCTCTTGGCAATGCTGTCATTCTTTTACTGATGTTTATAAATAGCTCTCTGAGATTGTGCGCGAGTTTCGGACGACAAACCGTCTCCTGCTCACAGGAACACCGTTACAGAATAACCTTCACGAGCTGTGGTCTCTGCTCAACTTTCTGTTACCCGATGTGTTTAACTCGGCTGATGTAAGTTGTTCTGGTACAGGGCCAGAGCTGTGCATCATGGAGACAGCTTGTTTTTAAGTCTTTATTAATCTGTGAAGGGTTTATTTCTGCCAAGCATGGCCTTCTTCCTGTCTGTGTGGAGCTAAGCTTACCAGATGCAAAGATGTGTTCAATAAAATATGCTGTGCAGATCTGTGTTGGCACAAAATAATTCAAGATTGAATAACCAAAAAAAACCAATAATTTACTTATTTATACATAGCATCTGATATTTGCTCTGAATTAAGGTGCATGTTCTTTAAAAAAACTTATAACTCAGTTTTGAAATGTGAAAACTTAAGTACTTAAAAATTTTTAAAATGTCATTAGTTTTGAAATGTTATTAAATTTTACTTTTAATTTGACTGTTTAAGAATATTCTTTCGTCTTTCATCATTTTCCTTTTAAAAAATTTAATTCCAGAATAACTTGGTCTTCCTTGAGTCCATTTTCCTTAAAAACTTTGTGGTTCAAGTGTTGTACACCTATCAGGACTGCGTGCCTCTTGACTTTCAAGGTTCAGGTGCTCTAGTTCATTTAATCATCTATAAAGGACTGTCTGAACATCTAAACTCTGTTTAAATGATATTCCACAAATATTCCCTTCCATACCACCAACCTCTCCCTCGCTGCTCACACTGGGTCTAGGGAAATGGTCTGTCTGGGTGAAAGACCTCGCATACATTTAAAAATGTGACTAAGTTTTGTAATAACCGCAGTGGCCAGGAAGACCAGTCTTGTTTAGATGGAATTTTGGTCATTGGCAGATTAGTGGTCCACAGTCCTAGTAATATCAAGAAAGGAACTGACCACTATAAATATATTTAATTTTGCTTCCAGCTCCCTTCCAGGAATGATATATTCCAGCCTGCTGTGCATTTATGTCACCACTGAAATTAATTCCTTCTGATTGGTTGACAGTTTTGTAAACAGTGTTTTATGGTGCTGTGCTTTTAGCTGTCGATGATTATGCGCGAGTTTAAGTCCACCAACCGCTTGCTCCTGACTGGAACCCCATTACAGAACAATTTGCATGAACTCTGGGCGCTGCTCAACTTTCTGTTGCCAGATGTATTCAATTCCTCTGATGTAAGTTGGCCCAACGGTCTTGTTATCTTTTACTTTTTGGTAACGATTTTTACCATTTTGGCTTGCTAATTAAAAAAGTTATTGTGTGATGTGTTTGTTTTGTACTAATGACTTTAATTACCTGAATGAAACAACTTTGGTAATTTGATCAGTCTGAATTACTTTATAAATTAAAGGCTTGAAAGTATGTTTTGTTCATATGGCTGTGCTTGTCAGTATTGATTAAAAATTAAAATGTATATGTGCTTAATATAAAGTAGATTTCGATGATTGTGTTATCATGTTTCAATTTATTTGTTATTATATCCCTATATAATATATGTATGTCAAGTCTGTATGTATAATATATAAGTAGAAATGTAAAGAGGAAGGTGAAGGTGGAGTACACATACCTTCCAAATAGCACTGGATTTTTGGTCTAATATTTAATTGTACATAATAAAATGTACTACTATGTACAAATGAAATTCTTTAAAAAAATGACAATACACAAATGAAACAAAAAGCTTTGCCGTAAATTGAAAATTGAAATTTTTCTCTGAAAATATTCTGTTCTGTCTTTCTGTATCAGGTGCTGTGACCTGATGACTAACAGTGGAACTAAAGTTAATATGAGCACTGTCCCAATTATGTGCTAATGAAGCACTGAAACAATTTTATGTTTAGCCAAATTAAAACAAAAATATTTTTCCTTACCTGACTCAAGCCTGAGTGACAAAGCTCTGTATGGATGACTTGTATAAGTTATTTTCAAGTTTATTGTAAAGTTAACAATACAATATGGTTAATAGCCCTGTAAAAATTGCAAAGTCACTACTTTGGTGATGTGACATTGGAGTACATAAAAGTCATAAACGTATTGAAAGTGAAGAAAACTTGTGAAAACCATTTAGAAATTCGATTTCCAGACTTAACCATATTCTTTCATAAATTTTCCCACTTTATTTTTACTTTTTAAAGCGTAAAATAAGAAAAATGATATAAGTCTAGATTCTAGTTTGGCAAAGCTTTTTGGCTGGGAAATCCATACTTCATGCTTTTCCAGGTCCTTTATTTTATTTGTAATTGAAAAAAGTAAACAAACAGGATCTTCTAAAAGTATATTAAAACTTTTTCCAAGTTCTGCAGTACTGTGACTGTATTTCACTAAAGTATTTGCCATTTTCAACCATATGTGTAGTGTTACTTTTGCTGTAAGACTAGATTTGTTAAAATTAACATGAACAGTGAAATGTAGATTTCTCTTCTTACATATACATAGTTGGAACAGTCTGAGCAAACTCAGCACAATTAAAGTGATCACATACACCTCCATGGATCAAATTTTCACTGAAATGTTAATCATTTCTTACATTTGTATGTGTAAGATGTAAAACCTGAAAGTTCAGATGTCAGATTTGCATTAAGCTTTTGTGAAACAATTGACTCATGCTTTTAAGTGTGTGTGAACATGATTAAATTTGCTAAATGAATACCTTGATACTGCTCACAGAGAGAGATATTAAATGTTTCCGTCATATTTTCCAGGACTTTGACTCGTGGTTCAACACCAACACCTGCATGGAAAATGAAGATCTGGTGTCAAGATTGCATTCAGTAAGCGAACGTTATCTGTAGCAGTATTGCCACTAGATATTAAATCAAAGTACTGTGATTGGTTTCATGTTCACGAGGTTAAAATTTCACAATTGTCACCTTATAATTGTTTCGCGAGGATTCCATTTTCACCATCTCACAAAAGACAGAGTATAGCCATTAGTATATTCATTGCATCCCCAGACACAATAGGGGGATTTAATCTTTGACCTTTCAGTTTGCTTTTAACATTGGGACCTATTATTCATGAAAGTTCTGATTTTGTGTTAATTCCCCTTTCAGGAATATAGCAGATTTGAAACCCTGGTAAACAAAAAGACGACCTCAGTATTAAACTTGTATTATGCTAACATTTTGTTAGGCTTTGTGTGTAGACTGACTTTCATTAGCACCATTACAAGGGATAACCTACAATCTACATTTCTTGTGATCCACAGCATGAGAGACACGGTGATGGCAGTTTTGCTGTAAGAATGATAATCCTGGAATATTTTACAGCTTAGAATTGTTTCCCTTTTCCTTGAAATATACTGATCAATATTCATATATCTTAACCTCTGTGTCACTGAAAATCTCTTTAAAAGTCCACAGTTGATGTTTTCTCATATTACCCATAACTACTTGCTGGGTCCTACTTATAAATGGGATTGTAACAGTACATTGTCTTCTGATTCAGATACATATCACAATACCTCCCTCACTGTATAATGAAGGACAATACAAACAAATAGTGTTAGATTTCTTACTCCCAAGTCATGTTCTCAAGTTCACCTTGCCGTAGCATCCATGCTCCAGGAATAAAGAATGATGAATCAGCTGATCTCTATCCAGTCATGTATCAGCTTACACACACTGGGCCAGTGAATATTATTTTAATCAGAGGCTGCTAGTTAAATGTCAGGCATTCTGTTGGATGGTCATATGTTGCCAGCGTATTGGTACTGGGAATCTGAAGACACTGACTTAATATTTATCTTTGTAACACTGTGTACAGGTGCCTTGTGAAGCATTTCTGCCCCACCTACTAAGTTTATGGCCAGTGCCTGGTAGTTCAACATTACTGTCATAATTTCTACAGGTGCTTAGGCCCTTCTTATTGAGAAGAATAAAGTCTGATGTGGAGAAGAGACTGAAACCCAAGAAAGAGACAAAGATCTACATCGGCCTGAGTAAGATGCAGAGGGAATGGTAAGTGCTGCATCTTAATGTGTGTATGAACTTATATAGTGTTAAGGAAAGGTAATGACAGTGAGGTTTGCTTAATATAACGTTCACTTGAGGGTCTTGACACTTCAAAGAAGTCACATTTTTATTTCATTGTCTCTGTTTCGTGAGCTTTTTGGCTTATTTTCATCAAAGGCTCAAAAGATCATTTTTGACATTAAGTATGGTAATAAATGGGCACTAAATAATCACCAGAAGGTGCACTTTCTGCTGGAATTGACTGTTTAAAATGACATAATAGCTAGTTCATTTAGCCAGTCATATTGACCCCTTCCTCAAACAAGAATTCAGGAAAAAAACTGCACACCATTGTTTGAATTTAAAAAATATAATGTCTCAGGATTGTGAATCAATTGATTACATGAATGTGCTGAACTCTGTTTATTGTATATTTTCTTTTAACACCATCATACATTTATGCTTTGCAGGTACACAAAAATCCTGATGAAGGACATTGATTTGGTGAACGGAGCTGGTAAATCTGACAAGATGAGACTGCTGAACATCCTGATGCAGCTGAGGAAGTGCTGTAACCATCCCTACCTGTTTGATGGAGCTGAACCAGGTAAAACTAGAAATCTGCATTTTAATGAATGCAAGACTCTGACATTCACTTATTCACCCATATTCCCAGGTTCATTAATGGAAAAGTGACTACACATTTGTGAATATAATTTGATGATGTTCATTGATCTGGATCATGTGCTGGATCCACACTGAAATCTTATTGATACTTCATAGGCCCATTCCTGAAAGGCTCGGAAAATTTCATGAGATTCTGTTGATGATTTCATAAGTTTAGATGTGAACAAACACACACAAATACACAAACAGCAATGAACTTATACCCTCCAGGTGGAGGCAGTAAATTATGATATGATTGATACTGGCATGACAGTAATGTGATACGTGATTTTCAAGTAATTACAAAATCATTAAATTCCAGAAAAACATGGAAGGTCTGAAATTTGATTTTCAGACAGTAGAGAAATTTAGTTGTCCTGTTCTTATTTAATCATCATTGATGGAGAAATTGTACATTAAGAATTATGCAATAAATGTTTTTAAATTTACCATTGTGTACAAGGTTGAAATCATTTGCAAAAAATGTATATAATATCAGGCTGTCAAGTGATCCTATTTTTTGTCCAATCCTATTTTCTCTTTTTTTTATTAGAAATGTCCTCTTCTTCGTATTTTTCCTACATTTTTGTTTTGGATTATAAATGCAGTGTCTTAAAGCTGTTAATTGTTGTTATGTTCTTATAATTAAACAATAATGGGTGATTTTAGCACCACATGATCTCAGAACTGCAAATACAAAATGAGCACAACGTAAAAATATCCTCAATAATATAACATGATCCAATCCACATTCTTTTAACTAGAATAACCATGAATAATGGATCTACGTAATTGGTTTCAGTCCTACTTTTTCATGAGTGTGTGCTCTACAGCCTGAGTATATATATATATATTAATACATATGTGTATGTATATATGTGTAACTATACTTTGCAGGACCACCATACACCACAGACAAGCATTTGGCAGATAACTGTGGCAAGATGACCCTGCTGGACAAACTGCTGCCACGGCTCAAAGCAGAAGGTAAATCATCCCTGACACCACCATCATGTCTGAGAATTCAGCATTACACTGACAGATAGATTAAACCAAATGAACCTTTCATTTGAGTAAAATTTTGAAATTGTCAGAAAACCTGAAGTGTAAGCTGATTGGCTGATGGGGATGAGTGATTGACCAGACATTTTCAGTGTACACATATTTTTTTTTTTTTTTCATGACAACTTGTACGGTTGGTGACACTGTTGAAAATGTATAATAATTTTTGTGGTGGTCAAGTCGATTTTGGCATGCCTAAGAAAAGCCCATCTTTGGTCTTAAACTTCATGAATGACAGCAAGCGCATTATGAGAGGATCCTTCCATATTTTCTCTTAAATCTTGAAAAAGTTGACATTAATTTGCTGAGGGGCAACACCATCTATCAAACTGTGTATCATGTCATGCAAGTTCTCAGACTTTGTTTTTCAGTCAGATTACACATATGATATTTTGTTGTGTTACAGGTTCCAGGGTGCTGTTGTTCAGTCAGATGACACATATAATATTTTATTGCGTGTTACAGGTTCCCAGGTGCTGTTGTTCAGTGAGATGACATGTATGATATTTTTTGTTGCATGTTACAGGTTCCAGGGTGCTGTTGTTCAGTCAGATGACACATATAATATTTTATTGCGTGTTACAGGTTCCCAGGTACTGTTGTTTAGTGAGATGACATGTATGATATTTTTGTTGCATGTTACAGGTTCTCAGGTGTTGATGTTCAGTCAGATGACATGTATAATATTTTGTTGCGTGTTACAGGTTCCCGTGTCCTGTTGTTCAGTCAGATGACACGTATGCTTGACATTCTGGAGGACTACGCTTTGTGGAGAGGGCATGACTACTGTCGGCTGGACGGTCAGACCCCTCATGAAGAGAGGCAGGTAGGTTAATGTCACGGTGCCAGAAATTATAGATTATTACCTGATTCTGGATATTTTTTATTGTGTCTTATAGTTGAACTTAGCTCTGTAGTTAAGGCTTTCGACTTTGGAGTGGATGTACCCTGTTGAACCCTGACTGTCTGTTAATGGCATAATGGTGAACTCTTATAGAATCTCGGAGATTGAATCTATTAGATAATATCTTAAAGTCAAGACATTCCTAGCCCTCTTGCTTATAAAACCTGAAATCCAGAAGGCTAAACAGGGATTGTAATACTCAGAAATTTTCACCTTTTCCACGAAAACGCATTAATTTAGTTTTGCTTTCCTTAAAAAAATTTGCCTTTCTGCTAAAGATGCATCCTGCCAACATGTCAAACAGCAGTATTATGGCCCCCTGCTCTTTGCCAGTGGCAGAGCTCCGCACTGTGGAGCCATAATAGGGTGTGATACCAGTGCAGCAGGCAGAAAATTTCCAAGTTACACTTGCCTCATTTTCTCGTGTTATCTGTTAGAATACAAATTTGGCTGAGGAGTTCTGAGTGTCAAGGTTACTGTAATATGCAAAAATATTCTGTTTTTGTCATGTTTGTTTTTACTGTTAAGCAGCTACTAATGTGGAGAACATCTATAGGTGTTCACCTTTTTATTTGACAAGTATAAAATGAAAAATGCCTTTCTGGGCATGGGTTTGCCTGTCTGAGATTGGGGGTAATTTATAAACTTTCTTGCTTAGATCTATGATCTATGGGTAATTATAAATTTAGCCATTTTGTTCACATGCTGGGGGGCTGAGGGTTGATTTAAACACTGCAAGTGTTATTTTATTTCTTCTTCTCTGCAGGCATCTATAGATGAGTATAACCGTCCAGGCAGTTCCAAGTTCCTGTTCATGTTGAGCACCCGTGCTGGTGGGCTGGGTATTAACTTGAACACGGCAGATGTTGTCATCATCTATGACTCTGACTGGAACCCTCAGGTTGATCTGCAGGCCATGGTAAATGTCAGGCTAATTTCTGTTGAGTCAGCATATATGTTGGATAAATTAACTTGCTATTGAAACAGTTGATACATATATGTTACTGTTAAAATATGTTTTATAGTTTTTGTTTTGTATTTATCCACATGTTGTAATAAAGTGAGACAATGTTATTACTAATTATTGAGCTTTTTAGCTCAGCTGACTATAAGTCATCTGAGCTATAGTCGTGGTCCATTGTCCGTCGTCCGTCCGTCTGTCTGTCGTGCCGTCTGTCCGTCCATCCATCCGTCTGTCCGTCCGGATGTCCGTCCGTAAGACTGGCACGTTTCGCCACCGTTAGACCTACGAATCTGAAATTCGGCACACAGTTAGATGTCACCAAAATCTCCTACCAAGCCGAAAATTTGGTCAGTAGGACTTCGTTCCTTCGAAATATTAAGGAAAAACCTCAATTTTTTTATTAGAAATCTGTTTTCACACTTCAGGACTGCCTAATATCAAAACCACTCATCTGGTTTTCTTCATATTTACCATAAATATCCCTCTGTATAGTTAGATATTAAGTCAGTATTATACAATTTAAAAATGTTATGGGCCCAAACATAATGGACTTTGTAAAAAAAATCAGGAAGATATTTGGTCACTTAAGACCAAAAGTGTTAAAGGTAGGGACTTTTTTCCAGTAATACAACTTTAATTAATCAAAATTTAATTGTATACCAAAAATTAGATCAAAATCTGTTAAATTTTTTAAAATATTGGCAAAAATATAAAATTGGTACCTTAAATTTTGCCCAACTTTGGCCACGGCACGTTTTTTTCCTGTAAGTACTGTGGATTTAATTTTCACAGCATGTATACATAAGGATTTAATCTGTTAAAATCTGAAAATAAAAGCTGCAAAATTAGGCTAGTTATTGAATTTTTTTGGAGGCTCTTGGTGTATTCCCTTACATTGTCAAGCAGTCCACTTTGATGACTGTAGGTCATTCAGTGCATATCTCTATGCTCCCCAGGCTGTTGGCATAATTTTAGATGTCCCCAAAATCTCCTACCATACCGAAAATTCCTTCCTTCGTTCCTTCGAGATATTAAGGAAAAAAAACTTTTCCATAAAAAAAGCCATTGTTACACTTCAAGGCTGCCTAATATCAAAACCACTGATTTGTTTTTGATCATATTTAGTATTCACATTCTTTCATACATTTTCTATGAACATACCAAAAATTAGGTCAGTATTGGGTATTATTTTGAAGTTATAGGCCAAAACATAATGCAATATTTATGCCCCTGCCACAAAGTGGCTGGGGCATATAGTTTTACCCATGTCCGTCATTCCGAAATCAAACAGTTGTATGGACTTTTTTTTGCAATGCCTGCAGATATTGGCCTGATTTTTGGTGTGTGAGCAGATACTGACCAGTTACAGATCGAGTTCGCGTTTCGTCCCGGTTGACCTATTTTTGACCGTTTTACGGCTCCTAAACTTAGAAAATTTCATGAAAAATAGAAATTTTCATGACAAATACACATGTACGGACTTTTTTTCGCAATGCCTGCAGATATTGGCCTGATTTTTGGTGTGTGGGCAGATAATGACCATCTACTGATCAAGTTCTTGTTTTGTCCCAGTTGACCTACTTTTGACCTTGACTGCTCCTGAATATAGAAAGTTTCATGAAAAATAGAAATTTTCATAACAAATGCATATGTACAGACTTTTTTCCGCAATGCCTGCAGATACCACCCTGATTTTTTATGTGTGGCCAGATAATGACCAGTTACAGATCGAGTTAGCGTTTCGTCCCTGTTGACCTACTTTTGACCATACGACACCTCCTGAACTTAAAAAATTTTACAAAATTTAACAAATGTTTCTAATTTGCCCAAGGCGGGGGCATTCGTGTCGTTCCGACACATCTAGTTTAAAAAATCAGGAAATATATTTACTCACCTAACATGAGAATTGCTGAACCTAGAGATTTTTTTTCAGGAATATAACTTTATTTAATCAAGATTCAGTTGTTTACCCAAAATTAGATCTGAATTTTGCAAATTTTTCAAGTTATTAGCATAAATAAAAAATCAATACCTTAAATTTTGTCCAACTTTGGCACTGTTGATTTAATTTTCACAGCATATATACATAAGGATTTAATTTTTTTTAAATCTGAAATTTCAAAGAAATTGATTATAAAGAATAGCTTTTAGTCATGTTTTCATACACCATGTCAAGTGTTGTTTACATCTAGCCCACCTAGTAGTACAGCCTTCACTTGCATTATGTAACCCACCCCAGGCTTGCCTTGGGTCAGCTTGGCCACTACCAGCAGGCTTCCCCTCTTGCTCTGCCCTGCACACCCCCCCCCCCCCCCAGATGGTGCATAAACTAGATGAATGTTATTATTTTCTGTATTTGATTCATTCTTATTCTAGGCTATGCTACATTTTAGATTTTGTATTGTACCACCAGGGTTACAATGATTAAAGTGTACATTTAATTGTGTCCACAAAGTGGTGTATTGCTATGAAAGTGTGGATGTTCATGAGATAAGTAATTCCTTACTTCAGAAGAGTAAAAACTTCACCAGGTGTGAAATTGACTATTAATTCCAGTAATAAATTAAAACTGGGATAGTAATTAGCACAATGATATTGTTTGTCCCTCATTCAACCAACAGTGTGTATACTTTATTTGAAAAGATGTTTTATTTGATCAAATTTACTGAATCTTTTATTTTTTATGGTGAATAAAATTAAGCATGTACTGAAAACTCCAATGTGCAAAACTTTTTAATAGTGATTCAAGGAAAATTCTTGTAGATGCCATGTTGTGGCATTATTTTCTTTTAAATTTAGTTTAAACATTTATGATTTAAAAAAAATAAAATATATGTGTATGCATAATATGACCCAATATGAGCTACACTTTGGATATATGATGATTGCAACTTTTGCAACAATTCTAATATTTTAACTTATAGTTTCAGTTTTTTACTCTGTATATATAATGATTGCAACTTTTGCAACAATTCTAATATTTTATCTTATATTTTCAGGTTTTTATATTAAAAATTTATAAAACCTGTAAGTAAAAAAATGATTCAGATAAAAACTTCTTAATGGAAAAAGTGGATATGCTTAAAAAAATAGGATTATATATAAACTTAAATGCATTAGTTTAAACATATTTTATTGTAAATATGCGATTGGCAAACAGCAATACTGCTATGTAAATGCCTCTCGCAAACTTAAATGCATTATTCCCTTGAAAGTGAAATAAAGGTATTAGTCCATTCTGTCCACTTGCCTGTCCATCTGTAAATTTTCATATGCATCACAGTATCTCAAAACTTTTACTGTTTTTCTTCATGACAGTCTTGTCAGAGTATTAGTTTGCAATCATATATTTAGAACTTTACTATAACCAAGTAGGAGGGCCCCTTTCCTCTTAGCTTTTCATATTCTTATATAAATGAAAAACATTACAATAGAATATTTCTACATCCACCTTCGTGCTGCCCTCACTTTTCCCTTCTCCGAAGCCCATCCCAAAGTCAGCCTCAGTAAGCAAGAACAAGATGAATCAGATATTTTCATACTTTAATATTTTGTATAACTATTCGTCCATAGGTACCTATGTACATGCCAGAAATTATGTCAATATTGTGTAATATGTAGACATAGTGGGCATCACAATAATGTACCTTGTCAAGACTAAAGAGATATTGTGTCATACAGTCACAAATTCATAAATCATTTCATCAGCATAGTTAATCATAACATCATATCTGTCAAATTGAAAGCTTGCAGACTACCATACACTTTAGATCCTTCAACAAATAGCCTTATCATCATTCTACTACTGCTTATTACTGCTGTCATTGCATTCATATTTGCTCAAATATCACCATTTTCAACCCCTCCTAAATAAATAAAAAATAAACCACTATATTTGACTCTATTAATCCATCAGTCAGGTAATTTCATTTATCATTTACTCACATATTACATTACATTCCTTTGTAATAGCTCAACATGTCCATGATATTCATAAGCTTTATTGACTTGATATAGTATCACAGTGGAGAAACATTTATAGTCCAATCACGATCAGCTGAGCGCCGTGACCCATGGGTCCCTTGTTTCATAGGATGGGAACATTTCTAATCTGAATTCATAAAATGGAGCCTAGAGAGATGTAGCTATTTTTTTAAAGTATTTTTCATGAACTTCTGTTTTAGCAATAAATATGATAAAACCTCATTACCTAATAGTAAGAAAACACATAAATGTAAGCAAATTTTCCGGAAAAAGTTATTTAACTAAAAGTTAAATGACTGTTCAAACACTATACTTAGTTTAGTTTTCTGCTGTTCACAATACAGACAGATATTGTATGCATAAATATACAAACCCAATCAACCTTTCACAAACTGCTAAGAAATTGATCAGTTTTCAGAATGTATCTAACAAATACAAATAAGTTGATTATGCTTATAGCATCTGTTGAAATAAGCTACAGGCTTCAGATATGGAATATAAATGACCTTTCTTTCAGGACCGAGCCCATCGTATTGGTCAGATGAAGCAAGTGCGTGTATTCCGATTTATTACGGAAAATACAGTAGAGGAGAGAATCGTAGAGCGTGCAGAAATGAAGCTCCGCCTGGACAATGTTGTTATTCAGCAAGGTGAGACATATTAGACAGTTTACTTTTGTGTATCCCTTTTCATGATACACTTTGTGCATACTTGAGGAAAATTATTATTGTGAAATTCCTTGCTGAAGTCGCGATTTATAATAGGAAATTGAATTCTAAAACCAGAATTTTCTGGCAAAATAGGGATCTGACTTGTTATATGTTATTTTCCTGTCAAAATAAGTTTTCTCAGTACATGGAACGACGTCAGTTGTTCGATAATTTGCAATTCCTTTAACCAGTGCTTTGCAAAATGTCTTTCCCCAATAATTTCCATCTTTAACTGTCCTCACGAAAATGTGCATTATATTTGGTGAAACTGATTGGATTTTCATTTTTCATGAAATGCAAATTATAAACTTACCCAGTTCAGGGCCTTCATGTACTGACAAGTTGCAATTCAAATGTCATTTCCTAATTTGCATTACTGTTATATATTATTAGTCAATATGAAGCATATGCCAGTCTGTTGCTCGTTGATGTAACATTTTCTTTCCATTTAATCTTTAAGGGTATGCATGTCATTATGAAAAACATGCTGTTCCATAGCTGTCAATACATGTAAAGTTACGTTACATTCAAATTTGCTCAACTAAAGACATGTTTTGAATTCTATTACCTGCAGGGTTGATCGCCTGGTACCAGCTGACTTTTGAAGCTGCGTAGCCGAAATTACAAGCCCAGGTCACCTGTGCAATGACGTTAAAACCCCTGGTCTAATAAGCCTCCCGTGACAATATCCACAGTGGTAAACTCCCATATAAAGAACCATCAGGTCACTGTCATTTCTCGTGGCTTTCAAGCATTTTAGATAACAATGTAATGAAGTTTCACGTGAGCTGAGAATACAGTCTGCTTTGTGTCATTGTCAGGTCAATCATATTTCCTGTCAACAATATGGGGGCACGCATGCATTGTGATCAGTCGTGTGTTGTTGTAATCATTTAACTTTAAAACGAAGACACATTAACCGGTTGCTGTTTGGGACGCCCCCTGGACGCCCGTCATAAAAACTAATACGCTGTATTCATAAGCCACGATAACCCACGATGGACTCACCGTCCTAATGCAATTTTCCCTGCTAATTATTTGCGTTAAATATCTATTCCACGCCATTGAACACATTTCCATATGTTTCAGGGAAACCCCTACCGTAAAGTTGATAATTTTTTATTTATTTACATGGGAATTTCTCGTGAATATTATTTAAATTCTAATTAGGACTCTGTTGGCAAGCCGATTGGTTGAAATGAGTCGGCAAGTTACGCAAGGTTCGCCAACAAGCGCAATGTTTCAACTGACCGTGCCTGGTTGTTATGACAATAACTCATATAAAACTTCCACAAAAGATTGATATCTATCTAAATTATTATCATTTTGTACTTAAAATGTGAATATTTCTCATTCCTAAAACCATTTTCTGTGTTTATGATGCCTGTTATGAAGGTCGAGCGATGTCACAAATTTTCAAGATGGCGGCCGTCGGACTTGCCGCTCGATAGACCTCGTGCTTTGACAAATCTCAGAATATGTTTTGAACAAAATAAATATGAAAAGATGTTCAATAAAGTTTACTGACTGAAATTCGAGAATGTTTATAATGTCTTAAGATAAAAAAAAGACGTCTTACATCGTTTTGACACTGTTAACCATCATGCAATTCCACGGGGATTCCCCGAAAAGAACTGTCACCGGGCGACAAAACGGGAATTACACGCTTTACCGGGAGTACCAAAACGATCAAAGTTAACATAACAAAGGTTGAAATACATATATAAATGTTAGATTTTACTATTCTGGTGGACTTCTGGCTACTTTAATAGGGTTTTATAAATATTTGATGGATAAATCTGTCAGTTTACATTTTTTATCACCTTTCTTTGAAGTTCATCTGGTCTTAATTAGTTCTTCATACCTGAACAGGTAGGCAATTGCAATTTACCCTTATTTAAATCAACATGATATTTCATGTCAAATATACAAGTTTATTTTTTTTATAAAATTCTTAGAAAAAATAATATATTGTTTTGTCTCATTTATTTCAGAACTCCCAACCTATAATAAATAAAATAACCTTAATCATATTTCATTAACCTGTTTTACCTAGATCTTCCATGACACTACACCAGGTACCGGCAGATGATAATTCCCTTATTGTTCCTTAATTCTAAAAACTCTTCACTGGGATATACTATAGACATTCATGTACAAATATGTTAAAACAATAAAGACAATATACTTACCTGAACTTACCTAATTTACCTGGTTCTACTAATAGATATATGTGAAATTTATGATTGGTTAAGTCATTAACCTCTTGCTTGGTATCTCTGTAATATGTGTTAAAAATTTCATAAGGATCCACCAAAAATTGATCACATTATCAATCATAACATTAATGTACAGTGTGTCAAAATTGAAAGTGTGAGAAACCTAGAATTAATCTGAACAGTAAGGGGGGTGTTTTGTGACAACCAAATACAAACAGTAAAGGGTTAAAGTAATATAAAATAACAAATACAACACCAGTATATATATATTATTTAATGAAATGGCCACATACATACCTAAATTCCACAGGAACTGACATCGTTTGGTGTCATGACAGATCTGGGTCAACTTGGCTGAGGTTGCCAGACATCCAAGCCATTTGAACATAATCACTGATAACCATGAAAACTGGGCTTTCCAGATATAACTACAGAATTAAAAATTAATTAGTCTCAGTAAATATAATACCAGTTAATTTAATGGTGTGTATTTTTCTTTTAACTGACAAGTCCATTAAGCATTCATTATCCCCTTGTTGACTGATGTGATCCTGAATTCAGTCCTTTTAGAAATACCATGCATGTGCCAAGCCTTGATGTCAGTTGTAACAATTAATTCAAGGGGTACTTAATTCAATTTTAGAGCCCATTTTCAATATTTTCGTGAGAGAAATTAAGTGAATACATTCAAACATTTTTTCCATCTTTCATTGGTCTTTAGCCAGTTCATTATATGCTGATTGCGTCAGGTTGGGACTACCCATGTGCGCACAAACTTATGAATCCAAACTACTTTTGACAGTCTTCAAGCATTTTAACAGTTGCTCTAGTGTGATATTATCTTGCTTCAGACTGTTTATTTTATTCATAGTCATTTAACTTGATATTAGTATTTCTAATGTTTCTTAACCTAGTAAGAAACAGCAAAAATGACATCATTTCACATCACAAAATTTTGTCCGATGCAACTGACACTGGGACTCCCAACACACTTTACAAATCTTTAATGGCACCCCGAGGGGAACCTTAAAGTCAGGGTGTGACTTCTGCAAGGAATTTTTTGCCTGTGATGCAGTTAGGCAACAGAATTGAAAAATAATCTAAAGGTTAAAATTTTGTGATTTTCATGCTTCATTGTTTTGTGAGGGTTCCATTTTCATGATGTCACAGTCACCATACAAAAACCTGTACAGGTTATATTTTGAATAACTTCTATTAAGTAATATGTTTGCAAAATAATAAACTCAACGGTTACCCAAGTGACCATCAAAGGAGTGGATATTGTCTATTATTTGTACATAATTGGTCTGATTATTTATTATAGCCATCTTTAATAAGCAGTATTGACAAGATCTATTATTACTTTAAATATCAATATTTTACTTTTCCACTTACCTTGGAGGATGGGTTTTATTTTTTAATTAATTTCTTTGTCACAGATGTAATGGATATAAAACCCTTATGGACAACGAGACAGCCACAGTTTCTCAGGGTCCCCAGTGTCCAGCATGGTTGGGCGTGTTCATATATTAAGGTTTTCAGACTTTTTTTGTGTTTTTTTTTTCCAGGTCGGCTGATCGACCAGCAGACCAACAAGCTCGGGAAGGATGAGGTGCTGAACATGATCAGACACGGAGCAAATCATGTGTTTGCATCCAAAGACAGCGAGATCACTGACGAGGACATTGATACTATATTGAACAAGGGTTACCAAAAGGTACAATAAGTGATTACATAATGAATCACTACAACCACATTTTGCTTGGAAATACCCAAGTCAGGAATTAAAAAGTCATAAATAATTGTTTAAAGCCAAGAAAAAGTCAGTAAAATATAACTCGAAAATATGACTCATCTCAAAGTTTTGGAGTCCTGCATTGAAATTACAGCTAAACCTGGGAAATTCTTCTCTAGTCCTGCAGTAAATTTTGTAACCTGTGGAAGTTTTTCATAATTGCACATACAAATACTGAAGTCTAGAATGTTTAAAAGCGTAGATAACAGGATATATATTCTGCATGGCTCATGTTTAATTAAAATATAAACATGTTCACACATGTAAATATGAGATTGATGCCAGCCTTACATAGAAAAAATTTTTTCAAACCATTCATTATGTTCAGAGGTGATTTTTTCCTGATCATTTCAGACTGAAGAAATCAACAAGAGGCTGGCTACACTTGGTGAAAGCTCTCTAAGAACATTCACGCTGGACACCCCAGAGAGCGTGTACCAGTTTGAAGGGATGGACTACAGGGATAAGCAGAAAATGGGGCTTGGTTGGATTGAACCTCCAAAACGTGAACGTAAAGCAAACTACGCTGTGGATGCCTACTTCAGAGAAGCCCTAAGAGTCAGCGAACCCAAGGCACCAAAGGTCAGTACACTGTAACATGTTAAAGTTTAGTACACTGTAAACTGTTAAAGGTCAGTACACTGTAAAATGTTAAAGGTCAGTACACAGTAACATGTTAAAGATCAGTACACTGTAACATATTAAAGGTCAGTACACTGTAACATTATAGATCAGTACACTGTAACATGTTAAAGATCAGTACATTGTAACATGTTAAAGGTCAGTACACTGTAATATGTTAAAGATCAGAACACTGTAACATGTTAGAGGTCAGTACACTGTAACATGTTAAAGGTCAGTACACTGGAACATGTTAAACGTCAGAACACTGTAACATGTTAAAGATCAGAACACTGTAACATGTTAAGGGTCAGTACACCTTAACATGTTAAAGGTCAGAACACCGTAACATGTTAAAGATCAGAACACTGTAACATGTTAAAGGTCAGTACACTGGAACTTGTTAAACGTCAGAACACTGTAACATGTTAAAGATCAGAACACTGTTACATATTAAAGATCAGTACACTGTAACATGTTAAAGATCAGTACACTGTAACATGTTAAAGGTCAGTTCACAGTAACATGTTAAAGATCAGAACACTGTAACATGTTAAAGGTCAGTACACAGTAACATGTTAAAGATCAGAACACTGTAACATGTTAAAGATCAGTACACTTTGACATGTTAAAGGTCAGTCCACTGTAACATGTTGCTGTTAGGCAAAGGCTGGGATGCTACTTCAAGATTCACGTTGTAATTTTGAAATAGATATATATATATATATATAAAAGTTTTATTAGTTGGTGATTCATAAAGTTACATGAAATTTTGCATCCTTGTAACTATTAATTGGAGAAATATGTGAGACTGACCATATTTTTATTGGCAAATAAGAGTTTACAGTTGCTATTGTTTATTATTGTACCATTACTAATCAAATCATGCATCTATAGTAGATTCCTTTCCAATTTTTAGCATTTTGAAACAAATATTCAAAGGAAAAATGAATATTAAATCTTCAAATATTCAATTTAATTTTATTATGGTCTGCTTTCTTACCCAGGCTCCACGTCCTCCCAAGCAGCCGAACGTACAAGACTTTCAGTTCTTCCCCCCAAGACTGTTCGAACTTCTCGACCAAGAGATCTACTTCTACAGGAAAACCATTGGCTATAAGGTAAATATTATGATTTACATGGAGTATGTTCATAAAGTGTTTGTTGAGAGTCAGCAGTAGGGTTAGAAAAAGTTCAGAAAAGCACTGGTCCATTCAGGGAAGTATGCAAAGGAATTCACTCATTAAAAACTGAAAAGCAACTTGTCAGAAACAATGTAATAAGAATTTGATGCACATTAAAAACTTAATTATAAATGATGTTAAAGTTTGCAGTGGTACCCCATTTGTGCTAACTAATGTAGAAGTGTACCTGGTTGCAAAAAAAGCTGGAACTTTAAATCTATTGTCATTATTAATGATCAAATCTGCAACCTGATGCATTAAAACAAAACTATATTTGAAGTCAAATATTAATGTTGATCTCTTAGAGAAAATTTTTAAATGGTAATAACTTAATGTACTTTTCCATCATTTTAATGTCTTTGTATCCGCCAAAACAAAGTTTTGTGGATACTATGTTTTTGACCAGGTTCCGCCGCTGCCGCATTCGTTTCTGGAATAGAACTCTTACACCACTGGATAGATTTTCCCGAAACTTTGCACCATTATCGGGTCACATTTTAACTGGTGCCAAAATATTTTACGTTGACCTCTGACCTTTCTTCTCTCCAATGCATCCATCTGTTCGTTTGTTTTGACACATTAACCCACATATCTTAAGACTCGTCTGACTAATCAGGAAAAAAATTTTGCACAAATGTAGCCCTTTGATAGCTTTATAACATACCTAGAAAATGGTGGCGCCACCTGCAACCATTTTTGCACAGCATCCATCTGTTCATCTACCTTGGGATAAATCACTCAAATCTCTGCAGTGAATGGACTTATCCATCTGAAATTTTGCATGTGTATTCATCCTGGATAGCTTTCTTGATTTTATGACAGGTGGCGCCACCTACATTCACGTTCAGGCTGCAGACATCCAGGCTTATATCTCAGGACTGGTTTGATGTATTTTCCCAAAATTTTGCATGTGTATAGTTCTTACATAGCTCTTTATCATACGCAAAATTTGTGGCACCTCCTCCAAACATTTTTGCACAGCGTCCGTCTGTTCATCTGCCTTGGGATAAAATCACTCATATCTCTGCAGTAATGGACTTATCCATCTGAAATTTGCATGTATATACATCTTGGATAGCTTTCTCGATTTTGTGGCAGGTGGCACCACCTACTCTCATGTTCAGGCTGTAGACATTAAGGCATATCTCAGGACTGGTTTGACTTATCTTCCTAAAATTTTACATTTGTATACAACTTGCATAACTTTCTGGATTTTGTGGCAGGTGGCGCCACCTACATACACAATTTTGCTGCAGACATCCATGCTAATATGCAACACACCTCTCTCTATTTCCCCTTGCCTTCAATCCATGCCTCACTACACCTGTCCCACTCTGGTTCTAATCATATACATGCATGATCAACTATTACTTGTATCAGGAACATTAATTAAGTTTATCTTCATGATTTATTCTTGTATAATAAATGTCTTTTCAAATTTTTCTTATTCAAAATATGAAAGTTTTTGTGAAACCACGGCGCCGTGGTAGCCAAATAAAATGGTCTGTTGGAACAGCATGGCACGTTGGGATCTTAATGTACCGACATTTATTTCTGAGTGACTGACAGCGTTGACAGTAACTTATACTATAATAGAAATCTTTTTTTCTTTTCATTTAAGAGAGACCACAAAGGATTCTTATTGTTTCAGAAAGTTCCATAATAGGCTTACCTATAACATCATTGGTAATTATTGACATTAATAAAGTCTCTCAAATGAAACATGGCCTGTCACTTGAAAGTGTCCCTGTATATATATTTAACGTTGCCAGTAAATGGTTTGTGATGATGATATATCCTTGGATTTAATAGGAAAATGGGTACAAACATTCAGTCTCCACAGTGGTGCAAAAAAGATAAGTTCGTGCAAGTTAATATTGAGGGATTTTGTCAAGAACCTGTCTGTTGGGCTCTGGGGACCAGGCAGAGCCAGTCACCATGTGGCTGTTCCATCTACTGCACTGCTTTGAGTTTGATGTATCCCTTATCATGTAAAATATGAAATTTGGTTGGATATTTAAATTGACTGTTTCCACAATTGGAACTGGTTCATACTTTAATTTTGAAATTATTTGATTCCAATGTACAAGACAGTCATAATGTAAAAATGGTGACTTCTCCCTGGAATTCTTTTGAGACATATTAAGAGATTTTGAGACATATGTAGCTTGATATTTGGTTACTGATTATGTTCTCTAGCATGAGGGATTTCATGCTTTTGTCACCCTCAAACTGACAGCTCTGCATCAGTACTAGCTATGCATCAGTACTCCTTTTTCCTGTTATTGCAGCAGATTTAAAGAAGAAAAAATATAAATAATACATAGTAGGTCTTTATATAAGGGTGATTTTGATGAAACATTATGTAATATCCTAATACATTGCATTATGTTTGTGTTTATGTTATAGGTACCGAAAAATCCTGATTTGGGAGCAGATGCTGAGCGGGTAAGGAAAGAAGAACAGAAGAAAATAGATGATGCTGAGATGTTGACGGAGGAGGAGACGTCAGAGAAGGAGGACCTGCTCAAACAGGTGAGAAGTTTACACGAGTGTCAGTCTAAAACCAGTTTACATTTACAACAGGGAGGATTAATATGTAAATCTAAGGTAAAAGTAGAAATTTATAAGAATAATGTCTCATATAAAGAAAACGGAAAAACCACTGTTACTCAGCAGGGCTCAACATTAACTTTTTAAAGGACATGCCCAAGTAACGTTTAGCTTTGACTTGCCCTACATGAATTTTACTTTCCTCTCTAAAATCTTCTGTTGCTTGTTTTACTGCATGTTTGACAACAGACAAAGTCAATTTTTATGTCAATTATAGTACTCTTTAGTATTAGCTTTTTGTACAGACAAACAAACATATAATTTTATATGAAGAGGTTTTATCAGTGTGATTTCATTTCTCTAAGAAAGAAAATCAGTTCAGATTCAAGCTATAGGGTAACTGTAGGGTATGTTGGACCCACCTTTGGTTGCCCTATCACCATATTCTGAAACTTTTACTTGCCTCAGGCTATCAGGTACCTGTAAATGTTGAGCCCTGCTCAGATGTTACACAGAGCAGCTTTGACATCTGTTAATGGTTGCATTCTTATAAAAGGTTCTGTAAACCTGTTCTTTTCAAATATTGTTGTGTAGTAAGTCCAAGAGAATTTGAAATTTTTGTTTCCAAGGGTTTCACCAACTGGAGCAAGCGTGACTTCAACCAGTTTATAAAAGCAAATGAAAAATATGGACGCGATGATATAGAAAGCATATCCAAGGAAGTAGAAGGCAAAACACCTGAAGAGGTAAAGTATGTTTCCTTATGAAAAGAATTACCAGAACAATGTCATACATGTTTTGCAGTATGATCCTAAATGAGCTATCAAGCAGGAAAACTTGCATTAACATATTGAACTGATATGAAATATTTGATTCTTAATTTTAAAGTTTACACCTGTATTTGTAAGCATGTTTAAGAAGATTGGATAGTATTAGACAAATATAAATATTTAGAACCACTTGCATATATAATTAGACTGCGTATAATTAAGTGCTGCCACTGATGAATCTTTGCCAAATCCCTTATTTGACCATGTTACATAGAAGAAGACGTTTAAACATTATATGCAGCTTGTATAATTATAATTCATGGAGAAGTGTGAGGAACAGTTAATGTCATGTTATAACCTTTGACCTTTCAGGTGATGGAGTATTCTGGCGTGTTCTGGGATCGTTGTAATGAACTTCAAGATATTGAACGTATCATGGCACAAATTGAGCGGGGTGAAGCAAAAATCCAGCGAAGAATTGGAATCAAGAAAGCCTTAGATGCCAAGGTAATTGTTCGCTTCAGAATAATATTTATCAAAGAACAAGATTCTGTTACCTAGGATTTGGCATCTTTATCATAATACATGAACATATACTCTGATACCAGACTGGATAGGCCAGCTAATACACAAATTTGGTGTTCTCTGATGAAACAAACTTCCCGATCAGAGAACAGGCAAATGTCTGTAATAGATGTCACCTTTGGAGAGATGTCAGTAATCCCTGTTAGTAATAGATAGCTGCAAGTATTAGATAGTTGACTGTAACAGATGGCTTGCCTGTAATGTAAGGTAGCTATGTGGAGAGATTTTCCTGTACACCATGGAAGTTCCTCTAGATACTGTTCAGTTAAATATGATTGTGAGGCAGGATTTATTTCTGTGTTATGATATACCTTACCTGTAACATCAGCCTCATTCACCTGACTTTGATGGGGGAATGGTAGTACTAAATGAGAACCAATCTGTTCAGGGAATACATGGGTGCTAACTGCTGATTATTGTGCCCATTATCATTGTGTTTAAGCTTTCTGTGCAAAAAATTATGAGCATCACGGTGTCAATAGTTCTGGTTATGTCTTGACATCAACAAGCTCCTTATAAAGTTATCACCAGTATGCTGTAAAACCCAATATAATCAATTGCATACACAGTAGGGGATATTAGTTTGACTTATACACTGTGGTTGCCTTTTTGTATGCGTGGGTTTCTAATACGTGATTATCGCAGAAAGGGAATTGTTGTGAACATAAAGTCTTCTTGAATAAGAGTTTCCATCATTGAAGGCAAGTTGAAAAGTAAAAGAATGATATAATGAATAATAATATATCTTGTATGTTCAAAGATTGCTATGATCAGTGATATCGGATCTTGATTTTGCACACTTATTATTTGATATAAGTAATAAATAGAAAAATGGTTACTCTTGTGTAGGTATTTTGTGAAGTGAGATCACGAAACTGGAACCTTTGTTAAACACTGAAAAAGTGAAAATTGTGAAGCTACAACAATACACACCTGATATTAATAAAAGCACATAATTATATTTTATAGATGGCACGCTATAGAGCACCGTTCCACCAGCTGCGTATCCAGTATGGAACAAACAAAGGAAAGAACTACACTGAGGAAGAAGACCGATTCCTTGTGTGCATGCTCCACAAGCTGGGTTTTGACAAGGAGAACGTTTACGATGAGCTCAGAGCAGCAGTCAGACAGGCCCCGCAGTTCAGATTTGATTGGTTCATCAAGTCCAGAACAGCTATGGTAAGGATTCTTTTGTGAAACTTAATAGGGCTCGCTTGAAAAGCAGGTGCCCTATAGTAATCGACCTGTCCGTCCGTCCGTTCATCCACAAATTCTTTTCCTGATAATAACTTCAGTTAGGATTGACTGATTGAATTAAAACCTAAAATATGTATTAACCATCAATAATGAAAGATCCCTATCGAATTTTGGGGTCTGGAGGTCAAAGGTCAAAAAAGTTATTCACAGTTTGGTGTTAAATTAAGGTCCCTCTTTCAGCAGGGCAGAAATCATAATTGTAACCATAATTGTTTGTTCCACCTTAACAGTAGGACGGGTCCTCATGTCAACAGCAATGAGGCATGATATATGGTCATACACAGCCATTTTTAGCTCAGCTGACTATAAGTCATCTGAGCTATAGTCGTGGTCCATTGTCAGTCGTCCGTCCGTCTGTGTCCGTCCGTCTGTCTGTCCGTCTGGATGTCCGTCCGTAAGACTGGCACGTTTTGACACCGTTGGACCTACGAATCTGAAATTTGGCATACAGTTAGATGTCCCCAAAATCTCCTACCATGCCGAAAATTGGGTCAATAGGACTTCGTTCCTTCGAAATATTAAGGAAAAACCTCAAATTTTTATTAGAAATCTATTTTCACACTTCAGGACTGCCTAATATCAAAACCACTCATCTGGTTTTCTTCATATTTACCATAAATGTTCCTCTATATAGTGCCTATGTACATGCCAGATATTAAGTCAGTATTATATAATTTTAAAAAGTTATGGGCCCAAACATAATGGACTTTGTAAAAAAATCAGGAAGATATTTGGTCACTTAAGACCAAAAGTGTTAAAGGTAGGGACTTTTTTCCAGTAATACAACTTTAATTAATCAAAATTTAATTGTATACCAAAAATTAGATCAAAATCTGTAAATTTTTTTTAAATATTGGCAAAAATATAAAATTGGTACCTTAAATTTTGCCCAACTTTGGCCACAGCACATTTTTTTTCTGTAAGTACTGTGGATTTAGGTTTCACAGCATGTATACATAAGGATGTAATCTGTTCAGATCTGAAATTTGAAAATAAAAGCTGCAAAATAAGGCTAGTTATTGAATTTTTTTGGAGGCTCTTGTTGTATTCCCTTACATTGTCAAGCAGTCCACTTCGATGACTGTAGGTCATTCAGTGCACATCTCTATGCTCCCCAGGCTGTTGGCATAATTTTAGATGTCCCCAAAATCTCCTACCATACCGAAAATTGGGTCATTAGCACTTTGTTCCTTCGAGATATTAAGGAAAAAAACTCCATTTTCCATAAAAAAAGCCATTGTTACACTTCAAGGCTGCCTAATATCAAAACCACTGATCTGTTTTTGATCGTATATAGTATTCACATTCTTTCATACATTTTCTATGAACTTACCAAAAATTAGGTCAGTATTGGGTATTATTTTGAAGTTATAGGCCAAAACATAATGCAGTTTTTTTAAAAATCAGGAAATATATTTACTCACCTTACATGAGAATTGCTGAACCTAGAGACTTTTTTTCAGGAATATAACTTTATTTAATCAAGATTCAATTGTTTACCCAAAATTAGATCTGAATTTTGCAAATTTTTCAAGTTATTAGCATAAACAAAAAATCAATACCTTAAATTTTGTCCAACTTTGGCGCTGTTGATTTAATTTTCACAGCATATATACATAAGGATTTAATCTATAAAAATCTGAAATTTCAAAGAAATTGATTGGAAAGAATAGCTTTTATTTATGTTTTCATACACAATGTCAAATGTTGTTTACATCTAGCCCACCTAGTAGTACAGCCTTCACTTGCATTATGTAACCCATCCCAGGCAGCTTGGCTTGGCTCAGCTAGGCCACTACTAGCAGGCTTCCCCTCTGCCCTGCACTCATCCCCCCTCCCCCCAGATGGTGCATAAACTAGAGGAATGTTATTATTTTCTGTATTTGATTCATTCTTATTCTAGGCTATGCTACATTTTAGATTTTGTATTGTACCACCAGGGTTACAATGATTAAAGTGTACATTTAATTGTGTCCACAAAGTGGTGTATTGCTATGAAAGTGTGGATGTTAATGAGATAAGTAATTCCTTACTTCAGAGGAGTAAAAACTTCACCAGGTGTGAAATTGACTATTAATTCCAGTAATAAATTAAAACTGGGATAGTAATTAGCACAATGATATTGTTTGTCCCTCATTCAACCAACAGTGTGTATACTTTATTTGAAAAGATGTTTTTATTTTATCAAATTTACTGAATCTTTTATTTTATTTTGGTGAATAAAATTAAGCATGTACTGAAAACTCCAATGTGCAAAACTTTTTAATAGTGATTCAAGGAATATTCTTGTAGATGCCATGTTGTGGCATTATTTTCTTTTAAATTCAGTTTAAACATTTATGATTTAAAATAATAAAATATATGTGTATGCATAATATGACCCAATATGAGCTACACTCAGGATATATGATGATTGCAACTTTTGCAACAATTCTAATATTTTAACTTATAGTTTCAGTTTTTTACTCTGTATATATAATGATTGCAACTTTTGCAACAATTCTAATATTTTAACTTATATTTTCAGGTTTTTTTATTAAAATTTATAAAACCTGTAAATAAAAAAAATGATTCAGATAAAAACTTCTTAATGGAAAACGTGGATATGCTTAAAAAAAATAGGCTTATATATAAACTTAAATGCATTATTCCCTTGAAAGTGAAATGAAGGTATTAGTCCATTCTGTCCACTTGCCTGTCCATCTGTAAATTTTCATATGCATTACAGTATATCAAAACTTTTACTGTTTTTCTTCATGACAGTCTTGTCAGAGTATTAGTTTGCCATCATATATTTAGAACTTTACTATAACCAAGTAGGAGGGCCTCTTTCCTCTTAGCTTTTCATATTCTTATATAAATGAAAAACATTACAATAGAATATTTCTACATCCACCTTCGTGCTGCCCTGACTTTTCCCTTCTCCGAACCCCATCCCAAAGTCAGCCTCAGTAAGCAAGAACAAGATGAATCAGATATATTCATACTTTAATATTTTGTATAACTATTCATCCATAGGTACCTATGTACATGCCAGAAATTATGTCAATACTGTGTAATATTAGACATAGTGGGCATCACAATAATGTACCTTGTCAAGACTAAAGAGATATTGTGTCATACAGTCACAAATTCATAAATCACTTCATCAGCATAGTTAATCATAACATCATATCTGTCAAATTGAAAGCTTGCATTTACTGTTTTTCTTCATGACAGTCTTGTCAGAGTATTAGTTTGCCATCATATATTTAGAACTTTACTATAACCAAGTAGGAGGGCCCCTTTCCTCTTAGCGTTTCATATTCTTATATTAATGAAAAACATTACAATAGAATATTTCTACATCCACCTTGTGCTGCCCTGACTTTTCCCTTCTCCGAACCCCATCCCAAAGTCAGCCTCAGTAAGCAAGAACAAGATGAATCAGATATATTCATACTTTAATATTTTGTATAACTATTCGTCCATAGGTACCTATGTAAATGCCAGAAATTATGTCAATATTGTGTAATATGTAGACATAATGGGCATCACAATAATGTACCTTGTCAAGACTAAAGAGATATTGTGTCATACAGTCACAAATTCATAAATCACTTCATCAGCATAGTTAATAATAACATCATATCTGTCAAATTGAAAGCTTGCAGACTACCATACACTTTAGATCCATCAACAAATAGCCTTATCATCATTCTACTACTGCTTATTACTGCTGTCATTGCATTCATATTTGCTCAAATATATCACAATTTTCAACCCCTCCTAAATAAATAAAAAATAAACCACTATATTAGACTCTATAAATCCTTCAGTCAGATTATTTTATTTATCATTTACTCACATATGACATAAAATTCCTTTATAATAGCCAACCATGTCCATGATATTCATAAGCTTTATTGACTCGATATAGTATCACAGTGGAGAAACATTTATAGTCCAGTCACGATCAGCTGAGCGCCGTGACCCATGGGTCCCTTGTTCTGTAAGTTATGTGGTAAAAACCATTACTGAACACCTAGTAAGGTTGGGCTCTCTTAGCAAATATGCATGCAAAAGGACACACATTGTTAACATAATAACTCGTAAAAAGTATTCCACATAAGGTCCTCAGACTCACAGCAGTGTTGGACCTTTTGATGCGCTACATCATGTTTGAAGATGGGTAACCTTGATGGATTTTCAAGGTCACAGAGGTGATGATGCTAAAATGATTTTAACCAAATAGCTCGAAAACAATTTGACTAACACTCACTGAACTTGCACCAGTTATGTTTGTTATGAAGGGCTAGGTCAAGTTCGAAGATGGATGACCTTGACAGAGGCGATAATTCTCAGATGATGTTAATGCAATAACTCGCAAAGAATTTGATGAACAATCAAATTCGTTTCTGCATAATAACTCCCCTAACATATGATGGATAGGATTCAAACATAATATGTATCACCCATGGCCTAAGGGAGAAGCTTATTGATATTTGGGTCAGAAGAAAAAAAAAAAAGTAATGCACAGTTTGGTGTTCAGTTGCTGGTGTCTCCTTCAGCAGGCCAGAAATGGGTGAATCTTTTTCGAGTCACTCGTGTACAGCGGCATTACATTTTCACAGCATATTTTGTACAGGCAATTTGAAGATTCCCCAGAAAAGGATACACTGGCCCAAGGCACCACAGTGGCTCTCATTTAGACCATGTTTGGACAAATCTATCTCCACTTCCAACATCTCAAGGAATTTGGACTTATTATAGTGACCATCAACAAATTTACATTGATATTCATATGTAGCCATTCTACATTACACAGCACATCTGTATACCCAAGCCCTAGAACAGCTGAATCTCAGTTCAAGAGAATGACCATTTTATCACTACTAACCAGCAGCGGACTCTCTCTAATACTACAAGGTTCATGTACAGACTCAAGCCTCACATATAATAAGGCCAATTCAACATACAAAAACATACTGGAAAAAATATTTGACACAGCCCAGCCAAGACTTCAACCAAGAATAATCGGCACAGGTAATACACAAATACAGAAACTAAAAATGCATGCAGTTCTTTTATATCATTATTTTGATAGCTTTGAACATTTTCACTTTACCATATCTTTTCTTCCACTTTATACATGTCAGCTGTTCTTTACAGGTTCTTTAATTTTCAAATATCACTCTATCAGCCCATGCTTCCAAAGTACACCAAATTCAAAGTACTTCAATTTATAATGACTGCATCTTTTGCGGGGCCCTTCCTGACCTGTCAGTTTTCTAGTTTTTAGCTCATCTGAGCTATAGTCCTGGTCCATTGTCCATCTATCCATCCATTAGACTGGCACGTTTTGAAACCGTTAGACCTATGAATCCTATGAATATTAGATATCCCCAAAATCTCCAACCATACCAAAAATTGGGTCATAATTACTTCGTTCCTTCAAGATTTCATGGACAAAACTTAGTAAAACAGGAAAACTTGTATGTTTTCTAGGTTTTCAGTTGTCTTCAACAGTGTTTTTCATTACAAACTGGTATTTCAAGCCAGTCTTATGTTTGCCAGCTGGACACATCCTGGTTATTAAATGCTGGAATGGAAGCTACCATTATGTAATAAAAATATTTAAAAAGTTACTGAAAATTCATTGAAATTACTGAAAAATCACATGAAGATATAAAAAAATTAACAAAGACACATTTGGAACACATAAACATTTGATAATTTACTCTTTCACATCAAATATACATAAAATACCCATATACCAGTTCTCAGTGAAAAATGTACAGAATAATCCACTACAGGTAGTAACAATGGCTGTCAGTGCCAGCCTTCTTTTTAAATAATACAGAAAGTTAAAGAAATTTTGGTAGAATCATTCAAATAAAATTAAGTAATATCTGTTTTCACCCTATTGGCTGTTTCAGGTGATTATAAAGGTTGTGTTAACCCATCTGACTGAACATCTTCTTTACAGGAGTTACAGAGGCGATGTAATACACTGATCACGCTGATTGAGAGAGAAAACATGGAGCTGGAAGAACGCGAAAAGGCAGAGAAAAAGAAGAAAGGTCCAAAGCCTGGAACACCAAAGGTGAAACATTACAATCTTATACATGTTGTCATAAGTTATGGCTATCATCCAGGTTTCCAGCTTGCTTGCATGTCCTGGAAAAATTTTCTTTTATTTCCCAGACCTTGAAAGTGTTTGAATTTAGCCTATCTTGCAAATTTCCATCAGCTGTACAACCCCATTTATATGGAATCACCAAGAACAGCCTTCCATCCTAGTATTTACCAGGATCTAGTATTTAACATGGTTACATGGAAGATATAAGTTTAGGAAAGATATTTCATATATATATATATTATCAGGAAATGGGCTAAACATGACTCTTAAAAAAACATGCTCAATTCTGTAGGCATAGAATCTCATAATTTTTGTTAACTAAAATGTGCATAGAAATTATGAATAAAAAAGAATTTTTGTGTGAAGATTTGACAGCTGACAGGCTGGTGGAGAGGAAGGTTTACAAAAAAAAAAGAAAAAAAAGCTTTAATGTCCTTGAAGTTTGTGTTACAAAAATTGTTTGAACCCTGCTCTGGCTCCACATGTAGAGACTCCTCTTTGGTATTGTCTTGTGTCTTTTACCTGGATCTAAATTGGTAAACTATGTAGATAATTGATACCAGAGTGGCTTTAATAGGTAGGACCAGTATTGAAAACATAAAAACAAAAAGAAACAAGTGATAATGCAAAATATTACACTCCTACAGGAACGTTTATACCATCCCTTGTGGACTTGTATTCCAGTCTGTAATACAAATCAATGAAGGTCAAAATGCAAGTAGAAGGAATATAACCACAATTTAAGTGTCAGTCATAAAAATGATAGGGGAAATTTTCACAAGAATCAAGTATCAAAACATGCACACTTTTACACAATGCACACAGTGAGTATAGGGGACAAAAGAACACTGTAATATGTATGGTAATTGTAGTTTGTTTCATTGCAGATGCAAAAAAGAAAAGCAGATGGCACTCCAGATGGTCGTGGACGTCCAAAGAAGAAGAAATAGGAAAATTGTTTAAAAAAGTGTACAAAGACTCTTATTTATTGTCTAACAGGGAAGAGAGACAGCTGTCAGTCGACGCGGTGGCCACCAGGTCTAGGATGAAATGACCAAAAACGTTTCAAGTGCAAACATTGTAACGGTGGCATTATTAGGATCCAGTGTTATGCTGATTCTCTCTTGATGTAGTACAATATCTACCAGTTGTGTTCGTGGATGCCAGATCACTATGGTGACAGATGTGATGGTAAAAGGCAGAACATGAGGATATAATTATAGGCTTCTGCAGTTTAACTTCTGGCATAAGAATCAGTTGGCTGCATCTGATAAAGTTGTTGGAGTGTCTTGAATGTGAGCTGTGTGCGAGAGTATCACTGAGTGCAAGTGTCATCTTCATGTTATTTCCCTGTTCTTTTGTCCTGTGTGGCAGGTATGGGAGACTCTACATTGTCCATGGCAGAATTCTATAAATTACGGAACTTCCTTATGGTAACTTGTTTAAATTAAGCTTTTGTACAAGTGTATATTTTTCTTGTTCATGAACAATGAAAATTGTTCAACAGAAGTGGCAAAGAACTGAACTCTTCAGCACTTTTGATCAGATTTGAGGTGGATAGGGAGATTTTAAGGACATACCTTGTTCATGTATTGGCGATCAGAATACTCTCTTGAGAAAAAAAAACATGTTTATCTTCATATGGTCCTCTTGCTTTTCAGCCTTAGGTCGTTTACTTGTCATCTATCATTTATTAGTTATTTGTATACATTGTCATGCGTACAGTTTCTACCTGTAATAAATGTAGTAAAAATCTTTGGTGTATCCCATTTGTTTTGAGGAAGTGTGGTAAGTCAGGTATGCTGATATTTAAATGCTGCGTTTATAGAATTTCCAGAATATAAATTGCACTATAAAATTTATTTCAATCAGCTGCTAGATACAAGTAACCTAGTTACAAGGTTTAGTCTGCAGATCAGAAGTAACCTAAATCTCAATTCTCCAATAAAACACAAGTTTAATCATTCCGATTAACGTTACAGGCATCCCACATGATCCTAGGTCTGTGCAGGAATCTGTCACAAACCAAGTCTGTGAATTTAGTTTACTGTAAATGTGTTTAATGGAAAAAAATCATTCTCATGGTGGTATTCTGGGTTCTGCTCCACCATATATAGTTATTTTAACAAAACCTGAAGGGGACAATAAACATGATTATTAACATACATTATCCGTGAGAGTACAAGTATATGCCATGGGGCACATGAATTTCTAACTGCAGCTTAGTATACTGTATTAACAGTTACATATCTAAAATATTGTATATCATAAAACTTGAGTGATGAATATATTTAAATGACACAATTTATCAGTGATATACTGTCAGATTTCTCTATCTTTGGTACGTATGGTCCTTCCACTAAAGGTCCAAAACCGCGGTAGCATTGGGCTAACACGGGTGTCTAAGTCACCAGAATTCTACATCCAACCCAGGACAACTATTTGTATGAGAGTGACGGAACAACTGACCCTATATAACCAACGCCAGTTTTAATAAAAAAAATGTTTAAATCCCGGCATATCTCTCAAGTTGTAACACGCTTTTCCAGGCTTTATGATACACTGATAGGTCGGTGTTAGCATGTTACTGAAATAATGTTCTGTTTTGACACGTAGCAATATTTACAATGTGGACAAGTTGATACACAGGTCACGACTGAAGAGAGTAGAGCCCGTAGAGGTCACAGTTATTCAAAAGTGTGAGCTTTATAAGTAAAAACCTATTGAACATATTCCTTTTATAATATGCACGTGCAATGCAGCATAAAAATGGACATAGGATGACCTTCACTGTGAGAGTGGCCTTGACCTTAATATTTCCATATTTGGAAAAAAAATACATTATTTACTTCAAATAGTTGGATGTATTTATCTGAAAATGAAAGATGTCAGATGGTAAATTATTGAATTAGTTCGAAAACCAATGACCAATATCTAATATACAAAATGTTTCAACCAATTTGTCTGAAATATTTGAAAATTTTTTTTACCTTGACCTTGATCTTCACGGTCAAATCTGCGGAAATATAGGAGTTTGTTAACCCATATAAAGAAGTGCACATTTATCCCAAAATCTGACACAAATTGTTTCCAGTAAGATGTCGGATATAATGAGAAACTTGACCTTTTGTTTTCAAGGTCAGATCTGTCGAAGTATTGGATTTTTGTGAACCCTATGACTTTTTAATTCTGCATATTTTATCCTCTAATTTGATACACTAGTTGTTTCTTCCAAGAACTTTGACATGTTTGAAAACTGGTAACCTTTACCTTAGGCTTCAATCTGTAATCAGCGAAAACTTTTTATGGTGAATCTTTAAATCTAGAGGTACTGCATATTTTTAATCAATTGTGTTACACATATTGTTTCATCAAAGTTGAAGGACAAGTTGAAAAATGGAAACCTTGACTCTAGTGACCTCTAGTGAAAAGTTTCAATATATGAGGCAGAAGAAGAGACCCTATTTTAAAGGGGAGATACTACGGCATCTCCGAATCCAGAAATGTCTAGTTTGCTACTGAAAACTGTCACATATAATTACACATTTAAAAAAATAAAATTAAATCTTCAATAAAAAATCATGACCTTATTGGATCCGATTTAGCCAAACCACTTTGGCTTGATTCACATGCTTCTGATTTATAATCTTGCGGACCAAGTTTCAGACATTTTTCTTACTGACGACTCGCCCCCTCTCGAAAAAAGTTTACATAAAACAACTGCATGGGCACTGTCGTGGGAAGAACAAAAAAAAAGTATGTTTCTCACCCTTATTGTTTGACAGAATGAATAAACCAAATTTCCATAATAACGAATTTTACAATATTTGTCTTACGGTACTAAAAAAGGAACAGATATATCAGAAAATGCCAGATGGGTTGTCATGAAATAATTTATTTTGTTGATTCTGTAGAAAATTTACTACAGGCCAAGACTGATTTATATAATGATGCATATTACTTGTATTGATAAGAATGACAGATAACCACCATCGAACGTGTCTTGTATTTTGTTACATTTTACTTCTGTTTTCAGCTCAGCTGACTGTAAGTCATTTGAACTTAAGCGTTGGCAACCGTAAGCACTGTTATTTTATTTTTCATATGAAGAACAATTATGGACTTAAGCTTTTAAAGTCTGATATTTGAAATCGATTAATCGAAAATTGTTGCTCTTCTTCAATATTTTAGAAGATCATGACAAATAAATAACTGTTCTTTACATCGGGGCAGGTTACTGCAGAGCTGATGTGGCCAGCTATGCATCCAGTAACCACAGAAAAGCCCCCTCCTCCAGTTAATAGGTTTCATAAGATGCATCTCATTATTTCACAATTTATTTCACATATAAATTTTGGCAGACTGTTGATACATTTTTTAATTATCTTTATAAAAAATAAATGTTTAGGTCTTGAATTCTAAGCTCTACATATGCGAATTATAATGAATGATTAAATTGTTTAAATAATTAAAATGTGATACAATTTTAGGACGTAACACAAGTACTCATTTTTAGATATTATGACACCTTGTCACTAAGATTAGTGTTTTTAGCGAACCTGTGAGCTTATGCGATGGTATGGCGTCGTCCGGCGTCCGTCCTCTTTCGTCCGTCGTCTGTACGTTAACCCATACTATCTTGAAAACGGCAAGAGTAAGAATCACGAAATTTTATGCATAAAATAGTCATCTAAAAAACTCATCGGATTTTGCTTATTTTTTGGCTAACTGCATTTTCTTAGATTTTATAGGGAAAAAGCTAAAAAAGCTTTAAAAATCTTCTTCTCCGAAACGGTTCAACCAAATTGTCCAATATTTCACAGAAACTATTCCTGGAACAATCTTTCTCAAGTTTGTTCGAATTGTTTAAGTTCGGGGATTTTTTGCCGAGTTACAGGAAGTTTAACTTAGTCATCTGTCCAAAAAAGCATACTAAAATTACAATCTCAGAAACGGCTGGAGCTATCATCACCAAATTTTATGCCAGTGTTGGTCACATGAATCATATCTGAAATTGAGGTATTGGCGGCAACTTATTCATCTGTCCAAGAAAAGCATACTAAAATTACAATCTCAGAAACGGCTGGAGCTATCATCACCAAATTTTATGCTAGTGTTGGTCACATGAATCATATCTGAAATTGAGGTATTGCATCGGCCTTTTTTCTACGGGGTCATCAGTGCCCGTATCATACTGACGGCTACAAAAAAAACTTCTTCTCTGAAACCATATGGCCAAATTATTTAATATCGCACAGAATTGACCCTAGGGTACTACTTTCTGAAGTTTGTTTAAATGGTCTTAGTTCAGTCAATTTTGTCTGAGTTATAAGTTATAAGAAGCTGAATTTAGTCCTATGCCGTAAAAGCCCATTTTAGCTCAGTGGCTACAAAGATCTCAAAAACTACTGGGCCATTATTCTTAAATCTCACACATTAATTATCCTTAGATGTTGATAATTCAAGTTTGTTCAAATGGTTTTGGTTCAGTGATTTTTGACTGAGTTATGGGAAGCTTAACTTAGCCATTTTGCTGTATTTTCCCATATGAGTTTTAACCTGTAAAATGTTTTTTGACTGACGCCACTGAGGCCAGTTTGTTTAATTTTTTTACAAGAATAATCTGAATAATTCTTATAACAAGTGTCCTTTATGGTTCCGAAGAAATTTTGGCTGAATTATAAAGATTGAATTGAGTCATTTTACCATATATGTTAGCTGTGTAAAGCAGATACATCTAGCCTGGCACCAGTTTATCAGCATCTGTTACATCATGCCTCTAGGCATTTAGATTTCAGGTTATCTATGGTTAATATTGACAAGAATGTTTTTTAAGAGCTTTTAAAAAATGTAGATTTATGATTTTAGATGTTCCTCATGCCAGGCAATGTTTACAATCACAGGTATACAACTCTCTGTGGGTATATAAAGACGGCTGTACATGGATTATAAATTATTGGTATCTATACTGAATATACTGAACTTAATTCAAGGGTTTTGCCATCAGTGAGATGTATCTGCATTATAATTTTGCATTCAATATGCATCTGTAGTAATATTTAGCGAATCTGTGAGCCAAGGCGATGGTGTGGCGGCGTCCGTCGTCTGTACGTTAAACCATACTATTTCGAAAACGACTGGAGCTAGCATCATGAAATTTAATGCATAAAATTAGCCATCTGAAAAACTTTGCATTTTCTTAGATTTTACAGAGAAAGCTAAAAAAACTTTAAAAATCTTCTCCTCCGAAACGGTTAAGCCAAATTGTTCAATATTTCACAGAAATAATCTTTTATACTATCTCTCTCAAGTTTGTTCGAATGGTTCAATGTCCATGAATTTTGGCTGAGTTACAGGAAGTTGAACTTAGTCATTTGTCCAAAAAAGCATACTTAAATGACAGTCTGAAAAACGGACGGAGCTATCATAACCAAATTATATGCCAGTGTTGGTCACATGAGTCATACATGAAATTCAGTTATTGGTGGCGCCACCTGCATTGGCCTTTTTTTGTACGGGGGTCATAGGTCATCTGTACATTAACCCAAAATATCTCAGGAATAGCAGGAGCTACCATCCCCAGATTGCAGGCAATAATCTGCCACATATCAAATGTTGTCGGATTCAGCTTATTTTTTTTTTTGCTATCTGCAAAGATTTTATAGGGAAAAAAGCTGAAAAAATTAAAAGTCTTCTTCTTGTAAACGGTCCAGCCAAATTGTTCAATATTTAACAGAAATGATCCCAGAGGCAAGCCCTCTCAAGTTTGTTCAAATGGTTTGCATTTGATAAATTTTATTGAAGTTACATGAATTTGAACAGTCATTTGGCCAAGTAAGCATACTGACATAGTAACCTCAAAAATGGCAGAAGCTAGCATTACCAAGTATTGTGTTAATGATGGTCACATGACTCATATTTGAAGTTGGAGTTTTTGTGGTGCCACCTACATTGACCTGTTTTTTATGGGCAAAAACCTCATAATTTTAGCCTCTTTTCTTATCAGAAAAGCTTATTTGGTCTTATGGCCATTATTATGTCTATTTCAAACTGAGGACCGCAAAACTGTTCTTCTACAAAATTATTGTTTCAAATCATAACTTCTGTAACATTGCACAAACATTATTCTTAGGTGGCCCTTGTTCAAGTTCACTTGAATGATTTTTGGCAGAATTATTGGACCTTTAACAATGAAAGGACTGCATCTTTTATTATTCTAGACATTTTGATAAAAAGTTTTTGAATATGTCAGCTTGAAAAAAAAAGCATTTTAACCAAAGTCTTTCAGTATGTGTAAACAGATTTACCAACAGGCCAAGATTTTGTCTGTATCTTTAAATAGGTTGAGAAACTGCTAACTGTTTCAGATTTGGCAACAGATCAAGAGTTCATTCAGCCAGATATAGGTCAAGAGTTCAATCAGTGCAGCCAAGCTCAAGGCATGTGATCAGCTCACGGGTGACATGTGAACACCTCATGGGCACCATGTGATCACTTCATGGGTGTCATGCCTCAGGACAGGGCCCCTGCATGAGCTCATGCAATGGTGTGGCTACTATTTCATATTTGGCAACAGGCTAGAGGTCAGTCTGGATCTATTTATAGCCTTGGCAGACTGCAAACTGTATCAGATTAGGCAACAGGTCAAGAGTTCACTCAGTGCAACCGGGTATGAGTCAGGAGTTCACTCAGTGCAGTAGCTGCATTCTGTTTATAGCGTTGGCAGACTGCATACTGCATCAGATTTGGCACCAATGTTTAGCCTAGATCTATTTATAGCTTTGGCAGACTGCGAAACTATGTCAGATTATGCAACAGGTCAAGAGTTCACTCAGTCTAGCCAGGTGCAGGTCATGAGTTCACTCAGAGCAGTAGCCTGAGCCAGCAAATTTGTCACAGTTAACTCGGGCAACTGCCTTTCTCACCTAAGCCTGGTCAGCCCCATGCATTAGACTCAAGGTAAGTTTGATGTATTGGCCTGATATTTTGACCTGTCTATGTGTCATTGATGTCTTTCTCGTTCACACGACAAGTGTCGCCACCTACAATGACTTTTGCACAGTGTATGCTTATTTCTACAGAGGAATTTGATATATCAGCCTGAAATTATATATATATACATATCGAATAGCTTTGTCGTATACAAGACTGGTGGTGTCACCTACAATAATTTTTGCACAGTGTGTGTCCCTGCTTATTTTCAGTAGGAGTTAGATATATAGATTATGCATTGATCACAATGATTCTGTGCATGAATATTGGTCATGGAGTGTTCCATCAGATCTTCCCCACCCGGTGGCGCCACCTGTATTTTTCCTAATTTTAAAATTTTTTTCTCTATTTTTGGTACCTTCAAAGAAGCTGTCATCTGTTAACAGGGCACAAATCGTAACCGCTGGACCTGGAATCTTCTCACTTGACATCAAGAGAGGTCCATGAAAAGTCTCAGTATAAACCTGAAATTAGGTCTCTGTTACCCATATCCTTTGAACTCTGGGGCTTTTATGTACCCCTCAGAATAATTAAACATTTGATACAAAAGCTCGAGTATCTGAATAACTAATGCATTGATCACCATGATTCTTTGTTTGAATATTGATCATGGAGTGTCTCATCAGATTCCGCAAACTGGATGCGCCACCTGTATATTTCTAATTTTTACGATTTTTTTCTGTATTTTTTAAACCTTCAAAGAAGCTGTTATCTGTTAACAGGGTACAAATCGTAAACACTGGACCTGGAATCTTCTAATTTGACATCAAAGGAGGTCCATGAAGGTCTCCATTGAAATCTGAAATTAGATCTCTGTTACCCATATCCTCCAAGCTATGGTTCTCGTAAGTACCCCCAGAATAATTAAAAGTGTGATACAAAAACTCTGCATTAGTTTCCAGAGAACTCCTCTGAGACCCTTGGACCGATCTTTCCAAAACCAAGCATAGTTGTTCCTTCACCTATGTTTTTTGCCTAACAAAGACAGTTGGCACAACAGCAATCCTTTCTGTGCAGTATCAATCTGGGTGTCTTTTAAATAACACCTACAATACTTTTTGCATAGTGTCCATCTGAGAATTTTTCATCTGCTCGTCTTTGTGGTTCTTCAATGTATTGCGTTGAAATTGTGCATGTTCATAGATCCTCAACACCTACATCTCGTAAACAAGACTGGTGGCACCGTCTGCAGTGGTTTTAGCGTGGCGTCCATCGATCAGTATATTTGCTTTTGGTGAAAATTGCTCATATCTCAGGAATGGTTCAAGATATTGGTCTGAAATTAGGCATGTCCATCCATCTTGGAAAGTTTTCTTGTAAACCAGACAGGTGGTGCTTCCTACTTTCCCAGTTCTGTAGAATAAATAAATGCCCTTTTCTCAAGAGTGATTTGCCATATTGACCTGAAATGGTGCATATCCATAGATCTTGGACTCTTCCATCATGTACTCAAGACTGGTGGTGCCATCTGCAATAGTTTTCCTGTGGCATTTATCCATACATAAGGTTTGGGTGAAAATTGCTCATATCTCAGGAGTGGTTCAAGGTATTGGTCTGATATTTGGCATGTCCGTCCATCTTGGAAAGTTTTCTCGTAAGACAGACAAGTGGCGCGACTTACCTTCCTGTTTTTGTAGAATAAATTAATGCTTTTTTCTCAGGACTGAAAATTGCTCATATCTTAGGAGTGGTTCAAGGTATTGGTCCGAAATTTGGCATGTCAATCTGTCTTGGAAAGTTTTCTCGTAAACCAGACATTTCTAAGGACTCTTCACAAAATTCATGATTGTTTGGCTTTGTTGTATACAAGACTGGTGGTGCCAGCTACAATCATTTTTGTGTTGTGTGCACCCATGTCAGAATTTCAGCAGTGATGTTTGTGTAATTGTGTAATTGTTTCTTATTCAAAATGTTTAGTACTTGCATTGTTCATATACATGAGAAGTAATGGTCCTGCATTGAAGCATTATACCTGGTGTATATGCACAGGTTCGCATTAGGCCTGTAGGCCTTGTTTTTTGTATAAAGTTAAATGAGTGTTCTTCTAGCTATATTATAACTGTTCAGCTGTAGATTCTAGCAGGTTTAATCTTCCTACTGGTATATTATAGCCGTGAGAGCAGGTACATTTAGCCATTAATGTTTTAAATATGTTATCACTTAAATCTTTGTCTCCCTTTATTTTTTAAATGAAATCGTATTCCCTTAAAGAAAAGTTTGAGATAAAACTCGGTGTTTACTTTGTATCATTTTCATTCATAAAGCTGAATAAATAATATAAAATAAAAAAAATTCATGGAATCTGATATTTAGCTCATCTTACCATATGTTTAACCTTTTTTGTCAACTATTAACACATATATTTTGTGAATCAAATGTTTCATAATATACCGTACCTCTTAGGCCTTTTTTAATTATTGCTAATCAATTATTTCAGACCACAATTTTCATTTATTTTCATTTATTTTATTTAATATCAATAATGCTATATATACCTATTTATGGTATTTTAACATGTATATAAAATTGAGTTTCTTCTGATTTGAAAATTAAAAATTTTATTATTACAACTTTTTATTTCTGTTAATAAAATAAACATATTATTATACTTCAGTTCATCTCAACTTCTTATTCTATCGTTTACAGTTTTCCATACGTTCCCAGTTGATATCTTTACAAACATATTACAGTCACATATCTGAAATACTGATACTTTCACAAATATTTGATCATTAGAGGCTCCAGCATCTTACATGAACTGGTAGTCCTGTACGTACACAGTCAACACGACCGATAGGTTCTCATACAAGCATTCTCATAATCAATGTCATCTGATCGCCGTGACCCACAGGTCCCTTGTTTGAGAATGACTGACTACTTTCTACAGCTAACGACTTGACACTTTGCAAAAGCACGTGTCGCAACATAACACCCAACAAGTTAAAACTCAATATGTTGACGGGCCATAATAAAGTCTTCTTAGAACCCGATACAAAATCACTGACCTGTCTGCGGTGTTATAGTCTGCGTGCACTCCATTCAACAATTGCTTTCAAAATTGTTTGCTACGTATTGACACCAACTAATTAGACTAGTTCCGAGTAATTAGAGTCGGGTATCACTGGTCGGACCAGGTTTGGTATATATATATATATAACTCCGATCCAGTAGAATCGTCGATCCTACTGGGAGAAACTCCGATCAGACTTTCTACTAGTAGGATCGGCGATTATATATATATATACAAACTCCAATCAACCAGAGACCACAACATTATTAGACCTTCTACTAGTAGAATCGGCGATTCTACTAGGACAAACTCCAATCGTAGTCTCTACTAGGACTAACTCCAATCATATATAAATGTACTAATTGGATCAGAGCTTCTACTAGGGCAAACTCCGATTGTAGTCTCTAAAAGGAGAAACTTACCATAATTTACCTAATTTCTGAAACCTGAGATTAAAAATGAATAAAACACAGTAATATTTTAACCAAATGTTTTATTAATGTATTTGAAAAAAATAAAGAAAAATAAATACAAGCACATATAATAAAACACAATATCCTACGATTATATATACAAGTCACAGATATACATCTAAATGTTTCATTCAAACATATTCATACAATTTTATTTGATAAAAAAAAATTACAAATATAAGCACAAGCACATGTAAGCACAAACTGTTTATCTGTTTGTATGTATGTAACATTCTTGAATATTGATCTAAAATATTTCATTCACATCCTGTCTTAAATTCACAGCAAAAATGCAATATATACATCCACCTGTACTTATGTTTATCAATTAAACCACTGATACACAATATAGGTATTTTCAATCAGAACTTTGATTCTCAGAAATACACATCCCTTGGTTAAGTACAATTCATATATACAAGTTCATATTCTAAAAAATACAAATAAAAGCACAAGCACATATAAGCACACACTGTTTATCTACTTGTATATATGTAAAATGCCTTAGTTTAAGGATAGATCTAAAATATTTCATTCACATCCTGTCCTAAAATCACAGAGAAAAATTGCAATATATACATGGTAAGTTTGTCCTAGTAGAGACTACAATCGGAGTTTGTCCTAGCAGGAGCTCTGATCCAACTAGTACATTTATATATGATTGGAGTTTGTCCTAGTAGAGACTATGATCAGAGTTTGTCCTAGTAGAATCACCGATTGTACCAGTAGAAAGTCTAATTATGTTGTGGTCTCTGGCTGATCGGAGTTTGTCCTGGTAGAGGCTATGATCGGAGTTTGTCCTAGTAGAATCGCCGATCCTACTTGCAGAAAGTCTGATCGGAGTTTCTCCTAGTAGAAAGTCCGATCGGACTTTGTCCTAGTAAGATTGACGATTCTACTGGATCGGAGTTTGTCCTGTAACATATATATATATATATATATATATATTGTGAGTGTGTATGAAATTGTATGTTTGTGCGACACAGTAGAGATCGAAATTCATGAATTTATTCTAATCTGCCCACAAATAGCCTAGGAATCTAATATTCTTGTAACATTTTAAAACTGAAAAGAGGTGTCAAAGCATAAATGAAAACTGAGAAAGGGGTGAAAAAACTGGCTTCGCCCCTGAAAATATATTTGTATGTTTGGGATATCCTTCTGAGTTGGAACTCATGTAACCTACGCTGAAATGTAAAAAATGTAACGTGATTGAAACATGCTATCTGTGTTCACACTTTGTGCCTTAATATATCTGCTTAGGATGGGTCCATGTGATATTAAATCATTATGCCCTAAATGCTTTAATTGATATTTAGATTTAAGAAATCATTAAATCTGATTATTACTGCAAAACTGTCCCCTTACAAGAAGAGTGCCTCGGCTGTTTCAAGTTGCAAAGGGTTTACTGCTGGCAAGTGCCGAGCTGAAAACTGATCGTCATGGATTTTTACTTCGGGAAACTTGTTAAATACCCACGATGCTTTGTAATACAAGAGAAATTTCTTTAAAGTGTCCTGGCAGATACTTTGTTGATGGATTTTTCATAGGACAAAGTACATTTAGAACATTAACAGAATGAACTCGAACTTTGAAATATCAGAGAAATACGTTTTATATTTCGAAGAGCTGAGAAACATTTAATGTATTTTTACTTCAATAAATTGGTTTAAAAGTGTATATTTAAAAAAAAGCCCTTAAAAAAGAAAGATTGCTGAGAATTGTTTCCAGAGCCGTGGCGTTCCGTTTAACCGTGTACTTCACTTTAAAGATGACGTGACCCAAGTGATAAAACTATTTGAAACAATATTAGGCCACATCATTCAGGTCATATTGATATCAACCTTAACCTTGGTTCAATGGTAAATATTAAGATTGAAACGCAAATTAAGATTTCATAAATGACAATGAACAACTTAGGACTCCAGATTTTTCGATATTTGATCTTCGATGACGCATATTGACTGTTGTCTAAGTAACATCCTTTCGATCTGCCCTGATTTTAAATTATGGTAAGTCACCTTTCCAAGGCGTATGCGCACTGTATGACACTGAGGGTTCGCGTCAAATGATTTAATATCACGGGTTTGTGTCGAGTGGTCACTATAACTAATAATAATAATAATAATAATAATAATAATAATAATAATAATAATAATAATAATAATAAAAACAATAATAATTTATTTTATAAAGCGTAAAATCTATGCGATGCATGCTCTATACCGCTTTTACATATATGTAATAGTGATACAATAAATTCATACTAAGAATACGCAGTAAAAGAACAACAAACAAGTCAACAGGTTATACATGAGCAAATAAGTATCACAAAATACCAGAGTCCACAGAGTTCTATGGACTAAAATAAAAGTACTCAGCAGATAGGTTAGTTTTGAGTTTGGTTTTGAATTCTGTTAGATTTAAACAGATTCTCAATGTCACGAGTAGGTTGTTCTCGAGTTGGTTGCCAGCAATGCTAAATGTTCTATTTCTTGGTTTGATGCAGAACCGATGTAATCATACCGACGAGAGCAGGATGTCGCGGGATTAAAACACAGAGCTGGATGCGACTGCGATACGATGCTCTCGTTGGTCTTATTTCTATTCTGTTCCCTGTATACAAGCACTAGTAGTTAAACCCGGAGCAGCGGTTAAAACGATGGAGATCTAGAACGGCTGCGTGGGAAGAATCCACAGACACTCTCTGTTAATCTGTAATGGAACGGCTGCGTGAAAAGCGTGGAGAATCCACAGACACTCTCTGTTTATCAGTAATGGAACGGCTACGTGAGAAGCATGGAGAATCCACAGACACTCTCTGTTAATCTGTAATGGAACGGCTGCGTGAGAAGCTACGAGAATCCACAGACACTCTCTGTTAATCTGTAATGGAACGACTGCGTGAGAAGCGTGGAGAATCCACAGACACTCTCTGTTAATCTGTAATGGAACGGCTGCGTGAGAAGCGTGGAGAATCCACAGACACTCTCTGTTAATCTGTAATGGAACGGCTGCGTGAGAAGCGTGGAGAATCCACAGACACTTTCTGTTAATCTGTAATGGAACGGCTGCGTGAGAAGCGTGGAGAATCCACAGACACTCTCTGTTTATCAGTAATGGAACGGCTACGTGAGAAGCGTGGAGAATCCACAGACACTCTCTGTTAATCTGTAATGGAACGGCTGCGTGAGAAGCGTGGAGAATCCACAGACACTCTCTATTAATCTGTAATGGAACGGCTGCGTGAGAAGCGTGGAGAATCCACAGACACTCTCTGTTAATCTGTAATGGAACGGCTGCGTGAGAAGCGTGGAGAATCCACAGACACTCTCTGTTAATCTGTAATGGAACGGCTGCGTGAGAAGCTACGAGAATCCACAGACACTCTCTGCTAATCTGCAATGGAACGGCTGCGTGAGAAGCGTGGAGAATCCACAGACACTCTCTGTTAATCTGTAATGGAACGGCTGCGTGAGAAGCGTGGAGAATCCACAGACACTCTCTGTTAATCTGTAATGGAACGGCTGCGTGAAAAGCGTGGAGAATCCACAGACACTCTCTGTTTATCAGTAATGGAACGGCTACGTGAGAAGCGTGGAGAATCCACAGACACTCTCTGTTAATCTGTAATGGAACGGCTGCGTGAGAAGCTACGAGAATCCACAGACACTCTCTGTTAATCTGTAATGGAACGACTGCGTGAGAAGCGTGGAGAATCCACAGACACTCTCTGTTAATCTGTAATGGAACGGCTGCGTGAGAAGCGTGGAGAATCCACAGACACTCTCTGTTAATCTGTAATGGAACGGCTGCGTGAGAAGCGTGGAGAATCCACAGACACTTTCTGTTAATCTGTAATGGAACGGCTGCGTGAGAAGCGTGGAGAATCCACAGACACTCTCTGTTTATCAGTAATGGAACGGCTACGTGAGAAGCGTGGAGAATCCACAGACACTCTCTGTTAATCTGTAATGGAACGGCTGCGTGAGAAGCGTGGAGAATCCACAGACACTCTCTATTAATCTGTAATGGAACGGCTGCGTGAGAAGCGTGGAGAATCCACAGACACTCTCTGTTAATCTGTAATGGAACGGCTGCGTGAGAAGCGTGGAGAATCCACAGACACTCTCTGTTAATCTGTAATGGAACGGCTGCGTGAGAAGCTACGAGAATCCACAGACACTCTCTGCTAATCTGCAATGGAACGGCTGCGTGAGAAGCGTGGAGAATCCACAGACACTCTCTGTTAATCTGTAATGGAACGGCTGCGTGAGAAGCGTGGAGAATCCACAGACACTCTCTGTTAATCTGTAATGGAACGGCTGTGTGAGAAGCGTGGAGAATCCACAGACACTCTCTGTTTATCAGTAATGGAACGGCTACGTGAGAAGCGTGGAGAATCCACAGACACTCTCTGTTAATCGGTAATGGAACGGCTGCGTAAGAAGCGTGGAGAATCCACAGACATTCTCTGTTAATCTGTAATGGAACGGCTGCGTGAGAAGATTGGAGAATCCACAGACAGTCTCTGCTAATCTGCAATGGAACGGCTCCGTGAGAAGCGTGGAGAATCCACAGACACTCTCTGTTAATCTGTAATGGAACGGCTGCGTGAGAAGCGTGGAGAATCCACAGACACTCTCTGTTAATCTGTAATGGAACGGCTGCGTGGGAAGCTTGGAGAATCCACAGACACTCTCTATTAATCTGTAATCATGTGATAAATGAGTAAATATGTCGTTCTTTTGTCTGTATCTGTCTTACTCGACAAATGTCGGAAGTACTGTGTAGAAAAAAATAATCTCCTATTTTTTATAGATGCAACGGAAGTAGACAACGCTCTGATTTGGCAATCTTGTCAATTATTTTCTGCGCAGATATACAATTAAACTACAGCTCGGCTTGAAAAGAAAATGCTATGAATTGCAGTAGGCATTATATTAAGAGTATGAGGGCAGGCTAACAGATGGCGCAAGCAGTCGTTAGCTACATTTTTTTGCCGTCTCAGACTAGTTTATGTAGCAAATGTAACATATTTCATTATCGACGTCGAGTTTTATTGGAAAAGGTGACGCTTGATTGATTACAATGAGAGAACAAGAATCAGAGTGTAGATAAGTATATACTGTGATAATTTATAATGTATATAATGTGATATGTTTTAAGTAGATATATAAATAACTTGTTCATTTGTGACACAAAGTTCCAGCTTGTACCAAGATAAGACAAAACTGATAAATAAAACAGTATTGATCAATCAAAAAGGCTGTCAACATGCGCAACGGTAACATGCATGAAAGCGTACACATACCTTTACATACATATACAAAACAAATATATACATACATATATATACATCAATAAATATGTATTTCCTGCTTATTCCTTAGTATCATAAGTTCGAAAATATTTTTCCACAGATCATTTCGGTTTTGTTGTAACATCAATTACAGGAGTAGATATTGTCTAGAAATGTCTGGTCGGTATCAAATTGATCTTCACTTTTGGTATTTATTGCGTTATAGAGGGGTTTCCATCGCTCATTAAATATATTTTCATCTCCTGTATTGTAAAGAGCTACCTTAATACAGTTTAATTCAGAACGTATTTAACCAAGGAAAATATTGAACAAAATATCTTTTTCAGAACATTTTTGCCTGTGTATAATCATTTTTGCTTGTAATATAAAAAAATCAGATTATCAGCATGAATCAATTTCGTTTGATCGTTAGACCCAAACAGAACTGTGTTGAGTGATAATGAAAGTTTTATTTTATCATACTTCTCCCATAATTGTTCAAATTTATTCCAAAATGAGTTCAATTTCGGACATGAGAAGAATCTGTGTTCAATGGAGTCAACATTCGATTTGCAGTAGTCACATATATTACTTTCTACAATTTTCATGTGGTGAAGTCTAGTCGTTAGCTACATCCTTCACCGTAGCAATGTCCTGACGACCTTAAATAAAGAATTATTAAAAAAACCCATTAATATTAAGACGGACAGAGGTAGCCCTGTTGCTTGTAGACTTTGATGCATTTGCACCAGAGTAAACGAGGGCGTATAAGTTTCAAGAAGAATAGGTGTTTTGATAACATTAACTATAGCGGAGAGTGTCTGAGATAAAATATCAAAGTTGTGCATGTAAAGCCACTAAAAGAGGAAGTCGTGTTCGTTCCGTCTGCTGTGGGGCCGATGTACTCGACATATGTTTAACCAGCACTCTAGTAATCTCATTATGGTCTTTTGCGCATGGTATGGAAAAATTAGGTTAAATATCTCTATTTTTGATTTAATTGGTGTAACTTGTAGCTCAGGCTCTATGAGAAAACCTTGAGACCGCCCGGATTTGAAAGTAACGTACATTCATATCTTATTACTACCGTGTCTTTAAATTAACGTTTCTCTCCCTTTTACATTTGAGAAGGATAATTGTACTCGTATCGGCATCATGATTAAACTTTTGTGCATTAATGTGTTTTAAAATTACAATGATTCCAAAAGTATAATAGGATGAGAAGATAGACCCCTCCTATAAAAAAGGACTCATGTTTTAGTGGCCATTGGTTTATCACTGCTGCATGCAAAGTCGCATGTAGTATGTATAATACCTTGGTATCATTTTGCTGGTTCCTGTGGAAGTGTGCTGATACACAGAAGGGTTGGGGTTCCCTGTTAGCACAGTTGTAGCGCAGATGACGTTATCGGAGGGTCATTGGTTCGATTCCCATACGTGCTGATCCGACTTTTATTTGTATTTCTATATATCTTTACGATCGTGATCAAAAGTTTAATCTTTCTTTATAACTGGCGGTGGTGGCACTAAATCGATGCCCCGCAACTCCGCAACGGTGGTGGTCTCTCGCTGCACAGGTTAACAAGGCATTATTTAACCAGTTAACAATAATCCGAGCCCGCCCAAAACATGAACAAAAAACACCTCCCCAGACCAGATTGTAATTAAATATTAGGCCTACACTGCTGCCATTTCAGCGGCAGGTTTAAATTAGCGAAGACCGTTTATTGTAACAGGCATTATATTTACAGAACAAAAACTAAAGGTCCTGAGAATAAGATTTTTGATTGAAGAAAAAAAAATCTGCCGAGGAAAATTGCCCACTAAAATACAGCTGGCATCTGGCATTCACGGACCCATTGGGAGGCTGACAGGATTATTCAGGAACATGTCGTAAAATTCACTTTGTTTATCTGTGTGCGGGCTATATTTAGATAATTTAATGCAATCCTCTGTAGTGTAACGCATATGTCTTTGATATACAGGATCAGACCTACGTACGTCTGAGGGGACTAATGGAGCAGTACACGAGAACTAAACTAACGGCTGATCCATTTATAGACACTTAGGCCCGCTTTACTTTCACATAAATAAGCGCAGTGACGTTACTGTCAGCGGATAATGACGCACAGAACTAAGTGACGACTTCAGATTTTGGCTGTGGCTTTACGCTAATAGTATATATATTAGTTCTTTCCGGACTCAATCTCGCTGTTGTTTTCCGTTGCGTCATAATCTTAAAGAAGTGAGGGGGCCATGGAAGGAAATGTCCTTTAGGTCTGTCTTACGTGGCTACATTCGATGGGTATAACTATTGCCTTTGAAGCAGCATTCTACGAGCAAGGACCAGGAAAATGGTCGTGTTTCAAGTCACCTATCAGACAGCCAAGGCCTGACTTGATATTAACATGATAACTCTTCAGCATTGCTAGGTGTAAGGTACTTTCAAATTGTGGTATCACTTTTGTGCCACTGACGATATTGTCCATTAGAGCCTGAATGACATAGAATAGGGGTAACTTAAATGGAAATATATTGCCTTCCACCCAAACAATTTTAACAACGAAGATGTCTCTAGCAAGGACATTTATGTGCCTATCTATGTATAATTGGACAACGTTTATATAGAGTAAAACCTTTTTTTAAGAGATGAAAAATAAAAGTTTCTTAAATTTAACTTATTTTCGAATTAAACTTTAAAAAGGGAACTCCAATGATCACACCTTACTTTAAACAATACATAATGATTGTCTAAATTCCTTTCTTGACCTGTTTCAACTATTATCACTTTTCAGAGCATTTGTCACTTACTAGGCTATTGTTATACCTACGTTGTCACAAAATTATATCCTTGACAATTTAGTTTACGTTTAAGAAAAAAATGAGCATTTTAACTGACCTGTCAACCCTAAGTGATGTGTGAACAGGTGTAAGTATATACATATGCTCTTTAGAGCGGGGTCACGGCTCTATGGTACGGCACTTCTATGAACAGTAGGTCTTGGTATTGTTCAGTCTATCGAGGTATATTGTAATGCAATACACTGTAAGTGATACCAGGATCGATACGCATTGACGATAAGCTTCAGTTTTTTGTGTATAATTATTTTTCTTGTTTAGGTTTCTTGGTTATAAATACACCATATCTATTACGCTTGATATCAAACAAATAAACATTACATACAATATGCAAAGCAAAGCATATCGGCGTAACATACAACTGTAGTCCAGAGATTATCAACAAACTGATGTATCCTAATGGTTTCAATTTCGAATCTGTGGTAAACGCGTTTTATAATAAACATGGCAAACGGAGAACAGTGAAAAACGGAACTGCCAAAGTAATATACAAGCGTTTCAGATTATGACAAAATGAACAATGGTCTGAGTTTCTGGCCTTAATCAAATTAAAATCTGTTTATGCTAATGAAATACTTTGCAATAAAGATAACTGATATTCCTCTTATTCGAGCTAGATCACACTGAAATAGGCACCATGGTGTACGTCCCACTTGAGAACATTAAAAAAAATCTTCCCCCGCAAATGATTTTATTTTCTATGTAATAAATGACGTACTTTAAGTATATACTCTAAAACAGTGTTGTGCAGAAAATAATAATCTTGAAAGAGAAAAACAAAAGGAACATAATGAAAATGGAAATTATTTTATTCCTTAGTTTTATCTATGTTTGTTTTATAAATGGTTTATTATTAATTAAACAATATTTCACACTCAAATATAGTAACTTTTGCACTTGTATGTGTCCTTTCACCATTTAATTCTGATTCTTTTTGTGCAATATTTTCATAACTTTTCATATTAAGTGGTAAAGATATACTCATAGATCATAGAAGGGAGTCCGGGAGTCTTATTAATTAATGTATTCTGGAACTATTAAAAGTGTGTACGGCTGTATATGAAGGTGTTCTGTTTGCTTGTCGCACCCAGAACCTTTTAGTTAATTTTGATGATTATGATGCATGTATGCTTTATGTTTGTACACACATTAAAGTGTGAAATAACTAATACTTTTATTAAAAACTACTGAGTACTTTGCAGTATAGTATGTCCACAGAGAGATTTATAGTATGAGCCTATAAGAAAGACATGACACCCCATCTGTACCTTCAGGTATGACAATTTGTGTCATCATTTAGAATTTTTTTCTGGATCATCTAAAGAAAGTAGTCGAGCATAAACTGCATGTTGTACCTACTTCAGGGGTTCGGCTTAACACCCCCACATGGTTTTCAGACAAGGTAAGGGCGTTAGATTCCTGTAGATAAACTGTTTCTGTGGTCGATGTTCGTAAAATGACTCACCTTACGTGGCAGTGTACGTACATTACCTATACCCGATAGTTTCACAATTTTCGTAAAAAAATATATTAGTGCCACACAATATTATTTGGCAATAAATCACCTGAGTTATGCAATTTTAATATATATGTATCAGCGGGATCTTTTCTCTGTTATTCTAGGTATTCCGGGTATAGGCACCCTATAACACCACCGGTCATATTTCTATTTATATAAACTCAATAATATATGATTCACAGTGAAAATTCTATCTGCTGGCTATGGGATGAGGAACTTGGAGTTGTAGCGGTTCCTGCCAGGATAAACCAAAATCAATAGTCAAGATGTACAACTTGGATAAATTGTCTTGTGAAATTTATGAAACGAGGACCCACTTGCATGGTCATCCTAAATCATAGTTATATTTTACAGCTGGGGCTTCAGTGTAAGAATGGGACCAATCACGAGAAGTTGATGATTAAACACTTCTGTTTGATTTTTAGTAATGGTAATTGATGTTAACAGATAAGCATTCAGAGTAACTTATTTTGTTTTGGAGTACAGAGGAAATGTCACTTTGCATGTATACGTATACATTGTAGGTCCTAATGAAGATTCTGTAATTTTAAGGGTACCTATGGTAACCTAACAAACGTATGATACATGTTCACTGTAAATTGTAATATCATTAACTTAAAATTTCATTTCTCGGAAAATGAATTTAAAATGTAAACTAAGTACATTTGCTCATCTCAGAAGGAATTTAAAACCATCCCAGGAAATATTGCTTAAGTATATGGTTTAGATTTAAATTCATCGACTTAAAAGTAATATTTGGACAGGGTACAGCCAGGTTATGGTCTAATAGTCATCTTAGATACAATATACACTTAGTCTTTAGACATCTTTTGTCAGTGAAAGTCATGTTGTACTGATCAATTTGGATACGGAACAACAGGTCAGAGGATCGTATTATAATACACCCCGACCACACCGCATGCAGAGTGTACGGAAATAAAGTAACAGAGATTACCAAGTAAAGCTTTGAACTCAGGTTTATCATGTTATGGATTACTTCATCGTTAATTATATAATGAAATAGATGTAGTGAGAGACCGCAAACCTCCGCCGGGATTCACATAAAACTTACATTTTTACACGGCTGCCACGGTTCATCAACCGCATCCAAAACAACCTCCGATACAGAGCGTCCCCTTAATACATATACGAATAACTCTGATATTAAAAATATAACCTTGCGTCAAAAAGGGATGGTATTCTTTGAATTAAAACATTTTTTTTGAGTTAAATTACACCCAAAATTAAAGTGGTAGTTCATAGGGAGTAATCCTAAACCTCCGCAAAATTTATTTGAAATAAGTTTAGACCTCTTGCGTAGAATTAAACACAAAATCAAATCAACAAGGGTAAAAACATAATATACCAATTCACACCTAGTCTAGGTGTGTATATGTCAATTCAAGACGTTCCGAGTTTAGATGCTTGATGTACTCGGTGCGTGAACACCTTTATGGTGATAGTTAAATGTAAGAGGAGGGCGCTAATACAGGGGGGGGGGGGATTTATCCTCCATGCCCACTTTTTAAATATATGTCATATACAAAAAAAGTCAATATATATGTATATATATATTTATAATAAAGTTGTCACAACTTTGATTCCCCTCCCACGCCTGGGAGTCATCCCCCGAATCTTGAAGAAAAATTGACGCCACTGTAATTAATAATGACGTGGCCTGGTCGTTGGAATGGTACCAAACTCGGGTTTGATTCCCTGAGTATCTATGTGAAAGGTCCGTCCAAGGTCTGTGGTTTTTCTCGCGGGTCCACCGGAGTTCTACATCACCTTGACCGCAGGGAGTGCCTTGACTCTTTGTACAATTCAGGTAAAAAATAGTTTAATGGGCAATTAAAAGAGGACAGTTAAAGCTCCTTTCAAAGCCTTCGGCAGATATCTTGTATTATTTAAAAAAAAGCCTAAAATGCTGGGGGCGAATACAGGATAACGTGGCACGAAAACAGGTGTTCTGGGAGTTTTGTTTGATTTATACATGAAAAGGCATGCAGAAATATACGGGAGAAATCTGTTCGAGACGCAACATCCTGCGCTGATTTTCGGTATTAAGCGGTATTAAATTAGTCCATTTCCTAGAATTTAGGTACGAAAAGAGGGGGCGTGCGCCCCCTGCGACCCCTTTAAATATGCCCCTGTCCACGCACAGCATAGCGCTCATATGAGCGGTTCAGGCCCGACAGGAACATTTATGAAATTATTTCAGTTTAAACACAATTCCCCTTTTTCAGTACTACTTTTTTTACTACTGACAGGGATGGATTAAGGTGGCTGGGGGTCCCTCGCTGTACTTCGATTAGGGGCGCTTACATCACGTTGATAACGTTTTCACAAATTAGAAAGAATTTTTGTTCAACCAAATTGTAATTTTATTGACTTTCGTCGATCATATAAAGTGCGGTGTAACAAGTATTAGGCCCGAGTATCGCCTATATTTTTCGTATTGCAATATATTGCGATATTTGCTTACGGATTGCTATATTTACTGCGAAGTTTTTATTGTATTAATTTAAGGAAATGTATATTTTCACAATAAAAGTATATTTTGGTATCAATAATTCATCGAACAGACATTCGTTACCCGGGACAGACCTTTGATCATTTTGCCAATCAAGCTACTTTCACCTTTCCTACTAAATGACCTGTGGTGTGTAGTAGCTTTAGCGGCTTTCACTTTCAGCCTTTCACTTATCCTAATCCAATAAGTTGTCTAAAAGATGACAGTGACTTTGTCTTTAAGGCAATTAAACAAATTACGTCACGTTTGACACAATATAAAAAAATATCGATATTTGAAAACTATATTGCAATACGCAATATGCAAGTCGCTGTATCGCTATTCCATATAATAAGTATGTGGATTATGATGATGACATACTTATTATCACAGTTTTACATGGCACGTTCGAGTCATTCGAATTTAGTTAAATTACAAATTAATAGACATTTACGACGAGCATGCGCACTGCCTATTACGGGCATCTGCAGTGTTCGGGTCCAATAGGCCAGCATCATAAGTTTGGTAAGAAGAATTTACAAAATATGATCTTTCTTGTCGATAAAGCGGACCCGAATGCTAAATTTCAGTCTGAGGTGTCGCAAGTGTGATGGGAAAGGTCTATACAAATAACTTACCGTTGATGTTAACTAACTGTGTGGCGTGGTGACGTCGAGACTAATCAACAATTAAGGTGAGGTATAAACCTCGGAAAAAAATGAACTTTCGCCGATCTCCTCAGACAGTTCCAGGGCTGTATGTGAGGAGCTTAAAGTGGCAACAAGACGTCCATATACTTGTTCATTCTGACCAGTGTTAATGAATTAAATGGATTAATTAAATTAATTAAATCCATACTGTTCCTGTATTCTACATGAAATGGAAAAATCCAGCGTTTGGTCTTTGGGGTGATTTTTTCTTCTTATACTCCTTCCTCTGGGCACTGATTTCCCCGTCCCCACAATAAACAAAAAGACAATTTGATCACACTTGTTTAATAACAGACAATAATTATACTCACCGACAAGCGAAATCGGGCAGTGTGTTAGACACAAACCCATAGACCCAGACACCAGAAATCAATTTCAAATTTATGCTGAAAGCGGAATTATCCAAAAAAAAAAAAATTATTTCTTGGTAATGAAGTGACACCAGGTATAGGAATTTATCAATCAGTATTACCATAACGTGTTAAACAATACTGAAAGTTAGGATATAAAATTACTATAAAATATAAAGTAAGAGGAAAAGTAAAACACATGTAAAATATAATTAAATCACATGGATGTGCTGACTAAATCTAAGTATCATAAAATTTACTAGAGATGTAGTGAAACATTGATCGAGTAAACAGCTAACCTGGAGGGTGTCTGATGGAATTGGAATGTCTATATACTGCTATACTTAATATGTTTTTCAAATTAGAATCTTTGCAGTTATTTACTTAGCGATTTAAGCCCTACAGGAAATTTACGAAATTATTTTAGTGTGAACAGATTTCCCTTTTTCAGTATCTGAGTTACATTGAGTATTCATTAAAATTCATCACTTCGTTTATGCAACCTCTCACAGCATGTATGAAATGAAAACACATTTTGATTGTGATATCTGGTAACATCTGCGAACAGCAAGGGTATAACATATGGGTTGTCAGGAAAACTAAAGCCATATAAAGAGGAAATATAACAGAAGTGAGGACTTTCCTTACATTTTCGCGAATGGTTATTATTACCAATAATCAAATTTTGAAAGAAGTATTTTCCACACTGTAGCATCAAATAGTCCTACAGGTCTAGTTGTTCCTCACACATCACATTGCTGACATTCGGCATTCCCTGTCTTCATCAAATAAATCTATAAGAAAGGAATTTCTTTTACACGTTACAAACTAAATCTCTAGGCCCCCTAAATATCTGGGGCCGCTCGCTGCAGCCCAGTCAGCAACCCCCTTAATGGACCCCTGACTACTGACGTCATCGGATCGTCGGAATGTTTGGCAGTTCTCATGTTACCGGTCATATTTCACTAATATGTAGGTACGGTAATTCCATAAATAGCGTACTTTGACGACGTCATAACAATAACAAGAACAGTAGCTTCTCAGAACCATTAGTTCTTCATTTAACTGAGACAAACCGGCTGCTACGTCAGACATCCTGACACACTGTGTGGATAGGCGGGGATGTAGTGCCGATCATCATGCAAAGTCTGTGTCCTCTTAAGAAAAATGTCAGCTGTTTGCAGGCAGACGCCGAAAAATCAGACTTTTATTTATTGAGTTACATAGAGACAATGTAAAAGGACTAAATGTTCCACTTCCCAGCGGTGCAGGACACAGAGACATTATAATACAGACTAAATGAACCACAACCCAGCGGTACAGGACACAGGTACATTATAATACAGACTAAATGAACCACATCTCAGCGGTACAGATCACAGAGACATTAAAATACAGACAAAATGAACAACATCCCAGCGGTACAGGACACAGAGACATTATAATACAGACAAAATGAACCACGTCCCAGCGGTACAGGACACAGAGACATTATAATACAGACTAAATGAACCACATCCCAGCGGTACAGGACACAGAGACATTATAATACAGACAAAATGAACCACATCCCAGCGGTACAGGACACAGAGACATTATAATACAGACTAAATTAACCACACCCCAGTGGTCCAAGACATAGAGACATTATAATACAGACAAAATGAACCACATCCCAGCGGTACAGGACACACAGACATTATAATACAGACTAAATGAACCACATCCCAGCGGTTCAGGACACAGAGACATTATAATACAGACTAAACGAACCACGTCCCAGCGGTACAGGACACAGAGACATTAAAATACAGACAAAATGAACCACACCCCAGCGGTACAGGACACAGAGACATTATAATACAGACTAAACGTACCATATTCCAGCGGTACAGGACACAGAGACATTATAATACAGACCAAATGAACCACATCCAAGCGGTACAGGACACAGAGACATTATAATACAGACTAAATGAACCACACCCCAGCGGTACAGGACACAGAGACATTATAATACAGACAAAATGAACCACATCCCAGCGGTACAGGACACAGAGACATTATAATACAGACTAAATGAACCACATCCCAGCTGTACAGGACACAGAGACATTATAATACAGACTAAATGAACCACACCCTAGCGGTACAGGACACAGAGACATTATAATACAGACCAAATGAACCACATCCAAGCGGTACAGGACATAGAGACATTATATACAGACAAAATTAATCACACCCCAGCGGCACAGGACACGGAGACATTATAATACAGACTAAATGAACCACATCCCAGCGGTACAGGACACAGAGACATTATAATACAGACTAAATTAACCACATCCCAGCGGTACAGGACACAGAGACATTATAATACAGACAAAATGAACCATATCCCAGCGGTACAGGACACAGAGACATTATAATACAGACTAAATGAACCACGTCCAAGCGGTACAGGACACAGAGACATTATAATACAGACAAAATGAACCACATCCCAGCGGAACAGGACACAGAGACATTATAATACAGACTAAATGAACCACATCCCAGCGGAACAGGACACAGAGACATTATAATACAGACTAAATGAACCACATCCCACGGGTACAGGACACAGAGACATTATAATACAGACAAAATGAACCACATCCCGGCGGTACATGACACAGAGACATTATAATACAGACAAAATGAACCACATCCCAGCGGTACAGGACACAGAGACATTATAATACAGACAAAATGAACCATATCCCAGCGGTACAGGACACAGAGACATTATAATACAGACAAAATGAACCAAATCCCAGCGGTACAGGACACAGAGACATTATAATACAGACTAAATTAACCACACCCCAGCGGTACAGGACACAGAGACATTATAATACAGACAAAATAAACCATATCCCAGCGGTACAGGACACAGAGACATTATAATACAGACAAAAGGAACTAAATCCCAGCGGTACAGGACACAGAGACATTAAAATACAGACAAAATGAACCACATCCCAGCGGTACAGGACACAGAGACATTATAATACAGATAAAATGAACCAGATCCCAGCGGAACAGGACACAGAGACATTATAATACAGACTAAATGAACCACAACCCAGCGGTACAGGACATAGAGACATTATAATACAGACTAAATTAACCACACCCCAGCGGTACAGGACACAGAGACATTATAATAAAGACTAAATGAACCACATCCCAGCGGTACAGGACACAGAGACATTATAATACAGACTAAATGAACCACATCCCAGCGGTACAGGACACAGAGACATTATAATACAGACTAAATGAACCACATCCCAGCGGTCCAAGACACAGAGAAATTATAATACAGACTAAATTAACCACATCCCAGCGGTACAGGACACAGAGACATTATAATACAGACTAAATGAACCACATCCCAGCGGTCCAAGACATAGAGACATTATAATACAGACAAAATGAATCACATCCCAGCGGTACAGGACACAGAGACATTTAAATACAGACAAAATGAACCACATCCCACCGGTACAGGACACAGGTACATTATAATACAGACTAAATGAACCACATCCCAGCGGTACAGGACACAGAGACATTATAATACAGACAAAACGAACCACATCCCAGCGGTACAGGACACAGAGACATTATAATACAGACTAAATTAACCACACCCCAGCGGTCCAAGACATAGAGACATTATAATACAGATTAAATGAACCACGTCCAAGCGGTACAGGACATAGAGACATTATAATACAGAAAAAATTCACCACACCCCAGCGGTACAGGACACAGAGGCATTATAATACAGACTAAACGTACCACATCCAAGCGGGACAGGACACAGAGACATTATAATACAGACTAAATGAACCACGTCCAAGCGGTACAGGACATAGAGACATTATAATACAGACAAAATGAACCACATCCCAGCGGTACATGACAAAGAGACATTATAATACAGACAAAATGAACCACATCCCAGCGGTACAGGACACAGAGACATTATAATACAGACAAAATGAACCATATCCCAGCGGTACAGGACACAGAGACATTATAATACAGACAAAATGAACCAAATCCCAGCGGTACAGGACACAGAGACATTATAATACAGACTAAATTAACCACACCCCAGCGGTACAGGACACAGAGACATTATAATACAGACAAAATAAACCATATCCCAGCGGTACAGGACACAGAGACATTATAATACAGACAAAAGGAACTAAATCCCAGCGGTACAGGACACAGAGACATTAAAATACAGACAAAATGAACCACATCCCAGCGGTACAGGACACAGAGACATTATAATACAGATAAAATGAACCAGATCCCAGCGGAACAGGACACAGAGACATTATAATACAGACTAAATGAACCACAACCCAGCGGTACAGGACATAGAGACATTATAATACAGACTAAATTAACCACACCCCAGCGGTACAGGACACAGAGACATTATAATAAAGACTAAATGAACCACATCCCAGCGGTACAGGACACAGAGACATTATAATACAGACTAAATGAACCACATCCCAGCGGTACAGGACACAGAGACATTATAATACAGACTAAATGAACCACATCCCAGCGGTCCAAGACACAGAGAAATTATAATACAGACTAAATTAACCACATCCCAGCGGTACAGGACACAGAGACATTATAATACAGACTAAATGAACCACATCCCAGCGGTCCAAGACATAGAGACATTATAATACAGACAAAATGAATCACATCCCAGCGGTACAGGACACAGAGACATTTAAATACAGACAAAATGAACCACATCCCACCGGTACAGGACACAGGTACATTATAATACAGACTAAATGAACCACATCCCAGCGGTACAGGACACAGAGACATTATAATACAGACAAGACGAACCACATCCCAGCGGTACAGGACACAGAGACATTATAATACAGACTAAATTAACCACACCCCAGCGGTCCAAGACATAGAGACATTATAATACAGATTAAATGAACCACGTCCAAGCGGTACAGGACATAGAGACATTATAATACAGAAAAAATTCACCACACCCCAGCGGTACAGGACACAGAGGCATTATAATACAGACTAAACGTACCACATCCAAGCGGTACAGGACACAGAGACATTATAATACAGACTAAATGAACCACGTCCAAGCGGTTCAGGACATAGAGACATTATAATACAGACTAAACGTACCACATCCCAGCGGTACAGGACACAGAGACATTATAATACAGAGTAAATGAACCACATCCCAGCGGTACAGGACACAGAGACATTATAATACAGACTAAATTAACCACACCCAAGCGGTCCAAGACACAGAGACATTATAATACAGATAAAATGAACCACATCCCAGCGATACAAGACACAGAGACATTATAATACAGACTAAATGAACCACATCCCAGCGGTACAGGACACAGAGACATTATAATACCGACTAAATTAACCACACCCCAGCGGTCCGAGACATAGAGACATTATAATACAGACTAAATGAACCACGTCTAAGCGGTACAGGACATAGAGACATTATAATACAGAATAAATGAACCACACCCCAGCGGTACAGGACACAGAGACATTATAATACAGACTAAACGTACCACATCCCAGCGGTACAGGACACAGAGACATTATAACACAGACTAAATGAACCACATCCCAGCGGTCCAAGACATAGAGACATTATAATACAGACTAAATTAACCACACCCCAGCGGTACAGGACACAGAGACATTATAATACAGACTAAATTAACCACAACCCAGCGGTCCAAGACATAGAGACATTATAATACAGGCAAAATGAATCACATCCCAGCGGTACAGGACACAGAGACATTATAATACAGACTAAATTAACCACACCCCAGCGGTCCAAGACATAGAGACATTATAATACAGATTAAATGAACCACGTCCAAGCGGTACAGGACATAGAGACATTATAATACAGAAAAAATTCACCACACCCCAGCGGTACAGGACACAGAGGCATTATAATACAGACTAAACGTACCACATCCAAGCGGTACAGGACACAGAGACATTATAATACAGACTAAATGAACCACGTCCAAGCGGTACAGGACATAGAGACATTATAATACAGACTAAACGTACCACATCCCAGCGGTACAGGACACAGAGACATTATAATACAGAGTAAATGAACCACATCCCAGCGGTACAGGACACAGAGACATTATAATACAGACTAAATTAACCACACCCAAGCGGTCCAAGACACAGAGACATTATAATACAGATAAAATGAACCACATCCCAGCGGTACAAGACACAGAGACATTATAATACAGACTAAATGAACCACATCCCAGCGGTACAGGACACAGAGACATTATAATACCGACTGAATTAACCACACCCTAGCGGTCCGAGACATAGAGACATTATAATACAGACTAAATGAACCACGTCTAAGCGGTACAGGACAAAGAGACATTATAATACAGAATAAATTAACCACACCCCAGCGGTACAGGACACAGAGACATTATAATACAGACTAAACGTACCACATCCCAGCGGTACAGGACACAGAGACATTATAACACAGACTAAATGAACCACATCCCAGCGGTCCAAGACATAGAGACATTATAATACAGACTAAATTAACCACACCCAAGCGGTACAGGACACAGAGACATTATAATACAGACTAAATTAACCACAACCCAGCGGTCCAAGACATAGAGACATTATAATACAGGCAAAATGAATCACATCCCAGCGGTACAGGACACAGAGACATTAAAATACAGACAAAATGAACCACATCCCAGCGGTACATGACACAGAGACATTATAATACAGACAAAATGAACCACATCCCAGCGGTACAGGACACAGAGACATTATAATACAGAGTAAATGAACCACATCCCAGCGGTACAGGACACAGAGACATTATAATACAGACTAAATTAACCACACCCCAGCGGTCCAAGACACAGAGACATTATAATACAGATAAAATGAACCACATCCCAGCGGTACAAGACACAGAGACATTATAATACAGACTAAATGAACCACATCCCAGCGGTACAGGACACAGAGACATTATAATACCGACTAAATTAACCACACCCCAGCGGTCCGAGACATGGAGACATTATAATACAGACTAAATGAACCACGTCTAAGCGGTACAGGACATAGAGACATTATAATACAGAATAAATTAACCACACCCCAGCGGTACAGGACACAGAGACATTATAATACAGACTAAATTAACCACAACCCAGCGGTCCAAGACATAATGACATTTTAATACAGGCAAAATGAATCACATCCCAGCGGTACAGGACACAGAGACATTAAAATACAGACAAAATGAACCACATCCCAGCGGTACATGACACAGAGACATTATAATACAGACAAAATGAACCACATCCCAGCGGTACAGGACACAGAGACATTATAATACAGACAAAATGAACCACATCCCAGCGGTACAGGACACAGAGACATTATAATACAGACAAAATGAACCACATCCCAGCGATACAGGACACAGAGACATTATAATACAGACTAAATTAACCACACCCCAGCGGTACAGGACACAGAGACATTATAATACAGACAAAATGAACCATATCCCAGCGGTACAGGGCACAGAGACATTATAATACAGACAAAATGAACTACATCCCAGCGGTACAGGACACAGAGACATTAAAATACAGACAAAATGAACCACATCCCAGCGGTTCAGGACACAGAGACATTATAATACAGATAAAATGAACCAGATTCCAGCGGAACAGGACACAGAGACATTATAATACAGACTAAATGAACCACAACCCAGCGGTACAGGACATAGAGACATTATAATACAGACTAAATTAACCACACCTCAGCGGTACAGGACACAGAGACATTATAATACAGACTAAATGAACCACATCCCAGCGGTACAGGACACAGAGACATTATAATACAGACAAAATGAACCACATCCCAGCGGTACAGGACACAGAGACATTATAATACAGACTAAATGAACCACATCCCAGCGGTCCAAGACACAGAGAAATTATAATACAGACTAAATTAACCACATCCCAGCGGTACAGGACACAGAGACATTATAATACAGACTAAATGAACCACATCCCAGCGGTCCAAGACATAGAGACATTATAATACAGACTAAATTAACCACACCCCAGCGGTACAGGACACAGAGACATTATAATACAGACTAAATTAACCACAACCCAGCGGTCCAAGACATAGAGACATTATAATACAGACAAAATGAATCACATCCCAGCGGTACAGGACACAGAGACATTTAAATACAGACAAAATGAACCACATCCCACCGGTACAGGACACAGGTACATTATAATACAGACTAAATGAACCACATCCCAGCGGTACAGGATACAGAGACATTATAATACAGACAAAATGAACCACATACCAGCGGTACAGGACACAGAGACATTAAATTTAGATAAAATGAACCACATCCGAGCGGTACAGGACACAGAGACATTATTATACAGACAAAATGAACCACATCACAGCGGTACAGGACACAGAGACATTATAATACAGACTAAATTAACCACACCCCAGCGGTCCAAAACATAGAGACATTATAGTACAGATTAAATGAACCACGTCCAAGCGGTACAGGACATAGAGACATTATAATACAGAATAAATTCACCACACCCCAGCGGTACAGGACACAGAGGCATTATAATACAGACTAAACGTACCACATACCAGCGGTACAGGACACAGAGACATTATAATACAGACTAAATGAACCACGTCCAAGCGGTACAGGACATAGAGACATTATAATACAGACTAAACGTACCACATCCCAGCGGTACAGGACACAGAGACATTATAATACAGACTAAATGAACCACATCCAAGCGGTACAGGACACAGAGACATTATAATACAGACTAAATGAACCACACCCCAGCGGTCCAAGACACAGAGACATTATAATACAGATAAAATGAACCACATCCCAGCGGTACAAGACACAGAGACATTATAATACAGACTAAATGAACCAGATCCCAGCGGTACAGGACACAGAGACATTATTATACCGACTAAATTAACCACACCCCAGCGGTCCAAGACATAGAGACATTATAATACAGACTGAATGAACCACGTCCAAGCGGTACAGGACATAGAGACATTATAATACAGAATAAATTAACCACACCCCAGCGGTACAGGACACAGAGACATTATAATACAGACTAAACGTACCACATCCCAGCGGTACAGGACACAGAGACATTATAATACAGACTAAATGAACCACATCCCAGCGGTCCAAGACATAGAGACATTATAATACAGACTAAATTAACCACACCACAGCGGGACAGGACACAGAGACATTATAATACAGACTAAATTAACCACAACCCAGCGGTCCAAGACATGGAGACATTATAATACAGACTAAATGAACCACGTCTAAGCGGTACAGGACATAGAGACATTATAATACAGAATAAATTAACCACACCCCAGCGGTACAGGACACAGAGACATTATAATACAGACTAAATGAACCACATCCCAGCGGTACAGGACACAGAGACATTATTATACAGACAAAATGAACCACATCCCAGCGGTACAGGACACAGAGACATTAAAATACAGACAAAATGAACCATATCCGAGGGGTACAGGACATAGAGACATTATAATACAGACTAAACGTACCACATCCCAGCGGTACAGGACACAGAGACATTATAATACAGACTAAATGAACCACATCCCAGCGGTACAGGACACAGACACATTATAATACAGACAAAATGAACCACATCCCACCGGTACAGGACACAGGTACATTATAATACAGACTAAATGAACCACATCCCAGCGGTACAGGACACAGAGACATTATAATACAGACAAAATGAACCACATACCAGCGGTACAGGACACAGAGACATTAAATTTAGATAAAATGAACCACATCCGAGCGGTACAGGACACAGAGACATTATTATTCAGACAAAATGAACCACATCCCAGCGGTACAGGACACAGAGACATTATAATACAGACTAAATTAACCACACCCCAGCGGTCCAAAACATAGAGACATTATAGTACAGATTAAATGAACCACGTCCAAGCGGTACAGGACATAGAGACATTATAATACAGAATAAATTCACCACACCCCAGCGGTACAGGACACAGAGGCATTATAATACAGACTAAACGTACCACATACCAGCGGTACAGGACACAGAGACATTATAATACAGACTAAATGAACCACGTCCAAGCGGTACAGGACATAGAGACATTATAATACAGACTAAACGTACCACATCCCAGCGGTACAGGACACAGAGACATTATAATACAGACTAAATGAACCACATCCAAGCGGTACAGGACACAGAGACATTATAATACAGACTAAATGAACCACACCCCAGCGGTCCAAGACACAGAGACATTATAATACAGATAAAATGAACCACATCCCAGCGGTACAAGACACAGAGACATTATAATACAGACTAAATGAACCAGATCCCAGCGGTACAGGACACAGAGACATTATAATACCGACTAAATTAACCACACCCCAGCGGTCCAAGACATAGAGACATTATAATACAGACTGAATGAACCACGTCCAAGCGGTACAGGACATAGAGACATTATAATACAGAATAAATTAACCACACCCCAGCGGTACAGGACACAGAGACATTATAATACAGACTAAACGTACCACATCCCAGCGGTACAGGACACAGAGACATTATAATACAGACTAAATGAACCACATCCCAGCGGTCCAAGACATAGAGACATTATAATACAGACTAAATTAACCACACCACAGCGGGACAGGACACAGAGACATTATAATACAGACTAAATTAACCACAACCCAGCGGTCCAAGACATAGAGACATTATAATACAGACAAAATGAATCACATCCCAGCGGTACAGGACACAGAGACATTAAAATACAGACAAAATGAACCACATCCCACCGGTACAGGACACAGGTACATTATAATACAGACTAAATGAACCACATCCCAGCGGTACAGGACACAGAGACATTATTATACAGACAAAATGAACCACATACCAGCGGTACAGGACACAGAGACATTAAAATACAGACAAAATGAACCATATCCGAGGGGTACAGGACATAGAGACATTATAATACAGACTAAACGTACCACATCCCAGCGGTACAGGACACAGAGACATTATAATACAGACTAAATGAACCACATCCCAGCGGTACAGGACACAGACACATTATAATACAGACTAAATTAAACCACACCCCAGCGGCCCAAGACACAGAGACATTATAATACAGATAAAATGAACCACATCCTAGCGGTACAGGACACAGAGACATTATAATACAGACTAAATGAACCACATCCCAGCGGTACAGGACACGGAGACATTATAATACAGACTAAATTAACCACACCCCAGCGGTCCAAGACATAGAGACATTATAATACAGACAAAATGAACCACGTCCAAGCGGTACAGCACACAGAGACATTATAATACAGAATAAATTAACCACACCCCAGCGGTACAGGACACAGAGACATTATAATACAGACTAAACGTACCACATCCCAGCGGTACAGGACACAGAGACATTATAATACAGACTAAATGAACCACGTCCAAGCGGTACAGGACATAGAGACATTATAATACAGACTAAACGTACCACATCCCAGCGGTACAGGACACAGAGACATTATAATACAGACAAAATGAACCACATCCCAGCGGTACAGGACACAGAGACATTATAATACAGACTAAATGAACCACATCCCAGCGGTCCAAGACATAGAGACATTATAATACAGACTAAATGAACCACGTCCAAGCGGTACAGGACATAGAGACATTATAATACAGACTAAACGTACCACATCCCAGCGGTACAGGACACAGAGACATTATAATACAGACAAAATGAACCACAGCCCAACGGTACAGGACACAGAGACATTATAATACAGACTAAATGAACCACATCCCAGCGGTACAGGACATAGAGACATTATAATACAGACTAAACGTATCACATCCCAGCGGTACAGGACACAGAAACATTATAATACAGACTAAATGAACCACGTCCCAGCGATACAGGACATAGAGACATTATAATATAAACTAAACGTAGCACATCCCCGCGGTACAGGACAAAGAGACATTATAATGCAGACTAAATTAATCACTTTCCAGCGGCACAGGACATTGAGAAATTGCAATAAAGAATCAATTTACCACAACCCAGCGGCACAGGACATAGAGAAATTATAATACAGAATAGCTGCTCACTCAAGTGTAGGGTTAATAGGGTATTTCTGGATAATTTCCTTTTGCAGTTGTTGTGTACAGTTCAGAAGCGGTTTCAGTAGGAGAGAAATAAATAATCCAGCGGTACAGGACATTGAGAAATTATAATACAGACTAAATGCACATCATCAAAGGGGCACAGGACATAGAGAATTTATAATACATAATGAATGAACCACTTCCTAGCGGTACAGGACATAGAGAAATTATAATACAGACTAAATGTACATCATCCCAGGGGCACAAGACATAGAGAAATTATAATACATAATGAATGGACCACTTCCTAGCGGTACAGAAAATAGAGACATTATAATACAGACTAAATGTACATCATCCCAGGGGCACAGGACATAGAGAAATTATAATACATAATGAATGAACCACTTCCTAGCGGTACAGGACATAGAGAAATTATAATACATAATGAATGAACCACTTCCTAGCGGTACAGGACATAGAGAAATTATAAAACAGACAATGTATCACAACCCAGCGGTACAGGACATTGAGAAATTATATAACAGACTAAATGTACCACATTCAGCGGTACAGGACATTGAGACATTAAAATACAGACTAAATGAACCATATCCCAGCGGTACAGGACATAGAGACATTATAAAACAGACTAAACTTACCACATCCCAACGGTACAGGACATAGAGACAATATAATACAGACTAAATGAACCACATCCCAGTGGTACAGGACATAGAGACATTATAAGACAGACTAAACGTACCACATCCCAGCGGCATAGGACATAGAGACAATATAATACCGACTAACTGTGCAACATCCAGCGGTACAGGACATAGAGAAATTATAATACAGACTAAATGAACCACGTCTCAGCGGTACAGGACATAGAGACATTATAAGACAGACTAAATGTACCAGATAGAAGTTTGTAATAGCTGCTCACTCAAGTGTAGGGTTAGTAGAGTATTTCTGGATAATTTCCTTTTGCAGGTGTTGTGTACAGTTCAGAATCGGTTTCAGGGGGAGGTCTTGGAGGTCCGGACGCCCCCCTCCCCCGTTTCCAGCCGCCGCAACCTTTTCACAAGGGGTTTTTACCAGTAGCTAAAACAATAAAACCTGAAAACTGAAAACACTTTTTAATCGATAGAGCCATTGAATGCGTTCACTGACTAGTTCTTGAAATGCTTTTTCCACCTGTTACTTGCCATAGTCGACATCCCATCACTGAACTACCTCCGATTTACATGGCATATCCAACGTTTCGTTAAATCATATGCAACCCGACTGCGAATTGGCATTGTTGATGATTAATGATAAATTCGAGACAGTTTTATTGAATGAATGAGTGAATTTGAGATTTTACACTCATAAAACATTTTTAACATAATTAAGTATTACTTCACTGCTTACAGAAGGATTATAATTTCACGGGAACACTAAACCTACAAAGGTAAATAATGCTGAAATACCCTACTATCCCTACAAACTAACACTTGAGTGAGCCGCTATTGCAGGTTAGCATCTGGTACATTTAGTCTGTATTATAATGTATCTATGTCTTATACCGCTTGGATGAGTATTGCATAAATCTTAGTAATTTTGAAAACCGGGAAAAACCCGTCCCTCCAAATACGCACTCTTTCTCCCCAACTCTTTGTCCCGATCGTCCGCTCACCGTCAAGGCATATTGGTGAAACGACCACTGGACAGTGTCGGCTTGTTTAACAGGACCACTTACTGCAACTGGGACAAATTAATTTAATCCTTAGTTTGGGATCGCTTGCGTCAGAGTCCGGACACATCACAGCGACTTAGGGGAACAGTATAGCAGCTCTACACCGAGGAACCGTCCATTAATAGTACATACGGGTGCAATTCTGTGGATATAATTAGAAAACGGACGTCATCGTGAGCGGGTAATGTAGCTATAGGACGAGAGGTCCTACATGATTCACCCACGGGATGACACAGGATAGGATCAAGGTAAATGTGAACTGATGTACAAGAAACAAGGTAGAAGAAGTAACTCCACAGTCATTAAGTCTTGAAGGAATGATTATCTAGAAGGGATATTTAGAGACATCCTTTATGGTGACTACTTAATTAACGGATACAACAGACGTCTAGGGTGATGGATGACAATGTCAGGTTTAAATATATGGTGGATATTTAAAGGAGTAAGACGTCGTTTGTGGATATCATAATTTTATCAAATTATCTCATCCTTTACATATATTGGATTCTAGTATTTTACCATGTGATAAAAAATCATATAATCAATATCGCGCAAAAGACATTTGCCGCAAGCTTAATGATAAAAAATAAATAAATAAATTAGAAACCTGCATCCCAAGTCATGCAAGGCCCCGTCCCGTGTTTGCAATCACTTGTTCGGCCCATATTCCCAGGTTCATTCGAGCAAAAGGGACCTTACATTTGTAAATATTCCTTAATGATGGTCCTGAATGTGCCTAATACCTGATACATATCTTATCGATTCTTCCTTGGCCCATTCACGAAATAACCTGAAAAATGTATGAGATTCCTTCCATGATTGCGTAAGTTATGTTGTGCACACACACGAACGGGGAGGCGATGGTTAATTCCTGATACTCTTGTAGGATTACTCCTGCGCCTGCGCTATACCTATCAGTATAAAAACAACCTTAAGAATCGCAGCTTGATACCCTCTATCATCCGAGTTTGAGTCCCCACTGATGTATATCATTAAATCGGTTATTTGGTCGATGCCAAAGGATCCTGTAGGAAATTTATCAAACAGTGAAAATTATCGAGGTATCACGTTGTGCGGTAGTATTTGTAACTGTTTGAACTTGTTATCCTTCAACGATGTCGTAAACAACTTGAGACATCAAATCTGCAGTTAGCTTTCAAAAAGCAACATTCCACTTTTATGTGTACGTCTGTGTTAAAGGATATTGCGGCAAACTACATGTCTCGTGGTCCCAAAGTATAGGGTTGTTTACTAGACACTTCTAAAGCTTTTGACAAAATTCATTTTGGTAAATTATTTAACCTCCTTTATCGTAGAAATATACCTGCTATTATCATTCGACTGTTACTTGATATGTATATGAGACAAAAAGGTATGTGAGGGATGGAAAAGCAAGCTTTCAGATTATTATTTCTGTGTCCAATGGATCAAGGCGGTATATTATCCCCGCTGCTCTTGGGTGTTTACATGGATGTACTACCTGGCAGATTGAAGGAAAAGGGTATAGGATGTTATGCTGGAAGTCATTTTGCGGGTGCTGTTATATATGCGGACAATGTTACACTTTTAAGTCCATTAAAAGAATGGATTGCTAGAAATGATTAAAATTTGCGAAGAATTTGGCCAGGAATACAAAGTTACATATAATTCCAAAATGACAAGTTGTATAATTCAGCAGGAAACTATGTTCATGTCCCGAACTCGAGTTAAATTATATCAAACTGAAATGGAAAGAAAATATTCGTCATTTGGGTGTATATTTGAATTATGATTTAAATGATGACGTAGACATATTTAGAAAAAGGGGCGATTTTTAATTCACCTTTAATAAGTTGATGGCGAACTTCAGAACTCTTTCATCTGTTTCTTTGAATGTACTATTCCACAATTTTTGTTGTTCTTTTTTACGGATGTCAAACGTGGTGTTTTAATGACAAGTCAACAGAAAGTATGTCCACAGTTTACAGAATGGCTATACGTAGTGTATGTTGATTTCCTAGAAATTCACATACACATATTTTGTACGGGATAAGTGGCTTTAAACTAATAATTGATACACTCCAAAAACGGTTTTTAAACATGTATGTAAATAAGTCCTGTGCAAAGAATTCTGTCGTTAATTTTATTGCACTGAGAGCGCGAGTGTAGTGGATTTATTCGAGCTAATAAAATAAACATTTGGAGAGACATAACTTGAAATCTAAAGTTATAAGTGTGAAAAATAACGTTCAGTTTCTGAAAGAACTGATAAATTGTCGAGACGGTCAGTTGGAATTAGATGGATGCTCTTATGATGATATATTGGAAATCATAAACAAACTGTCTACTTGCGATGCTGTAACATAGATAATGATTCCTTGTGCATTTAGTTATTTCTTTGTTTATATTATTTGTGAGTACATTTACAGCACTTCTTTCTGTTTATATAAGCACCATTTGTATGTACCTTGGTACGAATAAATATATATATATATATAATATCGGTATTGTGTGGCTATTTAAGATTAGTGTTTGTATCGATCCCTGCAGATATTGGTAATATTTGCCATGATCAAAGCTTGTATTGGTCTCTGCAGATGTTGACCCTTTTTGCCAGGATCAGAGCTTGTATTAGTCTCTGCCGAATTTGGAAATATTTGCCAAGATCAGAGCTTGTTTTGGTCTCTGCAGATGTTGGTTATATTTGCCAGGATCAGAATTTGTATTGGTCTGTGCAGGTGTTGGCAATATTTGCAAAGTCAGAGCTTGAACTGGTCTATGCAGATGTTAGTAATATTTGCCAGGATCAGAGCTTGTATTGGTCTGTGCAGATGTTGGTAATATTTGCCAATTTCAGAGCTTGTATTGGTCTGTGCAGGTATTGGCAATATTTGCCAAGTCAGAGCTTTAATTGGTCTTTGCAGATGTTGGTAATATTTGCCAGGATCAGAGCTTGTGTTTGTCTGTGCAGATGTTGGTAATATTTGCCAGGATCAGAGCTTGTATTGATCTGTGCAGATGTTGGTAATATTTGCCAAGATCAGAGCATGTATTAGTCTCTGCAGAATTTAGAAATATTTGCCATGATGAGAGCTTATATTGGTCTTTGCAGAATTTAGAAATATTTGCCAAGATCAGAGCTTGTATTGGTCTGTGCAGATGTTGGTAATATACGCCAGGATCAGAGCTTGTATTGGTCTGTGCAGGTGTTGGCAATATTTGCCAAGTCAGAGCTTGAATTGGTCTATGCAGATGTTGGTAATATTTGCCAGGATCAGAGCTTGTATTGGGCTGTGCAGATGTTGGTAATATTTGCCAGGATCAGAGCTGGTATTGGTCTGTGCAGATGTTGGTAATATTTGCCAAGATCAGAGCTTGTATTGGTCTTTGCAGAATTTAGAAATATTTGCCAAGATCAGAGCTTGTAATTGTATTGGTCTCTGCAGAATTTAGAAATATTTGCCATGATCAGAGCTTGTATTGGTCTGTGCAGATGTTGGTAATATTTGCCATGATCAGAGCTTGTATTGGTCTGTGCAGGTGTTGGCAATATTTGCCAGGATCAGAGCTTGTATTGGTCTCTGCAGGTGTTGGTAATATTTGCCAGGATCAGAGCTTGTATTGGTCTCTGCAGATGTTGGTTATATTTGCCAGGTTCAGAGCTTGTATTGGTCTGTGCGGATGTTGGTAATATTTGCCAGGATCAGAGCTTGTATTGGTCTGTGCAGATGTTGGTAATATTTGCCAGGATCAGACTTTGTATTGGTCTGTGCAGGTGTTGGCAATATTTGACAGGATTAAGCCTTTAATTGTTGCGAATGGACTTCTAGGTAATCTTCCTGTGTTGAGTATAGTTTGTTTAGCGTGGTTAATGACCCTTACGCAGTAATAAATATACTTAGAATTGATTAATGTTACAGATTATGTTGTTCGATCGTATTTTTGCAATACCCTTAATCTCAAAATGTCCCAATACAAAGGGATTTAAATCAGGGTATTTTTATTTCTCTTTTTTTTCCAGACGATGTTTTCTCATTTTAAATGTTTATCCTTGAAGAAAAACTAACGACACGTTTGGGGATATAAAATATAACGCTTCGTGAAAGGCAGTTTCTTAAGATATCCGAAAAATGCTTTGAAACTTATCATTCAGTTTAGAAATCAATATCGCAACCTAAGGCTGCCACAAGCCACTGTTCTATTATTTAAAGAAAGCAATTTCAGGACAAAAAGGTTATTTTTTAGACACAGAGCGGGTCAATGTTTACCCTCGTATTAAAAGGACGTTAATTTTCAGTAGACACTTAACCAGTTTTAGTTCCACCCGCTCGGTCATTTCTTCCAAAAGTGAAATAAAGTAAAATAAATTCTTTAAAGTTGGTGTTGTTATGTTGTTCTTTCACCTGTTCGGTAAAACAATTCTGATATTTTCATGTTGCGCAGATCATGTAAAAATTTGTATCGAAAAAGTGCCCTCCCGTGCATATTTCTGAAGATAAATGCATGAGAACCCTATCTTTTTCTTACCTACTAGAACTGGTTGCAGTCCAGTGTCATCAATATTTTAAGTCTCAATGTATATATAAAGAATGAAAAATATGTTTGAACTTTATCGGTATAATATTTCACGTTTAGAATATAAATTTATACTCTCTGTTTCATTCCTTGTAATGTTATAGCTTCCAAATTTAGTTCATAACGAACGTTGGCATTTTAAACTTCAACGAATTATCCCTGAAACTTAGTTGACGATGGAAGAATGGCCGATCCTTTTAGTTAACAAACGACAGCGGATGCCGTAAATTTAAAAAGTGCTGTAGAGCGATGGAAATATCACACTTAAAGGTCAGCTTTCACCATTCTGGGGACTGAAAGTCGAATACATCACCGCTTCAACCCTTCGAAAAAAGTTTTCTTTTAGTAGTACATGTGTCACAGACGACATCAGGCTAATGACTTTCAGGTCTTGGAAAGAACGACACCACTATGTTCAAACGGAATGTGCGTTGGCTTGTTTCAAATGATAGTTTTGATCAATACCTGTATGCCTGTTTGTCGTTTTGTTTGTTTATTCATCATATTATATATAGGGCCACTAATGGTCAAGATGTCAAAAACAGGCTTTCACTGATTTGATTTTAGATAATTTCTCCACTCCTAGCATTATATTCGCCCAACACCCATTGGGTTATCGATTCCTTTTCAATATCAATTCTGTATTTTATTGGTCATCATTCTGTGAGTCTTTTAGAGTTGACTTATAACATATGTCTGGTTGTCCTGCATAGGTTCAATTTTTCATCAATTCTCGAAATCTAATCTATCAGCAGATATACTTTCCCAGAAACTAACATGTCAGCATCCTTTTTTCCACAACGTTATATCTGGCTTAATAATTTTTTTAAAACTTACATTTAACTAAAAAATATGTGTAAAAATGCAAACGTATAAAATAACAGTAAATACAATAATGACTGTAGTGGTAAGAATAAATTTTGTTATACATATATCGCTTAAGAATACCATAAAACAATCTGATGTGAAGTCCTTAATTATATATAGTTTAAACATATTTTATTGTAAATATGCGATTGGCAAACAGCAATACCGCTATGTAAATGCCTCTGGCATCAGCAGTGTACAATACGATATGCAACATAATATTCATTCAAATGGTGATGTAAATGAACATGCCTTGTAGGTCACAGTCTCTTATTGATAAATTAAATCATTAAACTTAAAATTTCTTAGTGGATACAATATATTCTTGTACAAAGATGAAAACATTTCTGTTGTCACAATATGATATTTCGTTCGAACCAAATATCAGTAATGTTGGATACAAAACTGACATATTCCTGATACTGGGTATAACCTTCAAGGATTCAAATAATTTTTGTCGCTGTCGAGTATACAGTGAACATTCAAGAAAAAAATGCTTTGTATTCTCACATTTATCACCACATACGCATTTACTATCTTCAACTAACCCCATTTTAAACAGGTCATACCTAAGATTGCTGCACCCCTTACGTAGTTTCGCATGCAATACGTTAACATGCCTGTCACCGAGATAAAATAAAGGATTGTTGGTTTTAGTGTTTTTCAACAATTTGTTTCTAAATTCTATGAAAGTTGAGGATAACTTAATATCATCGTTTTACTCGCTCCAGGGCCTATTTTATTTGGTATACTATGTCTAGCTGCATTAAGAATGGTTTGTGTAAATCGTAAGCATATGTAATCGAGATCGTTCATGTTATAGATTTCATCCCAGTGTGTATCTTTTAAAAGCTACCTAAAAAGATCAAAGTCAGCTAGTTTATATAACCAAATATGCCTTTTATATGTGGTAATATTAGAGATTTGGACTTTAAGTTCGAGTGTAACAGTACAGTGGTCGTTACTACCCAAAGGCGGGAGTATATCGATTTTGTTTATTATACTAGTATCAGAAGTTAAAACCTGATCCATAATAGTTGAACTGGTCTCTGTTATACGAGTCGGTTCAGAGACATGCATCATAAACATATTGGATTCACAAAGTTCGGTTAATTTGTGCCCAGCTTCTAACTGAGAAGACAGAGTGTCCGTCTCTGTAATACAGAGCTACTCCAATTTCAAGATCAGACAAATGAGTGTCCATACAGTTTATTCTCTTTTCCATTTCAGATAGTCTGCCTGAAATTTTGTTCACCTCATTTTTAAGATCATCTAAACATCTTAGTCTGTCCCAAATCGTTTCTAGAAGCTGTCTGTCTGAAACGTCAGTTGGCATGTTTACTTTTTTTGTACCTTCATTAAAATCGGCCACAATGTCGGTGACCACTCGGGCAGAACAAACAGATCATCAAGTAATGGATGGGAGGGACGTACACAAAAGATGGTGGTGGACGGCGGGATTCCTTTATAGTATGAGCACGGCTCAATTCATTTTTGAAAAATCAAAATTTCTCACCAGTACGTAATGTCAGTGTAGTTGTCGTCAGCCCCTGCCATGACTATACAGAAGGCGAGTGTGTATCTTACAATTTAGCAGATTTTATTCAATATTCAGTCCATGATTCGGCAAATTTGTAGGAGCTCCTGAAACCCCGCACTCAGTCATGCGCCATCTAGCGACTTTTTTTGGTAATATATCTTAATTATATATCACGAATACTAAGCTTGTGGTACCAGTGATGTAGTCCAGATGGGCAAATCCAAACCGACACGAGACCACGGGAAACGAGACCACGAGCAAGACCGACACGAGACCAAGATACATGGGATACAAGACCAAGACGGACACGAGACCAGTGTTATCCGTGTCACATAACGACCGACACGAGAACATGGGATGCGAGACCAAGACCAAGACCGACACGAGACCATTGGATATGAGACCAAGACCAAGACTGACATGAGACCATGGGATACGAGACTAACACCAAGACGGACACGAGACATTGGGATACGAGACTAAGACCAAGACCGACACGAGACCATGGCATACAAGACTAAGACCAAGACCGACACGAGACCATGGGATACAAGACTAAGACCAAGACGGACACGAGACCATGGGATACGAGACTAAGACTGACACGATACATTGGGATACGAGACTAAGATCAAGACCGACACGAGCCCATGGGATACGAGTCAAAGACCAACACGAGACCATAGGATACGAGACCAAGACCAACACGAGACCATTGGATACGAGACCAAGACCGACATGAGACCATGGGATACGAAACCAAGATCGACACGAGACCATGGGATGCAAGACCAAGACTAAGACCGAAACGAAACCATTGGATACGAGACAAAAACCAACACGAGACCATAGGATCCGAGACCAGGACCAGGACCAACACAAGACCATGGGATAAGCGACCAAGACCGACACGAGACCATGGGATACGAGACCAAGACCTAGACCGACACGAGACCATGAGATACGAGACTAAGACCAAGTCCGACACGAGACCATAGGATACGAAACCAAGGCCAAGACCGACATGAGACCATGGGATGCGAGACTAAGACCAAGACCGACACGAGAACATGGGATACGAGACAAAGGCCGACACGAGACCAAGGAATGCAAGACGATGACCAAGACCGACACGAGACCATGGGATAAGAGACAAAGACCGACATGAGACCATGGGATACGAGACCAAGACAAAGACCGACACGAGACCATGAGATAAGAAACCAGAACCGAAACGAGACTATGGGATACGAGACCAAGACCGACACAAGACCATGGGATACGAGACCAGAACTGACAAGGCCATGGGATACGAGTGCGACACGACACCATGGGATACGACACTAAGACCGAGACTGACATGAGATCAGTTTGTGGTACCAGTGATGTGATCCAGATGGGCAAATCCAAACCGACACGAGACCACGGGAAACGAGACCAAGAGCAAGACCGACACGAGACCAAGATACATGGGATACAAGACCAAGACAGACACGAGACCAGTGTTATCCGTGTCACATAACGACCGACACGAGACCATGGGATACGAGACCAAGACTAAGACCGACATGAGACCATGGGATACGAGACTTAGACAAAAACTGACACAAGAACATGGGATACGAGACTAAGATGGAGACCGAAACGAGACTATGGGATATGAGACTAAAACCGAGACCGATACGAGACCATTGGATACAAGACCGTGACCAACACGAGACCATTGAATACGAGAACAAGACCGACACGAGGCCATGGGATACAAGACCAAAACCCTTCATGAGACCATTGGATACGGGACCAAGACCAAGATCGACACGAGACCATGGGATACGAGACCACGACCAAGCCCGACACGAGACCATGGGATACGAAACCAGAACCGAACGAGACTTTGGGATACGAGACCAAGGCTTAAACCGACATAAGACCATGGGATACGAGACCAGAACCGACACGAGACCATGGGATACGAGACCAAGACTAAGACCGAAGCAAGACCATAGGATATGAGACTAAGACCAAGACCGACACGAGACCATGGGATACGAGACCAAGGCCAAGACCAACTCGACACCATGGGTACGACACTAAGACCGAGACTGACATGAGACCATGGGATACGAGACTAAGACCAAAACCGACACGAGACCATGGGATACGAGACCAAGACCGATATGAGACCATGGGATACGAAACCAAGACTGACACGAGGCCATGGGATACAAGACCAAAACCCTTCATGAGACCATTGGATATGGGATCAAGACCAAGATCGACACGAGACCATTGGATACGAGACCACGACCAAGCCCGACACGAGACCATGGGATACGAAACCAGAACCGAATCGAGACTTTGGGATACGAGACCAAGACTTAAACCGACATAAGACCATGGGATACGAGACCAGAACCGACACGAGACCATGGGATACGAGACCAAGACTAAGACCGAAGCAAGACCATAGGATATGAGACTAAGACCAAGACCGACACGAGACCATGGGATACGAGACCAAGACCGACACAAGACCATGGGATACGAGACCAGAACTGACACGAGACCATGGGATACGAGACCAAGACAAAGACCGACATGAGACCATGGGATACGAGACTTAGACAAAAACTGACACAAGACCATGGGATACGAGACTAAGATGAAGACCGAAACGAGACTATGGAATATGAGACTAAAACCGAGACCAATACGAGACCATTGGATACAAGACCATGACCAACACGAGACTGTGGGAAACGACACTAAGACCGAGACTGACATGAGACCATGGGATACGAGACTAAGACCAAGACCGACACGAGACCATGGGATACGAGACCAAGACCGACACAAGACCATGGGATACGAGACCAGAACTGACACGAGACCATGGGATACGAGACCAAGACAAAGACCGACATGAGACCATGGGATACGAGACTTAGACAAAAACTGACACAAGACCATGGGATACGAGACTAAGATGAAGACCGAAACGAGACTATGGAATATGAGACTAAAACCGAGACCAATACGAGACCATTGGATACAAGACCATGACCAACACGAGACCATTGAACACGAGAACAAGACCGACACGAGGCCATGGGATACAAGACCAAAACCGACATGAGACCATTGGATACGGGACCAAGACCAAGATCGACACGAGACCATGGGATACGAGACCACGACCAAGACCGACACGAGACCATGGGATACGAATCCAGAACCGAATCGAGACTTTGGGATACGAGACCAAGACTTAGACCGACATGAGACCATGGGATACGAGACCAAAACCGACATGAGACCATGGGATATGAGACTTAGACCAAGACCGACACGAGACCATGGGATACGAGACCAAGACCGACACAAGACCATGGGATACGAGACCAGAAATGACACGAGTCCATGGGATACGAGAGCGACACGACACCATGGGATACGACACTAAGACCGAGACTGACATGAGATCAGTTTGTGGTACCAGTGATGTGATCCAGATGGGCAAATCCAAACCGACACGAGACCACGGGAAACGAGACCAAGAGCAAGACCGACACGAGACCAAGATACATGGGATACAAGACCAAGACGGACACGAGACCAGTGTTATCCGTGTCACATAACGACCGACACGAGACCATGGGATACGAGACCAAGACTAAGACCGACATGAGACCATGGGATACGAGACTTAGACAAAAACTGACACAAGACCATGGGATACGAGACTAAGATGAAGACCGAAACGAGACTATGGGATATGAGACTAAAACCGAGACCGATACGAGACCATTGGATACAAGACCATGACCAACACGAGACCATTGAACACGAGAACAAGACCGACACGAGGCCATGGGATACAAGACCAAAACCGACATGAGACCATTGGATACGGGACCAAGACCAAGATCGACACGAGACCATGGGATACGAGACCACGACCAAGACCGACACGAGACCATGGGATACGAATCCAGAACCGAATCGAGACTTTGGGATACGAGACCAAGACTTAGACCGACATGAGACCATGGGATACGAGACCAAAACCGACATGAGACCATGGGATATGAGACTTAGACAAAAACTGACACAAGACCATGGGATACGAGACTAAGATGAAGACCGAAACGAGACTATGGAATATGAGACTAAAACCGAGACCAATACGAGACCATTGGATACAAGACCATGACCAACACGAGACTGTGGGAAACGACACTAAGACCGAGACTGACATGAGACCATGGGATACGAGACTAAGACCAAGACCGACACGAGACCATGGGATACGAGACCAAGACCGACACAAGACCATGGGATACGAGACCAGAACTGACACGAGACCATGGGATACGAGACCAAGACAAAGACCGACATGAGACCATGGGATACGAGACTTAGACAAAAACTGACACAAGACCATGGGATACGAGACTAAGATGAAGACCGAAACGAGACTATGGAATATGAGACTAAAACCGAGACCAATACGAGACCATTGGATACAAGACCATGACCAACACGAGACCATTGAACACGAGAACAAGACCGACACGAGGCCATGGGATACAAGACCAAAACCGACATGAGACCATTGGATACGGGACCAAGACCAAGATCGACACGAGACCATGGGATACGAGACCACGACCAAGACCGACACGAGACCATGGGATACGAATCCAGAACCGAATCGAGACTTTGGGATACGAGACCAAGACTTAGACCGACATGAGACCATGGGATACGAGACCAAAACCGACATGAGACCATGGGATATGAGACTTAGACCAAGACCGACACGAGACCATGGGATACGAGACCAAGACCGACACAAGACCATGGGATACGAGACCAGAAATGACACGAGTCCATGGGATACGAGAGCGACACGACACCATGGGATACGACACTAAGACCGAGACTGACATGAGATCAGTTTGTGGTACCAGTGATGTGATCCAGATGGGCAAATCCAAACCGACACGAGACCACGGGAAACGAGACCAAGAGCAAGACCGACACGAGACCAAGATACATGGGATACAAGACCAAGACGGACACGAGACCAGTGTTATCCGTGTCACATAACGACCGACACGAGACCATGGGATACGAGACCAAGACTAAGACCGACATGAGACCATGGGATACGAGACTTAGACAAAAACTGACACAAGACCATGGGATACGAGACTAAGATGAAGACCGAAACGAGACTATGGGATATGAGACTAAAACCGAGACCGATACGAGACCATTGGATACAAGACCATGACCAACACGAGACCATTGAATACGAGAACAAGACCGACACGAGGCCATGGGATACAAGACCAAAACCCTTCATGAGACCATTGGATACGAAACCAGAACCGAATCGAGACTTTGGGATACGAGACCAAGACTTAAACCGACATAAGACCATAGGATATGAGACTAAGACCAAGACCGACACGAGACCATGGGATACGAGACCAAGGCCAAGACCGACTCGACACCATGGGATACGACACTAAGACCGAGACTGACATGAGACCATGGGATACGAGACTAAAACCAAGACCGACACGAGACCATGGGATACGAGACCAAGACCGACACAAGTCCATGGGATACGAGACCAGAACTGACACGAGACCATGGGATACGAGACCAAGACTAAGACCGACATGAGACCATGGGATACGAGACTAAGACCAAAACTGACACAAGACCATGGGATACGAGACTAAGATGGAGACCGAAAGGAGACTTTGGGATATGAGACTAAAACCGAGACCGATACGAGACCATTGGATACAAGACCATGACCAACACGAGACCATTGAATACGAGAACAAGACCTCGTATCCCATGGTCTCCTGTCGGTCTTGGTCTTAGTCTCATATCCTATGGTCTCGTTTTGGTTCTGGTTTCTTATCTCATGGTCTCGTGTCAGTCTTTGTCTTGGTCTCATGTCCCATAGTCTCATGTCAGTCTTTGTCTTGTAATCCTTGGTCTCGTGTCAGTCTTGGTCTTGGTCTCGTATCCCATGGTCATGTGTCGGTCTTAGTCATGGTTTTGTATCCCATGGTCTCGTGTCGGTCTTTGTCTCGTATCCCATGGTCTCGTGTCGGTCTTGGTCTTCGTCTCGCATTCCTTGGTCTCGTGTCGGTCTTTGTCTCGTATCCAATGGTCTCGTGTCGGTCTTGGACTTAGTCTCGCATCCCATGGTCTCATGTCGGTCTTGGCCTTGGTTTCGTATCCTATGGTCTCGTGTCGATCTTGGTCTTGGTCTCGTATCCAATGGTCTCGTGTCGGTCTTGGTCTCATATCCCATGGTCTCATGTCAGTCTTGGTCTCGTATCCCATGGTCTCGTGTCGGTCTTCGTCTTGTTCTTGTATCTCATTGTCTTGTGTCGGTCTTGGTCTTAGTCTCGTATCCAATGGTCTCGTCTTCGTCTTGGTCTTGGTCTCGTATCCCATAATCTCATGTCGGTCTTGGTCTTGGTCTCGTATCCAATGGTCTCGTGTTCGTCTTGGTCTTGGTTTCGTATCCCATAAACTCGTGTTGGTCTTGGTCGTGGTCTCGTATCCCAAGGTCTCGTGTCGATCTTGGTCTTGGTCCCGTATCCATTGGTCCAGTGTCGGTCTTGGTCTCGTATCCCATGGTCTCATGTCGGTTTTGGTCTCGTATCCCATGGCCTCGTGTCGGTCTTGTTCTCGTGTTCAATGGTCTCGTGTTGGTCATGGTCTTGTATCCAATGGTCTCGTATTGGTCTCGGTTTTAGTCTCATATCCCATAGTCTCGTTTCGGTCTCCATCTTAGTCTCGTATCCCATGGTCTTGTGTCAGATTTGGTCTTAGTCTCGTATCCCATGGTCTCATGTCGGTCTTAGTCTTGGTCTCGTATCCCATGGTCTCGTGTCAGTTCTGGTCTCGTATCCCATGGTCTTGTGTCAGTCTTGGTCTCGTATCCCATGGTCTCGTGTCGGTCTTGGTCTTAGTCTCGTATCCCATGGTCTCATGTCAGTCTCGGTCTTAGTGTCGTATCCCACTTCGTGTCGGTCTTGGCCTTGGTCTCGTATCCCATGGTCTCGAGTCGGTCTTGGTCTTAGTCTCATATCCTATGGTCTCGTTTCGATCTTAGTCTTAGTGTCGTATCCCATGGTCTCATGTCGGTTCTGGTCTCGTATCCCATGGTCTCATGTCGAGCAAGACCGACACGATACCAAGATACATGGGATACAAGACCAAGACGGACACGAGACCAGTGTTAACCGTGTCACATAACGACCGACACGAATACATGGGATGCGAGACCAAGACCAAGACCGACACGAGACCATGGGATACGAGACTAAGACCAAGACCGACACGAGACCATGGCATACAAGACTAAAACCAAGACCGACACGAGACATTAGGATACAAGACAATGACCAAGACGGACACGAGACCATGGGATACGAGACTAAGACCAAGACGGACATGAGACATTGGGATACGAGACTAAGATCAAGACCGACACGAACCCATGGGATACGAGTCAAAGGCCAACACGAGACCATAGGATACGAGACAAATACAAAGACGAGACCATTGGATGTTAGACCAAGACCGACACGAGACCATGGGATACGAAACCAAGACCGACACGAGACCATGGAATGTAAGACCAAGACTAGGACCGAAACGAAACCATTGGATACGAGACAAAAACCAACACGAGACCATAGGATCCGAGACCAAGACCAGGACCAACACAAGACCATGGGATAAGAGACCAAGACCGACACGAGACCATGGGATACGAGACCAAGACCAAGACCGACACGAGACCAAGAGATACGAGACTAAGACCAAGTCCGACACGAGACCATAGGATACGAAACCAAGGCCAAGACCGACATGAGACCATGGGATACGAGACTAAGACCAAGACCGACACGAGACCATGGGATACGAGACAAAGACCGACAAGAGACCAAGGAATGCGAGACGAAGACCAAGACCGACACGAGACCATGGGATAAGAGACAAAGGCCGACATGAGACCATGGGATACACGACCATGACTAAGACCGACACGAGACCATGAGATTCGAGACCAAGACCAAGACTGACACGAGACCAAAGATTACAAGACAAAGACTGACATGAGACCACGGGATACGAGACCAAGACAAAGACCGACACGAGACCATGAGATAAGAAACCAGAACCGAAACGAGACTATGGGATACGAGACAAAGACTTAGACCGACACGAGACCATGGGATACGAGACCAGAACCGACACGAGACCATGGGATACGAGACCAAGACTAAGACCGAAACGAGACCATAGGATATGAGACTAAGACCAAGACCGACACGAGACCATGGGACACGAGACCAAGGCCAAGACCGACACGACACCATCGGATTCGAAACTAAGACCAAGACCGACACGAGACCATGGGTTATGAGACCAAGACCAAGACCGACACGAGACCATTGGATATGAAACCAAGGCCAAGATCGACAGGAGACTATGGGATATGAGACTAAGACAAAGACCGATACGAGACCATGGGATACGAGACTAAGACCAAGATCGACACGAGACCATGGGATATGAGACTAAGACCAAGACCGATACGAGATTATGGGATACGAGACCAAGACCAAGACAAACACGAGACCATTGGATACGAGACTAAGACCAAGATCGACACGAGACAATGAGATACAAGAACAAGACGAAGACCGACACGAGACCATGGGATACGAGACCAAGACTGACATGAGACCATGGGATACGAGACCAAGACCGACAAGAGACCATTGGATACGAGACCAAGACCAAGACCGACACGAAACTATGGGATAAGAGACTAAGACCTAGACGGACATGAGACATTGGGATACGAGACTAAGATCAAGACCGACACAAACCCATGGGATACGAGTCAAAGGCCAACACGAGACCATAGGATACGAGACTAAGACCAACACGAGACCATTGGATATGAGACCAAGACCGACACGAGACCATAGGATACGAAACCAAGACCGACACGAGACCATGGGATGTAAGACCAAGACTAGGACCGAAACGAAACCATTGGATACGAGACAAAAACCAACACGAGACCATAGGATCCGAGACCAAGACCAGGACCAACACAAGACCATGGGATAAGAGACCAAGACCGACACGAGACCATGGGATACGAGACCAAGACCAAGACCGACACGAGACCATGAGATACGAGACTAAGACCAAGTCCGACACGAGACCATAGGATACGAAACCAAGGCCTAGACCGACATGAGACCATGTGATACGAGACTAAGACCAAGACCGACGCGAGACCATGGGATACGAGACAAAGACCGACACGAGACCAAGGAAAGCGAGACGAAGACCAAGACCGATACGAGATTATGGGATACGAGACCAAGACCAAGACAAACACGAGACCATTGGATACGAGACTAAGACCAAGACCGACACGAGACAATGAGATACAGGAACAAGACGAAGACCGACACGAGACCATGGGATACGAGACCAAGACCAAGACCGACACGAAACCATGGGATAAGAGACTAAGACCTAGACGGACATGAGACATTGGGATACGAGACTAAGATCAAGACCGACACAAACCCATGGGATAAGAGACTAAGACCTAGACGGACATGAGACATTGGGATACGAGACTAAGATCAAGACCGACACAAACCCATGGGATACGAGTCAAAGGCCAACACGAGACCATAGGATACGAGACCAAGACCAACATGAGACCATTGGATATGAGACCAAGACCGACACGAGACCATAGGATACGAAACCAAGACCGACACGAGACCATGGGATGTAAGACCAAGACTAGGACCGAAACGAAACCATTGGATACGAGACAAAAACCAACACGAGACCATAGGATCCGAGACCAAGACCAAGACCGACACGAGACCATGGGATACGAGACAAAGACCGACACGAGACCAAGGAAAGCGAGACGAAGACCAAGACCGACACGAGACCATGGGATAAGAGACAAAGACCGACATGAGACCATGGGATACACGACCATGACTAAGACCGACACGAGACCATGGGATACGAGACCAAGACCAAGACTGACACGAGACCTAAGAATACAAGACAAAGACTGACATGAGACCACGGGATACGAGACCAAGACAAAGACCGACACGAGACCATGAGATAAGAAACCAGAACCGAAACGAGACTATGGGATACAAGACCAAGACTTAGACCGACACGAGACCATTGGATACGAGACCAGAACCGACACGAGACCATGGGATACGAGACCAAGACTAAGACCGAAACGAGACCATAGGATATGAGACTAAGACCAAGACCGACACGAGACCATGGGATACGAGACCAAGGCCAAGACCGACACGACACCATGGGATACGAAACTAAGACCAAGACCGACACGAGACCATGGGATATGAGACCAAGAGCAAGACCGACACGAGACCATTGGATATGAAACCAAGGCCAAGATCGACAGGAGACTATGGGATATGAGACTAAGACAAAGACCGATACGAGACCATGGGATACGAGACTAAGACCAAGATCGACACGAGACCATGGGATATGAGACTAAGACCAAGACCGATACGAGATTATGGGATACGAGACCAAGACCAAGACAAACACGAGACCATTGGATACGAGACTAAGACCAAGACCGACACGAATCAATGAGATACAAGAACAAGACGAAGACCGACACGAGACCATGGGATACGAGACCAAGACTGACATGAGACCATGGGATACGAGACCAAGACCGACAAGAGACCATTGGATACGAGACCAAGACCAAGATCGACACGAGACCATGGGATAAGAGACCAAGACCAAGACTGACACGAGATTATGGGATACGAGACCAAGACCAAGACGAACACGAGACCGTTGGATACGAGACCAAGACCAAGACGAACACGAGACCATTGGATACGAGACCAAGACCAAGACCGACACGAGATTATGGGATACGAGACCAAGACCAAGACGAACACGAGACCAAAGAATACAAGACAAAGACTGACATGAGACCACGGGATACGAGACCAAGACAAAGACCGACACGAGACCATGAGATAAGAAACCAGAACCGAAACGAGACTATGGGATACGAGACCAAGACTTAGACCGACACGAGACCATGGGATACGAGACCAGAACCGACACGAGACCATGGGATACGAGACCAAGACTAAGACCGAAACGAGACCATAGGATATGAGACTAAGACCAAGACCGACACGAGACCATGGGATACGAGACCAAGGCCAAGACCGACACGACACCATGGGATACGAAACTAAGACCAAGACCGACACGAAACCATGGGATATGAGACCAAGAGCAAGACCGACACGAGACCATTGGATACGAGACTAAGACCAAGACCGACACGAGACAATGTGATATCAGACCAAGACGAAGACCGACACGAGACCATGGGATACGAGACTAAGACCAAGACCGACACAAGACCATGGAATATGAGACTAAGACCAAGACCGACACGAGACCATGGAATACGAGACCAAGATGAAGACCGACACGAGACCATGGGAAACGAGAAAAAGACCGACACCAGACCATGGATTACAAGACTAAGAGCAAGACCGACATAGACCATAGGATACGAGACCAAGACTAAGACCGACCGGAGACCATGGGATACGAGACTAAGACCGAGACCGACACGAGACCATGGGATATGAGACCAAGACTTGGACCGACACGAGACCATTGGATACGATATCAAGACCGACAGGAGACCATGGGATAAAGACTAACAGCAAGACTGACACAGACAATGGGATATGAGACCAAGACCAAGACCGACACGAGACCATGGGATATGAGACTAAGACTAAGATCGTCACGAGACCATGGGATACAAGAATAAGACCAAGGCTGACGAGAGACCATGGAATACAAGACCAAGGCCAAGACCGACACGAGACCATGGGATACGAGACCAAGACCGACACGAGATCATTGGATATGAGACCAAGACCAAGATCGACACGAGACCATGGGATACAAGAATAAGACAATGACCGACACGAGACCATGGGATACGAGGCCAAGGGATTTGAGACCAGAACTGACACGAGAACATGGGATACGAGACCAAGGCCAAGACCGATACGAGACCATGGGATACGAGACCAAGACCGACATGAGACCATTGGATATGAGACCAAGACTAAGACCGACACGAGACCATGGGATACGAGAATAATACCAGGACCGACACGAGACCATGGGATACAAGACTAAGACCAAGTCCAGCACGAGACCATGGGATACGAGACTAATACCAGGACCGACACGAGACCATGGGATACGAGACCAAGACGGACACGAGACCATGGGATACAAGAATAAGACGAAGACCGACATGAGACCATGGGATACGAGACTTAGAACAAGACCGACTCGAGACCATGGGATACAAGACTAAGAACCTAGTACGACACGAGACCATGGGATATGAGACCAAGACCAAGACCGACACGAGACCATTGGATATGAGACCAAGACCAAGATCGACACGAGACCATGGGATACAAGAATAAGACCAAGACCGACACGAGACCATGGGATACGAGACCAAGACCAAGATCGACACGATACCATGGGATACGAGACTAAGACCAAGACCGACACGAGATCATGGGATACAAGACTAAGACCAAGTCCGACACGAGACCATGGGATACAAGACCAAGACGGACACGTGACCAGTGTTATTCGTGTCATATAAAGTATACATCCGTGTTTATATTCTGATAGTGGGCCTCGGTTTTCCTGAGATCATCATATGAGGATTTCCTTTGTTTTTAATAAACAATTACAAGTGTACTGTCACACTTAAACTGAAGTTAAAAGCAAGGTAAATTTCCATCATCTCTCCGTAACGTAGAGGTCTTCTAGCTCATACATAAATATAAAGACTCTCTAAACAGTAATCTTGTCATGTCTTCCCTCTTGTTATCTGTCACTTCCGGCTTTGTCTGGCTTCAACACGCGGGCCAAGGTTCTTTGTCTGACGGTGTGTATATAGACGATGTGGCTTTCATTAAATAAACTTGCACTATAGACTTGATGGACAATAACGTACAAAAAATTGTAGATGATAGCAGGGAGGGGATCGTTGCCCCAGCAGGAAGGGTGAGGGGTAACAGTGTACCCTCGGTAATGATGGTCCTGGCGGGGCTCTGGTTTTTGCGGATGTCTGTTAGACGATACACACACGGGACACAAACTCAAACACACAGACACACATACACAGACATTCTACTCATTATTTTATTAGTGAGTAATATGAACGTGTGTAGCGTTTTCATTTTTCATTTCTGTTCTGCTTGTGCATTGGAACGCACTTCTTAAGAAAGCAGCCCTCAGCTCCTGTTTGCTTATTACTATTGGAGGCCAGAGCTGATTATTCCTTGGTTAAACACGAGAACCCCGATCACTTCGTAATACCCTACATAATAACCTATCATGAAAAATATGTTTATTGACCGAGAAGATATAAGGCCATCTGGAATCTACTGGTACGTACAGATAACGGGACGCATTTTTGTGTCAACGCCAAAAACACATATTTTCATAGCGGATTATGTATTTTCTTTGCGTCTAGTTATTAATGTTAAAGTATCATATATGTTCAGAATTTATTCATTCACAGTAGAAAAGTAGTCACGGACCACATATATGCCTCCACAAATTTCCCAGTCAAACTCTGAATAAATTGTTTTCACTTCACAAGCTATGGTTGGAGCACAGGTGGGCGCTGCTAAACCAAAAAACAACCCTATTTACATGATATCAACAAATATCAAACTCCTCTGTCTAACGATTGTAACAAATACTTAAATATCAAGATTATTTTCAAAATTTTATCATTTGTTCCTTACCTCTTCTAAAGGCGTTATGTTACCCCACCAACAACTTTAATGAAAATCCTTCATACTTTATGAATAAAGCTGCTAACAGACAAACCGAAATATATTAAATACCAACGCCGATAAAAAAATTTTTGTATAGCTATAAACAGAGGGTGAAGATTTATTTTTATGATCTACACAAACATAAACAATCAGGTGCAAGTTAAAAAAGACCATTTTCCCCTAAGCTATCATAAAGGTAATCATCACTTTCAACACAGGCCAGGACCTGGTTTGAAGGCTTGTGAAGCACTTCCTCCTCTGTGTGTTGTTACTTGCTAAGACGGGGCCTTACTTTGTTATTGATTAGTGTAACCTTGCTGCGCAGAAGTAACAAATGAATACATGAACAGTACTTCTTCACGGAGATCGAAGGTAATAGGTTCACGCCCACACCCACTGACAACGGCAATGTTTTTGTGGGAATAATCTACGGAAAGAGGTGCCACGTGACACCTTATAAGAGCATTAAGCTGACACGGCGATGCCATCTAATCTCCTTGACGTTAAAGGTCAAGAAACGACCTTATCATCCGCCCTTCTAGTGACGAGACAAAGAAGGAACACACTTAAAATGTAATGAACAGCTCCTTGAAGGCAAATACGTCCAGCTAGCATGGCTTTCTAAGAGCGATAGTTACAGGGTATGTACATGCTGAGATGTCGTATAGCCTAATGGGCCGCCACATGATCCATATACCATCTGACCTTTCATAGATTCAATAATGGCTCCATGCTCGTCGTTGCTGTGACAACACATGTACGCACGTGCCTCGATGTGAATGGGAAGCCGGTAAAAGATTGGAAAAAATTTGATTCTATGACCCGAGGTGATCAGCAGAAACTCAAGGAGATGAGCTTCTTTAGTGACAACCTGGAAGGTATCCCCTGCATGTGGCTTATCGAACCACTCGTGTCTGTTGCCAATTTGAGTTTCAGGTTTCTTCACGGTAACTTGAATACCGCATTCAACCCACACACAAAAAACGAGTGGGGCCGGTTACAGGAGCCAAGGGTATGCTCAGAGGTAATGGTAACGAATAGCGGTTGAAATATGTAACGAATACAGAAACACGATGAGACGCCGGACCCGCAAGAAAGAAGCTATTTATAAAGTTCTGGCGTGCCAGCAAGGAAACGGGGGGGGGGGGGGGGGGAATAGCGAGAGAGATCTTTTTTTCAACTTTTTTTCCTTTTTAGAAGCACATTTTTCCGTTATACAAATATACCAGCTTTAGTTTTTTTTCTCCATGGCTTGGAGTTGGTCCGAGGCAACGTATTGATGGCCATACTGCCGGAACTTGGCGGAAAGAAACCTAACAGCACGCCGTCCAAGTAATCCATACAGATGTTCAGGTTGCACTCTTACTGGAGGGGCCATACGGGATGATTACCAGAGTGAACTTGCTTAGCATTGAACAGGTATATCGTAAAAACCACCTGAACTTGGCAACCTAAAATAACAATGGCTGAAGAAGTGCCGGGCATTGAAAACTATACAGTGTCCACAACTTTCTCAAGTAAACACTTCGAATTGTCAAAAAACCTTTTGAAGGACTCGCATTTTCCGTTATACAAATACAATATCTGTAGTTTTTTCTCCAAGACCTGAAGTCAGTCCGAGACAACGTATTGATGGTCATATTGCCGAACTTTGCGGAAAGAAACCTAACAGAACGCCGTCCATGTAATCAATACAAATGTTCAGGTTGCATTCTTACGTGAGGTGCCATATCAAATGATTACCAGAGCGAACTTGCTTAACATTGAACAGGTGTATGATAAAAAACACCTGAACTTTGCAGCCTCAAATAACAATGTCTGAAACGGGCATAGAAAACTATATACACAGTCTGTAACTTTCCAAAGAAAACACTTCGAATTATCAGGAAACTTTTTGAAGGGCTCCAGCAAATAATAATTCTTTTTTTTTCTTCTGTTCTTCAAATATAAATTGACCGTGGTTTCATGCCTGTGTTTTGAGTCTCAATGTGTTATGTGTTTCGGTAACTTGATACAGTGAAACCACTTCCTTTCGCCATTATCAGGTCGAAGTATGTATGGGCGGCTAAAATTCAGATGGTTTTAAATGGGCAGAATATGGAGAACAAAAGTTGCTGGAAGATTTAATTCACTAGTGGGCATGTACTTGCAACACCAAAAAGTGAGCTCCCAGGGATTGCATTTCACAGGCAATACTTATACAAACTAAATATTCGTTTACAGATATGCAGTTGTAATAGTGTCATTCTAAAATATACGTCTCCCGTTTCCATGGCTAACCCATATCTTAATTACAATGATATTGACATTTTGAAATGTTTTGTGGACAAACACAAAAAAATAATTGATAAAAAGGGTACATTTGGCTGGCCCCTCATCTCCATCACCATTCTTCATGGACCGGATAACAATATATGAATATTCTTACACTTTGCGTGTGTGTGTGTGTGTGTGTCAATTCGGGCCTTTAATAAAGCACCGATGGTAGAACTGTCAATTGCAGATGGCTGTCACGTCATTGTAAGTCTTTCTTTCTCTCCCTCTTTCTGCCTTTCTCTCTCTCTCTCTCTCTCTCTCTCTCTCTCTCTCTCGCTCTCTCTCTCTTTCTCTCTCTCTCTCAGGATAATTGCATGAATACACAGTTTTTATTATCAATATGATAAAATAAAACGATTGAAATATATCATTTGAGCATGTTAGGGGAAGAGGAAAGGGGGGTTGCGCATGGTTTTTGTGTTAAGGTAAGGGTTTTTTTATCTTCCGATACAGTCTCATCTGACTTTACTCATTGCCTTCCTGGTCTCTCTTGCATGTTGACATTTGTAGCTATTCTCGGACCCCTTGGAAGTGTACAACTCAAGCAGCCATAACAGGCGTATTCGTTTTACAGTTACCTTCCACCAATGCGCGATCAGTACAGAATCATTTCCGGTTGGAGAGAGCGTATCCTTGTGGTATAGACATTGTCTAAGTGCGGCAGGCGGTCAGAACGGAACGTTAGTCCAATGCAGTAACCATCACGCCACCTTAATCCTTTAGATGTGTGCTTGTCCAAACAATATCTAAAGACGTTCTTAAAGAATTATGATGACATTTTATTCAAGGATTGGCCATTCGTTAATGAACAAAAACTATACCTCAGGTAAAGTAAAATACTGATATAGATCTTTTTCCTGCTAAATTCTTCGTATTTTGCGTGTTGTGCTTTTTTATCTTTGTACAACATCTACATTTCCAAAAATATAACGATCCGCAAATCATTTAATCCGCTGCTCTAAATATATATTTACATATACATTACTCAGTATTCACATATACATTACTCATTACGCTACTATCAGTTTGTAGTTCCGCTTTTTACGACTGTTACTCTGTCATGTGGTCAAGGCGAGGGAAGCTATATATTTACAATTACTTCACAGTGTTAAAGGTGTCTCTTTTATTATGCGCTATTGGCATTCTGTTTCGTGTTAGGCTCAAGCCCTGGGCGTCAATTGCTATGGCGTGTAGAGACACAGCGCTCGGTGTAATCCGTACTGGGTGAACCCTGGCGTGAAAAGACACAGCGGTCGTGCTAATTTGGCATTGTCTGGGCTGTTCGCGCTCTATGAGTGCGTATCTTGTATTGTTCTTTGGCCGCGTGTCTATTATGTATTGCTGTATTCTTTGGATTGTTCATGAAAGAGAAGTTTCTAGGCTTTGGGGTGAGAAGCTATAAATTAGGGGCTGTGTTTAGAGCCGAGAGGAAGAGAGGAGAGAGAAAAATTCCAGGGGACACGGAAGAGTGTGAGTCAGTTTGTGGACCATTCCGATAAATGCAGAATTAATAGATCTTCTTCGAATTTTGTTACGGATTTTATACAGTCTTAAGTTTGCCTTTGAGACTATTAACGGAACTTCACTTTTTTTTACAACAGATTGATTTAGGGATTGAATTGAAATATTATTCTCTGAGAAGAATTATGTGAACTGTTCATCTGTATTATATGTTTTAAAGGACTTGTTGAGCTGTGACAGTGGTGGTATCCCGAAAAGCCTAGGATCCGGACATTGGATCTGGTACTGTACAAATTATTTATTATACCGTGTAATTGTATTGATTTGCTGTTATGCTGTTGTTATACTGTGTAATTGTATTGATTTAGTATATTCTGATGTTAGGGTTGTTTTAAGAATAAATTATAATTATTTGTTAAAAAAAAAACACTTCTCTGTTCATTCCCCTAGACTTTTCACGCTGCCTAGTCTTAAAGAAACTGATTTTTAGATCCGTAACAAAATTTTTGCTCGTCACGACTACATGATCTGTTGATATTAGGTTCCGTAACATAAAACTGGGGGCTCGTCCGGGATGTTTATTAGTTTTGCAAATTTATAAGGCCTTGACCTAGACACATTGTTTACAATACATTGTTTATAAGTTTACAAATTGTTTATAAATACCTTGTTAACAAGATTTATGTCAGTGGTTTTTTGTTATTGTTTTTACATCTTTAATTGGCAGATTTCAAACCTGAGACATTTGTTAAGGATCCCGACCCTGATCAACTTCAACAGTTGACAAAGGAAAAGTTAATGCTTTTGGGACAACACTTAGGGCTAAGTGTGAAAACAAGCTTTGAGAAAATATGCAGTTTTGAGCTTCTAACTCTGCCAGTTTAAATGCTAGAGAGGTAAATTCTTTTGCATTTTGTAGCCCTTGCCGAGTTCTTGTTGATCCAATAAAAAATCTCGCCAAATCTCGCACTGTTTCTCGCCGAATGAGATTTTCGCGGTTTCACTGAAAGGTGCCCTAGGGGCCACAGAATTGCAGGACTCGTTTTGAAACTGATACGTGTTATGTCATACATTAATATCTCAAAGGTTTTTTTTTTCACTTTTTTAAATAACCGCTAGGGAGCGCTGCACTGCAACCCCATACCTAGTATCATTGTTTAGCCATATCTCCAAAATTGATATCATTGCTAAAATCATGCAAGATCTAGTTAGCAAAGGTTTAATTGAAGAGAATGAACTGGAAACATAAAAAATGACAGCCTTGCTATGCAGTTAGAATTAAAAAGTTAGAAATGCAACATTAGCTAGCATTAAAAGAGAGGGAGGAACATGAAAGGTTAGAAAGAGAAAGACTAGAAAAGGAAATTAAAAGAGAAAGACTAGAAACAGATACGGAAAAAGAAAGACTAGAAAAAGAAATTTAGTTAAAATGACTGGAGTTAGAAAGACTTAAACTAGAACATGGTCTACGTGCTGCCCCAACTCACAGTTTTGATGTTACTAAAAACATTAGATTTGTCCCAGCTTTTCAAGAAAAAGAGGTTGATAAATATTTCTTACACTTTGAGGAGGTAGCTAAAAATTTTTAATGGCCTAAGAAAAATTGGACTATGCTATTACGAAGTGTATTGACTGGCAAGGCCGGAGAAATTTATACAGAGCTTTTATTAGAAGCCGCTGCTGACTATGACCAGGTTTAACGGTTAATCCTAAAATGTTACGAGTTAGTTCGGGAGGTTTGCCGCCAGAAATTCAGAAATTGGGAAAAGTGCAAAGAACAGACCTATGTAGAATTTGATAGGACAAATGAGCAGTTGTTTGATCGCTGGTGTAGCTCTAAATATGTAATGAAAGATTATGACACTTTGAGCCAGTTGATTTTGCTTGAAGGATTTAAGCGCTGCATTAACGCAGATGTTAAAACTTTTCTTGATGAGAAAATTCCTGAAACACTTGACATTGCTGCACTATAGCTGATGATTATTCATTAACACATAAAATGTCCTTTACTAGCAAATCTAACCAGTCATTCAAAAACAAGAATGTTAATCAGTATGGTCAAAAGAAGTTGAAAGCGCAGTCACCCAGTACTAGTCCTGATAGTTCAACAAAGTCGATTGCTACATCTCATTCCACGTCCACTGTGTCTGAGTCCAACAAAGACAGGTCATTTTCAAAGAAAATCTGTAATTACTGCAAAAAGGAAGGTCATCTAATAGCTGACTGCTAGAGACTTGCAAATAAACCAAAGAGCAAACCTTCTGGTTTTGTTTTAAAATCTATGCATAGCATAGTACAAGAGCCAAGCTCTTTTCATGTAAACAAGGGGTAGAACTCCTTACTTGACTCTAATAAAGGGTTTGATGCTACGGAGGCCAACGTGCCGTCTAACTCCAAAGAAGAATCTGAAGCCTGCGGGGTAAAACCTCATTTGATTCCTGCGAGGAATTTAATAAGGCTAGGTCCTTTCAAGACTTATGCGAGGAGTACCCACTAAATAAGGATAAGTCCTTTTATGACTCTTGTGAGAGTATTTCAAATGAAGCCAGGTCTTCTTATGACAAACAGAAGTTTGTTTCTGCTGAGGAAAATTCCTCTGTTGACTCACATGAGGAATTTGATTGTAATAAGGATGAAGATTCCTTAAGTGACTTTGTAAAAGAGTTAATGACTGACACTGTCAGTGTCAGTTCTTTGTTTGATGAAACTGAGGTAGTAGATTCCTCTCCTGACTCTGATATTGAGTTATTTGAGCCATTCATACACGATGGTTTTTTTATCACTTTCAAGGGATTTTTCAGATTCTAACCCTATTTGAATTTTGAGGGACACTGGTTCAGGCCAAACTCTCATGTTAACAAACATTTTGCCACTTTCTAATAGGTATTTTACTGGTGCACATGCACTTGTTAATAGTTTGTTTTCAGACAAGCACACTTCAGTTCCGCTTCACAGTGTACAATTAAAGTCAGATTTGATTTCTAGGAATATTACTGTGGGCATAAGAACTACTTTACCCTTTAAGGGAATTCATTTGCTACTAGGCAATGATGTTGCAGGTGACAAAGTACAGCCTGTACCAATAGTGACAGAAAAGCCGTCACTTGATCAGGACACTGATCCTGAAAGTCAGGAAGTTCCTGGTTTGTATCCTTCATTTGCTGTAACTAGATCTATGGCCACGAGAAACACACATGAGGATAATGGTCCAGATAATACCACTCTGGGAGTCACTACTGACTCGTCTAACGACTCGCCCGTATAGGATGCAGCATTTTCAAGGTCAGAACTTATCGCGGAACAGCATAAAGACCCTGATATTTCATGTTTGTTTCGCAGGGCAGTTTCTAAAGATGAACTGTCACAGAACTCAGTTTGTTTCTTTGTTGAAAATGGAGTGCTTATGCGTAAATGGTGACCACCTGATGTATGCGCTGATGATGTGGGGGCCATCAAACATCAAATGGCAATACCTAAAAGCTATCGAAATGAAATTCTAAGCATGGCACATGAGGCTCCTTTGTCTGGCCATTTAGGTATAAATAAAACTTATCAGAAAGTTGGTACACACTTCTATTGGCCTAACCTTAGGACTGATGTTGTACAATATGGTTAATCATGCCATACATGCCAGATGGTAGGCAAGCCCTATCAGAATCCTTTCTAAAGCCCCACTTAAGCCTATTACTGCTTTCGTGGAACCATTTAGTAGAATTATTGTTGATTGTGTTGGACCACTGCCCAAAACAAAATCTGGACATGAATACTTACTGACAATTATGTGCGCATCTACCAGGTTCCCTGAGGCATTACCATTGCGCAAAATAAATGCCAAAAGTGTTTACAAGGCTCTGACCAAGTTTTTTTTATAACTTTTGGATTACCAAAATCCGCCCAGTCTGCCCAAGGGTCTAACTTTATGTCTGGCTTATTCCAGCAAGTTATGCTTGAGCTAGGTCTAAAGCAGTACAGCTCTTCGCCATACCAGGGCGCCCTCGAGCGTTTTCACCAGTCATTAAAAAAACATGATTAGGACTTAATGTTATGATTCACAGAAAGACTGGGATGAAGGAATCCACCTATTGCTGTTTGCTGTCAGAGAATCATTTCAAGAGTCCTTGGGTTTCAGTCCCTTTGAACCAGTTTTTGGACACTCAGGTTGCGATCCATTAAAACTGCTTAAAGAAAAACTCTTGTGTAAAAATCCTGATTCTCTTAGTTCATTGCAGTATGTCTCAGACTGTCGCACTAAACTACACAATGCTTGTGAAACTGCAAAGTCTAATCTAAAATCTGCACAGAGTAAAATGAAAACAAAGTATGACAGCCACACTGTAAGTAGGACATTTGAGCCTGGTGAAAAGGTCCGTGCCTTAATCCCGCCCCTGGCAGACCTCTGCAAGCTAGGTATTTTTATCCTTACATTGTTTACAAAAAAGTCAATAATTTAAATTACATACTGTTAACACCAGATAGGCGTAAGGAAAAAACAACTGTGCCATGTTAACATGTTGAAACCTTATAATGACAGAAATAGCACATCAGATGTTGTACATAATGTTACTGCTGTTAATTGTGTAAAAACTGACCCTGACCCAGTTAAAGTAGTTACTGATTGTAAGTGTAATGTAGACATTCAGAGTGGAAAAGTACCACTAAAAACTCAGACGTGCTTAACAACCTGGATGCCAAACTGTTGCACCTGACAGCACAACAACAACAAGACCTCAGAAACCTGCTGCGGAATTATGAACATTTGTTTAGTGACATTCCAACGCGAACTAACATATTGTACCATGACGTCGATGTTTGCGAGGCAAGCGGAGTCAGGCAGCATCCTTATAGACCGAATCCAGAAAAGCAAAGTATTTACAAGATGAGGTTCAATATTTGCTGGACAATGATTTTATTGAACCTAGTAACAGTAACTGGAGTTCACCATGTATTCTTATGCTAAAACCTGATGGAAGTTACCGTATGTCCACCGATTATCGAAAACTGAACTCTGTCACCAAAACTGACACTTTCCCGATTCCGAGGATCGATGATTATATTGATAGAGTCGGGAGCTCCAAATATCTTTCCAAGTTTGACTTGCTAAAAGGATTCTGGCAAGTTCCGCTGACAGAACGAGCGAAAGAAGTGTCCGCATTTGTGACGCCGCAAGGACTGTATCAGTATAGAGTTATGCCGTTTAGCATAAAGATCTCGCCAGCCACGTTCCAGCGCCTTATCCAAATGGTTGTCAACGACATATATTGATGACCTTGTCGTGTACAGCGACACCTGGTAGAAACATCTGCAGATTCTTCGAGACCTCTTTGAAAGACTCGGCGAAGCACATCTCACCGTCAACTTAGTCAAATCTGAGTTTTGTCGTGCATAAGTAACAGTTTTAGGTCAAATTGTTGGGCAGGGTCAAGTAAAACCTGTTGGTGCTAAAATGAGTGTTATTTCTGCATTTCCTAGACCAGAAAACAAAAAGCAAATAATGCGTTTCTTGGTATGGTTAGATACTACAGGAAGTTTTGTCCAAATTTTGCTGGTGTAGCTTAACCTTTGACTAATTTGAAAAAGAAGAAACAAAAGTTTGTATGGAATTTTCAGTGTGAAAATGCATTTCAGAATCTGAAAGCACTTCTGCGAAGTTCACCAGTTTTAGCAGATCCAGACTTTTTTGTACCTTTTAAGTTAGCTGTAGATGCTAGTGATGCTGCTGCGGGTGCTGTGTTGTAACAAGAAGGCAGTGATGGCATAGATCATCCAATTTGTTATTTTTCAAGAGAGTTTAATACAAACCAGAAAAACTACTCCACTATTGAAAAAGAATGTTTGGCTTTGATTTTGGCATTGCAACATTTGAAGTTTATGTGACTTCATCAGTCAAACCTATCATTGTCTTCAATGATCACAATCCCCTCACGTTCATGAACAAGTTAGTGTAAAAATCAAAGATTGTTGAGATGGAGTTTGTTTTTACAGGATTACAATCTTGAAATCGAAACATTAAAGGGAAAGACAATGTACTAGTCTTGCTGATTGCTTATCGATATGTTTATGAAATGTTGTAAACGAGATGTTTATGTAATGTTGTAAATAAGATGAATTTTGGAATATTTAATTGTGATCGCAAAAGAAAGAATTTTGAGAAAACTTTCTTTTTTCTTACAGGAGGGGAAGTGTTACAGTTGTCTCTTTAATTGTGCGCTGTTGACATTCTGTTTCGTGTTAGGCTCAAGCCCTGGGCGTCAATTGCTATTACGTGTAGAGACACAGCGCTCGGTGTAATCCAAACTGGGCGAACCCTGGCACGTGAAGACACAGCGCTCGAGCTAACCTGGAATTTTCTGGGCTGTTCGCGCTCTATGAGCGCGTGTCTTGTATTGTTCTTTGGGCGCGTGTGTATTAGGTATAACCATCTATACCGTTGCTCCCTCCATAACTTATATCGCTCCTTTCCCATTGTCCAGGAGGTGTGCGCTCTGCTTAGTACCATTCTCCAGGAGGTGTGCGCTCTGCTGAGTACCATTCTCCATGAGGTGTGCGCTCTACTGAGAACCATTCTCCAGGAGGTGTACGCTCTGCTGAGTACCATTACCCAGGAGGTGTACGCTCTACTGAGTGCCATTCTCAAGGAGGTGTACGCTCTGCTGAGTACCATTCTCCAGGAGGTGTACGCTCTACTGAGTACCATTCTTCAGGAGGTGTGCGCTCTACTGAGTACCATTCTCCAGGAGGTGTACGCTCTGCTGAGTACCATTCTCCAGGAGGTGTGCGCTCTACTGAGAACCATTCTCCAGGAGGTGTACGCTCTGCTGAGTACCATTCTCCAGGAGGTGTGCGCTCTACTGAGTACCATTCTCTAGGAGGTGTACGCTCTGCTGAGTACCATTCTCCAGGAGGTGTGCGCTCTACTGAGTACCATTCTCCAGGAGGTGTAACCTCTACTGAGTACCATTCTCCAGGAGGTGTGCACTCTGCTGAGTACAATTCTCCAGGAGGTGTGCGCTCTGCTTAGTACCATTCTCCAGGAGGTGTGCGCTCTGCTGAGTACAATTCTCCAGGAGGTGTACGCTCTGCTGAGTACCATTCTCCAAGAGGTGTGCGCTCTGCTGAGTATCATTCCTATTTCGTGTTTACTGACGATTAACTGACAGCAAAGTAATGAATTCCATGAGGTCAATTTAAAATGAAATAAGACAAAACAGACGTATTGTATCGCGATATTTGGATGACTGTCTCAAACTTTTTTTTAGAAAAAATTAAGCCCAGTGGAGAGTCGTGTGTTTACCGCTAATGTTGTGCCAGTCCTTGTTACTGTTTGTTTGTCTCCCTCCATTACAATCGACGAAAAACCTACTTTGTACTTAGGCATTTCCGTTATCCTTTTCCGAAGGGCTTAAAGGTTCCTAAAATACAATTTACTGTGTTTGTCGAGCGTATTGATATCAATCGCAATACATGCTGCGCAAACTTGACAATTTAACGAAAATAATCAGAACGGATTATGATTAAGTTTCGTGGAGCTTTAGGATTATACTTTAAATACAACCAATACAATTTTGATTGTGGGAATATTGGTATAGTGGCTTGCTTTGTTCTAAGTCTCACCTCCGCATCGGACTGATGAACCACGACACTGTGTACACAGAAAAACAGGAATGTTTTATTTAACGAGCTCAGATATAACGGTTATAATTTAGTTTCATATAAAAATATGAAATTAAATTTTCATTTTATGTATGGCACTGGAATTTGTGTATTGAAATATCTGATATATTAGCTGTACAGTGTTATTATATTGAGGAAAGAAAACTGACGCAATCTCCCAACCAATCAGACTCTGTGAGAAATCATGAGCCCTTATTTACTTGTTAGCTATGGTTAATAAATTATATGTGTCTAGTACTGTCTAGTGCAAATATACATCGAACATATGCAAACTGGCTACTATGTAAAACAACGAATGATCATGAAGTGCAAGCTGAAAACATACGTTTGAGTCCATTTCTGATTAAACAGACGAAACAGACGAACACTGGATTGAGCAATCTTATTACTTTTGGAGCTAAGAAGCATATTTCTATAATCCATTGGTGGAATCTAGCAAACAGAAATCACACCGTGAAGGCAAGAGGCCATACAAAATATTGTTCCATGAATTCGCCGCTCCATAGATTTTTATATATTTTTTAAGGTGAAGACCCCTCCTCCCCGGAAAAGGCCACATAGTCAAAATCCCCCCCCCCCCTTAGGACAAACAGGTCAAATCCTTCTCAGTTCACAGCACTTTATTATTCATAATTTATCTTTTTGTTTTAAACATTCAAAAACGAGGTAGCATTCTAGACAATTTAGTGAGGCATTTGCACATTGAAAAACCTAATCTTCCTTATTATGAAATGTATAACTGAAAGATGATAGAGGAAATATGACCAAACTAGAAACTGGGTGATGGAATTATCTCGAAATTAAAATTTATGGGGTTTTCGACCCTCGAAAGCGTGGGGGGGGGGGGGGAACATACATGGCGATTACTCCGAAATACGTGAAGGGGACATTGGCCCCAACCCCCTGAAAAAGGCCAATTCTTACAGTATATCTCAATTACAGAAGGATAAAACAGTACTTTGTCTATATATACAGGTTATACATGTAGTTTGGTAAGATCTGTCCCCGCGTTTCTTACATGCAGTACGGGTCCTCAAAGTCAATGTAAAAAGCGTAAAATCAGAGAAGATTTAACTGTAGAGTGACTTCTATTAAGGCCCCATGATTAGCTCTCTCTTGTATATTATGTACGACATCCCAAAGACCGGGCAACATCTCATCCTTAGTCAAATGTGCCAATGCTGTCACTGTAATGACCACAGACACCTCGTTAGGTTTTTCATGCAATATGGTTCAAGTTGAAATGAAACATATAAGCGTCTGGTGCAAAAGACGGCGAGTTAAACCGAACCGTACCATAACCCTGACAGTCCTATTCAGCGGGGCACGCAAATACAAACATCGGACTTATCTAAAAAACAGATATGTTAGTCCTCTGGTATCTCTTGATTTCGTCTCTGACTTTTGTGCTGCTTTGCAGCCATCGGATGATGTTAGTCAGATTTACATGATTACTGTCAAAGGCTGACTGTTACCACGATTTCGAGCTACATATAGATATATTTATAAACAAATGGTTATCTGGACTTGGTGAGTATATCGTCACGAGTGCGTTGCATCAAGAAGGTTTCACATACATGTAGGAATCATAAAATACAACAAGAGGTAGTCAGAGATGATCAGAAGCCTCAGCAGTGATGTACACAGCAGACATTCTCCATGATATCAAATCCAGAACAAAGCCGCCACCTAATACCAAATATCCTAATTGTAAAAAATAGTCGTTTGTCGCAATGGGAGAGAATACTTTGAATTAAAACATATGATGGTGATTTAGATTACCAACTAATTAGAAGATAGTTTCTTCGATGTTTTTCTAGCCCTTCTTACAATTTCATTAAAATAAGTTAAGACTTTAAGCGTAAAAATGCTGATAGACAATTAAACCAAGTAACCAGGGGTTAACATAATACCTCTCGCCAGTCCTCAAGGCTTGGGTCTTGAAAATACAGCATGCTTAGGCCTGGAATGTCTGGTTGACGTTGAACAACAATTAAAACTGTCTCCCCAGAAAGCTGTCGTCACGGCTTCACTTCACATCTATTCGTTATTTAGTTGTTTTTTTTTCTTGTTTTACAATGAAATGTTTTGATTAGTGTTGTGGTCGAGCACACAATATCGGAGTAATCGTGTAAGTCCGAGTCCAGGCTAGTCAAGTCCTGGTCCGAATCCTATAGGTTCGGGTTAAAGTCCACTTTCTGCGGGTCCAAGTCTCTCAGAAATAGAGTCCAGGTTTGAGTCCGAGTCCAATTCAAGTTTCCTTTGTGATAAACATATGGGAATTTGCAATTATCATGCGTATTTTTATGTCAGTTGAATTTTACTTGAATGTTTTAATCAAGTTTAGCCTGAAGTCCACATATTTGGACATTCAGGAAGGAATACCATATTGACCGATTCAGATAAACATTACAAGGGTTCGATTGCTCATATCATGGCTTGAAATTTCTTCAACAGTATGCAGTTCTCTTCGTAAACTCTTGATAGAAACACAACGAAAATCAGCTACAGCTGTCTCCCGAGCATGGAGAGTATTATAAGGAACCACAACCTAAAAGTACTACGACAACCACCCAAGTGAGCTTGCAACTGTAGGAATAAAAGAGAATTTCCAAGCGGAAATCGATTGATATAAAGCATGGTCGGTATAACAACAAACAACAGCGCTGTCTGATACATCAGAAAAACAGGGGGGACTTTTAAAAGCGTGCGGGTGGGGACAATATTGCAATATTGTATTTTTTATACATATACATTTATATATGCATAATAAATATACATACATGTATATAAATACATGGTTATCGTATATATACATACATACATACATACATATATACATATGCACACATGCACACCAGAGGCGGATCCAGGATTTAGGAAGTGTCGAACTCAGGACGAAAAACTAACACAGATTTGGCTGAAACCCTTAAAAAAGGTTGCAGCGGCAAAAAAAAAGGTAGGTGTGAATTGGACCCCCCCCCCACCTCTCTCGGTCCGCATTCTACCATTGCCGTGCTGAACCGCTGACAACGTAATTGGGGATTCAGGTTAAAACCTGATCGAAGCCAGGCATCTCCATGAAAAGGGCATTCATACCTTACCAGCGCCATTTACCGATCACACATTGTTAGAAAGTTAAAGTGAATCGAAGCTATTTATCATCAGATCCAAATAATAAAACATATTAGCGGGAATCAATTCCGTAAAAAAGCTGAGACTTTGATTTGGCTGTTTGATTGACAGGTCTATATTGAAGAAGAACGACTCAATATACACATTTTATGAGGTCCTGTCATTTACCTATCGCCCACTATCACATGTGTTTGCTGTTGTATTCTCTGATCAAACCCGGGTTTCTCACAAACGGGATCCATGTTTTTTTTTTTATGTTTCCCTTTGTTAAAATTGGAGACCGCAACATCAAACATAAGGTGGTGTAAAATAAAGTCATATTTAAACTATCCCCCCATAAAAACACAAATAAAAGAACATACACACATACATACAAACGGGGGGGGGGGGGAGTAGAGACAGAATTAAAGACCAAAGCCATAAGTAGAGACAGACAAACAGAGAAAGAAAGTGAGAGTGAGAGACAGACAGACCGAGTGATGGAAAACACACAGTCGTGTAACTCGGGTACACCGTGGTACACAAACACACAGCCAAATACAAACTAATGAACACATGACAGTTGAAAGTCCGGACGTAATTTTTATATAAGCACTGTTGTGCGCTTTATAGATGCTGTCTAATTATTGCCACATTAAATGAAAGTCCGGACGTGATTTTGATATAAGCACAGATGTGCGCTTTATAGATGTGTGTCTCATGCATGCAACAGTAAGAATCGGATACAAGTGACAAATCACAAGTACTGCTCTCAACTTAAGGCGTGCTTTAGCTGCTACCGAGGTTAAAATTAGTCATCTTATGATGGTATCTTAGTTTGATCCTGCAGACCGTTTATCTGTTTGTCAGTCTCTGTACAGCGAATTCATATCTTCATTTTTATTTCACTCGTAGTAAATTTTTATCACTTTGTCACTGTTTCTTGGAATACCTCTCTGGTTACCTGATTCTGACGCCTCTCTCTCTCCCTCTGTCTCTCTCTCTGCTTGATCCAGTAAATAATTTTAGTTCTAACAAAATCACAGAGCATGAATAGATATAGGTAGTTAGATTTTAGGGAAACTATATTTTAACAGTTTGATTTAATTGATCATCTTTTACATAATGATGCAACGAGCCCTGACTCGAGTCAACATCTATTAGGACTCGGACTCGGATTTGGACTTGAACGTCATGGACTTGAACTCGGACTGGCACTTGGAGGGAAATCAGGCCGAGTCCATCTCAAGTCAAGCAGAAAAAAAGCTCTGTCACATACCATAAAGATATAGCAAACTACTAACAGAGTATTAAAAAAACCAGCATATATATATATATATATATATATATATATATATATATATATATTTATATATATATATATAAATATATATATATACCAGCCTTTAGGTCTGCATCGGGAGCCAAATGTAGCTATGGTCTTTTCATTTACTTACATTCATATACAACAGGGAGGAAAGGGCGACACGTGAATTTCCAGTTCAACATCAGAAATGCGTGACTAAAATATTTAAACTTCGTTTGATATAACCTTTGCAGGAAAATCTTGTTATAAGAGAAAATGATATGCAATCTCACCAGCATACTTATTCTTGGTATTTAAAAAGAAAATCCTACAAATTCTCTTTGATATGTTTTTTTATAACTTACATTAATTTAAATGAAACTAATTGATACAATCAAACAAACCGACAGACGCGGATGAATGAATAAGCATCATCAACTAAATATTTTCTTCAATGTTTTAATATCTTTACCCACGTGTACGCGGGGAATAAAAATATTATGACGTAAAGCTTGACTCAAGCTACGTACTGTCTCATTTTATATGAGCTGCATGTGCACGCATGGCTATGGATCTGTACAAAATCTGCTATGTGTTGCAAATAGTTATGAATGTACAAGCTATATTCTTTCAATATATGATGTTAGAAAGCACATAGAAGTTGTTTGAACATAAAAAGTAAACATGTTTTATTATCATGACATGGGACGGAGGGTGGCTTATTAGATCACCCCACTAGCCCGCCGTGGGGAGGGGGTACATAAACGTTAAGCTCTTATCAGAAACAATTCAGACTGACAAGCAGACGACATAAGTATCCCGCCAAGACGAAACAGAAGACCACAGTAACGTCATAGCCTTCTTGCAACATGCCGCAAGGGATAATACAAGAGACGTCTCACGATCCGTGGCTTCATGAGTGTATTCCTCCCGATTTTGGCCGTGAACAAACGACAATATGTTTTATTTAAAAAAAGGCTGATGGTTGATGGTATTCCAGTGTGAAGTTGTCTTTGTTTAACCTGTATTATATGACCTAGTTTATCTCAAAGTTTTTTCCCAATCAACTATTGTCTGAGGTGTAAAAAAGTATTTTGCTTCATTGAATAATATTATTATTTGAAGCTATTTTCATCTGTTCAACTGAGTAAGAAAGACTTGGCTACATACTAAGGTAGTGCACGGGGCACCATATGTTAGATCACGCAGCATCCTTTATGTATCTTTTTATAAATTCTTCAACCATTTGGCACAAATGAAACATCATAGTTTATAAACTGCTGCTACTACATTTGTTATCACTTTTGCTGTTTTAATGTTATCATCCTTATTACTTTTTTCTCATTGATAGTGTCCTATTTTTTTTATTTTAATTTCAATATTATTGATATATTTTATTATTATTGCTTTTTTTGCTTATTATTATTAATGTTATTATTATTATTATCAATTTTATTTTTATTATGATTATTTTGATTTAGACAATTTATTAAGGAGCTGTCAGCTCTTTAAATCATTAATGCTCTGACCAAATTTCACCTTTTCACGAAACCTACCTAAACAGATAAATACGCCCGAAATGGACGGAATTTGAAACGTTGTATCATTACATGTTCTGCCGTATGCTCAATTCCCTGAGTACCACGTTAAACGAAGTGTTGCCATGATTAATCAGATATGGAAACTGTTAAGGGATCCGATGCAAGTTTGCTAAACGAACCGTGCATGTACGAAGAAATCAGCCACAAATGACTGGTCATAAACGCGAGTAATTTATCGATATGTCTAACGCTTTGTTAAACAAGACCTGCTCGACCGTCGACACTTAATTCGTGAGTGCTGGACACTTATTCATAGGTAATCAGCCGTTACTGGGCTGAAATCTCTCCGCTGTCACCGGCCCTTCAGGGAAATACACAGATCAGGATTTGTGGTGTTTTCCTGCTGTCCGACCTCCACGGACTCGACAACGTTTGAACATCGCCGAGTGTTTGTCTATCCTCTCTGCACTCTCTGTGATTGAAACCCGGAACATTAAAGGCTTTTGTACCCTTATTCATATTAAGTCTGATTAGCCAACGTGGTGCATGAGATGACGGCAAAGGATCAAGGCTTCTACGCTGATACCCTGAACGGTCATGAACTGGCTGCACCTGCATGTAAATCCATCATTCAACCTCCTACTTACCGCGATGTAGTCATGCCACCATCGTCGTTATCATGATCATCATCATCATCACCATCATCATCATTATCATCACCAACACCAATGTCAGCGCCACTATTAACATAATCATCAAAGTGCAGTACTAAAACCAAATGTACAACATGACGCTCATTACGGCATTAACTGAAAAAAAGGAAAGCGTTATCATCAACTTACAAAAGTATAATCACTATCATCCTCCTCCATCCCCTCCTCCTGTTCACCCTCCTCATCATCAACGTCGCCGATGTTGGCCTCATCATTGACATCATCATGTTGTGCTCTCAATGTCAATGTTGTAATTTAAACTTTGCCATTGCACACCCAGAGCAGGTTGCTATAAGTAATACATCAGACTAATGACTGTTATCTTCGAACTCGATGCCTTATGGTTAAAGAAAGCAAATATTATAAACAACAACAGGATCATACAGACCTGCCTATTAAATCTCTAAAAAAAACTACGCAGTATTGAGAAACGTACATATGCCTCATATTGTCCAAAACCGCCAATGAATCTTGTATTATATTATACACACGCCATTGTATTATTGCGCACCATTCACATCCTGAACCAGTCTTATACGAGACAATTAGAACATCATAGAGTACGCATCATTGCTCGCTTTAGGTTGTGTCATGTTTGACATTCTTTTGGTTGGATATATGCAGTTTATTGACGCCTTTCAATAACCAGCTAAATTTATTCAACTTGCCATGTTTCTGATCTCTATGTATGAAGTTTATATTGTTTTATCAACTGTATTTGCGTCTGCTGTTTGTGGAATATTCACCCTGCAGAGCCCTTTTTTTTCTTCTGATGCGTACAGGGTAGTATATATACTTCGCTCTCTCAAAAAGTATATGATGATTGACGACCAAAAATGCAGCAATCGCTTTGAATGGTTTGTCATACATTTTAAGAGCACGCACAAACCTTGGTGCATTTTGAGACACGCCTATTTTCTAAACCGTCTGTATCAGCGCTTATAAATGTATATAATATATGCGCTTTATAAGTTATATCATATCATATCATATCATATCATATCATATAATATTCAATAATATAATATACAGTGAGCTGTGCATAAGATTTTACAATCAATCATTGTTTTATTTTGGTAATCATAGGCAAACCCGGAAAACCACAGGCAAGATTAAAATCCTATGCCATGCAATTTTTCGTTTTGCATGTTACCTGATGACTCATGATCAATGAATTATATTAATGAACTGGCTGACCATGATACCACATTGTAATACCTATAGGAAAACATGAAAAAATGGTTTTTGGGAGAGAGAATAATAATAAGTTAAACATGTTGAGTTCTTAATTTATTTTAGATCCGCGGAAGAGAGGCAATTATATGTTTAAAGAGCCAATTTTCTAGAGCAGCGACAATATTTTCGAGAAAATAACATTAATCATAAATTATTTTTGAATAATTATCCGAGGAAATGTAATTGTTCTCAGAGTAGAATGGCAGTAGGTAATGACCAGTAAACAAATATTATTGCCTCATTGAAAAATTAGCAGTTTAACAATGGACAAGAATAATACTGGCTAGAAGTTCTCGTGTTGTAATAATAAGCCTACCAGTAAAAGCTATATTAGCAAACTCCTAATTTCCATAGAGAGTACACTATAAAACTCTATTTTCATGAAGTACTATCTGTCAGGGCTACGATTTAACTGATGCAGCCACTACTTTATAGATGACCCATGGTCAAGTATTTGTCTTTTTTTATTTCCGCCATGAGGGTTAGTGTTCGCTATTCATTTTACTTAATGAATACAGCTGTCATAACAAACCATTAACAAATTATGGGCAATTAGAGTTAGTTATCCATTGTAATTTGTAATGTTTCTTTCTGAAAAAAAAGTCATCATGGGTTTCACTTGAGGAATCTGTTCTGATGTAATACCATGGCTCTCCCTATAACAGTCAGGAGTGGGAACAGTGGTTTTTAGAATACAGGGTGCAGAAGGGGAGTGAATACGAAAGGGGCTTCTGGGGCAGTTTGGAGCAAGGGACAATCTTGGGTAGTTTAAAAAAAATTCATGATCCAAAATGGAGCCCTGATTTGTTGTATTTGTGCTTATTCGTATGCTGCCATAATATGCAAATGTTTCATCTTAGGAGTGTTATAATTAGTAAGAAATCAACTGAAATTTTAAAATGTGAGGATATTGCATTTCAGTCAGGTCTACCTGGACAGGGTGAGAGTAACTTTACTTGCTGATGGGGCCGACCAACACGATGAGACTGATAAATAAACCACTTTGCAGTTAGTTTGGTGTATCAGACCAATACGAGGAGACTGATGAATAAACCTCTTTACAGTTATAGTTTGGTGTGTCAGACTAACACGAGGAAAATGAAAAATAAACCAGTTTGCAGTTAGTTTGGTGTATCAGACCAATACGAGGAGACTGACAAATAAATCAGTTTGCAGTTAGTCTGATATGTCAGACCAACACGAGGAGAATGAAAAATAAACCAGTTTGCAGTTAGTTTGGTGTATCAGACCAGCACGAGGAGACTGACAAATAAACCAGGTTGCAGTTAGTTTGGTGTATCAGACCAACACGAGGAGACTGACGAATAAACCAGGTTGCCGTTAGTTTGGCGTATCAGACCAACACGAAGAGACTGACAAATAAACCAGTTTGCAGTTAGATTGGCGTATTAGACCAACACAAGAAGACTGAGAAATGAACCATTTTGCAGTTAGTTTGTTGTATCAGACCAACACGAAGAGACTGACAAATAAACCAGTTTGCAGTTAGATTGGCGTATCAGACCAACACAAGATGACTGAGAAATGAACCAGTTTGCAGTTAGTTTGGCGTATCAGACAAACACAAGGAGACTGGAAAAATGAATCAGTTTGCAGTTAGTTTGATGTATCAGACCAACACGAGGAGACTGACGAATAAACCAGGTTGCAGTTAGTTTGGTGTATCAGACCAACACGAAGAGACTGACGAATAAACCACGTTGCAGTTGGGTTGGTGTATCAGACCAACACGAGGAGATTGACGAATAAACCAGTTTAGAGTCAGTTTAGTGTATCAGACCAACACGAAGAGACTGATAAATAAATCAGTTTACAGTCAGTTTTGTGTTTCAGACCAACACGAAGAGACTGACGAATAAACCAGGTTGCAGTTAGTTTGGTGTATTAGACCAAGACGAGGAAACTGACAAATAAACCAGTTTAGAGTCAGTTTGGAGTATCAGACCCACACGAAGAGACTGACGAATAAACCAGGTTGCAGTCAGTTTGGTGTATCAGACCAACACTAAGAGACTGACGAATGAACCAGGTTGCAGTTAGTTTGGTGTATTAGACCAAGACGAGGGACTGACGAATAAACCAGTTTAGAGTCAGTTTGGCATATCAGACCAACACAAGAAGACTGAGAAATGAACCAGTTTGCAGTTAGTTTGGCGTATCAGACCAAGACGAGGAGACTGACAAGTAAACCAGTTTAGAGTCAGTTTGGTGTATCAGACCAACACGAAGAGACTGACGAATAAACGAGGTTGCAGTTAGGATGTGTATGAGACCAACACGAAGAGACTGACGAATAAACCAGGTTGCAGTTAGTTTGGTGTATCAGACCAAGACGAGGAGACTGACGAATAAACCAGTTTAGAGTCAGTTTGGTGTATCAGACCAACACAAGGAGACTGGCAAATAAACCAGTTTAGAGTCCGTTTGGTGTATCAGGCCAACACAAAGAGACTGGCGAAAAAACCAGGTTGCAGTTAGTTTGGTGTATCAGACCAACACGAGGAGACTGACGAATAAACCAGTTTAGAGTCAGTTTGGTGTATCAGACCAACACGAGAGACTGATAAATAAACCAGGCTGCAGTTAGTTTGGTGTATTAGACCAAGACGAGGAGACTGACGAATAAACCAGTTTAGAGTCAGTTTGGTGTATCAGACCAACACGAAGAGACTGACGAATAAACCAGGTTGCAGTTAGTCTGGTGTATTAGACCAAGACGAGGAACTGACGAATAATCCAGTTTAGAGTCAGTTTGGCATATCAGACTAATACAAGAAGACTGAGAAATGAACCAGTTTGCAGTTAGTTTGGCGTATCAGACCAACACAAGGAGTCTGAAAAAATGAATCAGTTTGCAGTTAGTTTGATGTGCCAGACCAACACGAGAAGACTGATAAATGAACCAGTTTGCAGTTAGTTCGGCGTATCAGAAAAACACAAGGAGACTGCGAAATGAATCAGTTTGCAGTTAGTTTGATGTGTCAGACCAACACGAGAAGACTGAAGAATAAACCAGTTTGCAGTTAGTTCGGCGTATCAGACCAACACAAGGAGACTGAGAAATGAATCAGTTTGCAGTTAGTTTGATGTGTCAGACTAACACTAGAAGACTGACAAATGAACCAGGTTGTAGTTAGTTTGGTATATCAGACCCACACGAAGAGACTGACAAATAAACCAGGTTGTAGTTAGTTTGGTATATCAGACCCACAGGAAGAGACTGACAAATGAACCAGGTTGTAGTTAGTTTGGTATATCAGACCCACAGGAAGAGACTGGCAAATAAACCAGGTTGTAGTTAGTTTGGTGTATCAGACCCACACGAAGAGACTGACAAATAAACCAGGTTGTAGTTAGTTTGGTATATCAGACCCACACGAAGAGACTGACAAATGAACCAGGTTGTAGTTAGTTTGGTATATCAGACCAACACGAAGAGACTGAGAAATAAACCAGGTTGTAGTTAGTTTGGTATATCAGACCCACACGAAGAGACTGACAAATAAACCAGGTTGTAGTTAGTTTGGTATATCAGACCCACACGAAGAGACTGACAAATAAACCAGGTTGTAGTTAGTTTGGTATATCAGACCCACACGAAGAGACTGACAAATGAACCAGGTTGTAGTTAGTTTGGTTTAAGAACCCACAGGAGGAGACTGACAAATAAACCAGGTTGTAGTTAGTTTGGTGTATCAGACCCACACGAGGAGACTGACAAATAAACCAGGTTGTAATTAGTTTGGTGTATCAGACCAACACGAGGAGAATGACAAATAAACCAGGTTGTAGTTAGTTTGGTATATCAGACCAACACGAAGAGACTGACAAATAAACCAGGTTGTAGTTAGTTTGGTATATCAGACCAACACGAGGAGACTGACAAATAAACCAGGTTGTAGTTAGTTTGGTGTATCAGACCAACACGAAGAGACTGACGAATAAACCACGTTGCAGTTGGGTTGGTGTATCAGACCAACACGAGGAGATTGACGAATAAACCAGTTTAGAGTCAGTTTAGTGTATCAGACCAACACGAAGAGACTGATAAATAAATCAGTTTACAGTCAGTTTTGTGTTTCAGACCAACACGAAGAGACTGACGAATAAACCAGGTTGCAGTTAGTTTGGTGTATTAGACCAAGACGAGGAAACTGACAAATAAACCAGTTTAGAGTCAGTTTGGAGTATCAGACCCACACGAAGAGACTGACGAATAAACCAGGTTGCAGTCAGTTTGGTGTATCAGACCAACACTAAGAGACTGACGAATGAACCAGGTTGCAGTTAGTTTGGTGTATTAGACCAAGACGAGGGACTGACGAATAAACCAGTTTAGAATTAGTTTGGCATATCAGACCAACACAAGAAGACTGAGAAATGAACCAGTTTGCAGTTAGTTTGGCGTATCAGACCAAGACGAGGAGACTGACAAGTAAACCAGTTTAGAGTCAGTTTGGTGTATCAGACCAACACGAAGAGACTGACGAATAAACGAGGTTGCAGTTAGGATGTGTATGAGACCAACACGAAGAGACTGACGAATAAACCAGGTTGCAGTTAGTTTGGTGTATCAGACCAAGACGAGGAGACTGACGAATAAACCAGTTTAGAGTCAGTTTGGTGTATCAGACCAACACAAGGAGACTGGCAAATAAACCAGTTTAGAGTCCGTTTGGTGTATCAGGCCAACACAAAGAGACTGGCGAAAAAACCAGGTTGCAGTTAGTTTGGTGTATCAGACCAACACGAGGAGACTGACGAATAAACCAGTTTAGAGTCAGTTTGGTGTATCAGACCAACACGAGAGACTGATAAATAAATCAGTTTACAGTCAGTTTGGTGTTTCAGACCAACACGAAGAGACTGACGAATAAACCAGGTTGCAGTTAGTTTGGTGTATTAGACCAAGACGAGGAGACTGACGAATAAACCAGTTTAGAGTCAGTTTGGTGTATCAGACCAACACGAAGAGACTGACGAATAAACCAGGTTGCAGTTAGTCTGGTGTATTAGACCAAGACGAGGAACTGACGAATAATCCAGTTTAGAGTCAGTTTGGCATATCAGACCAATACAAGAAGACTGAGAAATGAACCAGTTTGCAGTTAGTTTGGCGTATCAGACCAACACAAGGAGTCTGAAAAAATGAATCAGTTTGCAGTTAGTTTGATGTGCCAGACCAACACGAGAAGACTGATAAATGAACCAGTTTGCAGTTAGTTCGGCGTATCAGAAAAACACAAGGAGACTGAGAAATGAATCAGTTTGCAGTTAGTTTGATGTGTCAGACCAACACGAGAAGACTGACGAATAAACCAGTTTGCAGTTAGTTCGGCGTATCAGACCAACACAAGGAGACTGAGAAATGAATCAGTTTGCAGTTAGTTTGATGTGTCAGACTAACACTAGAAGACTGACAAATGAACCAGGTTGTAGTTAGTTTGGTATATCAGACCCACACGAAGAGACTGACAAATAAACCAGGTTGTAGTTAGTTTGGTATATCAGACCCACACGAGGAGACTGACAAATAAACCAGGTTGTAGTTAGTTTGGTATATCAGACCCACACGAAGAGACTGACAAATGAACCAGGTTGTAGTTAGTTTGGTATATCAGACCCACAGGAAGAGACTGGCAAATAAACCAGGTTGTAGTTAGTTTGGTGTATCAGACCCACACGAAGAGACTGACAAATAAACCAGGTTGTAGTTAGTTTGGTATATCAGACCCACACGAAGAGACTGACAAATGAACCACGTTGTAGTTAGTTTGGTATATCAGACCCACAGGAGGAGACTGACAAATAAACCAGGTTGTAGTTAGTTTGGTGTATCAGACCCACACGAGGAGACTGACAAATAAACCAGGTTGTAATTAGTTTGGTGTATCAGACCAACACGAGGAGACTGACAAATAAACCAGGTTGTAGTTAGTTTGGTATATCAGACCCACACGAAGAGACTGACAAATAAACCAGGTTGTAGTTAGTTTGGTATATCAGACCAACACGAGGAGACTGACAAATAAACCAGGTTGTAGTTAGTTTGGTATATCAGACCAACACGAAGAGACTGAGAAATAAACCAGGTTGTAGTTAGTTTGGTATATCAGACCCACACGAAGAGACTGACAAATGAACCAGGTTGTAGTTAGTTTGGTATATCAGACCCACACGAGGAGACTGACAAATGAACCAGGTTGTAGTTAGTTTGGTATATCAGACCCACAGGAAGAGACTGACAAATGAACCAGGTTGTAGTTAGTTTGGTATATCAGACCCACACGAGGAGACTGACAAATAAACCAGGTTGTAGTTAGTTTGGTATATCAGACCCACAGGAGGAGACTGACAAATAAACCAGGTTGTAGTTAGTTTGGTGTATCAGACCCACACGAGGAGACTGACAAATAAACCAGGTTGTAATTAGTTTGGTGTATCAGACCAACACGAGGAGACTGACAAATAAACCAGGTTGTAGTTAGTTTGGTATATCAGACCCACACGAAGAGACTGACAAATAAACCAGGTTGTAGTTAGTTTGGTATATCAGACCAACACGAGGAGACAGACAAATAAACCAGGTTGTAGTTAGTTTGGTGTATCAGACCAACACGAGGAGACTGACAAATAAACCAGGTTGTAGTTAGTTTGGTGTATCAGACCCACACGAAGAGACTGACAAATAAACCAGGTTGTAGTTAGTTTGGTATATCAGACCCACACGAAGAGACTGACAAATAAACCAGGTTGTAATTAGTTTGGTGTATCAGACCAACACGAGGAGACTGACAAATAATCCAGGTTGTAGTTAGTTTGGTATATCAGACCCACACGAAGAGACTGACAAATGAACCAGGTTGTAGTTAGTTTGGTATATCAGACCAACACGAAGAGACTGACAAATAAACCAGGTTGTAGTTAGTTTGGTATATCAGACCCACACGAAGAGACTGACGAATAAACCAGTTTAGAGTCAGTTTGGTGTATCAGACCAACACGAAGAGACTGACGAATAAACCAGGTTGCAGTTAGTCTGGTGTATTAGACCAAGACGAGGAACTGACGAATAATCCAGTTTAGAGTCAGTTTGGCATATCAGACCAATACAAGAAGACTGAGAAATGAACCAGTTTGCAGTTAGTTTGGCGTATCAGACCAACACAAGGAGTCTGAAAAAATGAATCAGTTTGCAGTTAGTTTGATGTGCCAGACCAACACGAGAAGACTGATAAATGAACCAGTTTGCAGTTAGTTCGGCGTATCAGAAAAACACAAGGAGACTGAGAAATGAATCAGTTTGCAGTTAGTTTGATGTGTCAGACCAACACGAGAAGACTGACGAATAAACCAGTTTGCAGTTAGTTCGGCGTATCAGACCAACACAAGGAGACTGAGAAATGAATCAGTTTGCAGTTAGTTTGATGTGTCAGACTAACACTAGAAGACTGACAAATGAACCAGGTTGTAGTTAGTTTGGTATATCAGACCCACACGAAGAGACTGACAAATAAACCAGGTTGTTGTTAGTTTGGTATATCAGACTCACACGAGGAGACTGACAAATAAACCAGGTTGTAGTTAGTTTGGTATATCAGACCCACAGGAAGAGACTGACAAATGAACCACGTTGTAGTTAGTTTGGTATATCAGACCCACAGGAAGAGACTGGCAAATAAACCAGGTTGTAGTTAGTTTGGTGTATCAGACCCACACGAAGAGACTGACAAATAAACCAGGTTGTAGTTAGTTTGGTATATCAGACCCACACGAAGAGACTGACAAATAAACCAGGTTGTAGTTAGTTTGGTATATCAGACCCACACGAAGAGACTGACAAATGAACCAGGTTGTAGTTAGTTTGGTATATCAGACCCACACGAAGAGACTGAGAAATAAACCAGGTTGTAGTTAGTTTGGTATATCAGACCAACACGAGGAGACTGACAAATGAACCAGGTTGTAGTTAGTTTGGTATATCAGACCCACACGAAGAGACTGACAAATGAACCAGGTTGTAGTTAGTTTGGTATATCAGACCCACACGAAGAGACTGACAAATAAACCAGGTTGTAGTTAGTTTGATATATCAGACCCACAGGAGGAGACTGACAAATAAACCAGGTTGTAGTTAGTTTGGTGTATCAGACCCACACGAGGAGACTGACAAATAAACCAGGTTGTAATTAGTTTGGTGTATCAGACCAACACGAGGAGACTGACAAATAAACCAGGTTGTAGTTAGTTTGGTATATCAGACCAACACGAAGAGACTGACAAATAAACCAGGTTGTAGTTAGTTTGGTATATCAGACCAACACGAGGAGACTGACAAATAAACCAGGTTGTAGTTAGTTTGGTGTATCAGACCAACACGAGGAGACTGACAAATAAACCAGGTTGTAGTTAGTTTGGTATATCAGACCAACACGAGGAGACTGACAAATAAACCAGGTTGTAGTTAGTTTGGTATATCAGACCCACACGAAGAGACTGACAAATAAACCAGGTTGCAGTTAGTTTGGTATATCAGACCCACACGAAGAGACTGACAAATAAACCAGGTTGTAGTTAGTTTGGTGTATCAGACCCACACGAAGAGACTGACAAATAAACCAGGTTGTAGTTAGTTTGGTATATCAGACCCACACGAAGAGACTGACAAATAAACCAGGTTGTAATTAGTTTGGTGTATCAGACCAACACGAGGAGACTGACAAATAATCCAGGTTGTAGTTAGTTTGGTATATCAGACCCACACGAAGAGACTGACAAATGAACCAGGTTGTAGTTAGTTTGGTATATCAGACCAACACGAAGAGACTGACAAATAAACCAGGTTGTAGTTAGTTTGGTATATCAGACCCACACGAAGAGACTGACGAATAAACCAGTTTAGAGTCAGTTTGGTGTATCAGACCAACACGAAGAGACTGACGAATAAACCAGGTTCCAGTTAGTCTGGTGTATTAGACCAAGACGAGGAACTGACGAATAATCCAGTTTAGAGTCAGTTTGGCATATCAGACCTATACAAGAAGACTGAGAAATGAACCAGTTTGCAGTTAGTTTGGCGTATCAGACCAACACAAGGAGTCTGAAAAAATGAATCAGTTTGCAGTTAGTTTGATGTGCCAGACCAACACGAGAAGACTGATAAATGAACCAGTTTGCAGTTAGTTCGGCGTATCAGAAAAACACAAGGAGACTGAGAAATGAACTGTTTGCAGTTAGTTTGATGTGTCAGACCAACACGAGAAGACTGACGAATAAACCAGTTTGCAGTTAGTTCGGCGTATCAGACCAACACAAGGAGACTGAGAAATGAATCAGTTTGCAGTTAGTTTGATGTGTCAGACTAACACTAGAAGACTGACAAATGAACCAGGTTGTAGTTAGTTTGGTATATCAGACCAACACGAGGAGACTGACGAATAAACCAGGTTATAGTTAGTTTGGTATATCAGACCCACACGAAGAGACTGACAAATAAACCAGGTTGTAGTTAGTTTGGTATATCAGACCCACACGAGGAGACTGACAAATAAACCAGGTTGTAGTTAGTTTGGTATATCAGACCCACACGAAGAGACTGACAAATAAACCAGGTTGTAGTTAGTTTGGTATATCAGACCCACACGAGGAGACTGACAAATAAACCAGGTTGTAGTTAGTTTGGTATATCAGACCCATTGGGAAGAGACTGACAAATGAACCAGGTTGTAGTTAGTTTGGTATATCAGACCCACACGAGGAGACTGACGAATAAACCAGGTTGTAGTTAGTTTGGTATATCAGACCCACACGAGGAGACTGACAAATAAACCAGGTTGTAGTTAGTTTGGTATATCAGACCCACACGAGAAGACTGACGAATAAACCAGGTTGTGGTTAGTTTGGTATATCAGACCAACACGAGGAGACTGACAAATAAACCAGGTTGTAGTTAGTTTGGTATATCAGACCCACACGAGGAGACTGACAAATAAACCAGGTTGTAGTTAGTTTGGTATATCAGACCCACAGGAAGAGACTGACGAATAAACCAGGTTGTGGTTAGTTTGGTATATCAGACCCACACGAAGAGACTGACAAATAAACCAGGTTGTAGTTAGTTTGGTATATCAGACCCACACGAGGAGACTGACGAATAAACCAGGTTGTGGTTAGTTTGGTATATCAGACCAACACGAGGAGACTGACAAATAAACCAGGTTGTAGTTAGTTTGGTATATCAGACCCACACGAAGAGACTGACAAATAAACCAGGTTGTAGTTAGTTTGGTATATCAGACCCACACGAGGAGACTGACAAATAAACCAGGTTGTAGTTAGTTTGGTATATCAGACCCATTGGGAAGAGACTGACAAATGAACCAGGTTGTAGTTAGTTTGGTATATCAGACCCACAGGAAGAGACTGACAAATAAACCAGGTTGTAGTTAGTTTGGTGTATCAGACCCACACGAAGAGACTGACAAATAAACCAGGTTGTAGTTAGTTTGGTATATCAGACCCACACGAAGAGACTGACAAATGAACCAGGTTGTAGTTAGTTTGGTATATCAGACCAACACGAAGAGACTGAGAAATAAACCAGGTTGTAGTTAGTTTGGTATATCAGACCCACACGAAGAGACTGACAAATGAACCAGGTTGTAGTTAGTTTGGTATATCAGACCAACACGAGGAGACTGACAAATAAACCAGGTTGTAGTTAGTTTGGTATATCAGACCCACAGGAGGAGACTGACAAATAAACCAGGTTGTAGTTAGTTTGGTGTATCAGACCCACACGAGGAGACTGACAAATAAACCAGGTTGTAATTAGTTTGGTGTATCAGACCAACACGAGGAGACTGACAAATAAACCAGGTTGTAGTTAGTTTGGTATATCAGACCAACACGAAGAGACTGACAAATAAACCAGGTTGTGTTTAGTTTGGTATATCAGACCAACACGAGGAGTCTGACAAATAAACCAGGTTGTAGTTAGTTTGGTATATCAGACCCACAGGAGGAGACTGACAAATAAACCAAGTTGTAGTTAGTTTGGTGTATCAGACCCACACGAGGAGACTGACAAATAAACCAGGTTGTAATTAGTTTGGTGTATCAGACCAACACGAGGAGACTGACAAATAAACCAGGTTGTAGTTAGTTTGGTGTATCAGACCAACACGAAGAGACTGACAAATAAACCAGGTTGCAGTTAGTTTGGTATATCAGACCCACACGAAGAGACTGACAAATAAACCAGGTTGTAGTTAGTTTGGTATATCAGACCCACACGAGGAGACTGACAAATAAACCAGGTTGTAGTTAGTTTGGTATATCAGACCCATTGGGAAGAGACTGACAAATGAACCAGGTTGTAGTTAGTTTGGTATATCAGACCCACACGAGGAGACTGACGAATAAACCAGGTTGTGGTTAGTTTGGTATATCAGACCCACACGAGGAGACTGACAAATAAACCAGGTTGTAGTTAGTTTGGTATATCAGACCCACACGAGGAGACTGACGAATAAACCAGGTTGTGGTTAGTTTGGTATATCAGACCAACACGAGGAGACTGACAAATAAACCAGGTTGTAGTTAGTTTGGTATATCAGACCCACACGAGGAGACTGACAAATAAACCAGGTTGTAGTTAGTTTGGTATATCAGACCCACAGGAAGAGACTGACGAATAAACCAGGTTGTGGTTAGTTTGGTATATCAGACCCACACGAAGAGACTGACAAATAAACCAGGTTGTAGTTAGTTTGGTATATCAGACCCACACGAGGAGACTGACGAATAAACCAGGTTGTGGTTAGTTTGGTATATCAGACCAACACGAGGAGACTGACAAATAAACCAGGTTGTAGTTAGTTTGGTATATCAGACCCACACGAAGAGACTGACAAATAAACCAGGTTGTAGTTAGTTTGGTATATCAGACCCACACGAGGAGACTGACAAATAAACCAGGTTGTAGTTAGTTTGGTATATCAGACCCATTGGGAAGAGACTGACAAATGAACCAGGTTGTAGTTAGTTTGGTATATCAGACCCACAGGAAGAGACTGACAAATAAACCAGGTTGTAGTTAGTTTGGTGTATCAGACCCACACGAAGAGACTGACAAATAAACCAGGTTGTAGTTAGTTTGGTATATCAGACCCACACGAAGAGACTGACAAATGAACCAGGTTGTAGTTAGTTTGGTATATCAGACCAACACGAAGAGACTGAGAAATAAACCAGGTTGTAGTTAGTTTGGTATATCAGACCCACACGAAGAGACTGACAAATGAACCAGGTTGTAGTTAGTTTGGTATATCAGACCAACACGAGGAGACTGACAAATAAACCAGGTTGTAGTTAGTTTGGTATATCAGACCCACAGGAGGAGACTGACAAATAAACCAGGTTGTAGTTAGTTTGGTGTATCAGACCCACACGAGGAGACTGACAAATAAACCAGGTTGTAATTAGTTTGGTGTATCAGACCAACACGAGGAGACTGACAAATAAACCAGGTTGTAGTTAGTTTGGTATATCAGACCAACACGAAGAGACTGACAAATAAACCAGGTTGTAGTTAGTTTGGTATATCAGACCAACACGAGGAGTCTGACAAATAAACCAGGTTGTAGTTAGTTTGGTATATCAGACCCACAGGAGGAGACTGACAAATAAACCAGGTTGTAGTTAGTTTGGTGTATCAGACCCACACGAGGAGACTGACAAATAAACCAGGTTGTAATTAGTTTGGTGTATCAGACCAACACGAGGAGACTGACAAATAAACCAGGTTGTAGTTAGTTTGGTATATCAGACCAACACGAAGAGACTGACAAATAAACCAGGTTGTAGTTAGTTTGGTATATCAGACCAACACGAGGAGACTGACAAATAAACCAGGTTGTAGTTAGTTTGGTGTATCAGACCAACACGAGGAGACTGACAAATAAACCAGGTTGTAGTTAGTTTGGTATATCAGACCAACACGAGGAGACTGACAAATAAACCAGGTTGTAGTTAGTTTGGTATATCAGACCCACACGAAGAGACTGACAAATAAACCAGGTTGCAGTTAGTTTGGTATATCAGACCCACACGAAGAGACTGACAAATAAACCAGGTTGTAGTTAGTTTGGTGTATTAGACCCACACGAAGAGACTGACAAATAAACCAGGTTGTAGTTAGTTTGGTATATCAGACCCACACGAGGAGACTGACAAATAAACCAGGTTGTAAGTAGTTTGGTATATCAGACCCATTGGGAAGAGACTGACAAATGAACCAGGTTGTAGTTAGTTTGGTATATCAGACCCACAGGAAGAGACTGACAAATAAACCAGGTTGTAGTTAGTTTGGTGTATCAGACCCACACGAAGAGACTGACAAATAAACCAGGTTGTAGTTAGTTTGGTATATCAGACCCACACGAAGAGACTGACAAATGAACCAGGTTGTAGTTAGTTTGGTATATCAGACCCACACGAAGAGACTGACAAATGAACCAGGTTGTAGTTAGTTTGGTATATCAGACCCACAGGAGGAGACTGACAAATAAACCAGGTTGTTGTTAGTTTGGTGTATCAGACCCACACGAGGAGACTGACAAATAATCCAGGTTGTAATTAGTTTGGTGTATCAGACCAACACGAGGAGACTGACAAATAAACCAGGTTGTAGTTAGTTTGGTATATCAGACCAACACGAAGAGACTGACAAATAAACCAGGTTGTAGTTAGTTTGGTATATCAGACAAACACGAGGAGACTGACAAATAAACCAGGTTGTAGTTAGTTTGGTGTATCAGACCAACACGAGGAGACTGACAAATAAACCAGGTTGTAGTTAGTTTGGTATATCAGACCAACACGAGGAGACTGACAAATAAACCAGGTTGTAGTTAGTTTGGTATATCAGACCCACACGAAGAGATTGACAAATAAACCAGGTTGCAGTTAGTTTGGTATATCAGACCCACACGAAGAGACTGACAAATAAACCAGGTTGTAGTTAGTTTGGTGTATTAGACCCACACGAAGAGACTGACAAATAAACCAGGTTGTAGTTAGTTTGGTATATCAGACCCATACGAAGAGACTGACAAATAAACCAGGTTGTAATTAGTTTGGTGTATCAGACCAACACGAGGAGACTGACAAATAATCCAGGTTGTAGTTAGTTTGGTATATCAGACCCACACGAAGAGACTGACAAATGAACCAGGTTGTAGTTAGTTTGGTATATCAGACCAACACGAAGAGACTGACAAATAAACCAGGTTGTAGTTAGTTTGGTATATCAGACCCACACGAAGAGACTGACAAATGAACCAGGTTGTAGTTAGTTTGGTATATCAGACCAACACGAGGAGACTGACGAATAAACCAGGTTGCAGTTAGTTTGGTATATCAGACCAACACGAGGAGACTGACAAATAAACCAGGTTGTAGTTAGTTTGGTGTATCAGACCCACACGAAGAGACTGACAAATGAACCAGGTTGTAGTTAGTTTGGAATATCAGACCCACACGAAGAGACTGACGAATAAACCAGGTTGCAGTTAGTTTGGTATATCAGACCAACACGAGGAGACTGACAAATAAACCAGGTTGTAGTTAGTTTGGTGTATCAGACCAACACGAGGAGACTGAGAAATGAACCAGTTTGCAGTTAGTTTGGCGTATCAGACCAACACAAGGAGACTGACGAATAAACCAGGTTGCAGTTAGTTTGGTGTATTAGACCAAGACGAGGAACTGACGAATATCCAGTTTAGAGTCAGTTTGGCATATCAGACCAACACAAGAAGACTGAGAAATGAACCAGTTTGCAGTTAGTTTGGCGTATCAGACCAACACAAGGAGACTGAAAAAATGAATCAGTTTGCAGTTAGTTTGATGTGCCAGACCAACACGAGAAGACGGATAAATGAACCAGGTTGTAGTTAGTTTGGTATATCAGACCAACACGAAGAGACTGACAAATAAACCAGGTTGTAGTTAGTTTGGTATATCAGACCAACACGAGGAGACTGACAAATAAACCAGGTTGTAGTTAGTTTGGTATATCAGACCAACACGAGGAGACTGACAAATAAACCAGGTTGCAGTTAGTTTGGTGTATCAGACCCACACGAAGAGACTGACAAATAAACCAGGTTGCAGTTAGTTTGGTATATTAGACCCACACGAAGAGACTGACAAATAAACCAGGTTGTAGTTAGTTTGGTGTATCAGACCGACACGAAGAGACTGACAAATAAACCAGGTTGTAGTTAGGTTGGTATATCAGACCCACAGGAAGAGACTGACAAATAAACCAGGTTGTAGTTAGTTTGGTATATCAGACCCACACGAGGAGACTGACAAATGAACCAGGTTGTAGTTAGTTTGGTATATCAAACCAACACGAAGAGACTGACAAATAAACCAGGTTGTAGTTAGTTTGTGTATCAGACCCACACGAGGAGACTGACAAATAAACCAGGTTGTAGTTAGTTTTGTATATCAGACCCACAGGAAGAGACTGACAAAGAAACCAGGTTGTAGTTAGTTTGGTATATCAGACCCACAGGAAGAGACTGACAAATAAACCAGGTTGTAGTTAGTTTGGTATATCAGACCAACACGAGGAGTCTGACAAATAAACCAGGTTGTAGTTAGTTTGGTATATCAGACCCACAGGAAGAGACTGACAAATAAACCAGGTTGTAGTTAGTTTGGTATATCAGACCCACACGAGGAGACTGACAAATGAACCAGGTTGTAGTTAGTTTGGTATATCAGACCCACACGAAGAGACTGACAAATAAACCAGGTTGTAGTTAGTTTGTGTATCAGACCCACACGAGGAGACTGAGTAATAAACCAGGTTGTACTTAGTTTGATGTATCAGACCAACACAAAGAGACTGACAAATAAACCACTTTGCAGTTAGTTTGGTATATCAGACCCACACGAAGAGACTGACAAATGAACCAGGTTGTAGTTAGTTTGGTGTATCAGACCCACACGAAGAGACTGACAAATAAACCAGGTTGTAGTTAGTTTGGTATATCAGACCAACACGAGGAGACTGACAAATAAACCAGGTTGTAGTTAGTTTGATGTATCAGACCAAAACGAAGGGACTGACAAATAAACCACTTTGCAGTTAGTTTGGTATATCAGACCAACACGAGGAGACTGACAAATGAACCAGGTTGTAGTTAGTTTGGTATATCAGAACCACACGAAGAGACTGACAAATAAACCACTTTGTAGTTAGTTTGGTATATCAGACCAACACGAGGAGACTGACAAATATACCAGGTTGTAGTTAGTTTGGTATATCAGACCCACACGAAGAGACTGACAAATAAACCAGGTTGTAGTTAGTTTGGTGTATCAGACCCACACGAGGAGACTGACAAATAAACCAGGTTGTAATTATTTTGATGTATCAGACCAACACGAAGAGACTGACAAATAAACCACTTTGCAGTTAGTTTGGTGTATCAGACCCACACGAGGAGACTGACAAATAAACCAGGTTGTAATTATTTTGATGTATCAGACCAACACGAAGAGACTGACAAATAAACCACTTTGCAGTTAGTTTGGTATATCAGACCCACACGAAGAGACTGACAAATAAACCACTTTGTAGTTAGTTTGGTATATCAGACCAACACGAGGAGACTGACAAATATACCAGGTTGTAGTTAGTTTGGTATATCAGACCCACACGAAGAGACTGACAAATAAACCAGGTTGTAGTTAGTTTGGTGTATCAGACCCACACGAGGAGACTGACAAATAAACCAGGTTGTAATTATTTTGATGTATCAGACCAACACGAAGAGACTGACAAATAAACCACTTTGTAGTTAGTTTGGTATTTCAGACCAACACGAGGAGACTGACAAATATACCAGGTTGTAGTTAGTTTGGTATATCAGACCCACACGAAGAGACTGACAAATAAACCAGGTTGTAGTTAGTTTGGTGTATCAGACCCACACGAGGAGACTGACAAATAAACCAGGTTGTAATTATTTTGATGTATCAGACCAACACGAAGAGACTGACAAATAAACCACTTTGTAGTTAGTTTGGTATATCAGACCAACACGAGGAGACTGACAAATATACCAGGTTGTAGTTAGTTTGGTATATCAGACCAACACGAAGAGACTGACAAATAAACCAGGTTGTAGTTAGTTTGGTGTATCAGACCCACACGAGGAGACTGACAAATAAACCAGGTTGTAATTATTTTGATGTATCAGACCAACACGAAGAGACTGACAAATGAACCAGGTTGTAGTTAGTTTGGTATATCAGACCAACACGAGGAGACTGACAAATAAACCAGGTTGTAGTTAGTTTGGTATATCAGACCCACAGGAAGAGACTGACAAATGAACCAGGTTGTAGTTAGTTTGGTATATCAGACCAACACGAGGAGACTGACAAATAAACCAGGTTGTAGTTAGTTTGGTGTATCAGACCCACACGAAGAGACTGACAAATGAACCAGGTTGTAGTTAGTTTGGTATATCAGACCAACACGAGGAGACTGACAAATAAACCGGGTTGTAGTTAGTTTGGTGTATCAGACCCACACGAAGAGACTGACAAATGAACCAGGTTGTAGTTAGTTTGGTATATCAGACCAACACGAGGAGACTGACAAATAAACCAGGTTGTAGTTAGTTTGGTATATCAGACCCACACGAAGAGACTGACAAATGAACCAGGTTGTAGTTAGTTTGGTATATCAGACCAACACGAGGAGACTGACAAATAAACCAGGTTGTAATTAGTTTGGTATATCAGACCCACACGAAGAGACTGACAAATAAACCAGGTTGTAATTAGTTTGGTATATCAGACCCACACGAAGAGACTGACAAATGAACCAGGTTGTAACTATTTTGATGTATCAGACCAACACGAAGAGACTGACAAATAAACCACTTTGTAGTTAGTTTGGTATATCAGACCAACACGAGGAGACTGACAAATATACCAGGTTGTAGTTAGTTTGGTATATCAGACCAACACGAAGAGACTGACAAATAAACCAGGTTGTAGTTAGTTTGGTGTATCAGACCCACACGAGGAGACTGACAAATAAACCAGGTTGTAATTATTTTGATGTATCAGACCAACACGAAGAGACTGACAAATGAACCAGGTTGTAGTTAGTTTGGTATATCAGACCAACACGAGGAGACTGACAAATAACCCAGGTTGTAGTTAGTTTGGTATATCAGACCCACAGGAAGAGACTGACAAATGAACCAGGTTGTAGTTAGTTTGGTATATCAGACCAACACGAGGAGACTGACAAATAAACCAGGTTGTAGTTAGTTTGGTGTATCAGACCCACACGAAGAGACTGACAAATGAACCAGGTTGTAGTTAGTTTGGTATATCAGACCAACACGAGGAGACTGACAAATAAACCAGGTTGTAGTTAGTTTGGTGTATCAGACCCACACGAAGAGACTGACAAATGAACCAGGTTGTAGTTAGTTTGGTATATCAGACCAACACGAGGAGACTGACAAATAAACCAGGTTGTAGTTAGTTTGGTATATCAGACCCACACGAAGAGACTGACAAATGAACCAGGTTGTAGTTAGTTTGGTATATCAGACCAACACGAGGAGACTGACAAATAAACCAGGTTGTAATTAGTTTGGTATATCAGACCCACACGAAGAGACTGACAAATAAACCAGGTTGTAATTAGTTTGGTATATCAGACCCACACGAAGAGACTGACAAATGAACCAGGTTGTAGTTAGTTTGGTATATCAGACCAACACGAGGAGACTGACAAATAAACCAGGTTGTAGTTAGTTTGGTGTATCAGACCAACACGAGGAGACTGACAAATAAACCAGGTTGTAGTTAGTTTGGTGTATCAGACCAACACGAGGAGACTGACAAATAAACCAGGTTGTAGTTAGTTTGGTGTATCAGACCCACACGAAGAGACTGACAAATGAACCAGGTTGTAGTTAGTTTGGTATATCAGACCAACACGAGGAGACTGACAAATAAACCAGGTTGTAGTTAGTTTGGTATATCAGACCCACACGAAGAGACTGACAAATGAACCAGGTTGTAGTTAGTTTGGTATATCAGACCCACACGAGGAGACTGACAAATGAACCAGGTTGCAGTTAGTTTGGTATATCAGACCCACACGAGGAGACTGACAAATGAACCAGGTTGTAGTTAGTTTGGTATATCAGAACCACACGAAGAGACTGACAAATAAACCAGTTTGTAGTTAGTTTGGTATATCAGACCAACACGAGGAGACTGACAAATATACCAGGTTGTAGTTAGTTTGGTATATCAGAACCACACGAGGAGACTGACAAATAAACCAGGTTGTAGTTAGTTTGGTATATCAGACCAACACGAGGAGACTGACAAATATACCAGGTTGTAGTTAGTTTGGTATATCAGAACCACACGAGGAGACTGACAAATAAACCACTTTGTAGTTAGTTTGGTATATCAGACCAACACGAGGAGACTGACAAATAAACCAGGTTGTAGTTAGTTTGGTATATCAGAACCACACGAGGAGACTGACAAATATACCAGGTTGTAGTTAGTTTGGTATATCAGACCCACACGAAGAGACTGACAAATAAACCAGGTTGTAGTTAGTTTGGTGTATCAGACCCACACGAGGAGACTGACAAATAAACCAGGTTGTAATTATTTTGATGTATCAGACCAACACGAAGAGACTGACAAATAAACCACTTTGCAGTTTGTTTGGCATATCAGAGCAACACGAGGAGACTGACAAATGAACCAGTTTACAATTAGTTTGGTGTTAGAAATAATATGAATCAGATGTGTTTATAAATATTTAATTGTTGAGACCAGAAGCAAGCCTTAATTTCGCCGAATTTCCAACGTATTCTGCCATATCGTATGTACAAATACCTGACCATAATGTTTGGCCCCTTTGTACGTAGACAGTTTGGGTATGCATGCAGTATGAATTTACAAAAGTCAATAATATTTCCGATACATTAATTAAAATTTACATAAATAAGGGATCTTATTCTGTCAGTGCTGTATTCGAGGAACTTAAGTGCTTAGGTAAACGCCAACACACAAAGCAGGTGTGATTAATGTGGCATGCCTTCGCACCAACAGTATCAATGAAGGATTAGTCTATATACACTAATCTGGTCTATCCTACTGACACTTGTTGGAGACTCTGCATGTGTAACGTGGTAACTGTAAGATCAGCGTCGTAACTGTAAGATCAGCCGCGTGTCATGTCCTTGAAAGGTTGCCCGGGATTCATCTAATCCAATCAGGGACAAAACCTCTGACACTTCCATGTTCCTCCTATAATAAGACTTTATCCACTTATCTCCAGCAGAGGAAACTGCGTAACGCGACCACGTGACCCTTATTAAGTCCAGTTAATAGGGTTGGGAGAAGGGAGAGGGGGGGGGGGCGATTTAATTGGTAATGACAAGTTAGAATAACCGAAGTTATCCGACCGAAATATAGCTATATAGTGTGACCGCAAGGCTTTACCTATTAAAATGTTCTATCAAATCGCCACAACCAGTTTTCGCGGGTAATTTTCTTCTATGTCAAGTGACACAGGGGCTCGGAAATACCCTTAATACACTTTCAACCACCCCCTTAAGCTATCCATACGCATAAAGCTATGCTATCAGCATAGAAGATGCATTTACTTTGTTTGTTCATATGCTACTTTTCATGAAATGGAGCACATTTATTTCTTAAAGATTAATTTTTGATAAACGAGTACTTTGTGTTACGTGGTTGTCCATTCTTACTGTAAGCCATGCTAAATCTTCTACACAGAAGACGTGTTAGTATTATTTATTTTGCATTCCAATGGAAACATAGTAAGTCAATACTAATTGAAGGTGTTACTTTTGTGGAGACGTTCATATCCAACGATTGATACATGACGGTTTGAGGGAAATTAAAACATATTGGAATATTTAAATATAGAACTTAATGCACAGATGAGTTTTTGGCGTATCATAACATGGTAGCTATCTAATTGAAAAATTTTATGAAAGACACCAATTGTCCACATACTATAATCCACAATGGTTCTGTTCTTTTTATAAGGTTTCAAAGGTCTGACATTTAAAATTTCAATTGTAGTCTACATGTAAATTTCAGTTAGTAGGGTGATCGTTCTCTTTGGTTTGGGGATTAAAAATACTCTTTTTGAAGCGAACACATAAAACGTATGGTAACAGTACAGTAAAGCCTAACTAATCACAAAAAAATGTTACCCTTTGACGTTGGCCAATATAACCTGTTTGAAATTTTTTGTTTGTTTAATAGGTATTTTGAAAGAAATGCAAAATATACTTTCATCAGACTGACGGTGCTCTAGAGGGGATATATTTCCGAGGGTGTCTTTTATAGTATAAACCAATATTACCCTGTGAAAGATAAAAACAACTCTATGAATAGGGGGGGGGGGGCAAAAATCCGATTAAACAATGCAGAGTACATTTTCTATAATCAAGAGGGTGGACTTAAACCTCTAATATCTTCCTTATTAATCTGTCCCGACCCGCCTTCATCGTCCGAGGATTGCTCAAATTTTCATATGCGAAAAATATGATAATGTTACAGGTGCCCCTTTTATTATGTGCAGCGGTCTTACAGATGATTGTTTTATTGTGCACACGGATGTTCCATGTGTTGTTGGCGTTTGGTTTGTGTGCCACGCGTAGCTCGTGTTGTGGCGGCCTCGCCTGGCCGAATGTTGCAGGCTCGGTTTAATGCCAAATTACACAGCGTTCTTTGTTCTAGTATGTTCTTCGAACGTGTGTACTGTGTTAGATTCTTTAGATTGTTCGAGAAATGGAAAATTCTCGGCTTGAGGTGAAAAGTTATATAAAGAGGCCGTATTTTAAAGCCGGGAGAGAGAGGTCAGAGAATATTCCAGCGGACACAGAAGCGTATGTGTCCGTTTGTGGGACCTATTCCGATAAGTGCGGCAATTATAGATTTTCTTCAGATTTTCTTCTGGATTTGTGACGAATCATATTTGGTCTTCAGTTTACTTCCGGGATTGTTACAAGAGCTTTACATTGGACTGTTATTCTCCGAGAGAATTTGTGTTAACTGTTCGTCCGGCTTATCGCCGTGACAGTGGTGGTATCCAGGTACTATGCACTTTTTTTAAATTTTACTGTGTGATTATATTGATTTGTTCTTATACTGCTGTTATACTGTGTAATTGTATGGATTTAGTGTACTGTTAGGGTTGTTTGCAGAATAAATTAAGGATATTTGTTAACAAAAAAAAAAACAAAAAAAACACTGACTTCTTTGTTCATTCCCCTAGACATTTCACGCAGCCTAGTGTTGCAGATTCTTATTTTTTTATCTCATTGACAAAATTGATGTTCATCACGCATACGTGATCTGTTGATATTAGGTTCCGTTACAATAATTGTTCTATATAAGTTATTGTATAACGAATTATGATATGTTATATGAAGTCATAAAACAATAACTGGTGTACGCCATACTAAAGTATGCCTATCCAAACATTATGTCCTATAGAAGGCGCAAAATTGAACCCCCCCCCCCCCCCGCCACCCTTATTAAACAACTAGCAGAGGTACACGGTGGCCCTGGGCAAAAGTCAGCTATCTAAAAACAAAAGCAGAAAAAAACAAAAAAAAAACAAAAACATAGTCACGTAAGAATACATGTCAGGTAAAATAATCATTTGTGAATGGAGGCTTCGTTTGTTCAGGCGTTTTGGCAAAAGGAATATTCCAAGGTAAGGAAGGATAGGACAGAAAGTGAAATAAATTTAGCGGCGATGAGCGAAATCAAGGGTAAATATTACACATAATCTGCTGATAGCGATAAAGGAATTTTACTGTCCTGAAGTTTGACAGGCCCTTTGGTACCATCCCGTTTCGGTCCCGCTTCAAGTCCGTTTCGGTCCACTTATTACGTTATCACACAATAAATTATTTAATTCTGAAATAATCTTAATTTTAAATATATGCTACTCTTTAATCAAATATAAGAGCTCAGTATGTTTATGTATGCAGTCATTGGCCGTGACCAAATGTTTCTTTCTGTACAGGAGGCGCGAAATTATTTGGTAATCGGAGATTTATTGTGGTCCCATAATGTACAAATAATGGCCACCCATTAAAATAATTATTTAAACCGATGGTTAACGGTCATAGAGACGGCATATTTGATTAGCGAGTTCAGGCCTGCTGACCAGGGAAACACCTGAAGATACATTCACTACAGATAGGGCTTTAAAATCAGAAGAAAACAATGGCCTTTGTTTCGACTAAGCTGAACTGGTTATGAAAGGCCGGTCCGGAATGCTGCAGAAGTACTTTTTACACATAAATGGCCGTTAAGTGCGCGGATTAAATCAGGATTCAACCTCTGGCCATCTAGCGGAATGTTCCGAATGTGAAAGCCGAAAAGAAAGTATGTTGGGCGTCCAGGAAGGAGCGCATAACTAACAAACGTGCAGACAAGCAGAATAGATCCATGGACTGTTGACATAACTAACAAACATGCTGACAAGCAGAGTAGATCCATGGACTGTTTACATAACTAACAAACCTGCTGACAAGCAGAATCGATCCATGGACTGTTGACATAACTAACAAACATGCTGACAAGCAGAATAGATCCATGGACTATTGACAAAACTAACAAACATGCTGACAAGCAGAATAGATCCATGGACTGTTGACATAACTAACAAACATGCAGACAAGCAGAATAGATCCATTGACTGTTGACATAACTAACAAACATGCAGACAAGCAGAATAGATCCATGGACTGTTGACATAACTAACAAACGTGCAGACAAGCAGAATAGATCCATGGACTGTTGACATAACTAACAAATATGCAGACAAGCAGAATAGATCCATGGACTGTTGACATAACTAACAAACATGCTGACAAGCAGAAAAGATCCATGGACTGTTGACATAACTAACAAACATGCAGACAAGCAGAATAGATCCATGGACTGTTGACATAACTAACAAACATGAAGACAAGCAGAATAGATTCATGGACTGTTGACATAACTAACAAACATGCAGACAAGCAGAATAGATCCATGGACTGTTGACATAACTAACAAACATGCTGACAAGCAGAAAAGGTCCATGGACTGTTGACAAAACTAACAAACAAGCTGACAAGCAGAATAGATCCATGGACTGTTGACATAACTAACAAACATGCTGACAAGCAGAATAGATCCATGGACTGTTGACATAACTAACAAACATGCTGACAAGCAGAATAGATCCATGGACTGTTGACATAACTAACAAACGTGCAGACAAGCAGAATAGATCCATGGACTGTTGACATAACTAACAAACATGCAGACAAGCAGAATAGATCCATGGACTGTTGACATAACTAACAAACATGCAGACAAGCAGAATAGATCCATGGACTGTTGACATAACTAACAAACGTGCAGACAAGCAGAATAGATCCATGGACTGTTGACATAACTAACAAACATGCTGACAAGCAGAATAGATCCATGGACTGTTGACATAACTAACAAACGTGCAGACAAGCAGCATAGATCCATGGACTGTTGACATAACTAACAAACATGCTGACAAGCAGAATAGATCCATGGACTGTTGACATAACTAACAAACGTGCAGACAAGCAGCATAGATCCATGGACTGTTGACATAACTAACAAACATGCTGACAAGCAGAATAGATCCATGGACTGTTGACATAACTAACAAACGTGCAGACAAGCAGCATAGATCCATGGACTGTTGACATAACTAACAAACATGCTGACAAGCAGAATAGATCCATGGACTGTTGACATAACTAACAAACGTGCAGACAAGCAGAATAGATCCATGGACTGTTGACATAACTAACAAACATGCTGACAAGCAGAATAGATCCATGGACTGTTGACATAACTAACAAACGTGCAGACAAGCAGAATAGATCCATGGACTGTTGACATAACTAACAAACATGCTGACAAGCAGAATAGATCCATGGACTGTTGACATAACTAACAAACGTACAGACAAGCAGCATAGATCCATGGACTGTTGACATAACTAACAAACATGTTGACAAGCAGAATAGATCCATGGACTGTTGACATAACTGACAAACATGCTGACAAGCAGAATAGATCCATGGACTGTTGACATAACTAACAAACATGCTGACAAGCAGAATAGATCCATGGACTGTTGACATAACTAACAAACATGCTGACAAGCAGAATAGATCCATGGACTGTTGACATAACTAACAAACGTGCAGACAAGCAGCATAGATCCATGGACTGTTGACATAACTAACAAACGTGCTGACGAGCAGCATAGATCCATGGACTGTTGACATAACTAACAAACGTGCAGACAAGCAGCATAGATCCATGGACTGTTGACATAACTAACAAAGATGCTGACAAGCAGAATAGATCCATGGACTGTTGACATAACTAACAAACATGCTGACAAGCAGAATAGATCCATGGACTGTTGACATAACTAACAAACGTGCAGACAAGCAGCATAGATCCATGGACTGTTGACATAACTAACAAACGTGCAGACAAGCAGAATAGATCCATGGACTGTTGACATAACTAACAAACATGCTGACAAGCAGAATAGATCCATGGACTGTTGACATAACTAACAAACATGCTGACAAGCAGAATAGATCCATGGACTGTTGACATAACTAACAAACATGCAGACAAGCTGAATAGATCCATGGACTGTTGACATAACTAACAAACATGCTGACAAGCAGAATAGGTCCATAGACTGTTGACATAACTAACAAACATGCTGACAAGCAGAATAGATCCATGGACTGTTGACATAACTAACAAACATGCTGACAAGCAGAATAGATCCATGGACTGTTGACATAACTAACAAACATGCTGACAAGCAGAATAGATCCATGGACTGTTGACATAACTAACAAACATGCTGACAAGCAGAATAGATCCATGGACTGTTGACAAAACTAACAAACATGCTGACAAGCAGAATAGATCCATGGACTGTTGACATAACTAACAAACATGCAGACAAGCAGAATAGATCCATAAATTGTTGACATAACTAACAAACGTGCAGACAAGCAGAATAGATCCATGGACTGTTGACATAACTAACAAACATGCTGACAAGCAGAATAGATCCATGGACTGTTGACATAACTAACAAACATGCTGACAAGCAGAATAGATCCATGGACTGTTGACATAACTAACAAACATGCAGACAAGCAGAATAGATCCATATATTGTTGACATAACTAACAAACGTGCAGACAAGCAGAATAGATCCATGGACTGTTGACATAACTAACAAACATGCTGACAAGCAGAATAGATCCATGGATTGTTGACATAACTAACAAACATGCTGACAAGCAGAATAGATCCATGGACTGTTGACATAACTAACAAACATGCTGACAAGCAGAATAGATCCATGGACTGTTGACATAACTAACAAACATGCTGACAAGCAGAATAGATCCATGGACTGTTGACATAACTAACAAACATGCAGACAAGCAGAATAGATCCATGGACTGTTGACATAACTAACAAACATGCTGACAAGCAGAATAGATCCATGGACTGTTGACATAACTAACAAACATGCTGACAAGCAGAATAGATCCATGGACTGTTGACATAACTAACAAACGTGCAGACAAGCAGCATAGATCCATGGACTGTTGACATAACTAAGAAACGTGCAGAGAAGCAGAATAGATCCATGGACTGTTGACATAACTAACAAACATGCTGACAAGCAGAATAGATCCATGGACTGATGACATAACTAACAAACATGCTGACAAGCAGAATAGATCCACGGACTGTTGACATAACTAACAAACATGCAGACAAGCAGAATAGATCCATGGACTGTTGACATAACTAACAAACATGCTGACAAGCAGAACAGATCCATGGACTGTTGACATAACTAACAAACGTGCAGACAAGCAGAATAGATCCATGGACTGTTGACATAACTAACAAACATGCTGACAAGCAGAATAGATCCATGGACTGTTGACATAACTAACAAACATGCTGACAAGCAGAATAGATCCATGGACTGTTGACATAACTAACAAACATGCTGACAAGCAGAATAGATCCATGGACTGTTGACATAACTAACAAACATGCAGACAAGCAGAATAGATCCATGGACTGTTGACATAACTAACAAACATGCTGACAAGCAGAATAGATCCATGGACTGTTGACATAACTAACAAACATCCTGACAAGCAGAATAGATCCATGGACTGTTGACATAACTAACAGACATGCTGACAAGCAGAATAGATCCATGGACTGTTGACATAACTAACAAACGTGCAGACAAGCAGAATAGATCCATGGACTGTTGACATAACTAACAAACATGCTGACAAGCAGAATAGATCCATGGACTGTTGACATAACTAACAAACATGCTGACAAGCAGAATAGATCCATGGACTGTTGACATAACTAACAAACGTGCAGACAAGCAGAATAGATCCATGGACTGTTGACATAACTAACAAACATGCTGACAAGCAGAATAGATCCATGGACTGTTGACATAACTAACAAACATGCCGACAAGCAGAATAGATCCATGGACTGTTGACATAACTAACAAACATGCTGACAAGCAGAATAGATCCATGGACTGTTGACATAACTAACAAACATGCTGACAAGCAGAATAGATCCATGGACTGTTGACATAACTAACAAACATGCTGACAAGCAGAATAGATCCATGGACTGTTGACATAACTAACAAACGTGCAGACAAGCAGCATAGATCCATGGACTGTTGACATAACTAACTAACGTGCAGACAAGCAGCATAGATCCATGGACTGTTGACATAACTAACAAACGTGCAGACAAGAAGCATAGATCCATGGACTGTTGACATAACTAACAAACATGCTGACAAGCAGAATAGATCCGTGGACTGTTGACATAACTAACAAACATGCTGACAAGCAGAATAGATCCATGGACTGTTGACATAACTAACAAACGTGCAGACAAGCAGCATAGATCCATGGACTGTTGACATAACTAACAAACATGCTGACAAGCAGAATAGATCCATGGACTGTTGACATAACTAACAAACATGCTGACAAGCAGAATAGATCCATGGACTGTTGACATAACTAACAAACATGCTGACAAGCAGAATAGATCCATGGACTGTTGACATAACTAACAAACGTGCAGACAAGCAGAATAGATCCATGGACTGTTGACATAACTAACAAACATGCTGACAAGCAGAATAGATCCATGGACTGTTGACATAACTAACAAACATGCTGACAAGCAGAATAGATCCATGGACTGTTGACATAACTAACAAACATGCAGACAAGCAGAATAGATCCATGGACTGTTGACATAACTAACAAACATGCTGACAAGCAGAATAGATCCATGGACTGTTGACATAACTAACAAACGTGCAGAGAAGCAGAATAGATCCATGGACTGTTGACATAACTAACAAACATGCTGACAAGCAGAATAGATCCATGGACTGTTGACATAACTAACAAACATGCTGACAAGCAGAATAGATCCATGGACTGTTGACATAACTAACAAACATGCTGACAAGCAGAATAGATCCATGGACTGTTGACATAACTAACAAACATGCAGACAAGCAGAATAGATCCATGGACTGTTGACATAACTAACAAACATGCTGACAAGCAGAATAGATCCATGGACTGTTGACATAACTAACAAACATCCTGACAAGCAGAATAGATCCATGGACTGTTGACATAACTAAAAAACATGCTGACAAGCAGAATAGATCCATGGACTGTTGACATAACTAACAAACGTGCAGACAAGCAGAATAGATCCATGGACTGTTGACATAACTAACAAACATGCTGACAAGCAGAATAGATCCATGGACTGTTGACATAACTAACAAACATGCTGACAAGCAGAATAGATCCATGGACTGTTGACATAACTAACAAACATGCTGACAAGCAGAATAGATCCATGGACTGTTGACATAACTAACAAACATGCAGACAAGCAGAATAGATCGATGGACTGTTGACATAACTAACAAACATGCTGACAAGCAGAATAGATCCATGGACTATTGACATAACTAACAAACATCCTGACAAGCAGAATAGATCCATGGACTGTTGACATAACTAACAAACATGCTGACAAGCAGAATAGATCCATGGACTGTTGACATAACTTACAAACATGCATTCAGAAGAATAGGTCCATGGACTGTTGACATAACTAACAAAAATGCTGACAAGCAGAATAGTACATGGACTGTTGACATAACTAACAAACATGCTGACAAGCAGAATCTGTCCATGGACTGTTGACATAACTAACAATTATGCGGACAAGCAGAATCGGTCCATGGACTGTTGACATAACTAACAAACATGCTGACAAGCAGAATAGATCCATGGACTGTTGACATAACTAACAAACATGCTGACAAGCAGAATCGGTCCATGGACTGTTGACATAACTAACAAACATGCTGACAAGTAGAATAGATCCATGGACTGTTGACATAACTAACAAACATGCTGACAAGCAGAATCGGTCCATGGACTGTTGACATAACTAACAAACATGCTGACAAGCAGAATAGGTCCATGGACTGTTGACATAACTAACAAACATGCTGACAAGCAGAATAGATCCATGGACTGTTGACATAACTAACAAACGTGCAGACAAGCAGAATAGATCCATGGACTGTTGACATAACTAACAAACATGCTGAAAAGCAGAATAGATCCATGGATTGTTGACATAACTAACAAACATGCTGACAAGCAGAATAGATCCATGGACTGTTGACATAACTAACAAACATGCAGACAAGCAGAATAGATTCATGGACTGTTGACATAACTAACAAACATGCTGACAAGCAGAATAGATCCATGGACTGTTGACATAACTAACAAACGTGCAGACAAGCAGCATAGATCCATGGACTGTTGACATAACTAACAAACGTGCAGAGAAGCAGAATAGATCCATGGACTGTTGACATAACTAACAAACATGCTGACAAGCAGAATAGATCCATGGACTGTTGACATAACTAACAAACATGCTGACAAGCAGAATAGATCCACGGACTGTTGACATAACTAACAAACATGCAGACAAGCAGAATAGATCCATGGACTGTTGACATAACTAACAAACATGCTGACAAGCAGAACAGATCCATGGACTGTTGACATAACTAACAAACGTGCAGACAAGCAGAATAGATCCATGGACTGTTGACATAACTAACAAACATGCTGACAAGCAGAATAGATCCATGGACTGTTGACATAACTAACAAACATGCTGACAAGCAGAATAGATCCATGGACTGTTGACATAACTAACAAACATGCTGACAAGCAGAATAGATCCATGGACTGTTGACATAACTAACAAACATGCAGACAAGCAGAATAGATCCATGGACTGTTGACATAACTAACAAACATGCTGACAAGCAGAATAGATCCATGGACTGTTGACATAACTAATAAACATCCTGACAAGCAGAATAGATCCATGGACTGTTGACATAACTAACAAACATGCTGACAAGCAGAATAGATCCATGGACTGTTGACATAACTAACAAACGTGCAGACAAGCAGAATAGATCCATGGACTGTTGACATAACTAACAAACATGCTGACAAGCAGAATAGATCCATGGACTGTTGACATAACTAACAAACATGCTGACAAGCAGAATAGATCCATGGACTGTTGACATAACTAACAAACATGCTGACAAGCAGAATAGATCCATGGACTGTTGACATAACTAACAAACATGCTGACAAGCAGAATAGATCCATGGACTGTTGACATAACTAACAAACATGCTGACAAGCAGAATAGATCCATGGACTGTTGATATAACTAACAAACGTGCAGACAAGCAGCATAGATCCATGGACTTTTGACATAACTAACAAACGTGCAGACAAGCAGCATAGATCCATGGACTGTTGACATAACTAACAAACGTGCAGACAAGCAGCATAGATCCATGGACTGTTGACATAACTAACAAACATGCTGACAAGCAGAATAGATCCGTGGACTGTTGACATAACTAACAAACATGCTGACAAGCAGGATAGATCCATGGATGTTGACATAACTTACAAACATGCATTCAGAAGAATAGGTCCATGGACTGTTGACATAACTAACAAACATGCTGACAAGCAGAATAGGTACATGGACTGTTGACATAACTAACAAACATACTGACAAGCAGAATAGATCCATGGACTGTTGACATAACTAACAAACATGCTGACACGCAGAATAGATCCATGGACTGTTGACATAACTAACAAACATGCAGACAAGCAGAATAGATCCATGGACTGTTGACATAACTAACAAACATGCTGACAAGCAGAATAGATCCATGGACTGTTGACATAACTAACAAACATCCTGACATGCAGAATAGATCCATGGACTGTTGACATAACTAACAAACATGCTGACAAGCAGAATAGATCCATGGACTGTTGACATAACTTACAAACATGCATTCAGAAGAATAGGTCCATGGACTGTTGACATAACTAACAAACATGCTGACAAGCAGAATAGGTACATGGACTGTTGACATAACTAACAAACATGCTGACGAGCAGAATAGGTCCATGGACTGTTGACATAACTGACAAACATGCTGATAAGCAGAATAGATCCATGGACTGTTGACATAACTAACAAACATGCGGACAAGCAGAATAGGTCCATGGACTGTTGACATAACTTACTAACGTGCAGTTAGAAGAATAGGTCAATGGACTGTTGACATAACTTACAAACATGCTGACAAGCAGAATAGGTACATGGACTGTTGACATAACTAACAAACATGCTGACAAGCAGAATCGGTCCATGGACTGTTGACAGAACTAACAATTATGCGGACAAGCAGAATCGGTCCATGGACTGTTGACATAACTAACAAACATGCTGACAAGCAGAATAGATCCATGGACTGTTGACATAACTAACAAACATGCTGACAAGCAGAATCGGTCCATGGACTGTTGACATAACTAACAAACATGCTGACAAGTAGAATAGATCCATGGACTGTTGACATAACTAACAAACATGCTGACAAGCAGAATCGGTCCATGGACTGTTGACATAACTAACAAACATGCTGACAAGCAGAATCGGTCCATGGACTGTTGACATAACTAACAAACATGCTGACAAGCAGAATAGATCCATGGACTGTTGACATAACTAACAAACATGCTGACAAGCAGAATAGGTCTATGGACTGTTGACATAACTAACAAACATGCTGACAAGCAGAATAGGTCAATGGACTGTTGACATAACTAACAAACATGCTGACAAGCAGAATAGGTCAATGGACTGTTGACATAACTTACAAACATGCTGACAAGCAGAATCGGTCCATGGACTGTTGACATAACTAACAAACATGCTGACAAGCAGAATCGGTCCATGGACTGTTGACATAACTAACAAACATGCTGACAAGCTGACAATTGTTGGTTTCAGTGGCTCTGATTCAAGACCAAGCTATCAACAACCAGCGTAACTGTTTTGAAGAAGAAACCAATGGTATAGTTTTGAAGAAAGAAATCAGTTATATGAAACTTAATATCCATTATATATTTAAAGAACAGCTTATTCTTGTTTATTTGTAGAGAACTTGAACTCACTTGAGTTCAGCGGAGTTTAGAGGACAGACACCTCCTTGTTCACAGAGTGTATAATACTGTGGGAGAAAGTGTGCTCTCCAACATGTACAGGGGTTTCTTTTATAATTTTGAACATTTTCGAAGGACAATGCTAAGTTCTTACAGGCGTGATTGGGAAAGTGTTCAGGGGATAAACCTAGTATTGGTTCCGTATTCAATCATCCTGCACAACAGAAGAAGTATTTAAGTAGAGGCAATTCATTCTCACGGCTTCCACAAGGAACACTTTATGGCCCCGCACGAGTTTTATTTAAGATGCTTGAGTCAATTAGAACGACCCATCTTCATGGGACAAGAACTACTTGAGGGACGGCAGTGGACAGATTAAGCTCCGGGCGGGATGACTTCCGGCTAATGACTAAGAGGAGTTTTTATGTTGCTTCCAAGTAATTACTTTGCCGGGGTTATTCGGCATGGATCACTGTCCTTGTATAGACTTAGAATATAATAGATTCATAGCCCTGTCGCTCAAGTCCTCAGTTCAAGCTCTAATTGATCCCCTCGTTTGTTCAGTGTCTCATTATATCATCTCGGCGCATCCGTTCATGCCGTTTCTTCAATTGGTTGAAGGACTTAATCCGCCTCTCTGACTCATCGAATCCCCGAGGAATTGCTCTTTATTAACAGTTACACACGTAATTCCCTGAAATTCTTATGCTAATTTTTTTTTCATTCCGATATTGGAACAATAGCAATTTATTATGTAATAATTACGTACGGTGGTGAGTCATCGTTATGTCACTACCATCGATATTATTACGATTATTTTTCAATGTTTATGAATATTCTGACCATCATTCCCATTAATGCATTTAAAACACCATGAGCTTTGATGTATAAATGTCATCGTCTTTAAAGTCTTAAAATAGTAATCCAATTATATAAATATAGAACAGTTAATGTAATAAGCTTTTAATACATCACATTTATAAATACTTTTTCTTCTTCGACTTCAAAGTATGTTGATAACATTTGATTTTTTACTACCAGGTATGATGGCATACATGACTGTATTAAAGTTTACTCCAACTTTTTCCTTATCCGGCTAATGACGTCATCAATATGATACTGATATCATACACCACAATCGTCTGCTTCCAATGTACAAATATACAACGTTCATAGGAAGAGAAAGCCTGCATATAGGAGCTGGCAAAGCAATTTTTCCCTAAAATAAAGAATAAATTACTTTATCAGTGTTGTTGAACAAGAGGCAAATGGACTTGTAACTGAGTGTTCGGTCTGATACATCGACCAATGAAGATAACTTCCTTGTCTTTCACGAAAAAATCTTTTAATTACGGGGTTCTTTTTACAAAATCTTGCTGTCCGAACACAGCATGCAGCAAGGCAGTCAATTATACGCAATGCGCATGCTTCCGGAAATGAAGTTCACGTACAGCCAATTTGCTCTTGTGAATGCGTCTTAATTTCAGAACCAAAAAAAAAATATAATGGAGAAAGTAAAACACTAGGATTAAAATACATAGCCATCTTAAATATGTGATATATTGAAGGATAAAAATGTATTTATATGTGTCTATATTATAAAACTCGACGCAAAGAAGGACCGATTGATAAAGTATAATCTAATTGCTGAAATATTTACAGGGTAACAGGCCATTAATTAAACATTTTTGTCTGTTGTCTCTATTGAGAAAATAATAAAAATAACAAGGAAGAAACATGCAGATAGGAGTGCTGGAATATAATTAAAATATCGCCAGTGCAAAAACGTTTGTAAATGGTTATCACGTCAGCTTTAAACTGATGCAGTTGCACGATTTAACGTGCATTTATTCTTAAATCTTAATATTGTGTCAATATTTTGTCAATTGATTTTGTCAATGATTAATTGATTAAAAAGTATTTATTTTATATATGTAAGCTTTAAATATTTATTTCTCAACCATAACGTGTTCCAAACATATCATTTCCGACACCTGGAGTTGTAAAAATATGCTCTAAAAAGTGTATCTAGCCACGGTTACCTTTTAATCGTGCTGAGCTTTAGCAATTATTACTTGTCCGATGTCCGCCCGACCATAAACAGGAGCACAAATCAAAAGTTTTAACCTAGGAACTTCTAACTTTATATCTGTTTATACATCCTTTGGAAATATAATTGGAAAACATAAATTAGGTATCTGTGACCTAGTTTCTCAAAGCCACGCATGTTTTGTCTTTTCCAGGCCTTTTAGAAAATTAAACCTGTGTAAATGTCGAAGACTGAATAAAAAAACATAAATAAAACAGAGTCCATCATCCCCCATATATCCCCATTCCGCTTACAAGAATTACGGGCCAGTGAGTTCTTTAAAAATGTTGAGGACATATTGCAAAATATAAACATATTGATACAAAAGATAAGGTTTTTTACGAGTGAAGGTATGCATTTTACCATATCCTTTTACAAAGGGCACATACTTCATTTTTATATTTTTATGCAACTTCATTTGTATTTTCTTTACTCAATTTTACATGCATTATTCAGACAAACAAATTAGAAATGTCACATTCAGTTCGATCTCAGCAAACAAATTGTATTCATTTCATGCTTTAATCATTTTCAACATTTTCATATTAATCTTTATCACTGTATACCAATTATAGAAAAATTTCAATTAAAAAATCAGATATTGCAGATACACCAACTCGTGTCCATTGTGTATATATATATATATATATATATATATATATATATATATATATATATATATGGGTCTGCGTTCCATTGGGGCTAATGGCTCATTGTACAGACTGTATTCTCTCCTCTCGACGGCGCTGTTTATAAAACTCGTGCCGCTGAGGATAATTAATCTTAATTTACGACCTTAATGTGTCATCAGTCATTCCAGCCACAAGGGCTGAACGACGCTGACGGTACACTGCCTTCCTATACAGCTTGTATACAGTTAGATCCCTACCTCAGTGCTGGGAGGCTGACAGACTTATTAGTGTGCCGTCTAGACGAGAGTCGTACGACAGTCCAGTACTATAAATCACCCGAGCTCATTGCCTGCAAGCAGCAACAAACCCTCAGAAGCAAAATCGAAAAAATCTTATAACGCTTCCATGTGGGTTAAAACCACCGACGTCCAGGCTTAAAGAAAACTGGATTGAAATTTTACTCGCATCATCGGTAAAAAAGCGTACAAACCAGCTAGCGGTAATATTAATAAAATGTTCCCGATCTGACAGGCTTTGTAGCTCTCATTATAAACCTCAATAGACTGATATTGACTAGCGGGTCCGCGAGTTTGAAATATTGCTTGGATCACTGGCATCCCAACGCACGGGCCAGCGGTAGAAATGATAAAACAGTGCAGCTTTTTGAAGAGTTCTAACCTGAGTTTTAGTCCCCATTGATTAAGCTTTAAGGGGAGGGGCTGGTCGGCGAGCTTGAAATGCTACTTGGATCATTGGTCTGGTCTTTCTGGTCCACCCAACGGACAAATCACCGTGCCATTGACATATAAGAGATAGCAGCTATCTACACAGTTCAGCGAGCGTCTTGATCCAATAAATAACCAGTGCTCCTCTCGCAGACCCTCCCATCTCGACCAGGACAGTCTTACCTCTGTGACAAGACATCGGGGAGCAGAAAGATTAAACGTTATACCCGCGGATGCCGGTAAAGTACATTACCCGAGCAACGGAGCGTTTTATTTGAAACTGGGCCCAGTGGATGTTATATATGGAAAGTGAACAGATTACTCTCTCGGCCTGGACCGCGAGGTCACCTAATTCAACTAGAAACCATCTCTTACCCTCAGTTACCGGGGAAATTCTAAAAAGAAATGAATATATTGTCAAATCAATAGGAGCCCAATCTGGTTTATTTCCCATGATGCACTTGTGAAAAGTTACTGACCCTTCTACTTTTTCACTATAGGAATCGTCTCAGATGTCCGTATTGGACAGGTGCCCATAAGGACTGGTTAAATTTATGACTTCAAAAAAGAAATTATTGATGCTTAATTTTTTATATATACAATGTTACCATGGAATTAAATAAAAATATGATTTAGAGAACTTCAAAGAATTATATATTTGTCTATAAATGAATTTTGATAAATTGAGAAATGGCATGTTTGTGCAATTGTTTGATATAATTCACCGTTATATGTGATTCACTGGAGCATTAAACAGAATATAATACCAAAAGGGATGATACACAGGACTAAGCTGAGTCCGAGCTGGTATTCATTCATCAGAGAAAAACATTAAAGTGAAACCTAGGAAACCACATACCGTCTTCACCCAAGAGGAACAGGTAAAAAGCTAAACAAATGTAACCATTTCTTGCATTACCAAGACATCAATGTAATAACTTATCCTAAGGGAACAAAGATCACATTTAATGAATACCTTATAAGCAATTCCTAAAAGAAATAGTTCTTTCAGGGTAGGGAAAAATGCATCATTATTCCAAAGAGACAAGGTTCCTTGTATACGTTGGGAACTAAGGGATTCATTTGGAAAAGGCCTACACTGTAATATGATTTAACAGTGTTACCAGCCACGCAGCTATACATAAAAGATACTTGAAAAGAAGAGAGAGAGAGAGAGAGAGAGAGAGAGAGAGAGAGAGAGACATGTATTTGGATAGTATTTAAATCAGGGTCCATGGCACAGCATAAAAGACCATCGCAAGGCACAAAATGCTTCTCTTATATATGGGTACAGAAAAAATCATATGATAAACAAAGAAGAATATTCAAAGTAGGAAAATGTCACATTCTAAAACAGACATTCGAGAGGACCTCGCTTTTAATGCACGCACCATTGTATACTCTAGCAGAGAAGCTACCTTAAGAATTTAGACATTTTGAATTACAAGTGCAAGCCCTCATTAAGCAAAACGAGTCTCTCGAGAGTTCATATGGCCGCGTAATCCAGGAAAAGCTCCTGCTTTGTCTAATCAGTGTAGTGTGTACAGCTGGGTTTGTTTTCATGGCCATCACCGGGTCAAAGCCATTCTGTATCTGTATCACAGTCATCCAGAGACGCTGTGGCGAGGAAATATCAACTTTGGTGTAGAGGGAGGAAATATCATCTTTGGTGTAGAGGGAGGAAATATCATCTTTGGTGTAGAGGGAGGAAATATCATCTTTAGTGTAGAGGGAGGAAATATCATCTTTGGTGTAGAGGGAGGAAATATCATCTTTGGTGTAGAGAGAGGAAATATCATCTTTGGTGTAGAGGGAGGAATCGTTGCCTTGGTAACAGTCTCCCGTCTAAAGCAGACACAGGCCAGCGACCAGTGGGACAGCTGGGTCCGACGTCTTCCAGATGTCTTGCAATAACAACCCCTAACCACTGTGTGGTTTATACGGACGCTTCCCGGAAGCATCAGATGACTTAACGCACGCGGTGCCCCGAACAGATAAGTAATTCCTGCCGCGGCCCCTTAACGTATCAAGTTAGTTACGTTACGGGCGGGAAGGCGGATTTCTGAGCATAGCGGAAGGGAGTGGAGATTTGCTTATTTTGCTGGCGCAGCGTTTGGAAACAGTTGATCTTGCAGCTGGAGCGCCTTTAGGTAGAGCCAAGTGATTCACGAGCTTCTTGGACATGAGATTTGTCCAGAACACTCATATATCAAACAAACACTCCTAACCCTGTGGTACAAAGGGGTCCGGGAGTCCGTCTCAATAACATTTTTAGACATAACTCCAGGAAAAGGACTGGATACTGTTGAGTTATGATGTCAAAATGATTTCAATATATAGTGACTTACGCATGTATCTTGGCAAAATATGGTTTAACTTAATTCACTTCATTTCAACACGACTCAAGGTGTTGGTATACAGTTAACAAAATATTTTAAAATACTTCAGTGACAGCATTACTTTAATTATTAAAGTGCTTTTTTATTGATGACAATTTCTTAACAAAATAAAATGTTCAAACTTTTGCTCCACACAATAAAAAGTGAAGGTATCATACCCTTTTTAACACTGTATTAAATATTATGTGTATATTATATATATATATAAATATATATATATATATATTTATTTATAAATATAAATATATATATATATATATTCGTGTATAAATTAAAGATAATTATAAATTAAAAAAATGAAATATTTATGTGATTTCTAAATAAAGCTAAATTCAATTGTGCTTCACACAGACTAATCCGCATACACTAGTGTAAAAAAATAGGTGACATTAACTATTTCTTGATGGCAGAAATGTCATCAATTTGTCGTAGTGATTTTTTCAGAGGATTCCACCTCATCGGAGCAGCTGAATAAAAAAGCTCGGTCCCCTATTTAAACCTGGTCACCCCCAGCTTTGTGACGTCAACAGAGCGGAGTAGATAGACTGTCTCATCTTCATCTGGGCTATGACCTCACAGAGCACCGAAAGATATGACCTAGATCTTATATTTTATTCGAAAGACAACAGGAAGCCATTGGAGACTCTTCAGGACTGGCTTTATGTGCTCGCGTCTTGGCACTCTACACAATATGCTGGCCGCTTATTTTTTGCACTCTTTAATATTTCTGAATGTATTTGGCAGTCGTAAAAAAGGGCAATAAAATAATCAAGACTCCTAAAAACCAGAGCATGTACGAGAGTCTCTGCACTCTTCTGTTCAATGTATTTGCGTACTTTCCAATAAGAGAGCTATTTCTGTGTTCTAATAAACATGTACCTTGTCCTACCATCATTCATTCAAAGCTTCATCTTGTGCATCCAAATGTTGACTATGAAAATGTGACTAGAATAAAACTTTTAATTATATAACGGCACAGACCCAGAGTTACAACTGACAGATTTAGAGTTACAACTGACAGACTCACATTTACAACTGACAGACTCACAGTGACAACTGACAGACTCACAGTAAGAACTGACAGACTCAGAGTTACAACTGACATACTCACAGTAACAACTGACAGACTGAGAGTTACATCTGACAGACTCACAGTTACAACTGACAGATTCAGAGTTACAACTGACAGACTCGCATTTATAACTGACACACTCAGAGTAACAACTGGCAGACTCACAGGCACAACTAACAGCCTCACAGTTACAACTGACAGACTCAGATTTACAACTGACTAGCAGTGACAACTGACAGACTCACAGTTATAACTAACAGACTCACATTTACAACTGACAGACTCAGAGTAACAACTGGCAGACTCAGAGTAACAACTGGCAGACTCACAGTTACAATTAACAGCCTCACAGTTACAACTGACAGACTCAGATTTACAACTGACAGACTCACAGTGACAACTGACAGACTCAAAGTTACAACTGACAGACTCACATTTACAACAGACAGACTCACATTTACAACTGGCAGAGTTAAAGTAACAACTGACAGACTCACAGTTACAACTGACAGACTCACAGTTACAACTAACAGACTCACAGTTAAAACTGACAGACTCAGATCTACAGCTGACAGACTCACAGTTACATCTGACGGACTCAGAGTTACAACTGACAGACTCAAAGTAACACCTGACAGAGTCACATTTACAACTTACAGACTCACAGTAACAACTGACAGACTCAGAGTTACAACTTACAGACTCACAGTTACAACTGACAGATTCACAGTTACAACTAACAAACTCAGAGTTACAACTGACAGACTCAAAGTTACGCCTGACAGAGTCACATTTACAACTGACAGACTCACAATAACAACTGACAGACTCACAGTTACAAATGACAGACTCACAGTTACAACTGACAGACTCAGAGTAACAACTGATAGACTCAGTGTTACAACTGACAGACTCACAGTTACAACTAACAAACTCAGAGTTACAACTGACAGACTCAAAGTTACGCCTGACAGAGTTACAATTACAACTGACAGACTCAGAGTAACAACTGACAGACTCAGATTTTCAACTGACAGACTCACAGTTACAACTGACAGATTCACAGTAAGAACTTACAAACTCACAGTTAAAACTGACAGACTCACAGTTAGGACTGACAGACTCAAAGTTACACCTAACATGGTCACATTTACAACTGACAGACTCACAGTAACAACTGGTAGACTCAGAGTTACAAATGACAGACTCACAGTTACAACTGACAGACTGAGAGTAACAACTGATAGACTCAGAGTTACAACTGACAGACTCACTGTTACAACTGACAGACTCACAGTTACAGCTAACAGACTCACAGTTACAACTGACAGACTGAGAGTAACAACTGATAGACTCAGAGTTACAACTGACAGACTCACTGTTACAACTGACAGACTCACAGTTACAGCTAACAGACTCAGAGTTACAACTGACAGAATCAGAGTCACAACTGACAGACTCACAGTTACAACTGCACATTTTCCATTAACACCTGCAGAAATCGGGGTCACGTGATATGGTGTCGATAATCAATGAGAATAGCAACAGAACAAGACACATTTAGCTTGCTCTTGAATATGACAGAATCCTAAACGGGTTCTGTATAAATTCTCCTGAAAAAAAATAGACTATAATTGAAAATAAAAAGTATTTGTTTGCGATAAAGTAAGGAAATGATATTCAGTTGCACCTTGAGGACCACTCAGTTTGGCGTTATCTTACAACATAGCTCATTCGACATTTGCTTGTGTAAGGAAACCATGAAACCCCCGTTTTATTTATGCTTGAAAAAAATTCTCGATAAAAAATGGAGAAGCTGCAGTATGTTTTTTATGCAGTTATTACATAGTTTTGTTTCATAGAACCATCTCAAATCCATAAGCCTATGGCTTTTAAGAAATTATGCTTGTAGATAAACGAAAAAAATATGCTTTTCCTTGGATTAAATTTCGTTATCGGTTAGTATAAAGGCAAGAGATAGATAAGGACTGGGAAGAAAGAAAACGTTCTATGTTATTGCATGTATTGCTTCCTGCCTGATATATGATACAAGCTTGCATAAAATATATATGGATGAGGTATATGTTTAGGTTTTTAGTGTAAAACTATGGAAAATCCCTTTCTGGGACCACTGGGGTACTGAATTGATTTAGTTGCCTTATTAAATATTCAAGTATATGATGGTAACATTTGATTAAGTTTTCCTAATCGGACATACAATTTTATGGGGAGCAATGTTTACAATGTTGATAAGATTTCAAGTCACTCCACTTCCAGGGCTTAACCGGATCAGGATCGTACAAAGGCCTACTGAGCGTGGTGGACCTAAGCTCCCGTTTGACGACCTACAATCCATGGAGGAAAACAAATGTATAATAAGCAGAACAGAAAGTGTGGACGGAAAGGGGGAACACAAGCTGAAACTCTTATCATTGGTAAAATCAGAATTTGTTCACCGACCATGCATGATGTTACGCGGGTACAGGTACCATGGCCTGCTTCATATCGCGATCGGGGATAATACGCCCTTTATCGGCTCGAAACGTGCCCTTATCGTCTAGGAACGTGTCCCTAAATCGGCTCGAAACGTGTCTCTATGTCGGTTCGGAAAGTGTCCCTATATCAGTTCGGAACGTGTCCTTATATCGGCTAGGTACGTGTCCCTGTATTGGCTCGGAATGTGTCCCTATATCGGTTCGGAACGTGTCCCTATATCAGTTCGAAACGTGTCCTTAAATCGGCTCGGAACGTGTCCCTATATCGGCTCGGAACGTGTCCCTATATCGGCACGGAAAGTGTCCTTAAATCGGCTCGGAACGTGTCCTTATATCGGCTAGGTACGTGTCCCTATATCGGCTCGAAACGTGTCCCTATATCGGTTTGGAACGTGTCCCTATATCAGTTCGGAACGTGTCCTTATATCGGCTCGGAATGTGTGCCTATATCGGCACAGAACGTGTCCTTAAATCGGCTCGGAACGTGTCCTTATATCGGCTAGGTACGTGTCCTTATATCGGCTCGAAACGTGTCCCTATATCGGTTCGGAACGTGTCCCTTTATCAGTTCGGAACGTGTCCTTATATCGGCTTTGAACGTGTCCCTATATCAGTTCGGAACGTGTCCTTATATCGGCTGGGTACGTGTCCCTGTATTGGCTCGGAATGTGTCCCTATATCGGTTCGGAACGTGTCCCTATATCAGTTCGAAACGTGTCCTTAAATCGGCTCGGAACGTGTGCCTATATCGGCTCGGAACGTGTCCCTATATCGGCACGGAAAGTGTCCTTAAATCGGCTCGGAACGTGTCCTTATATCGGCTAGGTACGTGTCCCTATATCGGCTCGAAACGTGTCCCTATATCGGTTCGGAACGTGTCCCTATATCAGTTCGGAACGTGTCCTTATATCGGCTCGGAACGTGTGCCTATATCGGCACAGAACGTGTCCTTAAATCGGCTCGGAACGTGTCCTTATATCGGCTAGGTACGTGTCCTTATATCGGCTCGAAACGTGTCCCTATATCGGTTCGGAACGTGTCCCTTTATCAGTTCGGAACGTGTCCTTATATCGGCTTGGAACGTGTCCCTATATCGGCTCGGAACGTGTGCCTATATCGGCTCGGAACGTGTGCCTATATCGGCTCGGAACGTGTCCCTATATCGGCTCGGAACGTGTCCCTATATCAGCTCGGAACGTGTCCCTATATCCGCTCGGAACGTGTCCCTATATCGGTTCGGAACGTGTCCCTTATCGTCTGGGAACGTGTCCCTATATCGGTTCGGAACGTGTTCCTAAATCGGCTCGGAACGTGTCCCTATATCGGCTCGGAACGTGTCACTATATCGGTTCGGAACGTTTCCCTATATAAGTTCGGAACGTGTCCCTATATCGGCTCGGAACGTGTCCCTATATCGGCTCGCAATGTGTTCCTTATCGGCTCGGAACCTGTTTCTATCAGTCCAATCTCGTGCGTCGTGGTAAAAGACATTCAGCCCTGAGATGAAATCGACAAGCTAGCTGCTGTCTCAGGTGTATTACCTATTCGTTGTAAGTATATCGGTATATCAAAGCGATATCAATAAAACATATAATTATGTGTTGCACAAGTCACACGACGACCCCAGAATACCAATATAATTTTAAATGTTGTGTCTGTAATTAATGTGCGTGTTTGTTTGAGTATTGATCAAGAGGACTGAGTGCTAGCTTCACTTAGATATCACACACGACTGAAGTCTGCATTTAATACACTGGTAAAAGCTCAACATCTGCAGGAGTCATTATCACATCAGCCTGTCATTTATCTGTCATCAAAGGTAAACTCAAAACCAGTAAAGACCGGCTGAGAAAACACTGTACAACTGTTAACTGTATAAGGACGCCCTGCCGTCACTGGTCGCCGGCATCTTGGTTTGTTTCCTATGAACAGTGGTAGGATTCTGAGATCTGACCACCTGTATCAGCTTGCTTTAAGTATTGCTACTCTTAACCTGAAAGCCTAATGGGCGGATTTAATGGGTGGGAGCAAACTGGCCTCTCAACAGAGCTAAACACGTAGAACCATGGGACGCCGTAAGACAGGTACGGCCATGTTTGCGGCCGACAGTCATCAGTCGTATGGAGAGAAGTGTCTCCTCCACCCTTATTCCATTAGGGGGAAACATATATCATATTTTTTCATACCGACACCATGTATGGAATATGTATTTTGGTTACAAAAAGTACTTTGTGGTCAATTTTCAACACAATTTATCGTAACTACAACCGAATTGATCGTTTAACGAGAAAACTTCAAGACTGAAGATTCAAAAAGGCCATTTGAAGCATGCCATGTCCTAAGTTTGCTAAACATGATGTACTAAATTGAACGATACGAAAGAATGACAGAACTTTCGGGAAAAGGCCTTGTAACATACACCAACGTTTCCACGTTGGCTTTGAGAAGGCATGGAATTCACTTACACCGGGAATGGTGATCGATGTATATCACAGGCATGTAATACACTTACCTAGGAATGGTGATCAATGTATAACACCGGGCATGGAATACACTTACCTGGTGAATGGGGAACGATGTATATCACCGGGAATGGAATACACTTACCTGGGGAATGGTGATCAATGTATATCACCGGGCATGGAATACACTTACCTGGTGAATGGGGAACGATGTATATCACCGGGAATGGAATACACTTACCTGGGGAATGGTGATCGATGTATATCACCGGGCATTGAATACACTTACCAAGAGAATGGTGGACGATGTATATCACCATGCATGGAATACACTTACCTAGGGAACGGTGATCAATGTATATCACCGGGCATGGAATACACGTACCTGGTGAATGGGGAACGATGTATATCACCGGGCATGGAATACACTTACCTGGGGAATGGTGATCGATGTATATCACCGGGCATGGAATACACTTACCAAGAGAATGGTGGACGATGTATATCACCGGGCATGGAATACACTTACCTGGGGATTGGTGATCGATGTATATCACCGGGCATGGAATACACTTACCAAGAGAATGGTGGACGATGTATATCACCATGCATGGAATACACTTACCTAGGGAACGGTGATCAATGTATATCACCGGGCATGGAATACACTTACCTGGTGAATGGGGAACGATGTTTATCACCGGGCATGGAATACACTTACCTGGGGAATGGTGATCGACGTATATCACCGGCATGTAATACACTTACCTAGGAATGGTGATCAATGTATATCACCGGGCATGGAATACACTTACCGAGAGAATGGTGGACGATGTGTATCACCGGGCATGGAATACACTTACCTAGGAATGGTGATCAATGTATATCACCGGGCATGGAATACACTTACCTGGTGAATGGGGAACGATGTATATCACCGGGCATGGAATACACTTACCTAGGAATGGTGATCAATGTATATCGCCGGGCATGGAATACACTTACCTAGGAATGGTGATCAATGTATATCACCGGGCTTGGAATACACTTACCTAGGAATGGTGATCGATGTATATCACCGGGCATGGTATACACTTACACAGGGTATTTTGATCAACAAACATCACCGGGCATGGAATTCCCTTACCTAGGAATGCTGATCAATGTATATCACCGGGCATGGAATACACTTACCTGGTGAATGGGGAACGATGTATTTCACCGGGCATGGAATACACTTACCTGGGGAATGGTGATCGATGTATATCACCGGGCATGGAATACACTTACCAAGAGAATGGTGGACGATGTATATCACCTGGTATGGAATACACTCACCTAGGAATGGTGATCGATGTATATCACCGGACATGGAATACACTTACATGGTGAATGGTGAACGATGTATATTACCGGACACGGAATACACTTACCTGGTGAATGGTGAACGATGTATATCACCGGACATGGAATACACTTACCTGGTGAATGTTGAACGATGTATATCACCGGGCATGGAATACACTTACCTGGGGAATGGTGGTCGATGTATATCACCGGTATGTAATACACTTACCTGGGGAATGGTGATCAATGTATATCACCGGGCATGGAATACACTTACCAAGAGAATGGTGGACGATGTATATCACCGGGCATGGAATACACTTAACTAGGGAACGGTGATCAATGTATATCACCGGGCATGGAATACACTTACCTGGTGAATGGGGAACGATGTATATCACCGGGCATGGAATACACTTACCAAGAGAATGGTGGACGATATATATCACCTGGTATGGAATACACTCACCTAGGATGGTGATCGATGTATATCACCGGACATGGAATACACTTACATGGTGAATGGTGAACGATGTATATTACCGGGCATGGAATACACTTAACTAGGGAACGGTGATCAATGTATATCACCGGGCATGGAATACACTTACCTGGGGAATGGTGATCGATGTATATCACCGGGCATTGAATACACTTACCAAGAGAATGGTGGACGATATATATCACCTGGTATGGAATACACTCACCTAGGATGGTGATCGATGTATATCACCGGACATGGAATACACTTACATGGTGAATGGTGAACGATGTATATCACCGGACATGGAATACACTTACCTGGGGAATGGTGATCGATGTATATCACCGGGCATGGAATACACTTACATGGTGAATGGTGAACGATGTATATCACCGGACATGGAATACACTTACCTGGTGAATGGTGAACGATATATATCATCGGCCATTGAATACACTCACCAAGAGAATGGTGGACGATGTATATCACCTGGCATGGAATACACTTACCTAGGAATGGTGATCAATGTATATCACCGGGCATGGAATACACTTACAAAGAGAATGGTGGATGATGTATATCACCGGGCATAGAATACACTTACCTGGGGAATGGTGATCGATGTATATCACCGGAAATGGAATACATTTACATGGTGAATGGTGAACGATGTATATCACCGGACATGGAATACACTTACCTGGTGAATGGTGAACGATGTATATCACCGGGAATGGAATACACTTGCAAATAGAATGGTGGATGATGTAAATCACCGGGCATGGAATACACTTACCTAGGAATGGTGATCAATGTATATCACCGGGCATGGAATACACTTACAAAGAGAATGGTGGATGATGTATATCACCGGGCATGGAATACACTTACCTGGGGAATGGTGATCGATGTATATCACCGGGCATGGAATACACTTACCTGGTGAATGGGGAACGATGTATATCACCGGGCATGGCATACACTTACCTGAGGAATGGTGATCGATGTATATCACCGGGCATTGAATACAATTACCAAGAGAATGGTGGACGATGTATATCACCTGGTATGAAATAAACTCACCTAGGGATCGTGATCGATGTATATCACCGGACATGGAATACACTTACCTGGTGAATGGTGAACGATGTATATCACCGGGCATGGAATACACTAACCTGGGGAATGGTGATCGATGTATATCATTGGCCATTGAATACACATACCAAGAGAATGGTGGACGATGTATATCACCGGGCATGGAATACACTTACCTAGGGAACGGTGATCAATGTATATCACTGGGCATGGAATACACTTACCTGGTGAATGGGGAACGATGTTTATCTCCGGGCTTGGAATACACTTACCTGAGGAATGGTGATCGATGTATATCACAGGGCATTGAATACACTTACCAAGAGAATGGTGGACGATGTATATCACCTGGTATTGAATACACTCACATAGGAATGGTGATCGATGTATATCACCGGACATGGAATACACTTACATGGTGAATGGTGAACGATGTATATTACCGGACATGGAATACACTTACCTGGTGAATGTTGAACGACGTATATCACCGGGCATGGAATACACTTACCTAGGAATGGTGATCAATGTATATCACCGGGCATGGAATACACTTACCTGGTGAATGGGGAACGATGTATATCACCGGACATGGAATACACTTACCTGGTGAATGGGGAACGATGTATATCACCGGGCATGGAATACACTTACCTAGGGAACGGTGATCAATGTATATCATCGGGCATGGAATACACTTACCTGGGGAATGGTGATCGATGTATATCACCGGGCATTGAATACACTTACCAAGAGAATGGTGGAAGATGTATATCACCTGGTATGGAATACACTCACCTAGGAATGGTGATCGATGTATATCACAGGGCATGGAATACACTTACAAAGAGAATGGTGGATGATGTATATCACCGGGCATGGAATACACTTACCTGGGGAATGGTGAACGATGTATATCACCGGGAATGGAATACACTTACAAAGAGAATGGTGGATGATGTATATCACCGGGCATGGAATACACTTACCTGGGGAAAGGTAATCGATGTATATCACCGGGCATGGAATACACTTACCTGGTGAATGGGGAACGATGTATATCACCGGGCATGGAATACACTTACCAGGGGAAAGGTGATCGATGTATATCACCGGGCATTGAATACACTTACCAAGAGAATGGTGGACGATGTATATCACCTGGTATGGAATACACTCACCTAGGGATCGGGATCGATGTATATCACCGGACATGGAATACAGTTACATGGTGAATGGTGAACGATGTATATCACCAGACATGGAATACACTTACCTGGTGAATGGTGAACGATGTATATCACCGGGCATGGAATACACTTACCTGGGGAATGGTGGTCGATGTAAATCAACGGGCATGGAATACACTTACCTAGGAATGGTGATCAATGTATATCATCGGCCATTGAATACACTTACCAAGAGAATGGTAGACGATATATATCACCTGGCATGGAATACACTTACCTAGGAATGGTGATCAATGTATATCACCGAGCATGGAATACACTTACAAAGAGAATGGTGGATGATGTATATCACCGGGCATGGAATACACTTACCTGGGGAATGGTGAACGACGTATATCACCGGGCATGGAATTCACTTACCTGGGGAATGGTGATCAATGTATATCACCGGGCATTGAATACACTTACCTTGGGAATGGTGATCGATGTATATCACCGGGCATGAATTCACTTACCTGGGGAATGGTGATCAATGTATATCACAGGGCATGGAATACATTTACCAGGAGAATGGTGATCAATGTATATCACCGGGCATGGAATTCACTTACCTTGGGAATGGTGAACGATGTATATCACCGGGCATGGAATACACTTACCAAGGGAGTGGTGATCAATGTATATCACCGGGCATGGAATACACTTACCTTGGGAATTGTGAGCAATGTATATCACCGGGCATGGAATACACTTACCTGGGGAATGGTGATCAATGTATATCACCGGGCATAGAATACACCTAACTGGGTAATGGTGAACGATGTATATCACCGGGCATGGAATACACTTACCTAGGGAATGGTGATCGATGTATATCACCGGGCATTGAATACACTTACCAAGAGAATGGTGGACGATGTATATCACCTGGTATGGAATACACTCACCTAGGAATGGTGATCGATTTATATCACCGGGCATTGTATACACTTTCCAAGAGAATTGTGGACGATGTATATCACCGGGCATGGAATACACTTACCTAGGAATGGTGATCAATGTATATCACCGGGCATGGAATACACTTACCAAGAGAATGGTGGATGATGTATACCATCGAGCATGGAAAACACTAACCGAGGAATGGTGATCAATGTTTATCACCGGGCATGGAATACACTTACCTAGGAATGGTGATCAATGTATATCACCGGGCATTGAATACACTCACCAAATAATGGTGATCGATGTATATCACCGGGCATGGTATACACTTACACAGGGTATTTTGATCGACATATATCACCGGGCATGGAATTCCCTTACCTAGGAATGCTGATCAATGTATATCACCGGGCATGGAATACACTTGCCTAGGAATGCTGATCAATGTATATCACCGGGCATGGAATACACTTACCTAGGGAATGGTGATCGACATATATCACCTGACATAGAATACACTTACCTTGGGAATGGTGATCAATGTATGTCACCGGGCATGGACTACTCTTACCTAGGGAATTTCATCAATGTATATCACCGGACATGGAATTCACTTACCTGGGGAATGGCGAACGAGGTATATCACAAGGCATGGAATAGACTTACCTGGCTAATGGTGATCGACGTATATCACCGGGCATAGAGTTCACTTACACTAGAATGGTAAACGATGTATATCACCGGGTATGGAATTCACTTACCTTGGGAATAGTGGTCGATGTATATCACCCGTCATTTAATACACTTACCAAGAGAATGGTGATCAATGTATGTCACCGGGCATGGACTACTCTTACCAAGGGAATTTCATCAATTTATATATCCGGACATGGAATTCACTTACCTGGGGAATGGTGAACGAGGTATATCACAAGGCATGGAATAGACTTACCTGGCGAATGGTGATCGACGTATATCACCGGACATGAAATTCCTTTACCGAGGGAATGGTGATCGATTTATATCACCGGGCATTGTATACACTTACCAAGAGAATTGTGGACGATGTATATCACCAGGCATGGAATACACTTACCTAGGAATGGTGATCAATGTATATCACCGGGCATGGAATACACTTACCAAGAGAATGGTGGATGATGTATATCATCGAGCATGGAATACACTTACCGAGGAATGGTGATCAATGTTTATCACCGGGCATGGAATACACCTAGGAATGGTGATCAATGTATATCACCGGGCATGGAATTCACTTACTTGGGGAATGGTGAACGAGGTATATCACAAGGCATGGACTAGACTTACCTGGCGAATGGTGATCGACGTATATCACCGGACATGAAATTCCTTTACCGAGGGAATGGTGATCGATGTATATCACCGGGCATGGAATTCACTTACCTAGGAATGGTGATCAATGTATGTCACCGGGCATGGACTACTCTTACCTAGGGAATTTCAACAATGTATATCACCGGACATGGAATTCACTTACCTGGGGAATGGTGAACGAGGTATATCACAAGGCATGGAATACACTTACCTGGGGAATGGTGATCAATGTATGTCACCGGGCATGGACTACTCTTACCTAGGGAATTTCAACAATGTATATCACCGGGTATGGAATTCACTTACCTGGGGAATGGTTAACAATGTATATCACCAGGCATGGAATTCACTTACCTGGGGAATGGTGAACGATGTATATCACCGGGCATGGAATTCACTTACCTAGGAATGGTGAACAATCTATATCACCGGGCATGGACTACTCTTACCTGTGGAATGATGATCGACGTATATCATCGGGCATGAAATTCTCTTACCTGGGGAATGGTGAACGACGTATATCACCGGGCATGGAATACACTTACCTGGGGAATGGTGATCAATATATATCACCGGGCATTGAATACACTTACCTTGGGAATGGTGATCGATGTATATCACCGGGCATGGAATTCACTTACCTGGGGAATGGTGAACGACGTATATCACCGGGCATGGAATTCACTTACCTGGGGAATGGTGATCAATGTATATCACCGGGCATTGAATACACTTACCTTGGGAATGGTGATCGATGTATATCACCGGGCATGAATTCACTTACCTGGGGAATGGTGATCAATGTATATCACAGGGCATGGAATACATTTACCAGGAGAATGGTGATCAATGTATATCACCGGGCATGGAATTCACTTACCTTGGGAATGGTGAACGATGTATATCACCGGGCATGGAATACACTTACCAAGGGAGTGGTGATCAATGTATATCACCGGGCATGGAATACACTTACCTTGGGAATTGTGAGCAATGTATATCACCGGGCATGGAATACACTTACCTGGGGAATGGTGATCAATGTATATCACCGGGCATAGAATACACCTAACTGGGTAATGGTGATCGATGTATGTCACCGGGCATACCTAGGGTTGTGTGATCGATTATATCTCCCACCGAGCAGTCGTCGGATTAATGGTTGTTGGTCTCGTTCTTGGCGATCCTGGTCTCGGTCTAATTCTCTGTTTTGAAGCATGTAACAGGTGCCCTTTTTATTGTGTGACAGGGGCGTAACTTGTGTTGTAGCGCTCGTGTCTGGCCGCGTATTGCATTCTCGGTTTAATCCGAACTGGCTTAACTCTTGTTGTCATGCTAGCTTGGGGCTTTCTCGCCTGGCCGAGCTCACGTGTTAACCCTAATATGTAGAGACACAGCAATTCCTATAACGCGTGTTTACTGTGTGTTGTGTTGGATTATTTAGACTGTTCGAGAAGTGGAAAATTCTCGGTTTGGGGTGAGAAGTTATATATAGGGGGCTGTGTTTTAAACCGAGAGAGAGAGGTTAAAGAATACTCCAGCGGACGCAGACGTGTGGGACCTATCCGATTATCCAGTAATTTCAGGGATTCTACTATTTCTAACTCTATACAATTTAATGCTGCCTGCCTCAAGTTTACTTTCTGGATTGTTACAAGAGATTTACATTTGACTGTTATTCTCCAAGAGTATACATTTTAAAGAGCTTGTCGTTGTGGCGGTGGTGGTATCCAGGTACTGTGCACTTTGTTTATTAGGCTGGGTGATTATATTGATTTGATGTTATACTGTTATTGTACTGTGTAATTGTATTGATTTAGTGTATTGTAATGTTAGGGTTGTTTTAAGAATAAATTATAGTTATTTGTTAACAAAAAAACACTGACTTCTTTATTCTTTCCCCTAGACATTTCACGCTGCCTAGTGTTACAGAATCTGATTTTTCTTATCTCCTTGACAAAATTTGTGTTCATCAGGCATACGAGATCTGTTGATATTAGGTTCCGTAACAAGCAAACTGGCCTCGGTCTCTGCTCAGGTCTCGACCTTGAGACATTAAGAAATTCAGGGTTATAAAGTATGTACCAAACAATTAATACATTTATCGAATGCTTTCTGTTTCCCCTTTTCTTTCCTCAACAACAAGTGCATGATAATTTGTATACAGTGGACGGGTTTTTTTCTGTTACCATGGAAACAAACTGCTTCTGGAGAGTTCACGGGTATTTTGTTGGAACATTAATCCTGATACGAAGACCGAAGCAGGCGTCAATACACGGGGGGGGGGGGGGGGGTATGTATGGTTTGACTTCATTTTTTTCGACTATAAATATTTAATACAATATATATAATACAACCTTTATATGGCTCGTCAAATTAAAAGTGGTAACATCTTATTTTTGTCAATATTTATTTGTGTAACATTTGGTCACACTATATGTGAACTCATTTTATAAAATTATATATATAATACAAACATATATGGCTGGTAAAATAAAATGTGGTCACACCTTTTTTTATCAATATTTATAGTGGTAAAAATGTGGTCACTATATTTAAACATAGTGTCTGGTTTAAAAATATAAAAAATAAGGGATATCATGATACAAGTGTTAATTTAAATATATTCACATGATATGATCAAATATATAAATAAAAAAACATGTAATGATGTGTTAATGAATATGGAAAGTATTACACAACATGTCAAAATTAAAAAAAAAATAAAAGGTCATAGATATGATTCATATAATTGGTCCTGTTTTTGTCCCGCGTTCGTCTCGATTTTAAGGTTTATCGGTCTGTTACTCATGGGGAGGGGATGTTCCCGTCTGTCTAAAATGTAGTCTTTATACTAACTCCACAAAAATGACTGTTTATTACACAATTGTTATATTTTTTCTTACATATAAAAGGTACATAGAGACAAAGCTGAATAGAGCAAGAGTTAACGTGATCAGTCGAATACACTCACAGACGACTCACAGACATGTTTACGTTGTTTGGGGCACGACGTACCTCGTCAACTTGTATAAAATCTAAGGAAATATGGATATTTACGGGTAATATGTCTCTCTATCTATGCATGAAAAGATATATTGACTGTAATTTTTGTTAGACATCATCTTTTTGTTTGACATGGTATGTATGTACATTACTGTGGATTCATGACGTCGGCTGAGAAAATCTTTGACATGACGTCATTTTGGGTATTTTCAGCAAATTACCCTTTTTGGCAGTTTGTAGCAAATTTATAATAAAAAATTCAACTTACAAAAATATGATATCATTAGATGCGCCGTATTGTTACCTTTAACATGCAACATTATTTTCATTTAAACGTGGTCATACTTGTTTGTGAGGCCATGGAATGTGGATCCGTTATTTCGCACGATCACTCGGATTAGGCCCCTTTAAGAATAATTTCTATTTCGAAATCATATTCCATTGTTATATTAAGATATTTTATTTCACTCCTTTATACCAATATCGATTTGCACATTAAATAATTAAGAAATAAGTCGTCGCTTAAAACATGTGGGTGGGATCTGATCATCGTTACTAAATTTCTTCAGATAAACTACAAAACTACTCTAGAATATTAGAACACTATTCCAGAGTATTATACACCAACTTGGTAACTTCTGACAATTAACATGTCTTCGCGGTAATGCTTTCTTTTAATGAGTAAAGAGGCTGATGTCTTTATAGACCAACCATTGTGGCATTCTATTTGCTGAACTGCCTATTGCCTGGGAGACTTAAATAGATAAACTGATTAAGTGCTTTATTATCTCTAAGACATAGCAATTTCGTATTTCCCTTTTATGTGTTGTTTATTTTTTGCAGGACCTATAGGACGCCAAGGCGATTACATGTTTTATTGTTTAAAACATAGTAATCTTGTCTTTACATTGTCATGTTAAGTTTAATGCTGCAGTAGGAATGAACTCCTTTAAAGAAGAGGTGGCCACAAGGCTCCATTATTGAGTTTTGTATCCGTAAATATGACTGTATATGGCCTCAGAAAATAATCACAATTCACAGTAATTAGTTATGTCTCTGAGCTACCGCAGCCAAGAATCTTTTGTTGAACTGATATTAAATTGTCCAAGTAACAATAACCATGTAAATAATAGATTTTGGTTTTAATTTGATAAACGTCAATCCGCTAGCATACCCAGAAAAAAACCCGAAGCGTGTTTACTTGTATTTCCATGAGAGGGATATTTATCTTCTTATTTACGATTAAGGGGATTCTATCGAGTCATGAAATGATATGCCACAGTTTGCCTGGAATAATATGATCTCTTGGTCAGTTATCAATTAGCTGTTTCGGAAGGATTTTTGTTGAGTTCATTATAAACTGCCTTATGATATATTCTTGCTGATTAACGCTGGCTTTATTTAGGTTTTTTAATATTAATGTTGTTATGGAAGACATTGATGCTATAATTAAAGATAATCAGACTGAAATGAACAACACCCATTATTGCTATTATATAAGATATTAATGTGAAAATAGTATAAGTGACGCCATTTTTACCATGAATAAGAGATTCCCGCTGTCATCCAGAATATGATAAAAGACGTTCGTGCTTTAAGTAACGACATCTGTGCTATTAATCAATGGCATAGAGTACATTTTTATTCATTACAGAATATGATAATCGTATGATAATGAAAAACATATAATTTTAAACAGAATATCAAAATACACAGCAATTAGAGTAAAAGTGCCTAGTTCATGAGCATGCATGAACATAATTTGGTATTGACAAGTTTTGTTTAATGGTACACTATATAATTATATTCACTTATAGTCACGCCAAAGAAAGGTTTGAGGAAGTATGTCGAGATGTAAGAGTGGAAGAACTAGTCGTATAAAAATTTCCCCTCATAATCCGACGAAGAGCCAAACATTTCGGCGTTTTCGACATAGCTCCCTAACGGCCCTACAGAACGTTGTCCCTTACAATAAACTAGACCAACGTACTTAGTCACAACACCCATCTGGTACGAAAACTGTCACTTTTTAACTTATCATCGAAGTAAATCTGCCTCCCTGAAGGTTGAATTTCTGACCGTACACAGGTCTGTCTCCCATTTGTAATATTATTGACAGCCACGTCGTGCGGTGGCTGCTCCCTGTCTCTGTGCCTGCCTGACATTTACACTTTAACTCTTGGTAGCTATCGGTATTTATTCACTTAGCGTATATATAAATATATATATATATATATATATATATATATATATATATGTACTTAGATTTGTGTAATCATTTCTATTATATCCTAACTTGCTAAGTTTGCTGGATCTTTACCTATCAGTATTATGGAATGGATGCATGAACGTCGCAGTTCAATTCATGACTTGCGTTACGCATTCAAAGTCCATCGCTAGGGGTGACATATTCCATGGAGCTTTAAGATTTGTTCACATTCTATCACAGATAGTCTTACCATAGGACATTTTAGTTTTCTAATCTCCTTGCTACAAAATTTGAAGACTAGTGTGTCCTTCAGTTACAGAGCCTCAATTATCATGGGACCCCCTCCCTTATCGTACAACAAACAACGCCACCTTCAATTCCAATGTTTAAAACATTTCCCGAATTCCGACGTGATACAGTAACATCGAAGTCCAAAAAGCATATACATGTTCCCAACAGGGGGAGGGGATAAGGGCTCGTTCCAAGCGAGAGTGCGAGAGGGATTAAAGAAGGTATTCTTCCTCCCTTGGTGTACAAACTTTTTTGAAGGATGGGGTTATTAGGGAGGAGGGTGTAAAGCATGTATGTTTCCATTCCTATATTTGTTTACATTTCAAAGGGGAACGGTGATTTCTTAGAGATATCCTGTGTATGTATAAAGTATAAAAATAGAAGCTGTATGTCATAGTGATTTTGCAGATCATATAGTTTGTTCCTTGAACTATATGAACATACGTCTCTGGAATACAGGCAATTAGGCAAAAGAAAACATGGATTGCTTATTTTTTTACCAAGAATCGATGCGTTTTTTCCAAGCTCACTTCATTCTGAGGTTTGCCAGTGATCCCTACCACTAGGACAGCCATATTTCTGGAAGAACTGTTCAAAAAGTACCTCAAGCTCTGTTGGACGATTTATCTAATTTTAGTAGAATAAATGTATTACGGGGTGACATAAAAGCGGACCGAACTGTCTCGCTAGTTAAGCGAAGCGGTTGGAACGCCGGACATCCGGGATTCGAACCCATTTTGGTGGCGCACAAGTCCGGCGTACCAATGGCTTCGGGAGAAAAGCAGGCTTAACTAAGCTTTTATGTCACCTCGTAACATACCCCCTCTTAAGAATGTTCTGCTATCAGAACAAGACTAATTATCCCAGGGGTCACACTTGGTGAGCTTATTCCCTGGGCCGCAAAGTTTACCGTCACGTTTGACGAGCCCACATTTTGTTACGAAGACAAATTGCTCAGGGGAAAATTCTGGACCGATCCAGGATTCGAACCCATAACGATGGCGCACAAGTCCGGCGTACCAACCGCTTCGGGAGAAAAGCAAGCTTCACTAGCGAGACAGTTCGGTCCGCTTTTATGTCACCCCATAACGACAGTCATACTGGGAAAGTATACATGCAAAAGGGACAAAAACTGAATAATTTATCGGTCGAAGCATCCTAAATGAGTGGAAATCAAACAAGCAGTAAACACATTTTGAACAATAATAAAACTGTCAGATGGTAAATGGTACATGATAAATAAAAAGTAACAAAATTATACGTATTTCAAAAAAACTTATCCGTGTAGAAAAGGGAAAAATGAACGATAAATATGGCATCATATGCCATTAGAATTAATGGTTTGTTTCTCACGTTCTTAATCAGCAGGAGGCAGGTATTTCCTGGAGCGAGCGAGTTTAATAAACAACCATCAGATGAATAAACGCAGGTTGTTTGATATGGAATGTTACATGAAGGATATTTGACAGCTAGCCGAGCAGGAAAGCCCACTGTTCCCGCCCCGTGGTCTGTCAGAATACTTCCGACAAGCTGACAACATTGACCAAATGGGAGGGAAAGAACCTGAGCCAGCAGCCAGAGTTTTTTTCCGTCAAGTACTACAAGCTTTATCAGCAGGCCTGCTGTTGAGCGCCAGCAAGGCTGTCTCAACTGGGTCTGCCAGCGCGCTAAGCACTGACTTCTCAAGCCTATGCCAGCTCTCAACAGTCCTGCTTGTATCATTTGCTACCTCGGTTTCTGTTCAATGCTACGTCATTGCTTGGCCTGCCAGTGGGAAAATGTATGTTTGCCGGGACCTCCCCTCTCGCTACACTTGAATTCTTCCCCTGGTTGCTAGGGAGAGATATCTACGCGCAGAGAACCCGGCAGCCTGAATGGCACCATTGATTCTGTCTCGGGCTCTGGCTGGTATTAGCTGGAGCACGCTGCTTCCACTGCTTATAAGCTGCCCCCAGTGCTGTGGGAGACTGCAAGGACAGCAGGTAGTCCAGGGGATACTACTGACCTTCTGTGACCATAAATTGCAATCCAACAATAGACACTGAAAATAGCCAAAGTTGATTCTTTTTGCCCAGGACTTCAATTAATGGCATCCCAGTTATAACAGATTTAACAGCCACAGGAAATAGCAACAGACATCGATACTTCATTGTAATATTCGATCGGTGGAGGAGGTCCGTTGGACCGCGCGCATCACCAAACTAGGGACGAATTTGTTTCATTGCATCAGAGACGGGTGCCCCGGCTGGCGGTTTTATCTATTTCTCCGTATATCTGCTGGAATCACCGCGTGCCGGGCCGCTTTCAGCAAAGGGAAGCGTGTTTCCAGTACTGTTCCAGCCTTTCTATTTTGCGTAGCCGCTGCCAGCTTATAGAAGCAGCACTGGGAGCTCACGCAGGCCTAAACTAAGCCTGAACTGACATCGTGTCGTTTCTTCTGTAAATCATTGCTGCGAAATTGGCCACCATGTCGGATCATAGCACGGAGTTCCCGTCCATTGTTGAGTTGAATGTTGGTGGTGTGTTTTACACTACGTCGCTGTCCACGCTGGTGCGGGACCCAGATTCTATGCTTGGGCAAATTTTTACCGGAAAGACAAAGAACGCAGTGGTCCGGGACTCGAAAGGCAAGTTTTTTCTTGACAGAGACGGGGTATTATTTCGCTACATTCTTGATTATTTAAGGAATCAAAAGCTGGTGCTGCCGGAAAACTTCCACGAACGTGAGCGATTGAAGCATGAAGCGGAATACTTCAGCTTAGCAAACATGGTGAAGTGTTTAAACAGCACCACGGTAGGGAACACACCACGTCCCACGTACCTGAAACCCCTGTCCCCTATATCTACAAACGGCGCGGCGTCAGGATCAGGGTCCGAAGCCGGGTCCACGCGTCCGGGAGGTTGCATCACCGTGGGGTACCGTGGCACGTTCGCTTTCGGACGGGATGGACTGGCTGATGTGAAGTTCCGTAAGTTGTCACGCATCTTGGTATGCGGTAAGGTGAATCTGTGTCGTGAGGTGTTCGGGGAAAGCCTCAACGAAAGCAGGGACCCTGATCGTGGTGACAACGACCGCTACACGAGTCGCTTCTTCCTGAAGCACAACTTCCTGGAGCAAGCCTTTGACCAACTGCACGAGGCTGGTTTCCGGTTGATTGCATCTTGCGGTTCCGGTACCAACAGCGCTGGTAGCGAGGCCAAACCTGCCGAGTCGGAGGAAACCCGCTGGCAGCACTATAACGAGTTTGTCTACGTTAGAACGTGAACAGAACATTTAACACCAAAGGTAGGACAAGCTACTATATTGTGATAGCATCTAGGCAGGTCACCGACACACTAATGCCCGGGGCTCTGACCTCTCATCCGTGCTGGCTTTGTGGAGCCTATTTTTTTCTGGCCATGCCTCGTTCTCGTTCCACAAGGCTGGCTGACAATTCTCACCAAGAACGCTATGACCAGCGCCATTAAGTAGACGCCGAACTGTAGAACCGCGGGCCTATGCATTAAACGTTGTCTTGAAGCGCCGCCAAGCCGGCTGACTCTGCAGACACCCACGTGGGACACCAAACAAGGGACAAACCGATCGTCTGCGGTAAATATATATCATAGCTCAATATGTCTCCCGTACGGGATGTATGTGTGTGTTTGCTTGTGAGGATTAGACACTCTGTCACGGGGTAATCCTGATTCGTGTATGATGAGCCAATGGGAAAAACAATATTTCCTGCCCATTGGAATTTCTCGTGAGGTCATGGTGCATTTTATACGGAAAAGTTCAGCGTGGAATTGCCAAGGCACAGCATAAAAAAACATATCAGCAATTTACGCTCTACTTCGGTTTTCGTTAAATTATCTAACATTTTACTCAGTAACAGGATTAATTTTTTCAAGTATCATATGTGAAAACACCAAACTATATAAATACATATTTTTAAAGCACCATATTTCGAAGTTAATATTTTACTTGATATTCTGAACACAGTTAGTTACCTCAAGGACAACAATTCTCGTTTTTTCCACGAACTCATATGACCCTTTTGGACTGGAGTAAAATAAAATATATGTCGTTCTTACAGAGGAATGTCTTTACTAGGGATGTAACGCAAGGACGAGAAATGGAATTGCAAGAATAAACAAGGACTTTTTTACGGCAAGACAAGATATAATATGCTATTAACGGTATACCTGGTCTGCCGGCAAAATATTGATGGGTTCGGTGCGTTTCTTTTCGCTCCAGAGCCTGCGGCGTTCTGTGGGTCAATGTGAGTCTTTCCTGGGTAAGGTAAGATTGATATTAAGGTTGTACATAAAGCAGGAATCGACGATATCCGCTCAGGCCGCCTAAAAGGAAAGCCGACTTGATTGAGGGCCCGTCTGAGGGATTGGTCGTATAAACCATATGTGTACATCTGGCTGACCACCTTATACCAATAGCAAACTGTTATAATTCAAATGCCGACCGCATCGCGGACAATATTGTTTCAGCTGTTATTTATTGATGGAAAATTAGATGATTTTGTCTTGATTATTAAAATAGTTTACCTTTGTTGTATTTCAGTTAGTATTATTGATGCGATATGGGAGAGCTAGTGCTTTACGTTGCTGGGTAAACAGTTTGGCCCACGGTAGGGCCAAATGCTGAGTTAAATCTTCAAAAAAGCAAGTGGGAATCGACAGGTTTATGTTTACTTCCAAACACCTGAATTCACAACCGATACCAAAAATCGTGCAAACATTCTGTCTAGTTCCACAGCCCTCTATGTTTGAACCTTCAAGTTAATAATTCATGTCTGGTTAATGTACAATGAGCGGAAGATAATACTGCCCTCACCTTCTAGAGAAACCACCCCTACGGCACCTCTTGTATTTAGCATATACATTCAAGAAGCATTTCTATAACTTATCTGCTAAGATTACACATATGTGAAACGATCGATGTTGCCATGGTAACCGCCATGCCGCCTGGTACTGAATTATCAAACACCATTTTAAATATAAAAGCAGTTTAGTATGCGTACAGCACGTACACCATAAATGCAAGACAGAATCTTGTGACAAAGCAGTCAATAATAACAAGCCCGAACAATTAACCTAAGCCCGGCAAAGCTATATATTTTCTTTCCTGTAACAACCAGATTATTTTCTGGAGCGTCATACTGGTGTCGCCTGGTAAAAGGCACATTCCCGCCATGAAATGTACCTTCCCGCTCAGCGCCAAACACCAGCAGACGATCACCCGGGAGGCTCTAGACGGAGAGATGTCGTGAACTAGATCCCTCCAGGGTCACATACGATGTGCTGTTTGTAATAACGTCAGTCAAACAAACAAAGATAAACTGTCGGTTATTGACACTTCTGTTAGTTTAATTAACCTTCACCCTTCCTTTTCTCTTCATTCTTTTCCTTTTTTTCGACACTGGGTTACTCAAATTATGTTCATCTTTCATTTATACTATAGTCACTCCTCTCTCTCTCTCTCTCTCTCTCTCTCTCTCTCTATATATATATATATATATATATATATATATATAATATCCCGAGATTATTTTTTTTAATATGGTGGTTAATATTTCGAATTCGGATACATTTAAAAATAATATTAGGCAAACTTACTGTTCAATTTATGGATATTCATCAAATTATTTAATAAATATATTTTTTTTAATTGAAAGTATGAATAGCAAACTATATCTTATTCACACATTTAGCCTTTATAACTATTAAAAGTAAGTTTAATATTAACGTTTAGAGTAGGCCTATCATTCACGAAAGAAGGCATTTCTAAAGCAAAGAACTCAAACCTTGACTGGGATGATAGTAGTTTATTTCATATTATTTTAAACAAATTAAACCTGTGCAACAAAAAAAAACACCATATATTTGTGTAGCTCCGTATTTATATTGTCACTAAATTACACGTCATTGGTTCAATATATATATATAAATATATATATACATATATAAATCGAAGGTCGAACGAGTTGAAATTTTTGTTCATGCTAGTGTTGCCAGATACTTGTGTATAAAAACAACCCTTGATAGATTAAAATCATAAAACCTCTGTAAGTATTGTACAGCAATGTTTTGACTTTCGACTAATGCATATATGGACATTATATATATAATTAATTATTATTTTATATGTTGAAAAGACTGCACAAAGGTTTTGGGACGAGCAACCATGAAAAAGATCACAATCTTTTACATCATAGAAAGCCAAAACAACCACAACATGAGTTATGTCTCGCTACTCACGAAACGGAGCTTTCCAATTACAAGGTCTTTCTCCCAAGGTCGAAAAAAGCTCCTCCGCAGAAAGATTATTTATAATTCAGTCCTTTTATCATCGGACGGACAGCTTTTTACCCTTGTTTCTCTGCACTTACTATAGGACGCTCTTAACAACCGGAAAACAGCAACAGGTCCGCGGAAAAAAAATACCTTGGGCGGTATCCAAGCGACGCCGCTTATTAGCTGATAGGAGATAAATACACGGGGAGATGTTTCTTTACCTGAGCGGTGTACACCTGAAGCAGGTATCTGAAAGATATCATTACTTTCCTTGAGGGAACGTTATGGAATGTCTGTGTTCTGTGCATTCCATCACGTGCCAGTATTTCAACTGAACCCCACTGTGCTTATTAACGTAAGCTATTTGAAAATTTGTTTCCGTTTTTTAACCTCTCATCACTGCTCACAGTTACATATCAGTGTTAGTCTGCTGGTCCAGGAATGTGAGCGTGGTTTTGTATCCCACTCGCGCAACAACAAGTGCTAAGTTCGGTTTCTAATGGACCATAAATGCATACAACAAACTATCTTTTAACCAAATCGACTGTTTTTGATGAATAAACGAGTAAAGCACAGATTTTCACAACGAACGACGTATCATTGTTACGAACTTCATTAAAATAAATAACGAAAACAACATGGATTGCATAAATATCATAAAACTGAATAAGTGTAAGTTTATGCTTAATATGTAATATACCTTTGTCAGGGGCTTTTCATGCAAGGTTTCAGCAATTTCTTATTAAGAATATAATATGTTTAATTATAAAAAACTAATTAATTAATTGATTAATTAAATAATGTTTTCAATCAAGCCCGGTATTGATCGTTATTTCATTATGAACGTTTGATGTTAAATTAACGAAGGCTTTTCTAGCTGTCAGTCGTCCCAGAGGATAAAACCATTCCTGTGATAAAATTTCAATTGTTAATTGAAAAAAAACTTCTTTCTATGTTTAACACTAATATTTTATAATAGTACACGTCATACTTTTTATTAGGCGTTTAGCTTTACACATCTCACACTTTGCAAGTGGTGCCACATTATTCATATTTTTGGGAAAGACTATTTTATTTTTTGCTTCAATCATCATTCAAATTGGCGGTTTGAGACTGTTCACAGATATATTTCAGACATTAGTGAGAACAAGAGATGAGATTTGCCAATGTTTCACAATAGTAACATTTTATTAGGTGAGATTTCAAGATGACTGAAAGACTAAGGATATGAGAACGTGTGCTAAAACTCGTTACTAACTGATTTCTTATCTGATGCTGTTTTAGAAGAATGATATGTAATTGTGACACTGCACGAAAAGTTGCCCATTTGGGACTACAGTTTTCCTACATTTCAGACAATGCCCTTTTTCTTCATTTACGATATCATACTTTGGTCATAAAATCTTCAGAACTGACAGTTTTATCACGTGACGCCGTTCTCCCATCAACTGATTTTTCGCCTGCCAAAAGAATCGGTAGGATCGGTAGATGTGAGGGTGCTGCTAGACTGGTACCCTGCTCTATAATGGCCCTCAGCCAGGCATAGAGACAGGCGTACAACGCCATCTTAAGTACTCTCAGTTGCAACTCCTGGCTTACCTATAGACTGGTTCCAACTTCAGTATGCACGCTCATACCGATTATCATGGACGTTCACGCGATCCTGGTTCATTATCCGTGAAGATTCCTTATAAAATAACTTTCTTTAGTTATTTCTAGTTTTCAAATATTGAAGAATGAGTTGTTGCACAAAAATTGAATGATGGATGCATAGATAATAAGATATACTGAATCTTTGATTTTCCACTGTACGTAGCAGTGATTTATTATTAATATCTATTAATCTAATCATTAATGTCACATTTAATATACAGCCAACTTTTTTTAACTTCTTTGAGCAAACGAAATGCTTATTTTTATCATATATAATGTATACTGGAGTTGGTACCAGTCTGCCAAGAGTACAAAAGATGGCGTTGTACGCCCGTCTCTATGATTGGCCTAGAGCAGCGGTGTCATAATAGAGTGGGGTACCAGTCTAGGGTGCTGCCGGCCGGATTTTTAAATAATTCGCAGTAAAAATCGGCTGCAAACAGGATTTTCCCGGCTGCTTTTTATCCGGCAGGAAAATTGGGGAGATGTGATGACGGAACCGAACAAATCAGCGGATTTACAACCAGGAATATTGTGTTGTCCGATGAAGATCCGTGTGTCCGTCACACATTTACCTGTATATCTATCATATTTTACCTATACACCATAAGCTTTAAATGAAGGGGGTCTACGCTTAACAATATTCATCTAACCCGACGTCATGGTCTAGTTGTCGATGCATTAAGAACTAAGAATAATGGCCATCCCACTATCACGATAAATAAAGGAGAATGAATGGCTAACTTTTTAAAAATGGCCACTTTTGATGCAGGTCCTTAAATATTATTAATTTTCTTATAAATCAGGCAAACTGAATTGTCATATTGTGTCCTATAACTGTGTAATATATAGTGTATGCATTAAAAGTCCAGAAAAATGCAGTGAGTATAGCTGCAGATACGACTGGCAACCAAATCTAGTGCTAATTGATTGAAAATATTGCGAAATTAGAATCACATATACTTAATCCATTTAGACACTGAAACTAAGGACGGAATTTGTCAAAATAAAATGACATTTACAGACAGCTGCACATTAGAATTATTACATTCCAAATGATCGTTTCCATGGAAACACTGTATGTATTTAAAGAGCGGTAGGATGCCGGCACTTCGTATGACGGCATCATTGTTTTAACGCGTCAAACCGCTCTGAAGCAAAATCAATATTTTCTTAAATTGAATTGCCCCGCGTCTGGCGCAGACAAGATGGATGCCAGTCCAGGCCGGGGGCGGCCATGTCTGCAGAAAAAAATAGGGTCTCAGGGATATCGGAATTAAATCTAATGCTAAGTTTTCCGAAATTATGTTTTAGCCATATGCCTGTTATTTCATTATTTCACTGTCATCAGGCTTGTTCAGTATTGAGATTTACCATACGGTCACCTTATTATTTTTTTATACCACGAGCATTGGAGAAAAAGCTTGGTTGGATAACGTCTTGGATGAAGTCGAGATATTGACGGGGCTTTATTGTGTTTATTTATTTATACGTTTTTTTTCTCATTTAGGCGCAATCTTGGTGGTATGAAAGAAAACCATTGTGGCACCTTTTTCGTCATCATGGTTACCATGGGAACGGTGTCCAATCCAGTAATAAAAATAATATTCACATGAACAAAAAACATTTAAGTGAAACCGCGGATATAAATGCCTTGTTTATATAGCACAACCAAATAAATCCCATGAGCTGTTGTTCAAAATGTATAATAAACATTGATTTTCTACCTAGACACAAACGTTTTTCTGGATCTAAGGGTTTCTATGAAAGGTTTAGATGGTGGCGTTCGGTAGTTTGTTGGGATGGAGGAAACCGGAGGATCGCAGAACCCACATATTGTGGACGGGAAACTACAAACCACGCTCAAAGCCCCGCCGGGAATCAAACTGGTGTCGTCAGTGGTGAGAGCAGAGCGTGTTGCCACCTGACCGACCGGATCATTTTATGTCTTTACAACATTATATGACTGTAAACCCGGTAATAAAAACAGAGTACGGGTCAGGACAAGTACTCCCAGCCAAGGATCCCCTTTCACACTTTGCAAGAGCGGATTTTTATTTATTTAAATATTTATTTCAGAACAGAAGGTCAAAAGAAGTTAAAGCTTATGTAGAAAAAAATATATAATTTAAATATAGAAATAAAGGGTACAGAATAAAAAAAATCATAAAAAAAAATCATGCCTCTGGATGAGAAGCCACGCTGACACATAGTCCGTTTCTGAAGCACTTTAAAATATCCAAGCTTAAATAAAATCATAATTTTCCCGGTTCTTATTGAAGATGGTGGTCAACTATCAATAAGAGAAAATTTTATGATTAGATATATTTTACATTTAATGCTGACTGTTGCTATCATTTTAGGGTATCCTGATCATATCCCGTTGGTACAACACACGTTTATCGAACCTCCCCTTGATCCGCGCCTGCCGCGTGCTCAGTTTGAGTGACAACCACACGAAATGAGAGGCCGCGATAACACAATAGACCATACAAGAATGATAGCCGTATATTATGGTTTCAATGTTTAAGCTGTCCCTGCTGGAATGGATTCTGTCAGGAACTGTCAGGGCAGGGGATTACCTTATAGATGGCTCAAATAAGGATATGATTTGCTGAGCCTCCCTTCTGCCCTCGGAGCGTTTACCTGGCCGTGCTGGCGGCGGCAAGAGTCACGTTTGTTGATGGGTTGAGAGCCTGGTGTCACGATGAAGAAAATAAATGGAACAGACGCTACTCCACCTTATCGAGCAAGACGAGCCCAGCAAATCAACCCGGTTAAATGTTTCCTGGCAATAAAATAAGGCGTCCGGCGGACCCAAGTACATAATAACCTGGTTGTGGCCCTACCCGCCATCCGAGTGTCACGGTTTTAAACTCGACTCCAATCAGAAAGCGCGTACCTAGTGGTTGGCCGATCATCGAGTTTTATCGAAAGTCAGTCGGTTTGCTGCCACTTTCAAGCGCTCGATTACCAAAGGCAACTATCGATTACATCATAATATTGATTGTTTTCTTTCCAAAATGCCTTATAGTTATAGGCAAAAATGATTTTCCATTTATACCACATTTCGCGCTTCATATAATGAGTCTGTGTCCCCAAATAACTTCCGTATGTAACTGAGTATGACACAGTAGATGCGAGAACGGAGGACTTATTAAACTTATCACTGTGAACTCGCAGCGAGCTGCAGATTGGCGGAGAGATTTCTAACGAGATGTACATTGCAAATATGGGCGGGAAGGCGTTAAAATACTTCATAAATTCTCCAGGTCTATGCCAATTTTGCGAGATTCTCTTAGAAATAATCTATTCAACCGATGCCAGGTGCCGCTGTTTTAAAAAATTCTTTGTTGGGGCTAACCCGGCCGGTCGAGTATTGGATTTCATCTGGAATTTTTTTGGACTAGTCTACAATTTTTTTTTGGTATGATCTGCCCCAAGCCCACCTGGGCCCGTAAAATCTGCCTTCATGTGCTTGAACAACAGCCCCTCTATAGGCCTAACATTCTTAAATGCTCTTAATTTCCATAATCACAGATATTACCCGACGTTGCAGATCGTTAAATGTGATCCTTAAAATTAGTCTGATTGTGTCTATATACGTGGAAGATCGTGACACTCCTGCGCGAGAGGAGAATACCTGCCGAGGAAACGCAGGTACAGTTTCACAGATAATTGCATATTTCTTTGATAATTGTATGTATTTGTCTGAACCGATTAATAATCGATCATCAGTCGGTTTGCTCAAATCGATGATCGATTATGAAAAAGGAACCGTCTCCCACCATTACGCGTACCCCGCTATCTCTTTGTCCATTTCTTTATGCCCATATTACCTTTGTAACCTAAACACCTTGTCCAAATTCCCGAAAACTACACCTCCAGAAAAAGTCAACCAACGCTAATATCCTCATTTATCACTTATATAATTAATCTCATCTTTAAAATTTCAAAAACTACCTCTGCATGAAAAATCCTTGAAATAAGCCTTTTTTAAATATCTTGATTTCAATTAAACACATAGGGGTACAGAGTGGCGCTATATCGATTCTTCGCCAGGCCAGATTATCACGTTTTATCACATCAAAACTTGCCTCTAAAGCATTAACTAAAGAAAATAGAATATATTTTTTTCGGAAAGTTTAACTTCTTGTAGAAAAGGAGATGCTGAAGCAATAGAAGTGTAATGCTCAATAATATAGACCGGTTCTAGTGATAGTCAAACTCGTGGAAACTATTGACTGAAGCAATTAATGAATATATTAAAACCACAGTTAAGCCCTACATCGTAACTCCGGTCAGTTTTGACGACAGTCACCAGAAGACTTGTAGCCCATTGTTTGACGTCCGGAAAATCGGTAGGATCGGCGCCAGTCTGATTAAAAAAAAAAAAGCTGGTCGGAAGCATCTGCAAAAAAATCCCTTCCTACCTTTCCTGCGCATGACGACAATATCAGTCTTGGAAACGACTCCAGAATTCGCCAAAATGACCAGAAAATCTGGTGATAACAGCCCCCTAGCATGCTCTCTAACTTCTCTCTCTCTCTCTCTCTCTCTCTCTCTCTCTCTCTCTCTCTCTCTCCACAATTTAAGTGATTGTGTCTGTGTATGTGTGTTTTGATGAGACAGGTCTTTAAATTGAAGAACTCCGTATTTTTTCAGTGACTTGGAGAAAAATCAGTTTAAGTAGACGAACTCCTTTAACACCAATGGTAGGACTGAAGATCTTTTTCTGCTAATGCGAAAGTAATGTCTTACGGTTGAAAAAAATCTTCCCTTAAATGGTCTTATGTATAAAACCCTGTATGTACAAATGCCCAAACATATTTTCGTTTTAATTAAAACATGTACATGAATAAAACCACCAGAGTACAAGTTACAACTATGACAAAAAGTGTTACTTTAATAATACTCCTGAGCCTTCAGAGAAAATCCCCGAGCGTAGGTAAAGCAAATGAAATATAATGTTCACCTTTCATTGAATTCGTCTATATTGTCAAAACGTCAGAATACAAGAAGAATAAATGCCACGCTTATTTCATCTGGGAATAAGGGTAATTTATTCAGTTCGTTTGACACGCCATGAGTATTAAGTTAATGGTATCTGCCATGTGGCACTTTAGCGAGCGAGCTGAGAGCGATAATTAGTTTAATACCTTGCAGGTGTTGAGAATGAATGCTAGTACACAGCTTAGCATTGATCCCGCTCTGCCCTCCGGGCTGCTGGCTGCAGAGTGGGTTGTGGCAGCCTTCTATCCTGCTGCAGACGTTATAACATGGTCCTAACAGCCAAATGTACAAAATGGTCAAAATGTTTAACATTGTCTTCTGGGTATATATTCATATAATTGTAATTTCACACAGGTCGTGACAAATACAGACCCGAGGGTAGAACGACGAAGGGGTCTCCATGACAACTCACGCGAGGGTACCCTGGCACCCGTACATCCCATGGCACCGTATCATAGTGACGTCATAAGATATTAATAAAGGTCAGCCCACAAGGGGCTCGGGGTACAGAGAGACGGGTTGAATATAACAATACAAGCACACAATAGTGTTTGCGCATGCAAGAAACAATTTAACTCACGGAAGATGAGCGGAAACATGATATTATTGGCTGCCTCGAGTGTGACGTCATGGGCTATACCTGAGGGACAGGGGACAAAAATCAAGATAAATTAATTGTATTCAAAGTAAACAAAAATTGCCACACATTAAAGAAAAGTATATTAAATTGCATTTATGAATGAAAGAGCCAAACAAAATGGTGATGAGTTCATAAGTTTGAAGTGGGCTTGGTTGATACACCGCATGTCATCCTACTGTAACTTGAGAGTTATTCTTTGCCGATTCACGCAGACTCCACCGTGACAAATCTCACCTTTTCTCGGCTGAGATTCCAAGTAACAGTTTGCCAGCTTAAAGTCCTGTGCTCTACCACTAGTTCACAAAGGCCTGTTTTATATTACATTATTAGTATATCCAGTTAATCCTAGGCCCGACTGGACAACTTGAGAACGATTTGTCACGAAATAATTCTCATATTTCTTATTGTTCTGATACATCCTATCTGCATAGATTCCCCTGATTTGGATTTTGAGATGATTTCAATGATAAGAAGACGGACTGACAGAAAATAGGCGCCTCCCAAACACCTCCAGGAGAGTAAACCATATGGTGAACGGTTCTGGTTTAACCTTTTACATACAGAAAACAAATAGCCGGTTGGTCTGCGTGACATATCAGAATCGTGAGCAATCAACTAGGGCTGGCGGCTCTGGATAAAACCTTCCCTGATATAACTCCAGCGAGATGTTACGGCACGGCCTGTTTGAATGCCTAGCAACAAACACTTGTTGCCCAAGAGAGCACCGCTGTCTGTACAACGGGCAAGGTTGTTTTCTTATTCTGTAAAGTATGGCTTCTAGGGGCTGGTCCAGAATATCAACCAAACGCTACTGGGCTAGGTAAATACTGATATATTGGCTCGCAGCTCTGTTATTTATTACATCACAGATTGGCAAGCTGTGTCCTCCGGTGTACAGCCTGTAAGCTACTCCCCATGTTAAATCATACCCCGGTACAGATTACTCCTGGGGTCCTGTACTTAATTCCGGTTATCGCCGCACTTTCAGATAATCCACTCTCCGATTTTTTAAAATGATAAATTCGTATGCTTTTAACTCCTGAGAGTTAAGTTAGAATCAATATCTCGAAAATATATTTTATTGAAAATGTTGTGAATATATACGCATGCATTGGTCAAATGCTCATGTCACATTACATGATCCAAATATTCAACCTCATTTGAGATATCTAGAAGAATAAAAACATTATCATAAATAAATAACTAAAAAACCGTTTTTTTTTTATTTGATAATTTCAAAGCGCAGGGGGCAGGATGATTTCGATATCGGAGTTACCTCCGGATGTAATCTTATAATCGAATTCGTCCCATCCACCCGAAATCTGAACGTGACTACAGGTTACCAAATGGGGGGGGGGGGGGGGGGGGGGAGTAGGAAACGGGGTTATCTTTAAATCGCTACACCAGCTCCAGCAGACTTCCATATTCCTAAATGTGAACCATTGTTAGCCTCATGGGTACCTGCCAAGTCCTGTTTAACACAACATGCGTGTATAATTAAAAAAAAAGGTACACTTGTAAACATGATAATAATTCTTGTTACCATGGTTTTCTAGGTGAAGATCAACTCAAGTAAGATGGTAGACTTTTATTATTAACGGCTCCTTTGTCTTGATGAGAGCCGCTTTTTAAAATATGTAATTGTTAACATCAAAATGTGATGTGGTTTAATCAGGTTTTAATTATGATAAGTGTTGTGCGTGCTGATTGTATTTCAGTGGCTCCCCGATCGGCCCCCAACAGATTAAATAGACACCAGGAGTTTCAAAATAGTGCTATAATTTTCTTCCAACCAGCGCCGTGGGAAACATTTCTACTATACTGACGTCAGTAGATCTTTCTGTTATTAGATGTGGAGGAAATATCCGTTACCCCCACGTTAGACTCTACACTCCTAAAGCAGTGGTCACATGACATACATTCTAAATCCTTTCACTGAACCACTGTTTCCCACTAAAGGTTTCCCTGGGCATCCCCACATAGGCATTGGCATGCTGCTCAGAGTTTTTCCGACAAGTTAGAGCGGATTTCAGTTTGAAATTTATAACACGCCGACAAGCTCCCTGACGGCGATACCGTGGAATGTAGACCAGCACTACCATAAAGCCGCGGTTAAGTGAAATGAGCTATAGAATGTAGCATTACCACTCTGTAAGGACCAGAACTAAATGTTAAACACGACTAAAATGGATAGATATACTTTGGTACCTGTCTGAAAGACCACGTGACGAATATGTAGTTAGACTACCAGAACTAACTGTTAAACATGACTAAAATGGATGGTTATACTTTGGTACCTGCCTGAAAGACCAGGTGACGAATATGTAGTTAGACCACCAGAACTATCTGTCAAACATGACTAAAATGGATGGTTATACTTTGGTACCTGCCTGAAAGACCACGTGACGAATATGTAGTTAGACTACCAGAGCTATCTGTCAAACATGACTAAAATGGATGGTTATACTTTGGTACCTGTCTGAAAGACCACGTGACGAATATGTAGTTAGACTACCAGAACTATCTGTCAAACATGACTAAAATGGATGGTTATACTTTGGTACCTGTCTGAAAGACCACGTGACGAATATGTAGTTAGACTACCAGAACTATCTGTCAAACATGACTAAAATGGATGGTTATACTTTGGTACCTGCCTGAAAGACCACGTGACGAATATGTAGTTAGACTACCAGAACTATCTGTCAAACATGACTAAAATGGATGGTTATACTTTGGTACCTGTCTGAAAGACCACGTGACGAATATGTAGTTAGACTACCAGAACTATCTGTCAAACATGACTAAAATGGATGGTTATACTTTGGTACCTGTCTGAAAGACCACGTGACGAATATGTAGTTAGACTACCAGAACTATCTGTCAAACATGACTAAAATGGATGGTTATACTTTGGTACCTGCCTGAAAGACCACGTGACGAATATGTAGTTAGACCATCTGGACTGACTGTTAAACATGACTAAAATGGGTGGATATACTTTGGTACCTGTCTGAAAGACCACGTGACGAATATGTAGTTAGACCACCAGAACTAACTGTTAAACATGACTAAAATGGGTGGATATACTTTGGTACCTGTCTGAAAGACCACGTGACGAATATGTAGTTAGACTACCAGAACTATCTGTCAAACATGACTAAAATGGATGGTTATACTTTGGTACCTGTCTGAAAGACCACGTGACGAATATGTAGTTAGACTACCAGAACTATCTGTCAAACATGACTAAAATGGATGGTTATACTTTGGTACCTGTCTGAAAGACCACGTGACGAATATGTAGTTAGACCACCAGAACTATCTGTCAAACATGACTAAAATGGATGGTTATACTTTGGTACCTGCCTGAAAGACCACGTGAGGAATATGTAGTTAGACCACCAGAACTATCTGTCAAACATGACTAAAATGGCTGGTTATACTTTGGTACCTGTCTGAAAGACCACGTGACGAATATGTAGTTAGACCACCAGAACTAACTGTTAAACATGACCAAAATGGATGGTTATACTTTGGTACCTGTCTGAAAGACCACGTGACGAATATGTAGTTAGACTACCAGAACTATCTGTCAAACATGACTAAAATGGATGGTTATACTTTGGTACCTGCCTGAAAGACCACGTGACAAATATGTAGTTAGACCACCAGAACTATCTGTCAAACATGACTTAAATGGATGGTTATACTTTGGTACCTGCCTGAAAGACCAAGTGACGAATATGTAGTTAGACTACCAGAACTATCTGTCAAACATGACTAAAATGGATGGTTATACTTTGGTACCTGCCTGAAAGACCACGTGACGAATATGTAGTTAGACCACCAGAACTATCTGTCAAACATGACTAAAATGGATGGTTATACTTTGGTACCTGTCTGAAAGACCACGTGACGAATATGTAGTTAGACTACCAGAACTATCTGTCAAACATGACTAAAAAGGATGGTTATACTTAGGTACCTGTCTGAAAGACCACGTGACGAATATGAAGTTAGACCACCAGAACTATCTGTCAAACATGACTAAAATGGATGGTTATACTTTGGTACCTGTCTGAAAGACCACGTGACGAATATGTAGTTAGACTACCAGAACTATCTGTCAAACATGACTAAAATGGATGGTTATACTTTGGTAACTGACTGAAAGACCACGTGACGAATATGTAGTTAGACCACCAGAACTATCTGTCAAACATGACTAAAATGGATGGTTATACTTTGGTACCTGCCTGAAAGACCACGTGACGAATATGTAGTTAGACTACCAGAACTAACTGTTAAACATGACTAAAATGGATGGTTATACTTTGGTACCTGCCTGAAAGACCAGGTGACGAATATGTAGTTAGACCACCAGAACTATCTGTCAAACATGACTAAAATGGATGGTTATACTTTGGTACCTGTCTGAAAGACCACGTGACGAATATGTAGTTAGACTACCAGAACTATCTGTCAAACATGACTAAAATGGATGGTTATACTTTGGTACCTGTCTGAAAGACCACGTGACGAATATGTAGTTAGACTACCAGAACTATCTGTCAAACATGACTAAAATGGATGGTTATACTTTGGTACCTGTCTGAAAGACCACGTGACGAATATGTAGTTAGACCACCAGAACTATCTGTCAAACATGACTAAAATGGATGGTTATACTTTGGTACCTGCCTGAAAGACCACGTGAGGAATATGTAGTTAGACCACCAGAACTATCTGTCAAACATGACTAAAATGGATGGTTATACTTTGGTACCTGCCTGAAAGACCACGTGACAAATATGTAGTTAGACCACCAGAACTATCTGTCAAACATGACTAAAATGGATGGTTATACTTTGGTACCTGCCTGAAAGACCACGTGACGAATATGTAGTTAGACCACCAGAACTATCTGTCAAACATGACTAAAATGGATGGTTATACTTTGGTACCTGTCTGAAAGACCACGTGACGAATATGTAGTTAGACTACCAGAACTATCTGTCAAACATGACTAAAATGGATGGTTATACTTTGGTACCTGCCTGAAAGACCACGTGACGAATATGTAGTTAGACTACCAGAACTATCTGTCATACACATGACTAAAATGGATGGTTATACTTTGGTACCTGTCTGAAAGACCACGTGACGAATATGTAGCTAGACTACCAGAACTATCTGTCAAACATGACTAAAATGGATGGTTATACTTTGGTACCTGTCTGAAAGACCACGTGACGAATATGTAGTTAGACTACCAGAACTATCTGTCAAACATGACTAAAATGGATGGTTATACTTTGGTACCTGCCTGAAAGACCACGTGACGAATATGTAGTTAGACCATCTGGACTGACTGTTAAACATGACTAAAATGGGTGGATATACTTTGGTACCTGTCTGAAAGACCACGTGACGAATATGTAGTCAGACCACCAGAACTAACTGTTAAACATGACTAAAATGGGTGGATATACTTTGGTACCTGTCTGAAAGACCACGTGACGAATATGTAGTTAGACTACCAGAACTATCTGTCAAACATGACTAAAATGGATGGTTATACTTTGGTACCTGTCTGAAAGACCACGTGACGAATATGTAGTTAGACTACCAGAACTATCTTTCAAACATGACTAAAATGGATGGTTATACTTTGGTACCTGTCTGAAAGACCACGTGACGAATATGTAGTAAGACCACCAGAACTATCTGTCAAACATGACTAAAATGGATGGTTATACTTTGGTACCTGCCTGAAAGATCACGTGACGAATATGTAGTTAGACCACCAGAACTATCTGTCAAACATGACTAAAATGGATGGTTATACTTTGGTACCTGTCTGAAAGACCACGTGACGAATATGTAGTTAGACTACCAGAGCTATCTGTCAAACATGACTAAAATGGATGGTTATACTTTGGTACCTGCCTGAAAGACCACGTGACGAATATGTAGTTAGACCACCAGAACTATCTGTCAAACATGACTAAAATGGATGGTTATACTTTGGTACCTGCCTGAAAGACCACGTGACGAATATGTAGTTAGACCACCAGAACTATCTGTCAAACATGACTAAAATGGATGGTTATACTTTGGTACCTGTCTGAAAGACCACGTGACGAATATGTAGTTAGACTACCAGAACTATCTGTCAAACATGACTAAAATGGATGGTTATACTTTGGTACCTGTCTAAAAGACCACGTGACGAATATGTAGTTCGACCACGAGAACTAACTGTCAAACATGACTAAAATGGGTGGATATACTTTGGTACCTGTCTGAAAGACCACGTGACGAATATGTAGTTAGACTACCAGAACTATCTGTCAAACATGACTAAAATGGATGGTTATACTTTGGTACCTGTCTGAAAGACCACGTGACGAATATGAAGTTAGACCACCAGAACTAACTGTTAAACATGACTAAAATGGATGGTTATACTTTGGTACCTGTCTGAAAGACCACGTGACGAATATGTAGTTAGACCACCAGAACTATCTGTCAAACATGACTAAAATGGATGGTTATACTTTGGTACCTGTCTGAAAGACCACGTGACGAATATGTAGTTAGACCACCAGAACTAACTGTTAAACATGACTAAAATGGATGGTTATACTTTGGTACCTGTCTGAAAGACCACGTGACGAATATGTAGTTAGACCACCAGAACTATCTGTCAAACATGACTAAAATGGCTGGTTATACTTTGGTACCTGTCTGAAAGACCATGTGACGAATATGTAGTTAGACCACCAGAACTAACTGTTAAACATGACTAAAATGGGTGGATATACTTTGGTACCTGTCTGAAAGACCACGTGACGAATATGTAGTTAGACTACCAGAACTATCTGTCAAACTTGACTAAAATGGATGGTTATACTTTGGTACCTGTCTGAAAGACCACGTGACGAATATGTAGTTAGACCACCAGAACTATCTGTCAAACATGACTAAAATGGATGGTTATACTTTGGTACCTGTCTGAAAGACCACGTGACGAATATGTAGTTAGACCACCAGAACTAACTGTTAAACATGACTAAAATGGGTGGATATACTTTGGTACCTGCCTGAAAGACCACGTGACGAACATGTAGTTAGACTACCAGAACTATCTGTCAAACATGACTAAAATGGATGGTTATACTTTGGTACCTGTCTGAAAGACCACGTGACGAATATGTAGTTAGACTACCAGAACTATCTGTCAAACATGACTAAAATGGATGGTTATACTTTGGTACCTGCCTGAAAGACCACGTGACGAATATGTAGTTAGACCACCAGAACTATCTGTCAAACATGACTAAAATGGATGGTTATACTTTGGTACCTGCCTGAAAGACCACGTGACGAATATGTAGTTAGACCACCAGAACTATCTGTCAAACATGACTAAAATGGATGGTTATACTTTGGTACCTGTCTGAAAGACCACGTGACGAATATGTAGTTAGACTACCAGAACTATCTGTCAAACATGACTAAAATGGATGGTTATACTTTGGTACCTGTCTGAAAGACCACGTGACGAATATGTAGTTCGACCACGAGAACTAACTGTCAAACATGACTAAAATGGGTGGATATACTTTGGTACCTGTCTGAAAGACCACGTGACGAATATGTAGTTAGACAACCAGAACTATCTGTCAAACATGACTAAAATGGATGGTTATACTTTGGTACCTGTCTGAAAGACCACGTGACGAATATGTAGTTAGACCACCAGAACTAACTGTTAAACATGACTAAAATGGATGGTTATACTTTGGTACCTGTCTGAAAGACCACGTGACGAATATGTAGTTAGACTACCAGAACTATCTGTCAAACATGACTAAAATGGCTGGTTATACTTTGGTACCTGTCTGAAAGACCACGTGACGAATATGTAGTTAGACCACCAGAACTAACTGTTAAACATGACTAAAATGGATGGTTATACTTTGGTACCTGTCTGAAAGACCACGTGACGAATATGTAGTTAGACCACCAGAACTAACTGTTAAACATGACTAAAATGGATGGTTATACTTTGGTACCTGTCTGAAAGACCACGTGACGAATATGTAGTTAGACCACCAGAACTAACTGTTAAACATGACTAAAATGGATGGTTATACTTTGGTACCTGTCTGAAAGACCACGTGACGAATATGTAGTTAGACCACCAGAACTAACTGTTAAACATGACTAAAATGGATGGTTATACTTTGGTACCTGTCTGAAAGACCACGTGACGAATATGTAGTAAGACCACCAGAACTATCTGTCAAACATGACTAAAATGGCTGGTTATACTTTGGTACCTGTCTGAAAGACCACGTGACGAATATGTAGTTAGACCACCAGAACTAACTGTTAAACATGACTAAAATGGATGGTTATACTTTGGTACCTGTCTGAAAGACCACGTGACGAATATGTAGTTAGACCACCAGAACTATCTGTCAAACATGACTAAAATGGCTGGTTATACTTTGGTACCTGTCTGAAAGACCACGTGACGAATATGTAGTTAGACCACCAGAACTAACTGTTAAACATGACTAAAATGGATGGTTATACTTTGGTACCTGTCTGAAAGACCACGTGACGAATATGTAGTTAGACCACCAGAACTAACTGTTAAACATGACTAAAATGGATGGTTATACTTTGGTACCTGTCTGAAAGACCACGTGACGAATATGTAGTTAGACCACCAGAACTAACTGTTAAACATGACTAAAATGGATGGTTATACTTTGGTACCTGCCTGAAAGACCACGTGACGAATATGTAGTTAGACCACCAGAACTAACTGTTAAAGATGACTAAAATGGATGGTTATACTTTGGTACCTGTCTGAAAGACCACGTGACAAATATGTAGTTAGACCACCAGAACTATCTGTCAAACATGACTAAAATGGCTGGTTATACTTTGGTACCTGTCTGAAAGACCACGTGACGAATATGTAGTTAGACCACCAGAACTAACTGTTAAACATGACTAAAATGGATGGTTATACTTTGGTACCTGTCTGAAAGACCACGTGACGAATATGTAGTTAGACCACCAGAACTAACTGTTAAACATGACTAAAATGGATGGTTATACTTTGGTACCTGTCTGAAAGACCACGTGACGAATATGTAGTTAGACCACCAGAACTAACTGTTAAACATGACTAAAATGGATGGTTATACTTTGGTACCTGTCTGAAAGACCACGTGACGAATATGTAGTTAGACCACCAGAACTATCTGTCAAACATGACTAAAATGGCTGGTTATACTTTGGTACCTGTCTGAAAGACCACGTGACGAATATGTAGTTAGACCACCAGAACTAACAGTTTAACATGACTAAAATGGGTGGATATGCTTTGGTACCTGTCTGAAAGACCACGTGACGAATATGTAGTTAGACTACCAGAACTATCTGTCAAACATGACTAAAATGGATGGTTATACTTTGGTACCTGTCTGAAAGACCACGTGACGAATATGTAGTTAGACCACCAGAACTAACTGTTAAACATGACTAAAATGGATGGTTATACTTTGGTACCTGTCTGAAAGACCACGTGACGAATATGTAGTTAGACCACCAGAACTAACTGTCAAACATGACTAAAATAAAAGAAAATACAGCGTAACCTGTCTTGAAGACCAGCTGTCTGTTTAGACCATCCGTTAGTAAACTGAAAGTATTCACCTCGATTATAATGGACCTGTTTAATATGACCACCCCCTGTAAATTAAGACCACTTGCAGTTTCGAGGGTTGTATTATTACACAGGCTTCACCACATATCCTCGACTTGGCAACATCATGCAGAATGTTTTTACTTTGGTTTAACCAACAGCACGAGACAAATGATTTCTTGGTAGGATCCGTTTAAAGTGGACTTTCTAATTGTCCATTATGATTATATTTATATTGCAAGTATTTCCAGGCTGGACAGCTGGTTGTAGCCGCTGACTGCAATCCATCAACTGATAACGAGAAAGCGAGTTACATATGTTTTCTGATAACATGAAAGGTTCAATAAATCCAACATCCTTCATCTGATTGATTTTATGTCATGAGCGAATTCACAATCGCAGACTCCTATTAATCTCTGCCGTCGTGTGAAACAGATAAGCCTGTTCAGTTAATGAATGTTGGTAAAATAAAAACACATGTATTGCTCATTTCCTCGACATATTATGTTAACTTATATCGTTCTGTCATTGGTTTAATTTTTCCATCAATAATATCTAGCTAAAGAGTTTTTGTATTCAGGGATTTACGATAATTCAAGACGTAAACAAGCACGTCATAACATAGAAAAAAAACTGCAATTTATCAAAAGGTAAAGCTATAATAGCATTAACAAATGAAAACATGTTTAGGTCCAGTTTCATAAATAATATCAGTAATTACAGTGATTGTACATTTTTAACATTGTGTCTTTGTGAAGCAAATAGACAAGGACGCTTGAAATTTATTCGATGCTGGAAGAGAATTAGATGTAGGGTAATGGTAGGTTATTGGATGATAAGCGACAAAAGATTATTGGATAATGCGTGAAAGAAAGTTATTAGAAGATGAATAGTGGAAGGGTACTAATTGGTGGATTCTTGCAGGTTATTCGGAGATGGGTAATAGAAGGTTTTTGGATGATGGATAATTGAATATTATTGGATGCTGGTTAACAGAAGGTTATTGGATAAAGGATGGTGGAAGGTTGTCGAAAGGTGGATGATAATAGGTAACTGGTCGATAGGTGCTCGAAGTGTATTGGATGCTTTGCAACAGAAGGTTATTCAATGGTTGCTGCTGGAAGGCTATTTGATGCTATTGGAAAATGGACGATAGGAGGTTTTTGGATGATGGGCATTCGAAGGTTATTGTATGATACGTGATAGAAGGTTATTGATGGGTAACAAACTGTCAAAGAAAAACAAAGAAAACACTTTTTCCGAATAGAAATCTAAAAGAGCGAATGGCTCCGTCAACGTCATAACTCGTATCTACTCCCTAATTATCAACACATTATCCCATGCATCAAGACCCACCGGTTTTTAATCCGTCACCAGAGACCAATACAAAGAGCAGTTTATTATTAATGTATATATATAAACTAAGATATTGTTTTTGCACACATTGGGACCCGGATTAAAAACAATCCTGATATCCTCGAATCATCATCATCATCACCACCACCAGCCTAACAGCATCACCACCATCACTAACACCAGCCTAACATGATCACTTCCATCACCAACACCAGTCTAAGATCATCACTGAAATCACCAACACTAGGCTAATGGCATCACTATAATCAATAACACCAGCCTTACATCATTACAACCATCACCAACCCCAGCCTAACATGATCATTACCATCACCAACAACAGCCTAACATGATCACTACCATCCCCAACACCGGCCTAACATGATCACTTCCATCACCAACTCCAGCCTAACATGATCACTACCATCACCAACACCAGCCTAACATGATCACTTCCATCACCAACACCAGCCTAAGATAATCACTGAAATCACCAACACTAGCCTAACATCATCACTACCATCACCAATACCAGCCTAACATGATCCCTACCATCACCAACCCCAGCCTAACATCATCACTACCATCACCAACACCAGCCTAATATCATCACTACCATAACTAACACCAGCCATACATGATCCCTACCATCACCGACCCCAGCCTAACATGATCACTACCATCACCAACACCAGCCTAACATCATCAATACCATCACCAACACCAGCCTAATATCACTACCATAACCAACACCAGCCTGACATCATCACTACCATCGCCAACACCAGCCTGACTCCATCATTACCATCACCAAACACCAGCATAACATGATCACTACCATCACCAACACCGGCCTAACATGATCACTACCATCACCAACACCAGACCTGACATCATCACTACCATCACCAACACCAGCCTGACATCATCACTACTATCACCAACACCAGCCTAACATGACCACTACCATCACCAACACCCGCTTACATGATCACTACCATCACCAACTCCAGCCTATCATGATCACTACCATCACCAACACCAGCCTAACATGATCACTACCATCACCAACACCCGCTTACATGATCACTACCATCACCAACTCCAGCCTATCATGATCACTACCATCACCAACACCAGCCTAACATGATCACTACCATCACCAACACCAGCCTGACATCATCACTACTATAACCAACCCCAGCCTGACATCATCATTACCATCACCAACACCCGCTTACATGATCACTACCATCACCAACACCAGCCTAACATCATCACTACCATCACCAACACCAGCCTAACATCATCACTACCATCACCAACACCCGCTTACATGATAACTACCATCACCAACTCCAGCCTATCATGATCACTACCATCACCAACACCAGCCTGACATCATCACTACCATCACCAACACCAGCCTAACATCATCACTACCATCACCAACACCAGCCTAACATGATCACTACCATCACCAACCCCAGCCTGACATCATCATTACCATCAGCAACACCCGCTTACATGATCACTACCATCACCAACACCAGCCTAACATCATCACTACCATCACCAACACCAGCCTAACATCATCACTACCATCACCAACACCCGCTTACATGATCACTACCTTCACCAGCTCCAGCCTATCATGATCACTACCATCACCAACACCAGCCTGACATCATCACTACCATCACCAACACCAGCCTTACATCATCACTACCATCACCAACTCCAGCCTATCATGATCACTACCATCACCAACACCAGCCTAACATGATCACTACCATCACCAACACCAGCCTAACATCATCACTACCATCACCAACACCAGCCTAACAAGATCACTACCATCTCCAACACCAGCCTAACATGATCACTACTATCACCAACACCAGCCTATTATCATCACTACCATCACGAACACCAGCCTAACAAGATCACTACCATCACCAACACCAGCCTAACATCATCACTTGCATCACCAACACCAGCCTAACAAGATCACTACCATCACCAACACCAGCCTAACAAGATCACTACCATCACCAACACCAGCCTAACAAGATCACTACCATCACCAACACCAGCCTAACATGATCACTACCATCACCAACACCAGCCTATTATCATCACTACCATCACCAACTCCAGCCTATCATGATCACTACCATCACCAACACCAGCCTAACATGATCACTACCATCACCAACACCAGCCTGAAATCATCACTACCATCACCAACCCCAGCCTGACATCATCATTACCATCACCAACACCCGCTTACATGATCACTACCATCACCAACACCAGCCCAACATGATCACTACCATCACCAACACCAGCCTAACATCATCACTACCATCACCAACACCCGCTTACATGATCACCATCATCACCAACTCCAGCCTATCATGATCACTACCATCACCAACACCAGCCTAACATGATCACAACCATCACCAACACCAGCCTGACATCATCACTACCATCACCAACACCAGCCTAACATCATCTCTACCATCACCAACACCAGCCTATTATCATCACTACCATCACCAACTCCAGCGTATCATGATCACTACCATCACCAACACCAGCCTAACATGATCACTACCATCACCAACACCAAGCCTGACATCATCACCAGCATCACCAACCCCCGCCTGACATCATCATTACCATCAACAACACCCGCTTACATGATCACTACTATCACCAACCCCAGCTTAACATGATCACTACCATCACCAACACCAGCCTAACATCATCACTACCATCACCAACACCCGCTTACATGATCACTACCATCACCACCTCCAGCCTATCATGAACACTACCATCACCAACTCCAGCCTATCATGATCACTACCATCACCAACACCAGCCTGACATCATCACTACCATCACCAACACCAGCCTAACATCATCACTACCATCACCAACTCCAGCCTATCATGATCACTACCATCACCAACACAAGCCTAACATGATCACTACCATCACCAACACCAGCCTATTATCATCACTACCATCACCAACACCAGCCTAACAAGATCACTACCATCACCAACACCAGCCTTACATGATCACTACCATCACCAACACCAGCCTATTATCATCACTACCATCGCCAACACCAGCCTAACAAGATCACTACCATCACCAACACCAGCCTAACATGATCACTACTATCACCAACACCAGCCTATTATCATCACTACCATCAGCAACACCGGCCTAACATGATCACTACCATCACCAACTCCAGCCTAACAAGATCACTACCATCACCAACACCAGCCTGACATCATCACTACCATCACCAACACCAGCCTGACATCATCACTACCATCACAAACACCAGCCTGACATCATCACTACCATCACCAACACCAGCCTAACATCATCACTACCATCACCAACACCCGCTTACATGATCACTACCATCACCAACTCCAGCATATCATGATCACTACCATCACCAACACCAGCCTGACATCATCACTACCATCACCAACACCAGCCTAACATCATCACTACCATCACCACCTCCAGCCTATCATGATCACTACCATCACCAACACCAGCCTAACATGATCACTACCATCACCAACACCAGCCTAACATCATCACTACCATCACCAACACCAGCCTAACAAGATCACTACCATCTCCAACACCAGCCTAACATGATCACTACCATCACCAACACCAGCCTGACATCATCACTACCATCACCAACACCAGCCTAACAAGATCACTACCATCACCAACACCAGCCTAACATCATCACTTGCATCACCAACACCAGCCTAACAAGATCACTACCATTACCAACACCAGCCTAACAAGATCACTACCATCACCAACACCAGCCTAACAAGATCACTACCATCACCAACACCAGCCTAACATGATCACTACCATCACCAACACCAGCCTATTATCATCACTACCATCACCAACTCCAGCCTATCATGATCACTACCATCACCAACACCAGCCTAACATGATCACTACCATCACCAACACCAGCCTGAAATCATCACTACCATCACCAACCCCAGCCTGACATCATCATTACCATCACCAACACCCGCTTACATGATCACTACCATCACCAACACCAGCCCAACATGATCACTACCATCACCAACACCAGCCTAACATCATCACTACCATTACCAACACCCGCTTACATGATCACCATCATCACCAACTCCAGCCTATCATGATCACTACCATCACCAACACCAGCCTAACATGATCACTACCATCACCAACACCAGCCTGACATCATCACTACCATCACCAACACCAGCCTAACATCATCACTACCATCACCAACACCAGCCTATTATCATCACTACCATCACCAACTCCAGCCTATCATGATCACTACCATCACCAACACCAGCCTAACATGATCACTACCATCACCAACACCAGCCTGACATCATCACCACCATCACCAACCCCAGCCTGACATCATCATTACCATCAACAACACCCGCTTACATGAGCACTACCATCACCAACCCCAGCTTAACATGATCACTACCATCACCAACACCAGCCTAACATCATCACTACCATCACCAACACCCGCTTACATGATCACTACCATCACCAACTCCAGCCTATCATGATCACTACCATCACCAACACCAGCCTGACATCATCACTACCATCACCAACACCAGCCTAACATCATCACTACCATCTCCAACTCCAGCCTATCATGATCACTACCATCACCAACACCAGCCTAACATGATCACTACCATCACCAACACCAGCCTATTATCATCACTACCATCACCAACACCAGCCTAACAAGATCACTACCATCACCAACACCAGCCTTACATGATCACTACCAACACCAACACCAGCCTATTATCATCACTACCATCACCAACACCAGCCTAACAAGATCACTACCATCACCAACACCAGCCTAACATGATCACTACCATCACCAACACCAGCCTATTATCATCACTACTATCAGCAACACCGGCCTAACATGATCACTACCATCACCAACTTCAGACTAACAAGATCACTACCATCACCAACACCAGCCTGACATCATCACTACCATCACCAACACCAGCCTGACATCATCACTACCATCACAAACACCAGCCTGACATCATCCCTACCATCGCAAACACAAGCCTGACATCATCCCTACCATCACAAACACCAGCCTGACACCTTCACTACCATCACCAACACCCGCTTACATGATCACTACCATCACCAACAATAGGCTAACATCATCACTACCATTACAAACAATAGGCTAACATCATCATTATAATCAGTAATACTAGCTTAACATGATCACTATCATCACAAACACCAGCCTAACAAGATCACTACCATCACCAACACCAGCCTAACAAGATCACTACCATCACCAACACCAGCCTAACATGATCACTACCATCACCAACACCAGCCTATTATCATCACTACCATCACCAACACCAGCCTAACAAGATCACTACCATCACCAACACCACCCTAACATGATCACTACCATCACCATCACCAGCCTATTATCATCACTACCATCACCAACACCAGCCTTACAAGATCACTACCATCACCAACACCAGCCTAACAAGATCACTACCATCACCAACACCAGCCTAACATGATCACTACCATCACCAACAACAGCCTATTATCATCACTACCATCAACAACTCCAGCCTATCATGATCACTACCATCACCAACACCAGCCTAACATGATCACTACCATCACCAACACACGCTTACATGATCACTACCATCACCAACTCCAGTATATCATGATCACTACCATCACCAACACCAGCCTAACATGATCACTACCATCACCAACACCAGCCTGACATCATCACTACCATCACCAACCCCAGCCTGACATCATCATTACCATCACCAACACCCGCTTACATGATCACTACCATCACCAACACCAGCCTAACATCATCACTACCATCACCAACACCCGCTTACATGATCACTACTATCACCAACTCCAGCCTATCATGATCACTACCATCACCAACTCCAGCCTATCATGATCACTACCATCACCAACACCAGCCTGACATCATCACTACCATCACCAACACCAGCCTAACATCATCACTACCATCACCAACTCCAGCCTATCATGATCACTACCATCACCAACACCAGCCTAACATGATCACTACCATCACCAACACCAGCCTAACATCATCACTACCATCACCAACACCAGCCTAACAAGATCACTACCATCACCAACACCAGCCTAACATGATCACTACCATCACCAACACCAGCCTATTATCATCACTACCATCACCAACACCAGCCTAACAAGATCACTACCATCACCAACACCAGCCTAACATCATCACTTGCATCACCAACACCAGCCTAACAAGATCACTACCATCACCAACACCAGCCTAACAAGATCACTACCATCACCAACACCAGCCTAACAAGATCACTACCATCACCAACACCAGCCTAACATGATCACTACCATCACCAACACCAGCCTATTATCATCACTACTATCACCAACTCCAGCCTATCATGATCACTACCATCACCAACACCAGCCTAACATGATCACTACCATCACCAACACCAGCCTGAAATCATCCCTACCATCACCAACCCCAGCCTGACATCATCATTACCATCACCAACACCCGCTTATATGATCACTACCATCACCAACACCAGCCCAACATGATCACTACCATCACCAACTCCAGCCTAACATCATCACTACCATCACCAACACCCGCTTACATGATCACCATCATCACCAACTCCAGCATATCATGATCACTACCATCACCAACACCAGCCTAACATGATCACTACCATCAGCAACACCAGCCTGACATCATCACTACCATCACCAACACCAGCCTAACATCATCACTACCATCACCAACACCAGCCTATTATCATCACTACCATCACCAACTCCAGCCTATCATGATCACTACCATCACCAACACCAGCCTAACATGATCACTACCATCACCAACACCAGCCTGACATCATCACCACCATCACCAACCCAAGCTTGACATCATCATTACCATCAACAACACCCGCTTACATGATCACTACCATCACCAACACCAGCCTATCATGATCACTACCATCACCAACACCAGCCTGACATCATCACTACCATCACCAACTCCAGCCTAACATCATCACTACCATCACCAACACCAGCCTATTATCATCACTTCCATCACCAACTCCAGCCTAACATGATCACTACCATCACCAACACCAGCCTGACATCATCACTACCATCACCAACCCCAGCCTGACATCATCATTACCATCAACAACAACCGCTTACATGATCACTACCATCACCAACCCCAGCTTAACATGATCACTACCATCACCAACACCAGCCTAACATCATCACTACCATCACCAACACCCGCTTACATGATCACTACCATCACCAACTCCAGCCTATCATGATCACTACCATCACCAACTCCAGCCTATCATGATCACTACCATCACCAACACCAGCCTGACATCATCACTACCATCACCAACACCAGCCTAACATCATCACTACCATCACCAACTCCAGCCTATCATGATCACTACCATCACCAACACTAGCCTAACATGATCACTACCATCACCAACACCAGCCTATTATCATAACTACCATCACCAACACCAGCCTAACAAGATCACTACCATCACCAACACCAGCCTTACATGATCACTACCATCACCAACACCAGCCTATTATCATCACTACCATCACCAACACCAGCCTAACAAGATCACTACCATCACCAACACCAGCCTAACATGATCATTACCATCACCAACACCAGCCTATTATCATCACTACCATCAGCAACACCGGCCTAACATGATCACTACCATCACCAACTCCAGCCTAACAAGATCACTACCATCACCAACACCAGCCTGACATCATCACTACCATCACCAACACCAGCCTGACATCATCACTACCATCACAAACACCAGCCTGACATCATCCCTACCATCGCAAACACCAGCCTGACATCATCCCTACCATCACAAACACCAGCCTGACACCTTCACTACCATCAACAACACCCGCTTACATGATCACTACCATCACCAACAATAGGCTAACATCATCACTACCATTACAAACAATAGGCTAACATCATCATTATAATCAGTAATACTAGCTTAACATCATCACTATCATCACAAACACCAGCCTAACAAGATCACTACCATCACCAACACCAGCCTAACAAGATCACTACCATCACCAACACCAGCCTAACATGATCACTACCATCACCAACACCAGCCTATTATCATCACTACCATCACCAACACCAGCCTAACAAGATCACTACCATCACCAACACCACCCTAACATGATCACTACCATCACCAACACCAGCCTATTATCATCACTACCATCACCAACACCAGCCTTACAAGATCACTACCATCACCAACACCAGCCTAACAAGATCACTACCATCACCAACACCAGCCTAACATGATCACTACCATCACCAACACCAGCCTATTATCATCACTACCATCAATAACCCCAGCCTATCATGATCACTACCATCACCAACACCAGCCTAACATGATCACTACCATCACCAACACCCGCTTACATGATCACTACCATCACCAACTCCAGCCTATCATGATCACTACCATCACCAACACCAGCCTAACATGATCACTACCATCACCAACACCAGCCTGACATCATCACTACCATCACCAACCCCAGCCTGACATCATCATTACCATCACCAACACCCGCTAACATGATCACTACCATCACCAACACCAGCCTAACATCATCACTACCATCACCAACACCCGCTTACATGATCACTACCATCACCAACTACAGCCTATCATGATCACTACCATCACCAACTCCAGCCTATCATGATCACTACCATCACCAATACCAGCCTGACATCATCACTACCATCACCAACACCAGCCTAACATCATCACTACCATCACCAACTCCAGCCTATCATGATCACTACCATCACCAACACCAGCCTAACATGATCACTACCATCACCAACACCAGCCTAACATCATCACTACCATCACCAACACCAGCCTAACAAGATCACTACCATCACCAACACCAGCCTTACATGATCACTACCATCACCAACATCAGCCTATTATTATCACTACCATCACCAACACCAGCCTAACAAGATCACTACCATCACCAACACCAGCCTAACATCATCACTTGCATCACCAACACCAGCCTAACAAGATCACTACCATCACCAACACCAGCCTAACAAGATCACTACCATCACCAACACCAGCCTAACAAGATCACTACCATCACCAACACCAGCCTAACATGATCACTACCATCACCAACACCAGCCTATTATCATCACTACCATCACCAACTCCAGCCTATCATGATCACTACCATCACCAACACCAGCCTATCATGATCACTACCATCACCAACACCAGCCTAACATGATCACTACCATCACCAACACCAGCCTGACATCATCACTACCATCACCAACCCCAGCCTGACATCATCATTACCATCAACAACACCCGCTTACATGATCACTACCATCACCAACCCCAGCCTAACATGATCACTACCATCACCAACACCAGCCTAACATCATCACTACCATCACCAACACCCGCTTACATGATCACTACCATCACCAACTCCAGCCTATCATGATCACTACCATCACCAACTCCAGCCTATCATGATCACTACCATCACCAACACCAGCCTGACATCATCACTACCATCACCAACACCAGCCTAACATCATCACTACCATCACCAACTCCAGCCTATCATGATCACTACCATCACCAACACCAGCCTAACATGATCACTACCATCACCAACACCAGCCTATTATCATCACTACCATCACCAACACCAGCCTAACAAGATCACTACCATCACCAACACCAGCCTTACATGATCACTACCATCACGAACACCAGCCTATTATCATCACTACCATCACCAACACCAGCCTAACATGATCACTACCATCACCAACACCAGCCTATTATACTCACTATCATCACCAACACCGGCCTAACATGATCACTACCATCACCAACTCCAGTCTAACAAGATCACTACCATCACCAACACCAGCCTGACATCATCACTACCATCACCAACACCAGCCTGACATCATCACTACCATCACAAACACCAGCCTGACATCATCCCTACCATCGCAAACACCAGCCTGACATCATCCCTACCATCACAAACACCAGCCTGACACCTTCACTACCATCACCAACACCCGCTTACATGATCACTACCATCACCAACAATAGGCTAACATCATCACTACCATTACAAACAATAGGCTAACATCATCATTATAATCAGTAATACTAGCTTAACATCATCACTATCATCACAAACACCAGCCTCACATCATCCCCACCATCACCAACACCAGCCTAACATCATCACCGCCATCACGAACACCAGCCCTTTATTACCATCGTCTAAAGCAGCAACACATGAAGCCATCAACACCATGTTTACCGAAACTAACCCAACAGCTTCACGATCATAAAAACGTCATTATAACGTCACCACCATCATTATAAAATGTAATCTTAAACAAACATATCATTTGTGTAAACATTTTGATACGGACAACATAGTGATCACCCCTTGTCCGTCAGGGAACGAAATCGGTCCCTTTTGCGTCGCACTTTCCATATCGTGTATTATGATTAACGATTCATGCAAACAAGTGGCGGATCCACAATTTATAGAAAGGGTGGAGGGCGGGGGGATACTGGGTTGGCGGTTGATGAGTATTATGAAAACTGAGTTCTTAAATTTTGCATTTAATTATATATATATATATATATATATATATATATATATATATATATATATATATAATCACGTTTTATATTTTCAGACTATGAAAATTAAAAACATTTGTTTTTATTTGAGTAAATGACAAGAACATGGAGGAGGATGGGTATGGGAGGGGATCTCACCAAAATGAATATGATGATTTACTGTTCCACACATTATGTTCTCTGAAATGTCTTAAAATAATGTAGTCAAACGTTAAAGCGGTTCAAAAATATCATCTTTCAAATGTAATGCTCGGCAGCACAAAAGACTCTGGCAGCAGAACACAGACATGAGTTCCAGTACTCTATTATCAGCAAAGGAGCCATGAGATTTTCACGGTCCACTGACTTGGGTAATTTTCTCCATTTTTTAACAATGATGTATGTGCAGATGATGAAAAATGTTGCAATAATTCTTTATATAAGTATTTATCAGTGCTTAAACACACAAATATGCAAAACTCGCAGAATACAGGTCACAGTGACCTGATTTATTGTATGCATTCAAGGATATTTACAAATAGCCTGCCTTGATATTGAGTAAGATATTTTTGGTCTGACGATAACGATTTGTGCCTTGTTGACAATTGACCAGTCGTAATTCCTAAGTACAAAAATAACAACCAACAAATTAGTAAAAATGAACAAATATAAATGGCACCTTGCGCCTTGCAAACTGAAAGAGCTTTCCAGGATTTACAAACTTATCAAATTTTTAAAACATAACATGCAAAAATTACTATGAATTTAAGATCCATATTTTTGCAAATTTCTCTGCAGCAGCTGTTAAATTCTTTGGAAAGATTTCCTTCAAATTGTCCATAATAATAGAATTTTGTGTAAATAATGAAGGAACATCAACAGCCTAACATGTTAAATTTCGCATTTGTATTTCAGCTGGGTATGCGTGCCATCTGTATTTTTTCTAACTTTTACGTTTTTCCCCCTCCTATTTTTAGACTATCAAATAGCTGCATGTTACAGGACCCATTTCTTTAAAAAGATTGTTGATGCATTTTAAGTCAAAGTTTTCATCATAAACTTCTTCTTTCCTGATATTGCTCACCTGCCAAAAGGGGATGATTCATTTCGATTTGGATCACAAGTCAAAGGTCAATGTCACAGGGCTAATCCATTCACAAATTACTTTATGGTTGATAACTGCCTGTTGGATATCCAGAATGGCTTCGAACTTAATTTATTAATGACCCACCATTATGGTAAAAAAAAAATTGATTTCAGGATGCGTGCAAAGGTCAAAGGTGAAGGTTACATGTTCAGAGATCCGGGTCGCTGAACACACCTTCTTTAAAAGATTGTTTTGAAAATCAAATGCTGTAAGTTCAAGGATAGTATGTTCTGAGATTTTTCTGTTACAAGGTCTATGGTAAAGGTCACAGGGCACATTTGGAAAAATCTCAAACGCGTAATTCAGCTGGGCGTCGACACCCATGGGATCCTAGTTTACATGTTATAATGTAAATTGTGAAGATAATGCATATCGTGAATTTTCTTGTTGTTGAACGCAATATTTACTTTGCGGCATTTAACCCTAGTACAAGTTGCAAAAATATACAACAAAGTTCGTTTCCAATAGAATGTAAGTTACACTGACCTATTTGTTGTAATGCAGGAGACTTATCAAAGACCTTGAGATAAGGTATATAATTAGTTCTTTTACAATCTTTTAACACAAGCGATTGTATGTTCGCTGAAGTGTAATTACATAACCGGTAAATTTTATTTTACATTCACGGTTAGGGATCTTTGTTACATAATCGGGTAATTTCGTATTGTGTTATCGGTTAGCAAATGGTTTTTTTTTTCATCATGGGTTGATTTGGTATTTCAGTATAGGTTAGTGTTACATTAACGGTTATTTTTTATTACGTAATCGGTTGTTTATTACCTTATCAGTTGATTTGCTATTACATTATCAGTAAGTACTAAATTGTTTGTTGGTCAGTCGCGTATGTCTGTTTCTTTGTTTGTGTGTTTTGTGTGTGTTTCTTTGTCACGACTCTACACACCACAATTAGGAAACAACCACTTTGAAACTTACAGGGATGATGGAAAACAAAAACACCTGAAAACCTTTGTTTTTTGTCAGCAAAGGTAAAAGGTTTTGGTCAAGGTCATCAAAAGACCCATTATTTATTATATTTGTCATTACTTCGTCAATATTGGTCCTATCTTCACGATCTTAGGCTCAGATTCTTCCTCTGGGTCTTCTCCATAACCTATTTTTGTCGACTGGTTTTAATCTTGTCACTTTGCCAGTATGTCCGACTGTTTGTTAGTATTCCTTAATTTCGCTTGCTTCCTGGTTCTTGCGACTTGCATATAACAAACTTCAGTCCACAGAAATCCTTTCAAACTGGTACATTCTATGTCTTACATTAAAATATATAAACTGATTTTTCATTTTGGGGGTATTGTCGCTAGGAGGCGCTGTACTCGAACCTCTACAATATATAATTTTTTAGCTTATATCCAATAAACTATAAACTTTATTTTTTACGAGTACCCATTTTCTTTGTATTTTAACACCTCGCAAATCAGACTTAGAGAATCAGACTTGTGTTTTATTCTTTGCGCTAAACTCTAATACATTACAGACCGTTCAATTCAGCAAAGCGTCATGACCCATGGTTCACTTGTATTTACTCATTGGCATAAAGTTTATGACAGGAAATTATCTTTAAATTTTAGAACTGCACATATTAAAAATTACAACCTTTCCGTTTACAGCTGCACAAAAAGGGGCCAACTGTACGTTAAAATATACCGTCACATATCCAGCATGGACAGGCTATCTTTAGCAGTGTGATCAGTCAGTATTATCTTCTGTTTCGATTGGGCCACCTTTGTTTTAAAGACACTTTCTGGAGTCTTAGCGAGGAAGGCGGTCCCAAACGTGATGCGAACCCATAGCCTCGCTCCACAAAGGTCAGGGCGATAAGATTTACCCAAAAGCACGTGGCCATTGATTTATGAATAAAGCGCATTTGCAGACGGACTAAGACTGGTGAATACAGCTCCCTTTAACTTCGTTCGTAGAGGTAATAAGTGTGAACTGACGTGTCAACGTGTCTCAGAATCCAATAATTCCCTATTTCCCTTTGAGCCATATTTACTCTGAGGATATAACTGTATACAGTAACGTATGTGGAAGCCTTGAACCAGTGTCAGTTCAATCTGCGAGATAAGTATTAAAGCCCGCGTCCCCGCTAAACCTTTATTGATTTTGCACTCTGCTCACTTTGTGTGTAGCATTGGACTTTTCTGTGACCAAATTTGCATAAATGTCAACCTAAATATCAGCGTGACAGGCGTCTGAATAGGAATGCAAGATTGATCGTCAGAAAATGGAACCGTGACCTTTTCACGGAGAAACGTCGTGAGACCGCCCTACATTAACGAAGAGATTCTGGTTTTGTTTATTATTAAGCTGTAAGTTTAATATGTGAAAGAAAAATTAAGGAAAACCAACACAAAATAATTGTCTCATCTCGTAATTATTCCTCCATAATGACCAACCATACATCAGGATCAAAAACTTACTAACATTAAACACAAGCTCAACGTCATCACAATCATATAACCACCGGTCACGCATCATTACCAACATCATCAAAATCATATCACCACCGGTCACGTATAATTACGAACAGTATAATTACCAATATTATCAAAAACACATCACCACCGGTCACGCATCATTACCAACATCATCTCATTCACATCACCGCCGGTCATGCCTCATTACAAACATCATTACAATCACATCATCACCGGTCACACATCATTACCAACATCATCACAATCACATCACCACCGGTCATGCCTCATTACAAACATCATTACAATCACATCACCATCGGTCACCCATCATTACCAACATCATGATAATCATATCACCACCGGTCACGCATCATAACCAACATTATATCACCACCGGTCACGCATCATTACCAACATCATGAAAATCTTATCACCACCGGTCAAGCATCATTACCAACATTATCAAAAAAAAAATCACCACAGGTCACACATCATTACCAATATTATCACAATCACATCACCATCGGTCACGCATCATTACAAACATCATCACAATGACATTACCGCCGGTCACGCATCATTACAAACATCATCACACTCACGTCACCACCGGTCACGCATCATTACCAACATCATTACAATTACATCACCACCTACAAGTCACGCATCGTCACCACCATCATAATCAGCAGTTGCGACATAATTATACCACAATCATTATCGGAAACAAGACCAGCCCTATATCATCATCATCATTACTGTCAAAGCAAGAAATCACCATTGTCCCTATCACCAACAGTAACCGAACGTCCACACCACCACCATCATCCTTATCACCCACCAAAACAAACATCACCACCGCCAATATCGCCAAAACCACCAACACAAAGTTATCACCACTAACACCATCACAAGCCCAATATCCTAGATAAAATCATCATAACCATCTTTATCACCACCTCTAGCACGAGCCCAACAGCTTAACCAGAACCACAATCATCACCATCACCATCTCCACCACCACTAACAATAACCCAACATCCTAACCAGAACAACAATTATCACCATCAAAATCACCATCTCCGACACCACTGACAATAGCCCAAATTCCTAACCAGAACCACAATCATCATCATCACAATCACCATCTCCACCACCACAAACATCCTAACCAGAACCACAATCATCACGATCACCATCTCCACCATCACTAACAATAGCCCAACATCCTAACAAGAACCACAATCATCACCATCACCATCTGCACCACCACTATCAATAGCCTAACATCATAACCAGAACCACAATCATCATAATCACAATCACCATCTCCACCACCACTAACAATAGCCCAACATCCTAACCAGAACCACAATCATCACCATCACAATCACCATCTCCACCACCACTAACAATAGCCCAACATCCTAACCAGAACCACAATCATCACCATCAAAATCACCATCTGTACCACCACTAACAATAGCCTAACATCCTAACTAGAACCACAATCATCACCATCATCACTAACAATAGCCAAACATCCTAACTAGAACCACAATCATCACCATCACAATCACCATCTCCACCTCCACTGACAATAGCCCAACATCCTAACCAGAACCACAATCATCATAATCACAATCACCATCTCGACCACCACTAACAATAGCCCAACATCCTAACCAGAACCACAATCATCACAATCACCATCTCCACCACCACTAACAATAGCCCAACATCATAACCAGAACCACAATCATCACCATCTCCACCACCACTAACAAAAGCCCAACATCCTCACGAGAACCAAAATAATCATCATCACAATCACCATCTCCACCACCACTAACAATAGCCCAACATCCTAACCAGAACCACAATCATCACCATCTCCACCACCACTAACAATAGCCCAACATCTTCACGAGAACCACAATAATCATCATCACAATCACCATCTCCACCACCACTCACAATAACCCAACATCCTAACCAGAACTACAATCATCACCATCTCCACCACCACTAACAATAGCCCAACATCCTCACGAGAACCACAATAATCATCATCACAATCACCATCTCCACCACCACTAACAATAACCCAACATCCTAACCAGAACCACAATCATCACAATCACCATCTCCACCACCACTAACAATAGCCCAACATCATAACCAGAACCACAATCATTATCATCACAATCACCATCTCCACCACCACTAACAATAGCCCAACATCCTCACCAGAACCACAATCATCACCATCACAATCACCATCTGTACCACCAATAACAATAGCCCAACATCCTAACCAGAACCACAATCATCATCATCACAATCACCATCTCCACCACGACTAACAATAGCCCAACATCCTAACTAGAACCACAATCATCACCATCACAATCACCATTTCCACCACCACTAACAATAGCCAAACATCCTAACCAGAACCACAATCATCACCATCACAATCACCATCTCCAGCACCACTAACAATAGCCCAACATCCTAACCAGAACCACAATCATCACCATCACCATCTCCACCACCACTAACAATAGCATAACATCCTAACTAGAACCACAATCATCACCATCACCATCACCACTAACAATAGCCCAATATCCTAACTAGAACCACAATCATCACCATCACAATCACCATCTCCACCACCACTAACAATAGCCTAACATCCTAACCAGAACCACAATTATCACCATCACAATCACCATCTCCACCACCACTGACAATAGCCCAACATCCTAACCAGAACCACAATCATCACCATCACCATCTCCACCACCACTTACAATAGCCCAACATCCTAAACAGAACCACAATCATCACAATCACCATCTCCACCACCACTAACAATAACCCAACATCCTAACCAGAACCACAATTATCACCATCAAAATCACCATCTCCGACACCACTGACAATAGCCCAACATCCTAACCAGAACCACAATCATCATCATCACAATCACCATCTGCACCACCACTATCAATAGCCTAACATCATAACCAGAACCACAATCATCTTAATCACAATCACCATCTCGACCACCACTAACAATAGCCCAACATCCTAACCAGAACCACAATCATCACAATCACCATCTCCACCACCACTAACAATAGCCCAACATCCTAACCAGAACCACTATCATTATCATCACAATCACCACCACCACTAACAATAGCCCAACATCCTAACCAGAACCACAATCATCACAATCTCCATCTCCACCACCACTGACAATAGCCCAACATCCTAAACAGAACCACAATCATCACCATCACCATCACCACCACCACTAACAATAGCCCAACATCCTAACCAGAACCACAATCATCATCATCTCCATCTCCACCACCACTGACAATAGCCCAACATCCTGACCAGAACCACAATCATCACCATCTCGACCACCACTAACAATAGCCCAACATCCTAACCAGAACCACAATCATCACAATCGCCATCTCCACCACCACTAACAATAGCCCAACATCCTAACCAGAACCACAATCATTATCATCACAATCACCACCACCACTAACAATAGCCCAACATCCTAACCAGAACCACAATCATCATCATCTCCATCTCCTCCACCACTGACAATAGCCCAACATCCTAAACAGAACCACAATCATCACCATCACCATCACCACCACCACTAACAATAGCCCAACATCCTAACCAGAACCACAATCATCATCATCTCCATCTCCACCACCACTGACAATAGCCCAACATCCTAACCAGAAGCACAATCATCATCATCACAATCACCATCTGCACCACCACTATCAATAGCCTAACATCATAACCAGAACCACAATCATCATAATCACAATCACCATCTCGACCACCACTAACAATAGCCCAACATCCTCACGAGAACCACAATAATCATCATCACAATCACCATCTCCACCACCACTAACAATAGCCCAACATCCTAACCAGAACCACAATCATCACAATCACCATCTCCACCACCACTAACAATAGCCCAACATCCTAACCAGAACCACAATCATCACCATCTCCACCACCACTAACAATAGCCCAACATCCTCACGAGAACCACAATAATCATCATCACAATCACCATCTCCACCACCACTAACAATAGCCCAACATCCTAACCAGAACCACAATCATCACCATCTCCACCACCACTAACAATAGCCCAACATCCTCACGAGAACCACAATAATCATCATCACAATCACCATCTCCACCACCACTCACAATAACCCAACATCCTAACCAGAACTACAATCATCACCATCTCCACCACCACTAACAATAGCCCAACATCCACACGAGAACCACAATAATCATCATCACAATCACCTTTTCCACCACCACTAACAATAACCCAACATCCTAACCAGAACCACAATCATCACAATCACCATCTCCATCACCACTTACAATAGCCTAACATCCTAACCAGAACCACAATCATCACCATCACCATCACCATCTCCACCACCACTAACAATAGCCCAACATCCTAACAAGAACCACAATAATCATCATCACAATCACCATCTCCACCACCACTAACAATAGCCCAACATCCTAACCAGAACCACAATCATCACCATCACAATCTCCACCACCACTAACAATAGCCCAACATCCTAAACAGAAGCAGAATCATCACCATCACCATCACCACCACCACTAACAATAGCCCAACATCCAAACCAGAACCACAATCATCACCATCACTATCTCCACCACCACTAACAATAGCCCAACAACCTAACCAGAACCAAAACCACAATCATCATAATCACCATCATCGCGAACCCTACCACCATCAAGAATCACCCTTACCTATACAGCCATCATCGTCGTTGCCGTCAAAAGCACGCAACACCCGCCAGCTTGATCCCAAACACAACCGTCACCACCACCAACATCAAACATCTTTACTAATATCACAAACACTAACCCAACATCCTAACTACCCCCCGACCCCCCACCATCATCATCATCATCATAGTCATTATCATTATAACACCACAACCACGCCACAACCGACACCTTGATCCCAAACACAAGCGGCAGCACTACCAACATCAATACATCTTTACTAATATCAAAAACACTTACACAACATCCTAACTACACCCCCCCCCCCCACGATCATCATCATCTTAGTCATCATCCTTATAACACCACAACCACGCCACACCCGACACCTTGACCCCAAACACAACCGGCACCAGCACCAACATCAAAACATCTTTACTAATATCAAAAACACTTACCCAACATCCTAACTACACCCCCCCCCCCCCATGATCATCATCATCATAGTCATCATCCTTATAACACCACAACCACGCCACACCCGACACCTTGATCCCAAACACAACCGGCACCACCACCAACATCATACATCCTTACCAATATCACAAACACTAACCCAACATCCTAACTACCCCCCCCCCACCAACATCATCATCATCATCATAATAGTCATCATCCTTATAACACCACAACCACGTCACACCCGACACCTTGATCCCAAACACAACCGGCACCACCACCGACATCAATACTTCATTACCAATATCACAAACACTAACCAAACATCCTAACTACCCCCCCTCCACCAACATCATCATCATCATAGTCATCATCATTATAACACCACAACCACGCCACACCCGCCACCTTGATCCCAAACACAACCGGCACCACCACCAACATCATACATCCTTACCAATATCACAAACACTAACCAAACATCCTAACTACACCCCCCCCCCCCCACCACCATCATCATCATCATCATCAAAGTCATCATCATTACAACACCACAACCACGCCACATCCGACACCTTGATCCCAAACACAACCGGCACCACCACCAACACCATACATCCTTACCAATATCACAAACACTAACCAAACATCCTAACAACCCCTCCCCCCACCAACATCATCATCATCATCATAGTCATCATCATTACAACACCACAACCACGACACACCCGACACCTTGATCCCAAACACAACCGGCATCACCACCAACATCATACATCCTTACCAATATCACAAACACTAACCAAACATCCTAACTACACCCCCCCACCTCCATCATCATCATCATCATCAAAGACATCATCATTACAACACCACAACCACGCCACATCCGACACTTTGATCCCAAACACAACCGGCACCACCACCAACATCATACATCCTTACCAATATCACAAACACTAACCCAACATCCTAACTACCCTCCCCCCCCCCCCCCAACCACCATCATCATCATCATAGTCTTCATCATTACAACACCACAACCACGCTACAACCGACACCTTGATCCCAAACACAACCGGCACCACCACCAACATCAAAACATCTTTACCAATATCACAAACACTAACCCAACATCCTAACTACCCCCCGACCCCCCACCATCATCATCATCATCATAGTCATCATCATTATAACACCACAACCACGCCACAACCGACACCTTGATCCCAAACACAAGCGGCACCACCACCAACATCAATACTTCATTACCAATATCAAAAACACTTACCCAACATCCTAACTACACCCCCCCCCCCCCATGATCATCATCATCATAGTCATCATCCTTATAACACCACAGCCACGTCACACCCGACACCTTGATCCCACACACAACCGGCACCAGCACCAACATCATACATCCTTACCAATATCACAAACACTAACTAAACATCCTAACAACCCCCCCCCCACCACCACCATCATCATCATCATCATCAAAGTCATCATCATTACAACACCACAACCACGCCACACCCGACACCTTGATCCCAAACACAACCGGCACCACCACCGACATCATACATCCTTACCAATATCACAAACACTAACCAAACATCCTAACTACACCCCCCCCCCCCCCCATGATCATCATCATCATAGTCATCATCCTTATAACACCACAACCACGTCACACCCGACACCTTGATCCCACACACAACCGGCACCACCACCGTTATAATACATCCTTACCAATATTACAAACACTAACCAAACATCCTAACAACCCCCCCCCCCCACCACCATCATCATCATCATCATCAAAGTCATCATCATTACAACACCACAACCACGCCATATCCGACACCTTGATCCCAAACACAACCGGCACTACCACCGACATCATACATCCTTACCAATATCACAAACACTAACCCAACATCCTAACTACACCCCCCCCCCCACCACCATCATCATCAAAGTCATCATCATTACAACACCACAACCACGTCACACCCGACACCTTGATCCCAAACACAACCGGCACCAGCACCGACATCATACATCCTTACCAATATCACAAACACTAACCAAACATCCTAACTACACCCCCCCCCCACCACCACCATCACCATCATCATCATAGTCATCATCCTTATAACACCACAACCACGTCACACCCGACACCTTGATCCCAAACACAACCGGCACCACCACCGACATCATACATCCTTACCAATATCACAAACACTAACCAAACATCCTAACTACTCCCCCCCCCACCACCATCATCATCATCATCAAAGTCATCATCATTACAACACCACAACCACGCCACACCCGACACCTTGATCCCAAACACAACCGGCACCACCACCGACATCATACATCCTTACCAATATCACAAACACTAACCCAACATCCTAACTACCCCCCGACCCCCCCCCCACCATCATCATTATCATCATCATCAAAGTCATCATCATTACAACACCACAACCACGTCACACCCGACACCTTGATCCCAAACACAACCGGCACCACCACCGACATCATACATCCTTACCAATATCACAAACACTAACCAAACATCCTAACTACCCCCCCCCCCCCCACCACCATCATCATCATCATCATCATCAAAGTCATCATCATTACAACACCACAACCACGTCACACCCGACACCTTGATCCCAAACACAACCGGCAGCACCACCAACATCATACATCCTTACCAATATCACAAACACTAACCAAACATCCTAACTACCCCCGACCCTCCACCATCATCATCATCATCATAGTCATCATCATTACAACACCACAACCACGCCACATCCGACACCTTGATCCCAAACACAACCGGCACCACCACCAACATCATACATCCTTACCAATATCACAAACACTTACCAAACATCCTAACTCCCCCCCCCCCCCCACCACCATCATCAAAGTCATCATCATTACAACACCACAACCACGCCACATCCGACACCTTGATCCCAAACACAACCGGCACCACCACCGACATTAATACTTCATTACCAATATCACAAACACTAACCAAACATCCTAACTCCCCCCCCCCCCCCCCCACCACCATCATCATCATCAAAGTCATCATCATTACAACACCACAACCACGCCACACCCGACACCTTGATCCCAAACACAACCGGCACCACCACCAACATCAATACTTCATTACCAATATCACAAACACTAACCCAACATCCTAACTACCCCCCGACCACCCACCATCATCATCATCATCATAGTCATCATCATTATAACACCACAACCACGCCACAACCGACACCTTGATCCCAAACACAAGCGGCACCACCACCAACATCAATACTTCATTACCAATATCAAAAACACTTACCCAACATCCTAACTACACCCCCCCCCCCCCATGATCATCATCATCATAGTCATCATCCTTATAACACCACAACCACGTCACACCCGACACCTTGATCCCACACACAACCGGCACCAGCACCAACATCATACATCCTTACCAATATCACAAACACTAACTAAACATCCTAACAACCCCCCCCCCCCCCCCCCACCACCATCATCATCATCATCATCAAAGTCATCATCATTACAACACCACAACCACGCCACACCCGACACCTTGATCCCAAACAAAACCGGCACCACCACCGACATCATACATCCTTACCAATATCACAAACACTAACCAAACATCCTAACTACACCCCCACCCCCCCATGATCATCATCATCATAGTCATCATCCTTATAACACCACAACCACGTCACACCCGACACCTTGATCCCACACACAACCGGCACCACCACCGACATCATACATCCTTACCAATATTACAAACACTAACCAAACATCCTAACAACCCCCCCCCCCCACCACCATCATCATCATCATCATCAAAGTCATCATCATTACAACACCACAACCACGCCACATCCGACACCTTGATCCCAAACACAACCGGCACTACCACCGACATCATACATCCTTACCAATATCACAAACACTAACCAAACATCCTAACTACACCCCCCCCCCCACCACCATCATCATCATCATCATCAAAGTCATCATCATTACAACACCACAACCACGCCACATCCGACACTTTGATCCCAAACACAACCGGCACCACCACCAACATCATACATCCTTACCAATATCACAAACACTAACCCAACATCCTAACTACCCTCCCCCCCCCCCAACCACCATCATCATCATCATAGTCTTCATCATTACAACACCACAACCACGCTACAACCGACACCTTGATCCCAAACACAACCGGCACCACCACCAACATCAAAACATCTTTACCAATATCACAAACACTAACCCAACATCCTAACTACCCCCCGACCCCCCACCATCATCATCATCATCATAGTCATCATCATTATAACACCACAACCACGCCACAACCGACACCTTGATCCCAAACACAAGCGGCACCACCACCAACATCAATACTTCATTACCAATATCAAAAACACTTACCCAACATCCTAACTACACCCCCCCCCCATGATCATCATCATCATAGTCATCATCCTTATAACACCACAACCACGTCACACCCGACACCTTGATCCCACACACAACCGGCACCAGCACCAACATCATACATCCTTACCAATATCACAAACACTAACTAAACATCCTAACAACCCCCCCCCATCACCATCATCATCATCAAAGTCATCATCATTACAACACCACAACCACGCCACACCCGACACCTTGATCCCAAACACAACCGGCACCACCACCGACATCATACATCCTTACCAATATCACAAACACTAACCAAACATCCTAACTACACCCCCCCCCCCCCCCCATGATCATCATCATCATAGTCATCATCCTTATAACACCACAACCACGTCACACCCGACACCTTGATCCCACACACAACCGGCACCACCACCGACATCATACATCCTTACCAATATTACAAACACTAACCAAACATCCTAACAACCCCCCCCCCCCACCACCATCATCATCATCATCATCAAAGTCATCATCATTACAACACCACAACCACGCCACATCCGACACCTTGATCCCAAACACAACCGGCACTACCACCGACATCATACATCCTTACCAATATCACAAACACTAACCCAACATCCTAACTACACCCCCCCCCCCCACCACCATCATCATCAAAGTCATCATCATTACAACACCACAACCACGTCACACCCGACACCTTGATCCCAAACACAACCGGCACCACCACCGACATCATACATCCTTACCAATATCACAAACACTAACCAAACATCCTAACTACACCCCCCCCCCCATCACCACCATCACCATCATCATCATAGTCATCATCCTTATAACACCACAACCACGTCACACCCGACACCTTGATCCCAAACACAACCGGCACCACCACCGACATCATACATCCTTACCAATATCACAAACACTAACCAAACATCCTAACTACCCCCCCCCCCACCACCATCAGCATCATCATCAAAGTCATCATCATTACAACACCACAACCACGCCACACCCGACACCTTGATCCCAAACACAACCGGCACCACCACCGACATCATACATCCTTACCAATATCACAAACACTAACCCAACATCCTAACTACCCCCCGACCCCCCCCCCACCATCATCATTATCATCATCATCAAAGTCATCATCATTACAACACCACAACCACGTCACACCCGACACCTTGATCCCAAACACAACCGGCACCACCACCGACATCATACATCCTTACCAATATCACAAACACTAACCAAACATCCTAACAACCCCCCCCCCACCACCATCATCATCATCATCATCAAAGTCATCATCATTACAACACCACAACCACGTCACACCCGACACCTTGATCCCAAACACAACCGGCACCACCACCAACATCATACATCCTTACCAATATCACAAACACTAACCAAACATCCTAACTACCCCCGACCCTCCACCATCATCATTATCATCATAGTCATCATCATTACAACACCACAACCACGCCACATCCGACACCTTGATCCCAAACACAACCGGCACCACCACCAACATCATACATCCTTACCAATATCACAAACACTTACCAAACATCCTAACTCCCCCCCCCCCCCCCCACCACCATCATCAAAGTCATCATCATTACAACACCACAACCACGCCACATCCGACACCTTGATCCCAAACACAACCGGCACCACCACCGACATCAATACTTCATTACCAATATCACAAACACTAACCAAACATCCTAACTCCCCCCCCCCCCCACCACCATCATCATCATCAAAGTCATCATCATTACAACACCACACCCACGCCACACCCGACACCTTGATCCAAAACACAACCGGCACCACCACCAACATCATACATCCTTACCAATATCACAAACACTATCCAAACATCCTAACTACCCCCCCCCCCCCTCCAACATCATCATCATCATCAAAGTCATCATCATTATAACACCACAACCACGCCACACCCGACACCTTGATCCCAAACACAACCGGCACCACCACCAACATCAATACTTCATTACCAATATCACAAACACTAACCAAACATCCTAACTACCCCCGACCCTCCACCATCATCATCATCATCATAGTCATCATCATTACAACACCACAACCACGCCACATCCGACACCTTGATCCCAAACACAACCGGCACCACCACCAACATCATACATCCTTACCAATATCACAAACACTTACCAAACATCCTAACTCCCCCCCCCCACCACCATCATCAAAGTCATCATCATTACAACACCACAACCACGCCACATCCGACACCTTGATCCCAAACACAACCGGCACCACCACCGACATCAATACTTCATTACCAATATCACAAACACTAACCAAACATCCTAACTCCCCCCCCCCCCCCACCACCATCATCATCATCAAAGTCATCATCATTACAACACCACAACCACGCCACACCCGACACCTTGATCCAAAACACAACCGGCACCACCACCAACATCATACACCCTTACCAATATCACAAACACTATCCAAACATCCTAACTACCCCCCCCCCCCCCCTCCAACATCATCATCATCATCAAAGTCATCATCATTATAACACCACAACCACGCCACACCCGACACCTTGATCCCAAACACAACCGGCACCACCACCAACATCAATACTTCATTACCAATATCACAAACACTAACCCAACATCCTAACTACCCCCCGACCCCCCACCATCATCATCATCATCATAGTCATCATCATTATAACACCACAACCACGCCACAACCGACACCTTGATCCCAAACACAAGCGGCACCACCACCAACATCAATACTTCATTACCAATATCAAAAACACTTACCCAACATCTAACTACACCCCCCCCCCCCCCATGATCATCATCATCATAGTCATCATCCTTATAACACCACAACCACGTCACACCCGACACCTTGATCCCACACACAACCGGCACCAGCACCAACATCATACATCCTTACCAATATCACAAACACTAACTAAACATCCTAACAACCCCCCCCCCCCACCACCATCATCATCATCATCATCAAAGTCATCATCATTACAACACCACAACCACGCCACACCCGACACCTTGATCCCAAACACAACCGGCACCACCACCGACATCATACATCCTTACCAATATCACAAACACTAACCAAACATCCTAACTACACCCCCCCCCCCATGATCATCATCATCATAGTCATCATCCTTATAACACCACAACCACGTCACACCCGACACCTTGATCCCACACACAACCGGCACCACCACCGACATCATACATCCTTACCAATATTACAAACACTAACCAAACATCCTAACAACCCCCCCCCCACCACCATCATCTTCATCATCAAAGTCATCATCATTACAACACCACAACCACGCCACATCCGACACCTTGATCCCAAACACAACCGGCACTACCACCGACATCATACATCCTTACCAATATCACAAACACTAACCAAACATCCTAACTACACCCCCCCCCCCCCCACCACCATCATCATCATCATCATCATCAAAGTCATCATCATTACAACACCACAACCACGCCACATCCGACACCTTGATCCCAAACACAACCGGCACCACCACCAACACCATACATCCTTACCAATATCACAAACACTAACCAAACATCCTAACAACCCCTCCCCCCACCAACATCATCATCATCATCATAGTCATCATCATTACAACACCACAACCACGACACACCCGACACCTTGATCCCAAACACAACCGGCACCACCACCAACATCATACATCCTTACCAATATCACAAACACTAACCAAACATCCTAACTACACCCCCCCCCCCCCCACCTCCATCATCATCATCATCATCAAAGACATCATCATTACAACACCACAACCACGCCACATCCGACACTTTGATCCCAAACACAACCGGCACCACCACCAACATCATACATCCTTACCAATATCACAAACACTAACCCAACATCCTAACTACCCTCCCCCCCCCCAACCACCATCATCATCATCATAGTCTTCATCATTACAACACCACAACCACGCTACAACCGACACCTTGATCCCAAACACAACCGGCACCACCACCAACATCAAAACATCTTTACCAATATCACAAACACTAACCCAACATCCTAACTACCCCCCGACCCCCCACCATCATCATCATCATCATAGTCATCATCATTATAACACCACAACCACGCCACAACCGACACCTTGATCCCAAACACAAGCGGCACCACCACCAACATCAATACTTCATTACCAATATCAAAAACACTTACCCAACATCCTAACTACACCCCCCCCCCCCCCATGATCATCATCATCATAGTCATCATCCTTATAACACCACAACCACGTCACACCCGACACCTTGATCCCACACACAACCGGCACCACCACCGACATCATACATCCTTACCAATATTACAAACACTAACCAAACATCCTAACAACCCCCCCCCACCACCATCATCTTCATCATCAAAGTCATCATCATTACAACACCACAACCACGCCACATCCGACACCTTGATCCCAAACACAACCGGCACTACCACCGACATCATACATCCTTACCAATATCACAAACACTAACCAAACATCCTAACTACACCCCCCCCCCCCCACCACCATCATCATCATCATCATCAAAGTCATCATCATTACAACACCACAACCACGCCACATCCGACACCTTGATCCCAAACACAACCGGCACCACCACCAACACCATACATCCTTACCAATATCACAAACACTAACCAAACATCCTAACAACCCCTCCCCCCACCAACATCATCATCATCATCATAGTCATCATCATTACAACACCACAACCACGACACACCCGACACCTTGATCCCAAACACAACCGGCACCACCACCAACATCATACATCCTTACCAATATCACAAACACTAACCAAACATCCTAACTACACCCCCCCCCCCCCACCTCCATCATCATCATCATCATCAAAGACATCATCATTACAACACCACAACCACGCCACATCCGACACTTTGATCCCAAACACAACCGGCACCACCACCAACATCATACATCCTTACCAATATCACAAACACTAACCCAACATCCTAACTACCCTCCCCCCCCCCAACCACCATCATCATCATCATAGTCTTCATCATTACAACACCACAACCACGCTACAACCGACACCTTGATCCCAAACACAACCGGCACCACCACCAACATCAAAACATCTTTACCAATATCACAAACACTAACCCAACATCCTAACTACCCCCCGACCCCCCACCATCATCATCATCATCATAGTCATCATCATTATAACACCACAACCACGCCACAACCGACACCTTGATCCCAAACACAAGCGGCACCACCACCAACATCAATACTTCATTACCAATATCAAAAACACTTACCCAACATCCTAACTACACCCCCCCCCCATGATCATCATCATCATAGTCATCATCCTTATAACACCACAACCACGTCACACCCGACACCTTGATCCCACACACAACCGGCACCAGCACCAACATCATACATCCTTACCAATATCACAAACACTAACTAAACATCCTAACAACCCCCCCCCCACCACCATCATCATCATCATCATCAAAGTCATCATCATTACAACACCACAACCACGCCACACCCGACACCTTGATCCCAAACACAACCGGCACCACCACCGACATCATACATCCTTACCAATATCACAAACACTAACCAAACATCCTAACTACACCCCCCCCCCCCATGATCATCATCATCATAGTCATCATCCTTATAACACCACAACCACGTCACACCCGACACCTTGATCCCACACACAACCGGCACCACCACCGACATCATACATCCTTACCAATATTACAAACACTAACCAAACATCCTAACAACCCCCCCCCCCCCACCACCATCATCATCATCATCATCAAAGTCATCATCATTACAACACCACAACCACGCCACATCCGACACCTTGATCCCAAACACAACCGGCACTACCACCGACATCATACATCCTTACCAATATCACAAACACTAACCCAACATCCTAACTACACCCCCCCCACCTCCATCATCATCAAAGTCATCATCATTACAACACCACAACCACGTCACACCCGACACCTTGATCCCAAACACAACCGGCACCACCACCGACATCATACATCCTTACCAATATCACAAACACTAACCAAACATCCTAACTACACCCCCCCACCACCACCATCACCATCATCATCATAGTCATCATCCTTATAACACCACAACCACGTCACACCCGACACCTTGATCCCAAACACAACCGGCACCACCACCGACATCATACATCCTTACCAATATCACAAACACTAACCAAACATCCTAACTACCCCCCCCCCCCACCACCATCATCATCATCATCAAAGTCATCATCATTACAACACCACAACCACGCCACACCCGACACCTTGATCCCAAACACAACCGGCACCACCACCAACATCATACATCCTTACCAATATCACAAACACTAACCCAACATCCTAACTACCCCCCGACCCCCCCCCCCCCACCATCATCATTATCATCATCATCAAAGTCATCATCATTACAACACCACAACCACGTCACACCCGACACCTTGATCCCAAACACAACCGGCACCACCACCGACATCATACATCCTTACCAATATCACAAACACTAACCAAACATCCTAACTACCCCCCCCCCCCCCACCACCATCATCATCATCATCATCAAAGTCATCATCATTACAACACCACAACCACGTCACACCCGACACCTTGATCCCAAACACAACCGGCACCACCACCAACATCATACATCCTTACCAATATCACAAACACTAACCAAACATCCTAACTACCCCCGACCCTCCACCATCATCATCATCATCATAGTCATCATCATTACAACACCACAACCACGCCACATCCGACACCTTGATCCCAAACACAACCGGCACCACCACCAACATCATACATCCTTACCAATATCACAAACACTTACCAAACATCCTAACTCCCCCCCCCCCCCCCCCCACCACCATCATCAAAGTCATCATCATTACAACACCACAACCACGCCACATCCGACACCTTGATCCCAAACACAACCGGCACCACCACCGACATCAATACTTCATTACCAATATCACAAACACTAACCAAACATCCTAACTTCCCCCCCCCCCCACCACCATCATCATCATCAAAGTCATCATCATTACAACACCACAACCACGTCACACCCGACACCTTGATCCAAAACACAACCGGCACCACCACCAACATCATACATCCTTACCAATATCACAAACACTATCCAAACATCCTAACTACCCCCCCCCCCCTCCAACATCATCATCATCATCAAAGTCATCATCATTATAACACCACAACCACGCCACACCCGACACCTTGATCCCAAATACAACCGGCACCACCACCAACATCAATACTTCATTACCAATATCACAAACACTAACCCAACATCCTAACTACCCCCCGACCCCCCACCATCATCATCATCATCATAGTCATCATCATTATAACACCACAACCACGCCACAACCGACACCTTGATCCCAAACACAAGCGGCACCACCACCAACATCAATACTTCATTACCAATATCAAAAACACTTACCCAACATCCTAACTACACCCCCCCCCCATGATCATCATCATCATAGTCATCATCCTTATAACACCACAACCACGTCACACCCGACACCTTGATCCCACACACAACCGGCACCAGCACCAACATCATACATCCTTACCAATATCACAAACACTAACTAAACATCCTAACAACCCCCCCCCACCACCATCATCATCATCATCATCAAAGTCATCATCATTACAACACCACAACCACGCCACACCCGACACCTTGATCCCAAACACAACCGGCACCACCACCGACATCATACATCCTTACCAATATCACAAACACTAACCAAACATCCTAACTACACCCCCACCCCCCCATGATCATCATCATCATAGTCATCATCCTTATAACACCACAACCACGTCACACCCGACACCTTGATCCCACACACAACCGGCACCACCACCGACATCATACATCCTTACCAATATTACAAACACTAACCAAACATCCTAACAACCCCCCCCCCCCACCACCATCATCATCATCATCATCAAAGTCATCATCATTACAACACCACAACCACGCCACATCCGACACCTTGATCCCAAACACAACCGGCACTACCACCGACATCATACATCCTTACCAATATCACAAACACTAACCCAACATCCTAACTACACCCCCCCCACCACCATCATCATCAAAGTCATCATCATTACAACACCACAACCACGCCACACCCGACACCTTGATCCCAAACACAACCGGCACCACCACCAACATCAATACTTCATTACCAATATCACAAACACTAACCAAACATCCTAACTCCCCCCCCCCCCCCCACCACCACCATAATCATCATCAAAGTCATCATCATTACAACACCACAACCACGCCACACCCGACACCTTGATCCAAAACACAACCGGCACCACCACCAACATCATACATCCTTACCAATATCACAAACACTAACCAAACATCCTAACTACCCCCCCCCTCCAACATCATCATCATCATCAAAGTCATCATCATTATAACACCACAACCACGTCACACCCGACACCTTGATCCCAAACACAACCGGCACCACCACCAACATCATACATCTTTACCAATATCATAAACACTAACCCAAGATCCTAACAACCCCCCGACCCCACCACCATCATCATTATCATAGTCATCATCATTATACCACCACAACCACGCCATCATCATTATCATAGTCATCATCATTATACCACCACAACCACGCCACATCCGACACCTTGATCCCACACACAACCGGCACCACCACCAACATCATACATCCTTACCAATATCACAAACACTAACCAAACATCCTAACTACCCCCCCCCCCCCTCCAACATCATCATCATCATCAAAGTCATCATCATTACAACACCACAACCACGCCACACCCGACACCTTGATCCCAAACACAACCGGCACCACCACCAACATCATACATCCTTACCAATATCACAAACACTAACCCAACATCCTAACTACCCCCCGACCTCACAACATCATCATCATCATCATAGTCATCATCATTACAACACCACCACCACGCCACACCCGACACCTTGATCCAAAACACAACCGGCACCACCACCAACATCATACATCCTTACCAATATCACAAACACTAACCAAACATCCTAACTACCCCCCCCCCCCTCCAACATCATCATCATCATCAAAGTCATCATCATTATAACACCACAACCACGCCACACCCGACACCTTGATCCCAAACACAACCGGCACCACCACCAACATCAATACTTCATTACCAATATCACAAACACTAACCCAACATCCTAACTACCCCCCGACCCCCCACCATCATCATCATCATCATAGTCATCATCCTTATAACACCACAACCACGCCACACCCGCCACCTTGATCCCAAACACAACCGGCACCACTACCAACATCAATACTTCATTACCAATATCACAAACACTAACCAAACATCCTAACCTACCCTCCCTCCTTCATCATCATCATCATAACACTACAACCACGCCACTGCCGCCATCACCACCAACATCACTTGCACCACTACCATCATAATCACCAGTAGCAGCAGCAGCATAATACAGATATAATTACCGCCAGTATCATCATCATCAACGTCTTCATCATCATCACCATCATCATCAGTAGCAACAGAAAATCCGCCGTTATCACAATTAGTCACACCATCCCACTACAACGTCATCACAAACTCCACCACCACCCGACCAGCGGCCATCATTCTCCTCACCACATACATCGTCCTCATCATCCACATCAATCAATGTCATCAGTCCTCAACTGTTTTACCTTCATGGCCATCGCCCCGCCATCATCCATCATCATTTTAATGGACATTACTTATATATTACTTATATATTACTTATATCCATTTCATGATTTAAAACTGAAGCAATCATCGCAATCACCACAGTCATCAAAATCTCCATATGACAGATGCAATCATTAAATCTCTGAAAGTGAGTAACGACCACCGATATTTACTACAAGCATATTTAATGCCCTGTATAAATTTCATGTACAATCAAAAACGAGAATTGAAATCAATCTCCCGTACATTTCAGTCAGGTTAAGTAAACTTATTTGGAATTTCGTCAACGGTTCACATATCATATTCTTAAACCCCAGCAACAATATATATTTTTTTCTTATTCTGACAATTCCATAAAGAACCTGATTCGACAACGAATGCGTGCTTGTAAAGCCGTGCAAGTCCCAGTCCGAATATCCTCGACCCCTGAGCCCATCAATAATGCAGCGTGCACGGTTGGGCCGATAATAAATAGACGATGTTGAGCGTTGTGACTCGCCGGCTTTGACAAATGGAAGGACGAGACATGTCATTGCACCAAGAGTATGTCACTGATTGATGAGTTTTATTTCCGGAGTTCGGCTACAAACGTCCGCGACAAGGACCAATATAACAACCGCAGACTCAGCAAGCCACTTTATTGATAGACGTCAGTTTTAATAAGCTAGGCAGCCAGCCATGCTGAGCAGTAAAAAGCGGGAAAACACCGCAACAGTACATACTGGATGGAACTGTCGCGTACTGTCATGCTGCTTGTGTAGTGATGCCACTGGCGATAATAAAAACGAATGGTGATTAGTATAGTCGTGTTTTGATCATCATCATCATTTTCATAAAACTTCATATCATCAGTCAACCTTCAGTCAGTAATATTTGTAGGTATTGTTTTTAAAAAAATGCATTACTCCCTCAGAATGATAGGTTATTTTCATTTTAAATCCCAACTGGGCAATTCCCAAGGAATCACCATCATCATCATATTCCTAATGCTGAAGCATAGTCGTTATTGACTGTTGGTGATGGAAGTAGACCATAGGAAGTATTGGCTGTGGTTGAGGATGGGTGACCATGGGTATTTTTGCCTGACGAGGACGGCGTTCGGTCAAGGGAATTACTGGCTTAAGGTATTATGGTGGCTCTCAGGAATTATTGGCTGTAGGTAGAGGTGGTGGACAACTAGAGGGTGATGGAAAACAGGTATTTCTTGGTGTAGGTGTGGGTAATGTAATACACAGGTATTACCTGAAAACAGGGGTTTCCAGGTGTCGGTGAGAGTGAGGGGATAGAGGTGTTTCCTAGTGTAGGTGAGGTAAATGGAATACAGGTGTTTCCTTGTGTAGATGAGGTTGGTGCAATACAGGTATTTCCGGGAATGTTTGAAGGTATTGGACACAAGAGTTTCCGGATGTAGATGAGGGTCAGGGTATTCAGGAATTTCCGATTGTAGATGAGTGTGATCGAATATAGGTGTTTCCTGGTGTAGGTGACGGTGATGGAATACAGATATTTACGGTTTTTGGCAAGGGTGATGGGATACATGCATTTCCGGGTATAGAAAATGGAAAACAGGAGTTTTACTGGTGTAGGTGAGGAATTTTCGGGTGTACGTGAGGGTAATAGAATACATGTAGGTCTTAGTGTAGGTAAAGGTGATGGAATACAGGTATTTCCGTGTGTAGGCGAGGATGATGGAATACACGAGTGTCCGGGTATAGGTAAGGGAGAAGAATTACAGTAATGGAATACAGGAGTTTCCGGGTGAAGTGAAGATGAAGGGATACAGGAAATTCCCGGATGAGGGTGAGTGTGATCGAATACAGGATTTCTCGGATGCAGGTGAGGGTTTTAAAATACAGGTATTTCCGAGTGTAGGTCAGTGTGATGGAATATAGGTATTTCTTGGTGTAGGTTAGGGTGATGGAATACAGGTATTTCTTATTGTAGGTGAGGGTGATGGAATACAGGTATATCTTAGTGCAGGTTAGGGTGATGAAATACAGGTATTTCTTATTGTAGGTGAGGGTGATGGAATACAGGTATTTCCTAGTGTAGGTGAGGGTGATGGAATACAGGTATTTCTTAGTGTAAGTTAGGGTGATGGAATACAGGTATTTCCGAGTGTAGGTCAGGGTGACGGAATATAGGTATTTCTTGGTGTAGGTTAGGGTGATGGAATACAGGTATTTCTTATTGTAGGTGAGGGTGATGGAATACAGGTATTTCTTAGTGTAGGTTAGGTTGATGAAATAGAGGTATTTCTTATTGTAGGTGAGGGTGATGGAATACAGGTATTTCTTAGTGTAGGTGAGGGTGATGAAATACAGGTATTTCTTAGTGTAGGTGAGGGTGATGAAATACAGGTATTTCTTAGTGTAGGTGAGGGTGATGGAATACAGGTATTTCTTAGTGTAAGTTAGGGTGATGAAATACGGGTATTTCTTAGTGTAGGTGAGGTTGATGGAATACAGGTATTTCTTAGTGTAGGTGAAGGTGATGGAATACAGGTATTTCTTAGTGTAGGTGAGGGTGATGAAATACAGGAATTTCTTAGTGTAGGTGAGAGTGATGGAATACAGGTATTTCTTAGTGTAGGTGAGGGTGATGGAATACAGGTATATCTTAGTGTAGGTTAGGGTGAGGAAATACAGGTATTTCTTATTGTAGGTGAGGGTGATGGAATACAGGTATTTCTTAGTGTAGGCGAGGTTGATGAAATACAGGTATTTCTTAGTGTAGGTGAGGGTGATGGAATACAGGTATTTCTTAGTGTAGGTTAGGCTGATGGAAAACAGGTATTTCTTAGTGTAGGTGAGGGTGATGGAATACAGGTATTTCTTAGTGTAGGTTAGGCTGATGGAAAACAGGTATTTCTTATTGTAGATGAGGGTGATGGAATACAGGTATTTCTTAGTGTAGGTTAGGGTGATGAAATACAGGTATTTCTTATTGTAGGTGAGGGTGATGGAATACAGGTATTTCTTAGTGTAGGTTAGGGTGATGAAATACAGGTATTTCGTAGTGTAGGTGAGGGTGATGGAATACAGGTATTTCTTAGTGTAGGTGAAGGTGATGGAATACAGGTATTTCTTAGTGTAGGTGAGGGTTTTAGAATACAGGTATTTCCGAGTGTAGTTGAGGTTGAAGGGATTCAGGTATTATTGAGTGTAGGTGATGGTTATGGTATACAAGTTTTTATCTCGTGTATGTAACGGTGATAGAATACTGGCATTTTACAAGTGTAGATCAGGGTGATGGAATATAGATATTTCCTTTTTCTTTGTGTAGGTGACGGCGAGGGGATACAAGTATTATCGAGTGTAGGTCAGGGTGAGGGGATACAAGTATTATCGAGTGTAGGTCAGGGTGATGGAATACAGGTATTTCTTATTGTAGTTGAGAGTGATGGAATACAGGTATTTCTTAGTGTAGGCGAGGGTAATGAAATACAGGTATTTCTTAGTGTAGGTGAGGAGGATGGAATACAGGTATTTCTAAGTGTAGGTGAGGGTGATGAAATACAGGTATTTCTTAGTGTAGGTGGGGGTGATGGAATACAGGTATTTCTTAGTGTAGGTGAGGGTGATGGGATACAGGTATTTCTTAGTGTAGGTTAGGGTGAGGAAATACAGGTATTTCTTATTGTAGGTGAGGGTGATGGAATACAGGTATTTCTTAGTGTAGGTGAGGGTGATGGAATACAGGTATTTCTTAGTGTAGGTTAGGGTGATGGAATACAGGTATTTCCGAGTGTAGGTCAGTGTGACGGAATAAAGGTATTTCTTGGTGTAGGTTAGGGTGATGGAATACAGGTATATCTTATTGTAAGGGAGGGTGATGGAATACAGGTATTTCTTAGTGTAGGTTAGGGTGATTCAATACAGGTATTTCCGAGTGTAGGTCAGTGTGACGGAATATAGGTATTTCTTGGTGTAGGTTAGGGTGATGGAATACAGGCATTTCTTATTGTAGGTGAGGGTGGGGAATACAGGTATTTCTTATTGTAGGTGAGGGTGATGGAATACAGGTATTTCCGAGTGTAGGTCAGTGTGACGGAATATAGGTATTTCTTGGTGTAGGTGAGGGTGATTAAATACAGGTATTTCTAAGTGTAGGTGAGGGTGATGGAATACAGGTATTTTTTAGTGTAGGATAGGGTGATGGAATACAGGTATTTCCGAGTGTAGGTCAGTGTGACGGAATATAGGTATTTCTTGGTGTAGATTAGGGTGAAGGAATACAGGTATATCTTATTGTAGATGAGGGTGATGGAACACAGGTATTTCTTATTGTAGGTGAGGGTGATGGAATACAGGTATTTCCGAGTGCAGGTCAGTGTGACGGAATAAAGGTATTTCTTGGTGTCGGTCAGGGTGATGAAATACAGGTATTTCTTATTGTAGGTGAGGGTGATGGAATACAGGTATTTCTTAGTGTAGGTTAGGGTGATGGAATACAGGTATTTCTTAGTGTAGGTTAGGGTGATGGAATACAGGTATTTCTTAGTGTAGGCGAGGGTGATGAAATACAGGTATTTCTTAGTGTAGGTGAGGGTGATAGAATACAGGAATTTCTTAGTGTAGGTGAGGGTGATGGAATACAGGTATTTCCGAGTGTAGGTCAGTGTGACGGAATATAGGTATTTCTTATTGTAGGTGAGATTGATGGAATACAGGTATTTCTTAGTGTAGGCGAGGGTAATGAAATACAGGTATTTCTTAGTGTAGGTGAGGGTGATGGAATACAGGTATTTCTTAGTGTAGGTTAGGGTGATGGAATACAGGTATTTCCGAGTGTAGGTCAGTGTGACGGAATATAGGTATTTCTTGGTTTAGGTTAGGGTGATGGAATACAGGTATTTCTTATTGTAAGTGAGGGTGATGGAATACAGGTATTTCTTAGTGTAGGTGAGAGTGATGGAATACAGGTATTTCTTAGTGTAGGTGAGGGTGATGGAATACAGGTATTTCTTAGTGTAGGTTAGGGTGAGGAAATACAGGTATTTCTTATTGTAGGTGAGGGTGATGGAATACAGGTATTTCTTAGTGTAGGCGAGGGTGATTGAAATACAGGTATTTCTTAGCGTAGGTGAGGGTGATGGAATACAGGTATTTCTTAGTGTAGGTTAGGCTGATGGAAAACAGGTATTTCTTATTGTAGGTGAGGGTGATGGAATACAGGTATTTCTTAGTGTAGGTTAGGGTTATGAAATACAGGTATTTCTTATTGTAGGTGAGGGTGATGGAATACAGGTATTTCTTAGTGTAGGTGAGGGTGATGAAATACAGGTATTTCTTAGTGTAGGTGAGGGTGATGGAATACACGTATTTCTAAGTGTAGGTTTGGGTAATGAAATACAGGCATTTCTTATTGTAGGTGAGGGTGATGGAATACAGGTATTTCTTAGTGTAAGTTAGGGTGATGAAATACAGGTATTTCTTAGTGTAGGTGAGGGTGATGGAATACAGGTATTTCTTAGTGTAGGTGAAGGTGATGGAATATAGGTATTTCTTAGTGTAGGTGAGGGTTTTAGAATACAGGTATTTCCGAGTGTAGTTGAGGTTGAAGGGATTCAGGTATTATTGAGTGTAGGTGATGGTTATGGTATACAAGTTTTTAGCTGGTGTATGTAACGGTGATGGAATACTGGTATTTTACAAGTGTAGATCAGGGTGATGGAATATAGATATTTCCCTTTTCTTTGTGTAGGTGACGGCGAGGGGATACAAGTATTATCGAGTGTAGGCTAGGGTGAGGGGATACAAGTATTATCGAGTGTAGGTCAGGGTGATGGAATACAGGTATTTCTCATTGTAGATGAGGGTGATGGAATACAGGTATTTCTTAGTGTAGGCGAGGGTGATGGAATACAGGTATTTCTTAGTGTAGGTGAGGGTGATGGAATACAGGTATTTCTAAGTGTAGGTGAGGGTGATGAAATACAGGTATTTCTTAGTGTAGGTGAGGGTGATGGAATACAGGTATATCTTATTGTAAGGGAGGGTGATGGAATACAGGTATTTCTAAGTGTAGGTGAGGGTGATGAAATACAGGTATTTCTTAGTGTAGGTGAGGGTGATGGAATACAGGTATTTCTTAGTGTAGGTGAGGGTGATGGGATACAGGTATTTCTTAGTGTAGGTTAGGGTGAGGAAATACAGGTATTTCTTATTGTAGGTGAGGGTGATGGAATACAGGTATTTCTTAGTGTAGGTGAGGGTGATGGAATACAGGTATTTCTTAGTGTAGGTTAGGGTGATGGAATACAGGTATTTCCGAGTGTAGGTCAGTGTGACGGAATAAAGGTATTTCTTGGTGTAGGTTAGGGTGATGGAATACAGGTATATCTTATTGTAAGTGAGGGTGATGGAATACAGGTATTTCTTAGTGTAGGTCAGGGTGAGGGGATACAAGTATTATCGAGTGTAGGTTAGGGTGATGGAATACAGGTATTTCTTAGTGTAGGTGAGGGTGATGGAATACAGGTATTTCTTAGTGTAGGTGAGGGTGATGGAATACAGGTATTTCTTGGTGTAGGTTAGGGTGATGGAATACAGGTATTTCTTATTGTAGGTGAGGGTGAAGGAATACAGGTATTTCTTATTGTAGGTGAGGGTGATGGAATACAGGTATTTCCGAGTGTAGGTCAGTGTGACGGAATATAGGTATTTCTTGGTGTAGGTGAGGGTGATTAAATACAGGTATTTCTAAGTGAAGTGAGGGTGATGGAATACAGGTATTTTTTAGTGTAGGATAGGGTGATGGAATACAGGTATTTCCAAGTTTAGGTCAGTGTGACGGAATATAGGTATTTCTTGGTGTAGATTAGGGTGAAGGAATACAGGTATATCTTATTGTAGATGAGGGTGATGGAATACAGGTATTTCTTATTGTAGGTGAGGGTGATGGAATACAGTTATTTCCGAGTGCAGGTCAGTGTGACGGAATAAAGGTATTTCTTGGTGTAGGTCAGGGTGATGAAATACAGGTATTTCTTATTGTAGGTGAGGGTGATGGAATACAGGTATTTCTTAGTGCAGGTTAGGGTGATGGAATACAGGTATTTCTTAGTGTAGGTTAGGGTGATGGAATACAGGTATTTTTTAGTGTAGGCGAGGGTGATGAAATACAGGTATTTCTTAGTGTAGGTGAGGGTTATAGAATACAGGTATTTCTTAGTGTAGGTGAGGGTGATGGAATACAGGTATTTCCGAGTGTAGGTCAGTGTGACGGAATATAGGTACTTCTTATTGTAGGTGAGATTGATGGAATACAGGTATTTCTTAGTGTAGGCGAGGGTAATGAAATACAGGTATTTCTTAGTGTAGGTGAGGGTGATGGAATACAGGTATTTCTTAGTGTAGGTTAGGGTGATGGAATACAGGTATTTCCGAGTGTAGGGCAGTGTGACGGAATATAGGTATTTCTTGGTTTAGGTTAGGGTGATGGAATACAGGTATTTCTTATTGTAAGTGAGGGTGATGGAATACAGGTATTTCTTAGTGTAGGTGAGAGTGATGGAATACAGGTATTTCTTAGTGTAGGTGAGGGTGATGGAATACAGGTATTTCTTAGTGTAGGTTAGGGTGAGGAAATACAGGTATTTCTTATTGTAGGTGAGGGTGATGGAATACAGGTATTTCTTAGTGTAGGCGAGGGTGATTGAAATACAGGTATTTCTTAGCGTAGGTGAGGGTGATGGAATACAGGTATTTCTTAGTGTAGGTTAGGCTGATGGAAAACAGGTATTTCTTATTGTAGATGAGGGTGATGGAATACAGGTATTTCTTAGTGTAGGTTAGGCTGATGGAAAACAGGTATTTCTTATTGTAGATGAGGGTGATGGAATACAGGTATTTCTTAGTGTAGGTTAGGGTTATGAAATACAGGTATTTCTTATTGTAGGTGAGGGTGATGGAATACAGGTATTTCTTAGTGTAGGTGAGGGTGATGAAATACAGGTATTTCTTAGTGTAGGTGAGGGTGATGGAATACACGTATTTTTAAGTGTAGGTTTGGGTGATGAAATACAGGCATTTCTTATTGTAGGTGAGGGTGATGGAATACAGGTATTTCTTAGTGTAAGTTAGGGTGATGAAATACAGGTATTTCTTAGTGTAGGTGAGGGTGATGGAATACAGGTATTTCTTAGTGTAGGTGAAGGTGATGGAATATAGGTATTTCTTAGTGTAGGTGAGGGTTTTAGAATACAGGTATTTCCGAGTGTAGTTGAGGTTGAAGGGATTCAGGTATTATTGAGTGTAGGTGATGGTTATGGTATACAAGTTTTTAACTGGTGTATGTAACGGTGATGGAATACTGGTATTTTACAAGTGTAGATCAGGGTGATGGAATATAGATATTTCCTTTTTCTTTGTGTAGGTGACGGCGAGGGGATACAAGTATTATCGAGTGTAGGTCAGGGTGAGGGGATACAAGTATTATCGAGTGTAGGTCAGGGTGATGGAATACAGGTATTTCTTATTGTAGATGAGGGTGATGGAATACAGGTATTTCTTAGTGTAGGCGAGGGTGATGAAATACAGGTATTTCTTAGTGTAGGTGATGGTGATGGAATACAGGTATTTCTAAGTGTAGGTGAGGGTGATGAAATACAGGTATTTCTTAGTGTAGGTGAGGGTGATGGAATACAGGTATTTCTTAGTGTAGGTGAGGGTGATGGAATACAGGTATTTCTTAGTGTAGGTTAGGGTGAGGAAATACAGGTATTTCTTATTGTAGGTGAGGGTGATGGAATACAGGTATTTCTTAGTGTAGGGGAGGGTGATGAAATACAGGTATTTCTTAGTGTAGGTGAGGGTGATGAAATACAGGTATTTCTTAGTGTAGGTTATGGTGATGGAATACAGGTATTTCTTACTGTAGATGAGGGTGTTGGAATACAGGTATTTCTTAGTGTAGGTTAGGGTGATGAAATACAGGTATTTCTTATTGTAGGTGAGGGTGATGGAATACAGGTATTTCTTAGTGTAGGTGAGGGTGATGAAATACAGGTATTTCTTAGTGTAGGTGAGGGTGATTAAATACAGGTATTTCTTAGTGTAGGTGAGTGTGATGGAATACAGGTATTTCTTAGTGTAGGTTAGGGTGATGAAATACAGGTATTTCTTATTGTAGGTGAGGGTGATGGAATACAGGTATTTCTTAGTGTAAGTTAGGGTGATGAAATACGGGTATTTCTTAGTGTAGGTGAGGGTGATGGAATACAGGTATTTCTTAGTGTAGGTGAAGGTGATGGAATACAGGTATTTCTTAGTGTAGGTGAGGGTTTTAGAATACAGGTATTTCCGAGTATAGGTGAGGTTGAAGGGATTCAGGTATTATTGATTGTAGGTGATGGTTATGGTATACAAGGTTTTATCTGGTGTATGTAACGGTGATGGAATACTGGTATTTTACAAGTGTAGATCAGGGTGATGGAATAAAAATATTTCCTTTTTCTTTGTGTCGGTGACGGCGAGGGGATACAAGTATTATCGAGTGTAGGTCAGGGTGGGGGATACAAGTATTATCGAGAGTAGGTCAGGGAGATGGAATACAGGTGTTTCTTATTGTAGGTGAGGATGATGGAATACAGGTATTTCTTAGTGTAGGCGAGGGTGATGAAATACAGGTATTTCTTAGTGTAGGTGAGGGTGATGGAATACAGGTATTTCTTAGTGTAGTTTAGGGTGATGGAATACAGGTATTTCCGAGTGTAGGTCAGTAAGATGGAATAAAGGTATTTCTTGGTGTAGGTTAGGGTGATGGAATGCAGGTATATCTTATTGTAAGGGAGGGTGATGGAATACAGGTATTTCTTAGTGTAGGTTAGGGTGATGAAATACAGGTATTTCCGAGTGTAGGTCAGTGTGACGGAATATAGGTATTTCTTGGTGTAGGTTAGGGTGATGGAATACAGGTATTTCTTATTGTAGGTGAGGGTGAAGGAATACAGGTATTTCTTATTGTAGGTGAGGGTGAATGAATACAAGTATTTCCGAGTGTAGGTCAGTGTGACGGAATATAGGTATTTCTTGGTGTAGGTGAAGGTGATGGAATACAGGTATTTCTTAGTGTAGGTGAGGGTTTTAGAATACAGGTATTTCCGAGTGTAGTTTAGGTTGAAGGGATTCAGGTATTATTGAGTGTAGGTGATGGTTATGGTATACAAGTTTTTATCTGGTGTATGTAACGGTGATAGAATACTGGCTTTTTACAAGTGTAGATCAGGGTGATGGAATATAGATATTTCCTTTTTCTTTGTGTAGGTGACGGCCAGGGGATACAAGTATTATCGAGTGTAGGTCAGGGTGAGGGGATACAAGTATTATCGAGTGTAGGTCAGGGTGATGGAATACAGGTATTTCTTATTGTAGGTGAGAGTGATGGAATACAGGTATTTCTTAGTGTAGGCGAGGGTAATGAAATACAGGTATTTCTTAGTGTAGGTGAGGGTGATGGAATACAGGTATTTCTAAGTGTAGGTGAGGGTGATGAAATACAGGTATTTATTAGTGTAGGTTAGGGTGATGGAATACAGGTTTTCCTTAGTGTAGATGAGTGTGATGGAATACAGGTATTTCTTAGTGTACGTGAGGGTGATAAAATACAGGTATTTCTTAGTGTAGGTTAGGGTGATGGAATATATGTACTTCTTAGTGTATTTTAGGTTGATGGAATACAGGTATTTCTTAGTGTAGGTTAGGGTGATGGAATACAGGTATTTCTTAGTGTAGGTGAGGGTGATGGAATACAGGTATTTCTTAGTGTAGGTGAGGGTGATGGAATACAGGTATTTCTTAGTGTAGGTGAAGGTGATGGAATACAGGTATTTCTTAGTGTAGGTGAAGGTGATGGAATACAGGTATTTCTTAGTCTAGGTGAGGGTGATGGAATACAGGTATTTCTTAGTGTAGGTGAAGGTGATGGAATACAGGTATTTCTTAGTGTAGGTGAGGGTGATGGAATACAGGTATTTCTTAGTGTAGGTGAAGGTGATGGAATACAGGTATTTCTTAGTGTAGGTGAAGGTGATGGAATACAGGTATTTCTTAGTGTAGGTTAGGGTGGTTGAATACCGTATTTCTTGGTGCAGGTAAGGCTGATTGGATACAGGTATTTTCGATTGTAGGTGAGGGTGATGGATGCAGGTTTTTTTCATGGTCTAGGTGAGGATGAGGGGATATAGGGATTTCATGGGTGTCGATAATTAGGCAGCTGAACTTGGTACAATAACTGATATCAATAACAAGGGTTACAATGACGTTTTACAATGACCTCAGTACAATTAAATATACGACTCATTGATACTCCGGCTTTGTAGTGTGACAGGTGAATTTTGCGATTGAAACGAGTGGAAGATCATATAACAGTGAGGGGTTCATGCAGACCCAGCATAAGACGGCACTAGCTACCATTTGTAGAAATAAACAAACTCTCCCACTGACGACAGCTTATCATTGTTATTGTCAGCTTTATTGACGGGTCTGTTAAATCAATAAAAAATATACATTCGGCTGCCTTTGATGTCCCTACAAAGTAGTTTCTTCTGACTCGCAATCTATAACATAAACACAAATAACTGCAAATTTTCCACCAGGGAGAACTCCCGACTACAAAAGACCAATAGTAACCTTCACCGCTGAATGCTGTTTGATGACAATACTTTGCCTGAGCTAAATGAATTGTGCATTCCAGTAAATGACAGATGTTTTTTTTCAGTCTTTGTTAAATCTTCACACAACTACTGTTCAACTGGAAACTACAAAATTAGAATCTAGGAAGGTTGCATTATGATGCCCTGATGTCAGTGGGTACAGAGCACCTCGTATCAGATGCATGACAATACAATTTGGTTACATCTGAAGCTTTATTTTCTACTAGCCGATAAACCCGGTAACCGGACTCTTTATCGGGCTTGGGGCGATGTATTAGATGAGACGCCCCCCCCCCCCCCCCCCCCCCCCGTTTCAGCCGCCGCAACCCTTCTTTAAAGGTTTCAGACCAATTTTTGGGACCAGGACCCTCTCCATTTTAAAGACCCTGGGACCTTTTATTAGGGTTTGTCATTTATCCTCCTGGATTGGACCCCTCCTTCACCTAAATCAAGAGTCACATGTTTTACACATTTACTGACCATGCAAGCGGCCCAGTGACTGGGTCAAATGTCAGGCCAAAGATGCTTAAATCCGTCCCTGACAGCAGGGGTGATTCATATGCACAATAGATCTTAATCCTGCCAATGTGTTACACGCCTGCTTGTGCGGTGTGGATCACCAGGCGAGTACGGAGGTATACCGGTCTTTGCCGTAATAAACTTGTATATGTAACAAAATAACACTAATGACGAGATAATGACTAATAAATCTGTCTGTACCTTCAGAAGTATGAGTATGAATTTTGTTGCAGTTGCCGCTGAAGTATAATAGTCTACACATATATGTAAAACTCGTTGAAGTATGGGGAATTCGGTATGTTGTTGATACGCTGAGGGATTAGGGATTAGGTTATGCCCATACACCTGCCGTTTCCTTTACTCTTAATACAGACGTCGGTATGTGCTTTCTGCCAGATTTTCTTGAAGAAAACGATAAGTCTGCCGTGATTTTGGACTGCGAGATTGTTCACAGCGAAAGTAACTTAATGACAAAGTGGTGTTTCCTTGGGAATAGACTAGTTCGTGTTTCGAACTATACCAGCTTGCTCATTTGACTTCTCGTGATTTTCACTTGTGTAAACAGACTTATTTCGAAGAAATATCCCGGTGCCGGCTTGCTTTTGTTCATGTCACCGCGTCACCACACGGCCAAACGAGGACTATGATTAGGACAATGGATTCGTGGACACGTGCGTGAGTGGAACCAGCACTTTGAGCATCGAGAGTGAACTGTTTTGCATCGGACAACCAGCAGCAAACAAAGGGACATTTTATTGACTTGACACAATGACTGCAAGACCTCCCTGCAAGTGTAGCTTCATATTCTTAAATATAGTTGTTCGTGTTTTAATCCAAGTCTCATTGATTTGTCTGTGTTTCGTTGAGTTGGTGGTGTCTGATAGCGTGTGAGGACGATACAAAAAAATCTTTAATATTTTAATATTTCTTGAGTTATCAAAGGAAGATATCTGTAATAAAACAGGGAATAATACATTATACATGTGGAAAGGGTGATGAAAATTATACTTGTACCAGAAGGTATATATTTATCACCGTCAGGTGATTTTATGGTGAGTTGAGGTCAATCCCAAGAAACAATCTCATGAATTTTGAAGGTAATCTGGATGACCAAAATATCTTTAAAAATCTTCATCAGTTAGACCTGGGACATTTTGTTTTCAACCTGGTCGGGGAGTGCCAGTTCACCGACATTCATTCACTGGGGTTAGGGGCCGCCTTTTTCTGGAGGACAGTGCTCGCCGCTGTTGTTACCATACCTTTAGTTGGTGAACTGTGAACCAAATTTCTTAGATCTGAGTACGTATTACCTGCATTAATGTTGCACACACAAAATTTTATCAGGCTCATGTTAATATTCCGGATCTAGTTATCCAGAATGACACTATTAAGCTAGGTATATATTTAATTTAACTTGTCATCATTAAAACATCTTTTGATTAGAAATCAACAAGGCAGCATAAACAAAATAATAACCAAGGGCTTCCAGAAGGACCTGTAGTTAAACAGCGGGATCTGCAAAATGATGGCACTGAAAGGTGATTGTGCCAGTGAAATCTGATTTGAAATAATTAAACTAATTTCAGTAAATAAATATTTTCGCGTTCTTTGTTTTTATCAAGGCATCGCGCTCAGATTTTAGCATGAATAAGTTTACTTAAATTTGAAACCCTATGGGCCATACCATTTACGTCAGTGATGCGTCAGCCGAAGAGATTAGCATTGGGCTTTCTACACAAAAACATATTGTACATTATGCAAGCTTCAATACATCGAGTATATGTAAGAGAGCTGTAGACGTAAATGACCGAATCTATCTAGGTCAATCAGTACATGCTGTATAACTGTATCTTAACAGAGTAGTTAATCTCATTTTGGGACTAAAAACTTTAACTGTGTATTAGTTACACTTTGTTATCAGGTCTTGGTTTTTGATTTCAGTGAATGATTAACTCGGATAAAGGATCTGTAAGAAGGGAGGCCGAACATCCGAACACCAAACATGGCAGAAGTGCTAGTACATTTTATATTTTTTGTCTCGCATGCCGAAGTATAGGGTAGCAAAAAGGTGCAAAATGTAAAATTTGGCGCTGCTTTCCGGTATTAAGGGTACAGTTTATTCCTTTTTTCAGACCTACGCCCAAAACGTTATGGCACATGGGGAGTCCCTTATAGTCAATCCGCTTTAAGATATATGCTGTATGTGTGTGTGTGTGTCTGTTTGTTCACAATATAACTCACGCAATGATGAACGGAATCTCATGAAATTTTCAGAGCATTTCGAAAAAGGGATCAAAAAGAAAATATTAGATTTTGGTGACGATCTAGCATATTTTCGGGATTCTGGAGCGTCATCAAGGAATATTCACAAATTTACGGTCACTTATTCCCGAATGGACCTGGGAATATGGGCCTAAAATAAGTGAATGCACAAAGGTCCAGCCCAATGCGCCGCGCACTGTGGTCCGTCCGCCTGTTCAGGTCAAGGTGGAGCCCCCAGTACCTCGGAGTTACGGTGTCCTTCCAATGTGTTCATTGAGCGTTATATATATATATATGTATAGATAGATAGATAGCGAAAGTTAAGATAAACAGTGACGCCTTTTAGATAGACTAACTAGTTTATTAACATATGAGCTTTCGAAGTACAACGACTTCTTCGTCAGGTGGTTATTAAATGGGAACGTGTACAGAGATTATATAAGATTGTTCTAGTCTATCTAAAAGGCGTCACTGTTTATCTTAACTTTCGCTTCAACTACAGACTAACACGGCTATACCACTTATTACTATATATATATATATATATATATATGTATGTGTGTGTGTGTGTGTGTGTATATATATAAGAAAATTCGGCATGGAATCAAAACTAATATATATCATACATGAATTGTATCGTGTATCATATCGTGAGCAATATATCGAAATAAGTATCGTACCGGGAGAAAAGGTATCGTTACAGCCCAAGGAAAAAAAACAATATCAAAAGATCAAAGATCCACACCAAAATCTTTTTTCATTTTCCCATTCCCGAAATGTGATGAAAATTTCTTGAGAGTCCGTTTATGATTGCATGAGTTATGTTGTGAACAATCACACACAAACATGCACACAAACACACATACACACGAATGGGGTTCATACCCTGCTGGAGAAGGCAACCATGCAAAGTAAGCGTCTGAGCCTGTTTCCAAGATTACCTTGTATTGCGACAGTTTTTTACTTGCATTTAATATTTTCCTGTTGATATTTTCTTTCCCTTTTCTTCCGCTATTACTTACTGTTTCTCTTTAACAATGGCAGAAGGAATGTAAACAGAGAAAAAAGTATTATAAGCGAGTCTTATTTGAAAAGCAGAGTTTGAAAGAAACATCTTTTAAAATTAATCTGAAAGAAACATTCCATTACGTAAATCAAAAACCTTAGGTACTATCGAAAAAGTTATTAAAAATTAAATCAATTCTATTTAAAAGGTGTTAACAAAATTATTGTATTGAAAGTATTTTAATACCCCCTTCCATTAAACATAAAACATTGACCATGGTAAATATTGTGACCATACAGCTGAAGTGAATTACCATCTACTTCATATGTCTCATGCTTGGATCGTCCTGTACAATTACAATGCGCCTGCTGGAATACTAACAACCAGACAAAACCTGGTCATCAGGGGATAACGTGTTTACCTACAGACGTCGAGTTCATGATGGTCCTATTAAGCGTTAAAGGTCGTCTGTCCAAGTGGTGCCTGCTTGATGTAATCACATTTTGCGCTTTGTAATCATGTCCGTCTGTGGACTCTGTATAACGAGATCAACCTTTGGGAGTTGGCGTCACGAGCCGAGAGACACTGGGAAAATGTAGTAATCGTCTGGCATAAAGGCCAATTTAATACGGTTATGGTTTCCAGAATGATATATAATACATATGAGGAAGCGCATTTCAAGCTAAAATACCGCTTTTTATAACTTCAGTGACAAAAGCTTTATTGGGGCGCTCCACTCAGAGGAATTGGACATCGATATAAGGCAGAGATATCAATGAATAGCCTTTGATCCACATCAAATATTTTCCATTAGGTATATTTCAGCATCAGCAGTTGGCACCTTTGAATTCAATTCAGAATTAAATCAACGCTGGTCATAAAAGGAGAAATGGCGTCGCAAAATGGTGCAGGATTTTAACAGAACATGTGAATATTAAAAACCAAATGAAGAACATTAAACAAGACGGATAAAGGTAAAACAATTACAAAATTAGGAGATAAATGATTTTGAAAATATCAAACAGGAGAAAACAGAAGACCTTAAAGGGGAAAATGAATAATCATACTTCAACACATCAGGAAAATAAAAAAAATATAAATGGAAGACAGACCACGATGTACGTATATATATTTTGTATAGGAGATGACAATTTCATATATGAGGAATAAGAGATGGAAAAGTGTGACATGAACATTAACAAAATTAAAAACTAACATTGATACTGCAAAATATGGACAGGAAAAGGACAAAGGGAATTTCGAGATGGACGGAGGAAAAGAAAAATAACGCACACAGTATTAAATTGGAGCATAATGAAAAGGAAGAGCCCGCTTGGGTTGATATGAAGGTAGATGGGTCTAGTTATTTAGGCAGTTGTAAGGAAACTGCTACCAGCTGATCAATGATAGTTTTCAGGAAACAGGCAGATGAACAGAGCAAAGAACCAGAAGATGACACAAGTTATACAAGGGAACAATGAATGAACAACAAGTGAAGAGGCATGAAATTATGATCAAACGTTCAAACCTTATATCCTCTAAACCTCTCCGAGCCTTAACAACTAGGGATCTGATCACAGAACAAGGGTTTCTTGTATTAGCCATACATGTATGAGTTATGTCACACGGGACACTCGAAATCTCCTGAAGGACACATTGTGTGACAGTTGGTTTAAACGTTGGGCTGGCAGGTTAACATATAAAACCTTAAAAAGAGGAAGGCGCCACTCTCACGCCCAACAGAAAAATCGTTTGGTTAATTTAAAATGGAGACGGAGATTTCTAAAAATATACAAAACAAAACCTGCAGGGATGACTTGAGTTGGAGGGTCTTCGGATAGATTTTTTTTCCGAGTAAAAAGATCAATGCAGGTATATTATCAACCACAATTGTCTCTTTCAAAACACACGAAGACTAATCACCAGTCCATCTGTGTAGGTGTCCAAAATCGTTTTCTATAAATCCCCCAAATTATATTTACTATTGCAAGTAAGAAGCAATTAGCATATATCCATGGTACAATTACCGACTTGACACTCCGTAGGTGGTCTTAGCGTGTCCTATTTAAAGGCGGACAAATTTTTAAAGGGGCCCAATCACCTATCTGACCTTTATAAACTTAATATATTCCCCTATAGCTTTATACATATAGGCCAGAAAACGTTGATATCACCGCAAACAGGCTGCTTGTTTTGTTTATATCAACGTGTTTCTGATATGTTGGGGCCCGCCAAAATAATCAAAAACAAATTCAACAAGGGATAAGCTAGATAATTCTCAGATAAGCCAGAGCATTGCAAATGCAACAAGTGACCTTTCTACCTCCACATATATTGAACCTACTACCTTAGGTTACATGTTTATCCCGTTTGTCAACATTGCTATGTTTACAAACATGTTGTTAATAAACAATTTCATACATCCTTTACGAATGCTTTATAAGAACTTTTCTCAAACAAAATTTCCCTTAAATCATTAATAAATATATACAGAGAGAGCAAGAAATCACATAAATTCTTTTTCAAAAAGAAGGTGAATGGGCACCTTTTAAGTACTGTAAGTCGACCGGATCATCTGTGAGTGCTTATATTATGCATGAAGACCCATGTATCTTTAATACGAAACGTACGGAATTTTATTACATATTTCATAAGTCAGGGTTATAATTAACCAATAAGCAGGGGATGTCATCCAAAATGACTTTTTGTTGTTAGGTCTCTTGTTCGGGAGTCCAGAGTGCTTGAACTAAAACGCACACTCTTTTTACATGAGACATTCAAGATAATGTTGTCATCCAGTTTATAGTTTTACTATTTTGTCCCTAATAATATTTAGTTTATGCCCCTTATTTTGAGGAAATCTAGGATATGATATGCGTCCAATACTTTTGTGAATCGTCTGCATGTACACATAGTATTTTGTTGAATATATGTAAATATGTAAAAAATCAAAATTAAATAGTTATAAGCAAAGTTTTGAAAAATGAGCAAATACTACTGTTGTATAAAATATAATTATTCCATAATGTTTGGTAGGAGTTAAGAGAATTATTTTGTTGAGGGAGGGGGCTTTGTCCAATTTGGAAAATGAAGGGGAGGGAGGTATTCGAAAGGAGATTTCGCATGGAGGAGGGGGTACTTTTGCCGGGGATGGGGAGATTTCATGGGGGGGGGGGGGGGTTTCTTCTGTCCGTACCCTTGCATGTAGATTGTCTTCCTCATATTTCCCATAATACAAGACCCAGGGTCGTAACAAATCCTTTCACATCATAATACCGGTCCTTTTCCCTCCCCAAGACCACCTTCGGTAGCCGGCGTAACAATCGAACGGTTCTCGAGACGGTCATGAACATTGAAATAGGACCCAAGAAGCCAAGGCTCAGTGCACAAGACAAATCTTTATATCAAGTATATTTTGATACGTATATTGAAATCCACCCCACGATTATGAAACCTAAAAGCCTTCAGTTAACATGCTGTTACGTAAGTATATTATATATCCTCTAGCTCCGCCATCCATCAATCATTAATCTGGCTGGGAGAAGAGGGCAAACGATTGTAGGTTGTGTGGAAACGGCCGGCAGCGATTAAGATGTTGGTAAAGAGACACATGAAAGAGGTAAAGACCCGGGCCCGGCCTCAGTTTACATCTTGTATCCCCTTGAAATGCCAACAATTTCACTACAATATTTATTGTAATTCCTTCATAAATATTGAACTTATTAGGCAAAAAATAAAATTAAGGAAGGGTTTTCAGGCACCGCGCGTCAATTTTAACCCCCGGCATAAAAAAAAAATTGTATTTTGATTTTAAGCTGCAGCCGCTCGGACATTTCTTTCATTAAGATAAAATAATATAATTGTGATAAGATTTCCTTTGTTATCTTGTGCATTTATCTATTTAACAAAGCAATTCTCTTATTATCGTGTTTTTCCCTGATCATATGACATTTTAAACGAAATATACAAAAATGGTAAAAAAAGGAAACTATTTTTTATTTCTTGTCAAACCAGAGTCAGTCAAATTCAGCTTTATTTTAGCTTCAATGTTGAATATGTTCTGACTTATTCTATGTCTATTTAAAAAATCAAAACACGAATGAAACATCCTTACTGATATCTTTCCAGTGTTACGAATTCCATAAAATAAATAATGACAGAGTTTTAAATTTTATCAATTACTCCATACTTCAGTACTGAGCAGTAGACCTCAGACCAGTAGGTCTAACAGTAGCGCCGGCCCTAGGAATGTTTACATTAATCAACGACTCTACCTTCTCCTTCATAACACATTAAAAAAAACTACTAGTCGGGTCAAAACCAATATTTAAATGTTTTTTCCTGTCTCAGGGCCAATTTTCGATGAAAATAATGGGCAACAGCTAATAACTGATTTTTATATATCTTATATTTGGTATTGAAATAACAAACTAATACAGGTGAATATCCCAAACAGGACCCTGGATATATACAAAATATTAAAAAAATGTATATTTTTCTTTCTTCATTTTTTATGGATAGGTCCATGGCCTGTTGGTGACACTGACTATTTAATAAGGATGAAGTTAGCCATAGGATAAGAATGACATGTTATTATCCAGGTTTTATATGCACAGGGTTAGAAATAAGTTGGATGTCATAGCCTTTAATTAACACATTAGAGCGAATCTTCGGGGTTTTAACGGGATTTCACCATTATGCCAGAGGCAGCGACGGGCTTCGAACCGGAGACCTTCATCCCGAAATCCAACGCCTTCACAACTGTCCTATGTTCTATCCCTTATACCTACATGCCCATGCATGTTTCTAATATAGAATGAGCCTTTCGGTAAATTTAAGGGCGCTCTTATTGAAAAGTTTTTCTTTAATTTGAAAATATTTGATAAAGGAAAACCTGTAGTGTACGCACGGCGGTCGTAATCCATCTGACACACCAAGAGCCTATTAACTATACTTCTCCCATATATACACATACACGTAGTGTAGGTATACATTCAATTACATTTTAGGAGGCAAACGAAATGACTGTGTCGGTTATATGTCATGCTGAGTTATCTGTACAATTTACAGGACGATCGACATATATTATTACAGCGATTTCTTCAGATTTATCCAGAGCCCGTCCGGGGATATTATATTAATTAGTGTTAATAAAAAAAAAGAAAAACATTTTAAGCTTTGCACATCGCTTATTTAATTAAGCGCACGACTAATTATTTCCTGCGCACGACTTATGAAATCATGCGCACAACTCATAAGTAGTGCACACGAGATTAATAATTTGTTGCTCGTTTCCATACGAATATCAAGTAACATTAATTAAACAAAAACATGAAATTAAAAAAAATCGTCCATTCTTTAGTATAACCAATAAAATAGAACCGCATTGTACCAGGGGCGGATCCAGGATTTATGAAGGTTCAACCAAGAAGGACTTATCCTATAAAAAAAGTTCCCCCGGTACGGAAAGGGTGGGTCTAGCGCGCAAAAAAATGGCTTGAAACTCTTAGAAAAACGTTCGGCGACTGAAAAAAGGATGGTACGGATTCACTTCTGTTGTACTTTGCATGTAAAAACGTACTTCAATCTCAAATAAACCAAATAAACCTGCAAGGTGAGCTCGTCTGTCGTTTACAATACCACTGCCACGGTTTTCAGTCGACCCATTTTCAAGGATCCTCAATCTACAAGTTCGTCCACTTCAATGGGTGAATAAATTCTCCATCCTGTCAGAATCTCTCCCGTCAGTCAGCGGATTAAACTTGCTCGTCACGTTCTCGGGGTTATTTATTAACACTCGCCAGCTTCTCTTTCTTGTAAACTCAAGGTCACGCGGAACACAATCCTTACTGCAAGTCAAACTTAAAGGGCTTATAGTTCGTCCCTGAAGGCTCCACAGGCCATAAACAACGGCATTTTTGAGGGTTTATAAAGAATTTTAATGACCCCGTAAATATTGTTGATGAGTTACAGCTAGGATAATGCGTTTGATGAAAGCATGCCCATTTTCTAAACTTGTCAGCTGAATTGCAAGCGTGGAAAATGATAATCTATTTCAGAGTCTCATTTCAGATACCTGTACGTAGGCGAACGTCAGGCCTTCACCACTCTTTGTCTGTTATTCTGTTAGTATGAACGATACGCATGCATTTTGAAAAAATATTCATGAACGTAAAACAGATATATTTAGTAGACGCCAAGAGCCAGGTCGAAGAACTTTCACACCAATGTGCGAGGTTTCTCATCACAACCCCAAGTCCCTGAGTACCAAGCAGGTACTCCTTTCTTTATACCTTCATGATATCTTTAAGGGACATTTCTTTTTCAAAGGGGAGATTTGACTGAATGTTCTATTTAACTTAACCCCAGATGTGAAAAGAGTATAAGTCGGTGTATTTTAGTATAAACAGATATATAGATGATTACTATGAAAATTAGTTTACATTGTATGAAGAGATAACTATTTAGGCAAGAAGTGTTGGTCTAGATAGAAAATTTTCGGAGGGAGAAGTATGCGCTCTAAACATGATCTTGTAATATCGTGTGTTCAGCACATGACTCGGGATTGATTTATCACAGTCTGCTTCCCACTAACAGATATACCGCTCTAAAATATGTTAAACAATGAACACATTTGTCAGTAAACAAAGATTAATTTACAACCTTAACGCTGGTCTCTTGGTAGAGGTTTAATTTCTGTGTCATATTATCTTGTCTTTCTCTCTGCTTCTTTTGAGCCGTTAATTCCTCAGAATGGCGGATATGAATTTCTGTATGTCTGGAGCATGGTGCAAGTCAGGGTACCCTTAGGCAAATGTGGTTTATTGTGATGTTCATGCAGTAAGGTGCACCCTCGTTCATCAAATGACATGTCATGGTACTGATAGAAAAGCATGTCTGTTTTCATTCTCCACCTTTTTCGGCCCTCTGAATTATCTGTAAAAGCTTGCCAACAATGACTGATATTTATGTATAAAAATGGATATTTGAGTAAATATTATTCTCTTATCTACACAATCACAATGCAGTATAAAAGGTTTTTGCCATAAGGCCGGCAGCCATAAGGCAGACAGCCGAAAGTCAACTGTTCAAACTAAGCGCAAGTTCGTGCTTTTGGCAGTAAACTGTGCATTTAAAATAACCTGTTGTGTGCGGTTACACAGGTACAAATAACCTGGGTTGTCATGGAACCGTAATGTTTATTAGGTTAGGTTATTAATATATTTTGAAAACCCTAATTGACATAGAAATCTTTATTCTTTAGGGAACAAGCCTTTGCCTCAAGCAAGATCCACACATAAAATATTATCAACCTGTTTCGACCTCACGTTGATTATTTTACTAGGCACGTCAGAGATACATGAAATAAAGTATTCTTGGGATCATAACAATATATAACAAGATTTGGCTCTTAAAGTATTTTCTTATACGCCTATACACAGTAAATGTTAACCTGCACGGGGCGCGACCAGTGGCCCGAAAAGAATTAACACAGCGTCCTTTAAACTATTATCTTGAATAGAAATAAAAAAAAAATCGAATTAATTTGTGATTCATGACCAATACATTTCCTTCATTCATTGCAGGTTTTCGCGCATGTGCAACATTCAACCTTAGGCAATGCGAGTGATCATGTTATAGTAAACAAACAAAACCAGAGTAATATAGAAAACGGGTGAAAAAGAAAGTGTAACTTTTGTATTCAGGTAAAATTAACTCACAACGAAAGATAACTCACAATGTGGCAAGTGACTATAAGTAAGTTTAGTTTTATAATGTGAGACCTGAGCCACCAAATTTCATGATTGTGAACGTGTTTTTTCTAACACAAGTCATGTCACGCCCGGTTCCAATACCTGTTAATGAGGGGCAGACAATCATGTGGTTAGAATCAGTTTCTTGTGGTCTAGGGGTACAACTCAGGATTCGTAGCAGGGAGATAGTACATGAGTTCGAATCTAAGCTTGAAGTTAAGAAGGAAAAGATGGCGCTCGAGCGCCGTAGTTGAGGAAGTCAGGGACCCCCACCTCTGGCGCTCCTTAAGCAAAGATAATATCTATACTAAGCGAATGTTTAATTAATTTATTTTAACTATAAGGAACAATGGTTAGGCGAAATTAAGAGAAGATAGAGACGAAAAGGTATTATCTATAGATATTTAATTGATGCAAGGCCAAATACAGTTGACTTTAGTCTGTTAGCTTAGTGGATTTTATGTTAGTCACGTTCAACATAGGATTTTGTAGGAATATGACTAGAGGAGAAACGAATTTAATTTGGCTATTGTATGCTTGTGTTCATTGATTTGTATTGAATTTATGTGCCTTATTTTAAGTATTGGCGGATTGTTCTACCGTAGGCTTCAACAGTCGGTATGTTTGTGCTCTTAGTTCCGATGTTTTCGTGGACCTACTAATTCTTAAGGTTGTTGCGAGGGCTCTGTTTTATTGAAATTCAATTTCATTTTATACATGTAAATTTTGGCTGCGCTTAAAAGGCTATGGTTTCAAATATACCTATAGGGCTGATCTATTGTTTACATATGTGTGTAGGCGTGTAGCTGTCTCTAGTTTAGGTCCGTCCTTCTTATAGTGCACAATCCTACGCCACATTCATTGACTATTATACTCTACGTAAGTTCACGAAACTGGCAGCATCAGAATCTATTAAATCATCACCTTAACATTATAAGGATTTGAAATATTTTGGTTTATAATTCTACTATAAACATTATTGTTTGTGTTTATATGGATTTGGTTGATTCCCCATTTGTTGCACCAGTTGGTTATGCGGTCGAGCTGGGCTCAGACCGCACTGCCCGAATAGCAAACGCTTAAACCAGTGAAGCCGAAATGGAATCGAGCAGATGTACAAAATACTTTTTGCAAGGCGGATCCCTCAATGCAAAAAAAGCATGTTGTAAGGATAAGGCTATGAAAAAGTCTCCTATCATTTTAGAATTAATAATAAAATCTAAAGTCGTATCCTGCAAGCTTTTGATAAGGCGTGCATGTGACCGATTCCCAATGAGAGCCTTTAAAATTAATCAATTAATTACTTCCTTTAAAACAACCAGGTGCCCTAGTCCGATCTCAAATCTGAACAAGCCAGCCTGTCATAATAAAATCCATAGTATTAATATATGTAAACTTCAGTGGGAGGATTCTTACATTTTGTCTCGAACGTGAAATGGCTTTTGGTCGGTTAAGAGCCTCTTCGACAATGATGAATTTAGAAATAATCCTATAGTACGAATGATTTCCTTAACATCAACAGGTTTTATGGCTCGCTTGATATTCCAAAAATGCGGACAGAAATTTCCCTTTACATCCTCTACAAAGTTACTGGTGCTTTGAACAGGATATAACGTACGAATAAACGGCCATCAGCAGCTGCGGTTGGCTGCTGTGGAGCGGCAAAGAACTTTATTTAAGAAAAAAAAATTAATTTATTTTCCATGTTGCGGTAACTGTCCAACAACCCTAAACGGATTTCATAGTGTTTTCTAATTAATGCTGAATAAATCGTATCCTGCGGGTATTTCTTAGATCTTTTAACCAGATATGCAAGGAAAAGCTGGCTCTAATTGATTTCAACAAATCCTACTTTTAGCTATCTTCCGGACGATTATATCGTTCTTTTTTTGAAGTAACAGTATTCTGTGTCCGGTATACAAACTGTAGACACCAGACAAGGTTCTTCAGCGAGTACTGGTGAGGCTAGATTCAAATTAAAGATTGCGAAACAGCTATTTCTAAATAGATGGAACCTACGTCAGTGAAGTGCGTACAAATCCGACATTTACCGAGATGTTTAATGCAATCCGAAGTATCAAGCACTGGGGCGCTTATTGATCGCGACATCCGTAGCTTGCAAGCCAGGCCAGATGCATTATTCATGGCCACCCCTGAAGACTTCTCTATTTCAGGTGTGTCGACGCCACACAAGGCTCAAGTAAACGTCACCCCTGAGTCTGACAGCCGGTGTAACAAGTCCGACAGGTAACAATCCCCCGAGCGGCCGGATCTCAACTGTCACGGACAATGCCGGGGCTAACAATGGCACGTATAGATGTGAATTTACCTCCAGTTCAGATGATCATCTAAGCACGCCTTTTCCCGAAACTCTTATACCACTCTCCAGTGTTGTTTTCTAAACATTTGCACAGTCAATAAATTCTCATCCTCGGTTGTTGGCACACTTGGAACAAGTTCCCATTATATTTTCCAGTCAACAACTAAAACAAAGCCTCATCGATATTGCCACAGAAAACTTATATAAAATAATGTGAAGGCCACGAGTGTTCGCAAATGAGGGGGTTTCTGATTGATTACGAGTTTCCATGGCGACCACATAATATGAATTATACAGATCATTTACCAGAGCAAGGAAAAACATATGCTGGTTAAATTCAGGTTTGTATGATAAAAGGGTTCCTTTTTGTTTATATAATACAGTGCTCTGAATAATTGGCGAGTCAGAGGGGATGGGGACTCATGTATTAGAAATGCACGAGGACCATCAGATGTTAAAGCGTCCCACTGGTTCATATTACAAATATGACGCTCTTTTTTCAAATTAATGTCAACATTGTAATATTGTACCGGCGCACTGTAATATTCACATTGCAAGCGAAAGTGACACGCTTAATGCGAATATCGTGGGAAACACGTAAGTCACGCCTCCATGGTTCCATTAATGTTCACGCTAGTATGGGGAAATTCACTAGTTCTCCTTCTACTGATACTAGTAATGAAGAATGAAAATTTTATCACTTCCTTCAACGAAGAAATCCTGAGGTTATGCTTTCATCCATGTTTTCATGTTCAGTACGGCTGCCAAGAGTAGACAAATACATCGACAGCCAATGAACCGCTTTTTGTTATGGAGTTGCAATTCCGTTTATTCTTCACAGTATAATATAGAACAAAGGGAGTCAAGTGATTTATTTTTTAAGTCGGCTTATGTTATAGAATTGCCTATATCAGTGAATGTATAACGTGCTTCGGTGCAATTTACATCATACTTCGTGAAGAATTTAAGGAAGAGTGATTAGTAAAAAATGACGAAAAGTTATGGGTCAAGGGCATCTAGTGACAATATAAAATGAAGTATGAATGGCCATGCTGGTCTATTGAATAGATATCATATAGCACAAAATACAAAGATCACCCTTTATGGGAAACGAACCCAATCTCTCCGATGCCGGTTGTCTGCTGTAGCAATGAGCAAATAGGGATCCCCAAACCCTTTGTATATCAGCACACTTTTATAGGAACCAGCGAAGTGACGTCACAGTAGTGACGGCGGGGTTCTTTCTTTTTTTTTTCTTTTTTTTTTTTTTTTTTTTATTGGCATAATACATATACATAAACATAGACAGAAATAGGCAACATTTATGTACATATACATACATAATATCAATATACATAGACAAGGACAACACAGTAACTGATACTAATGTGGTGAAAAAAAAATGCCTTGTAATTCATAATTCACTTATAAAGTGCATTCATATATATTTATATCTATTTAAACATACATATATATATATATTTATGTAGTCATAACATTCTTACAAGTAATATTACACTATCAGAGGTAATATTGGACTCCATTTCCTCAGATGGTGCGCCATCTTACATTGTTTTTCTGCAATAATGTATTCTTCCTTTTGCAGTGATTTCACATTTAATATAAAGTTGTTGAACAAAACAGAGTCAGATGAATAACATTTTCCTTTGTATACTGTGAGTTTGTACAATACTATCATTGTATTCATCAAAATATTTTTTTCAGTAACTGGAAGAATACCAAATATTAAATTATTTGGGAGCATACCTGACATATTTACATTACATGAGTTCAACCATTCACAGATCCTAAAGTACAGGTTTTTTGTGACTATACAATGACAAAAAAGATGTAATATGGTTTCTTGATACAGAAAACAATAGTCACATCTACCACTATCAACTAAATTCCATGTGAACAAATGACTGTTTACAGGTAAATAATTATTCATAATTTTATATTGAAACTCTCTTGTATACCAGTCAGATGAAATCTTATAAATCGATTGAAATCTTAATTTCTTTTCCTCATTCGTAACATTTAAATATAAATCCCATTTTATTTTTCTGCTCATTATTTTCTTTTCAATAAATTTATTATATAACATTTTTGAATCTAGGTTTGATATCTTAAATGGATCATTCTTAATAAACACAGGATCATCATATTCCTGCATATTCACAGTATGCTCATCTTCTAATATAGTACGCTGATATTTTGATATAGATGACACTATTGATTGTAACTTGAATTTATCTAACTGTGTTAAATCTCCTTTACCTAGAGTGCTCCAAGATTTTAATGACCCATCAATATTTATTAGATCATGAATGTAATTTATCCCTGCCGCTGACAATTTTTTGTTAAAGTAAGATGCTTTGTTGACATTAAATAGTTTGTTATTCCACAATGTTTGTGATAATACTTCAAATTTAGTTGTAGGGTAGCAATCGAAAAGTTCAGCCCATGAACACAGGCATGATTTATAAAAATTTGGCAGGGAAAGTGGGATCCTCTGTATATCAAAGTTTGATCGTATGAATGCTACTCCACCAATCTTACGTAGATAACCTGTCACCAACTTCACCCAAGGTTTATCTTTATCTGTAATTAATCGTTTTATCCATAATACACGTTGGGCTTTTAACATTGATTCTACATCTGGAACTTTAAGACAACCTTTTTCATAGGATCCGATAGCAGTACAATATTTAACTTTAGGCTTTTTATCCTTCCATATAAATAAGTTAATCATACTTTGTACTTCAGTAATGAAGCCCTTTGGAGGATCACACATATTAGAGACATACAATATTGTAGATAAAACAAATGATCGAGCTATTTCAACCCTTCCATACACTGTCAGTGTACGAGTTTTCCATACATTCAAAGTTTTCTTAATTCTTTCTTTTATTCTTGTGAAGTTTTGCTCCACAACCATATCTGAATCATAACAAAAGTATATACCCAAAATTCTTATGACATTTACAGTCAAATCTAACCATCTACATTCTATGGGTTTATCCTGTCTGTTTCTATCTTTGCCTAACCAAGCTGCCTCAGATTTATCGTAATTAACTTTTAAAGAGGAATACTCTGTAAACATGTTGATTAGTTTGATAAGTTCCTTAAATGAATTTACATCATGAATGAAAAAAGTTGTATCATCTGCAAACATACACATTTTAAATTCTGTGTCATAGACCTTTATTCCTTTGACATTATTATTTGTACGAATCTTATGTACCAATATTTCGACAACAAGTAAAAACAAATAACATGCAAGGGGGTCACCTTGACGTGTACCCCGTTCTATTAAAAAATACTGAGTAGTAACTCCATTATTAATAACTGCACTTTCCAACTTGTTATACATTGTTTTTACCCATAAAATAAAATTTTCTCCAAATCCAAACCTTTTTAGAACACTAAACATAAATACATGATCTACTGAATCAAAGGCTGCTTCAAAATCCGCTGCAAACATAATACCTGGTACCATTCTTTGCTTGCAATAACTCAACATATCATCAATGAGTCTGATGGGATCACCAATAAAACGTCCTTTTATAAATGCACTTTGTTCTTGCGAAATTATCTCTGGTAATATTTTCTTCAACCTATTTACCAAAACCCGACTGAGTATTTTACTATCTACATTGATTAAACTTATCGGGCGCCATGACTTAATGAACCTGGAGTCTTTTCCTGGTTTTTCTAATAAAGTGATGATTGCTTGTTTTTGGCTTGCCGTCATTTGACATTCAATAAAATTGTGATTCATACATGATACTAAGTCTTTTCCAATATCTTGGAAAAAATGGATATAAAATTCTTTACTTAGACCATCATTTCCAGGTGATTTGTTGGATGGCATAGACTTAACAGCATTAAAAATCTCATTTAGTGTCACTGGACCATCACACATGGATGAATGTTCTTTAGTTAGAGTTGGCATATTAACTTTACTTAAATAATTTTCACATTGTTCTGGTGTGACAGTAGAAACCCTTGTAAAACGTTGCATAAAAAATTTCTTATTTCATTTAGAATATCACTTTGGGAGGTTAATACATCATTATTGCTTTTTAGTAATTTTCGTACTGATGTTTTGCCCTTATTTCTTTTTTCTAAGTTCAGGAAATATGCAGAATTTCTTTCACCATATTCTCTCCACTGTGCTCTTGAGCGAATTATTATTCCTTCAGTTATATGATTATACATAGTTTCCACCTCTTGTTTTACTTGTTGATACTCTGTTACTATTGAGTCTCCCGGATGTTCACATAATTTTCTTTCTAATTCATTCAGTTTACCCTCAAGAGCGGCTTGATTTAATCTTCTTTCCTTAGCTTTTGACTTAGAATATTCTACTGTGAATTGCCTTATTTTGTATTTCAAAAATTCCCAGCGGCTTGCCGGATTATTATATGAATAAAGTTCTTTCCATGCAAAAATTTTATTTTTTAACTCATTGACATACACTTCATCCTGTAAAAGAGAATTATTAAATTTCCAATACCCCTTTCCTCTTTTATGTTCATTTAAGACTTGTAACTGTAAATTAATAGCTGAATGGTCTGTACCTACTGAAGGAATAATATCGGTAGACTGTACAGATGGCTGAATGTTTTTTGAAATTAAAAAATAATCTAGTCGTCTTTGTGTCAAGGGGAACCATCGCCTCCAGGAATATCTTTTAACATCAGGATTTCTTATCCTCCATATATCTATGACCTCAAATTCTTCAATGATTGACTGTATTTGCTCAATAGACTTTACTTTCAGTTTTTCACCATCAGTGTCAATTTTATCCATACAAACATTAAAATCACCCCCTATAATTAGCCTTATGTCAGTATCAAGTACCATCTTTTTTATTTCATTATGCAGCTTTTGGAAATACTCTACCTGTTCCATTTCTGTGTTTGGTGCATATATATTACATAATAGAGTGTGGCACTCTTGAATAATACATTTTAATAGGATATATCTACCATCAGTATCAACTGTTACCTGTTCAAATTTAAAATCTGTTTTCTCTCCAATCATTATCATAACACCTCTGCTTGCTGATGTACCATGTGAAAAATAAACTTGCCCACGCCACTGCTTAGACCAATTATTCACAATTTTTAAGTCACTGTGTGATTCTTGGATAAACCCAATACCATTTTGACAACCCTGTTTACAGAACCAGTTAAATATTTTCTTTCTTTTTTCATATTGTCTTAAACCTCTGACATTCAATGACACAATATTAATGATATTATCTGAACAATTATATGATACCACGATCCATTTCTTTCCTTACCATTGTTGCCATTGCACTTGAGAGACCTTCACTTTTTGTGGCATTAATACAGTTACTTGTTACATGAATAAAACACGAGTAGACAGAGAATTCATTACATGAATAAACACATTGAGACACAACAGACATTCCTGAATAATTTTTTTACCAAAATACCCTTTTGGGCCTACTTGATTTATTTACTATAAAAATATTTTCACTCCTTTATTAAACATAAAAGGTTTAAATGAAAAGATGTGTTATCCCACAAATTACATGTAATTCTAAATGCATAAACTGTGGAGAATTAAACATACTACAGATACAATATAATTATAGTCTCTTGCATTCCTTTCTCAAATCAGAATGGTGACAAACTATAAACTGATACTAATCTATTTCATAATACATTGTCACTGATTATATTTCTAGTCTGATTAATGATTTGAGAACAGGTTGCCAAGATCATCTCCATAGTTCACTTGTACAATGTTTTCTAAACCTTCTTTATTCTGAGCAAAAATCTTTCCATCCCAAGACCATACTGCTTTAACTCTCTCATCTTTCTTAACCCTGTTGAATACCTCTAGCATTTCTTTACAAAGGTCATCAACAATAATGATACCTGTGTTTTTCAGCGCCTTTCTCTCTTTAATAACTGCCATTCTATCATCTCGGCTTTGGAACCGAACAATCATAGATCTTGGTTTACCTGATTTTTTCTTGCCAACTCTGTGGGCAGCATCAATTGTGTGAACTGGCACATCTACTTTAAGTTTTTCTGATATTAGTTTATGTACATTGGTTTTACAATTTTCTGCATCATGTTCAGGCAATCCAATAATCTTTAAGTTTGATTTTCGGGAGTACTGCTCATTACTGATGGCATGTTTTCTTGCCTCTTGAGCTTCCCTATTTGTTTGTACACATTCCATTTTTAAATTTGCATAGTCTTGCTCTAATTGTGACACTTTTGCTGAAAGGGACTCATTTTGTTTTTCCAGTTCGAAAACCCGTCCTTCCATTTTTTCTACATAAGCATCCAACTGAGTTTTAAATTCTTTTTTCAAGTCATTTTTCAGTTTGTCCAACATTTCACCAAGTTTCTTTTCACTGACTCCTTTGCCTGACATGGTTGCAGATTTTGTCTCACAAGCACTTAATAACTCTGACTGAAAATATTTTGTTTTCTTAATAGACAATATAGAAGAGTCTGAGGAGCTGCTTGATAGATTTGATCTTAGACGCTTCCTATCATCAAAGTCTGACATACCAATATGTACTCAGAAACATTTAATTATTTCATGACAAAATGATTGAGCAGGCCCAAATAAGCTGATAAGTATTACATTATATATAAATACATGTCACAATATTCTAGACAAGCAATAACACAAAAAATAACAAACCTGATGGGTCAGCTGGTGTCTTGCCCTGGTGATATTGGAGGGCCTCACTAATAATAAAGTGACTAAAGGGAGTGCACTTGCACTGAACACAAATGAATAGAACCAGATTGCCAAAGAGAGTGCACTCGTACCTAGAACAGGTGCATTTTGGAGCCAAAATGGTGGGGCTATTATGTTTGAGAACAGTACTCTTTTGTAATTTTATGAATCCAAATATTTCAAAAGTTTTGATTTTTTTCCAAATTAAAACTTTACAAATTTTACAATAATAACATGGTTCATAAGAGGATACAATTATTATTATGATTACTTGCCTGGAATGTAGTTAAAGTTAAAGATTTTTGGAGAGCTCCAGACACCCTAGCACATGCTTTCTTGTACCAGCTGACCTCCCTTCTTTCTACATGTGTCGACACAGCGACTTTTAAGACAATCGGAGGGTCATGGGTTCGATTCCCATACCGGATGATCCGACTTTTCTGCGAATTCTTGTGCTATATCTCTATGTAATGGACCAGCATGGTCATTCATGCATCTTTTTAGAATAATATATGATGCACTCCATAAAATAAGGCCATCAGTATATCACTGCTGCATGCAAAGTCGTTGTGTCGACACATGTAGTATGTATAATACCCTACCGTCCTTCCAGTTACGTCACTGGCTGGTCCCTATAAAAGTGTGCTGTGCTGATATATACAGAGAGATTGCGGATACCTGTTAGCTCAGTGGTAGAGCAGACGGCCTGCAATCGGAGGGTCATGGGTTCGATTCCCATACGGGTTGATCCGACTTTTTCTGTGCATTCTAGTTCTGTACCACTTGTGACGATGATATAACCTTACATATTAAAAGTTTCACTGTCAGATTTAAGACGATATCCGAAGCTAATACGCATTGACCAGGCCTCCGGTAAAAACTGATAAAATAAATTAATATATCACATCATTGTCTGTTGCCTATATAGTCCATGGGCTAGGAGGGGTCACCGTGCACCCCCTCTGGGATTTTATGACATAGGTATTTTTAGATTCCCAAGTATGTCCAATTAATGAATTAAGATGGTAACATTGAATATTTTGGGAAGCACTATCCTTTTAGGCCATTTAAAGACAACCACGTCATTACTCACGACACCCGCGGACAGGTAGCCTGGATAAGGGGGTAGGGGTATGTAAATGCTTATAACTCGCTTAATATTTGACATATTTACTTCAAATAAAGTGCATTATGTTTGCAAATAGTGGGGAAAAGTCACTGTCAACAATAATCATATGATTGTGTTATGTATTTTTGTTGATTAAGCAATTAATCACTATACTTTTTTAATATCCAAAAAGAAAATTGAATTTAACAGCTTTTTCTTTCATTTTTCACACCAGTTGTTTATTTTCGAGATGATGTTGCATTTTTAAATTTCTAGTGCATTAATACATTAGTTCCTGACATTCTTACAAATTCTATTGATAAACTTATGAATTTTTGACCATATACACCTGCAATGAATGACCCATTGTTAATTCTATTTTATGGAAATACTTGTTTATCAAAAAGATGTGGTGTCCCATTTTCCTCTCCAGATGCATTGATTTTCACTGTGATGCTTCCTTGATACTATGAATTGAAATTTATCTGGACCTGAAGGTGTTTATTGGTTTAAAAAATAGAAACCCTTTCTTAAGCAATTTTTAATATATAATAATTATACAAATATAATCATATTTAAGCTATTATATATGAACGGTCACGATGCCCCCCCCCCTAGGATTTTATGACACAGGTATTTTTAGATCCACAAATATGTCCAGTTAATGAATTAACATTTAAACACTGATTATTGAAGGATACACTACCCTTTTAAGCCATTTAAAGACAACTGCGTCATTTTGCACCCACCCGCAGACAGGTAGCCTTGATAAGGGGGTACGGGTATGTAAATGCTCATAGCTCGCTTAATATTTGACATATTCACTTCAAATAAACTGCATTGTATCTGCAAATACTTGGGAAATTCACTGATGAAAATAATTTGGTCAGTGTTATATATATATATATATATATATATATATATATATATATATATATATTTGTTAATTAGGCAATTAATCATGATATTAATAAATAGCTTGAAAGGATACTGTTTTTAACAGCTTTTTGTAAAAGTTTTCCCAGTGCATAAATACATCAGTTCTTGACACTTGAACAGATACTTTAACTAAAATTATGAATAATTGGCCATTTACACACTGAATGACCCTCTGTATATATGATAAATGAGGTGTTCCATTTTCCTGTCGAGATGTACTTGATTTTCATTGTGTTGCTTCCCTGATACTATAAATAGTTATTTTCCTGAACCTGAATGTGTTTATTGGCTCTAATGATAATAAGAGCCCTCTCTGAACAATATTTGAAAACAGTATTAATCACAAATAATAATTATGTGAAATTTCTAATAGACAGAAAATCAATCCGTTATTCTGATCAATCTGAAACAATGTGATGAAGTTGTCCACAAAATGGAAGACCAAGTATTAACAATTTACGTACTGTGAAGATTAGTGCATTGAACCTGTATACAGTATACGTAGCGTCTTGTACCACAATATCAACACAAGGTTTCAAGTCATGTCAAAAGGAGAAAGAACAGGAAGGCATGTGCAACAGTTTCAAATATTATACAAAATTAATAATTACGGCATATACGGCTTAATAACATTATTTGGTGTTTCTTGATTTTTTAAAGAATTTATTGATTTGAATTTAATATTTTTGTTACGATTATATTGTGATGGAGTCATTAGTTACCTTTTATATTTAAATGCCTGGCCATGTCGCTTTCAGATTTTCTTGCAAGGAAATGTACTTAAAGGTTTAAATTGTAAACACATCACAGATTCTAATCTAAATGTATATTGATGGATCAGAGCGAACACTTTTTATGGTATCTTTTCAATGCGATCGTATGTAATGGAAGGACATTGTATAGGAGTACATGTATTAACAGCAGTGAGAAAGCAGAGAAGCGGAAGTTTCACATCGACTGTACAATACAGGGAGGGGATCATATCTGTGATATTAATTGGAAAGAATCTAATTTTAAAACGTACGTATGATTTCTGATTGTAAAAAATAAGAAAATTTACGAAGTAAACAGAGAGAAGCTAAGGGTTCTTAACAGAAATGGACAAAGCCTGTGCCTGTGCCCTTATACTGGACACAGTCTAAGGCCACTGATACCATTGAGATGACTACTAAATGTACAATCTCTGACGTCTGCATCCAAGTGTAGTATATATTTTTGTCCTACATATTTTATTTCGGTTCAACTCAGCTTCTGTAAAATGGTGTTGTAGACATAAAAAAATTGGCATTTGATTTCACCTGTTAATGGCACCTTTTCAAAAGAAATGAGCTGTATATATATCATCCGTGAAAATTCGAGAGGACTCATCCTCTAGCTCCTATGCATTTTAGTCTTCAAGTATTCGTTTTTTATGATGAGGCATTCTGCAATTTCAATGCCTACTCCTGAAATTATAAAACGGAAGACCATGGATATCATACTGCCTTTAGAAGATAGAGTAAAATAAACCAGTCATTCGCGTTTATACTCTTTATAAAGACAGACTCTAAGTGTTATAATGTCAGAACGATTCAACATGAATGTGAGAGACTCCTATTCCAGTGTGGCTAACCATTTATGTGACAAGAAGATTTCTGTGTTAAGTACTAGTGGGCTCACACTTGATGATGCTTTGTCCAAACTACCAAAAACTGCAAAAGATTTGTCAAATGATGATTGTTTAGTGGTTCAAGTAGGCACAAACAACGTTTATCGTGATGACACCCTGACCTTTGTTAACAAATACACTGACATGCTGCAAAACACTAGAAGCAGCACCAACTGTAAAATTGTCAGTTTGGCAATCCCTAAATATTTACATGACAGCATTGTAAATAGAAAAATTACCATTATAAACAATGAACTGAGAAAGAGATGTGAATCCCTTGAGAATATCATATTTTGTGACTGCTCACCACCTTTGAAAAGGTCTTACTATCGATATGATGGTATACATTTTAGTAAATTCGGCACAATTGCAATGACCGGACAAATTGCCTCTAGCGTTCGATATTTTCAAAAATCGATGTACACTAGTGAAGACAGCCTAATGGAATCTCAAAATTTTCACGGAGATCAAACAAAAACATCCATATAACAGATGATTATTTACTAAGGAATTCAGTGGATGTGTACTCCGTCAGGTTATAAGTCCTAACGTTAGTATTACAGAACAAACAAGCTCTCACTTATCAGATATTTATCAAGCATTACCTAGCACCAAACCAATTACACCCGATAATGAAATTCCACCCTCTCTTCCTTCTATTTTGTCTCAAAACCCAAGTATATATTCTGATTTTAAGCAATATCGACTAGCTAACCAGGGTACCATATTAGGTCATCTTAACGTTCGTAGTTTGCTACCCAAAATAGAGGAGATTCGCCTCTTGTGTTCTAGTTTAAACCCTCATGTTTTATCATTAACAGAATCATGGTTAGATAACCACGTTTTTGATTCAGAGATACAAATTGATGATTATACGATTTTTAGATCAGACAGGAATCGGCATGGCGGAGGAGTTCTCACGTATGTGTTATCGTCGTTAAAACCGGAGTTGGTCACTTTAAACTCAAATGTCGTTGAATGTGTATGGGTTAAAATAATTTTGGGGAGAAAACCGGTCTTAATCGGTTCTATATATAGACCGCCTAATTCCAGTTCCAGTTACATTGATGAATTACTCGATTTACTTGCTTCTGCCCTTAACTCATTCAAACATGTTGTATTACTTGGCGATTTCAATGTAGACTGCTTACGCTCTGAAACTTATATTGCTAGTAAACTGGACTTGCTCGAAAAAATCTTAGGTCTTAAACAACTTGTAACAGAGCCTACTCGTATTACTCAGCTCACCTCTACAATGATCGACTTGATATTTTCTTCACATCCTAGCATGCATTCAAATGTGAAAGTTCATCCTTTATGTATAAGTGATCATTTTCTTGTGACTACCGTTTTGAATAGACCACCTAGGGTCACAGTTACAAAATCTGGATATTACCGTACCCTTCGTAAATTCAATGAATACAAATTTATCGATGAATTATCGAAATCCAATTTTTTTTCAAGAATTATGCAACTTTCTGATGTAAACTTAGCCTGGGAAATGTGGCGCTATGAATTTCTGAGAATTTCTAATAACAACGCGCCTTTTATTCGACGTCGCACCAAAGCTCGCGAAAATAAATGGTTCAATAATGATTTACTTAATGAGATTCACTTGCGTGATTATGCACATCGGAACGCATTAAGAACAAATCACAGTAATGACTGGTCTGCGTACCGACATCAGCGAAATTATGTTACAAATCTTATCAGATCCACTCGTAGACAGTATTATGCCACGCTGATACAAAAAAATGGCTCCAACCCTGGTTGTGTGTGGAAAGCTTTAAAACACATACTGCCTTCGAAAACCTCCTCGAATAAAGAAAGCGGAAAGATTGACCCTGATAAATTTAACCATTACTTTACTTCTGTTGGAAAAAATATTAACGATAAATTTCCGAAAACAATATTTACCTGCGATCATATTGGTAACCCGAATTTGGAATCTTTTGATTTTATTTCAGTTTCGAGTCAATTTGTTTTATCACAGTTGTTGAAAGTAAACTCCAGTATGAAAGAAGATATACTGGGAATGTCAGGATTTTTCCTTAAGATAGCCGCACCTTATATTTCAGCTCCATTAGCCCACATATTTAACATCTCACTTCAAACCGGCGAGTTTCCAGCAGATTGGAAGACCGCTAGGATCACTCCTATATACAAAGGATCTGGATGTAAGGATGATCCAAATAACTACCGACCGATCTCAGTTATAGGCCATGTGCCAAAAATAATAGAACAATTCGTTAAATCGCGCCTCATTACGTTTTTTGAAAGTAATAATCTGTTTTCGGATAAACAATTCGCTTATCTTCCTAATCGTTCAACTTCATTTGCCTTGCACAGCATAATTGACGAATGCTTAATCAGTCTTAATAACAATAATGTTACCGCCGCATGTTTCCTCGATGTAAAAAAAGGTTTTGATAGCCTTGATCATACTGTCTTACTTACAAAAATGAGCGACTATGGCATAAAAGGTGTACCGCTTATGTGGTTCGAAAACTACCTATCTAATCGTAAGCAAGTGGTTTATTCTAATGGATTGCTTTCAGAACCACGCACCTTGGACATAGGTACCCCACAGGGCACTGTCCTTGGACCTATATTTTTCCTTTTTAATCTAAATGATCTTCCAATGTTCCTCAGTGAGAAATGCGTCATTTATGCTGATGATATTTCAATTTATTCTTCAGCGAATTCAGCCGCTAAAGCTATAGAGTCATTACAAGTAAATCTCGAAATTGCACTTAAATGGTTTAGAGAGAATCGACTGAGTATAAATCCCCAAAAATCATCATTCATACTATTTGGCCCCAAGTCTAAAACCAATGGAAATCAACTGAACATTTCCATGGATAACATAACAGTGATGCCGGTTGAACACACAAAGCTTTTAGGTGTTATCATCGACGCTGGTCTTACATGGAAAAAACATATTCAACTGGTGTGCGACAAAATAGTATCAAAACTAGGTCTCCTTTTCAGATTAAGTAAAACCTTAGATGTCTTTAGCTTAAACACACTTTACAATGCCTTAATTCAGAGTCACATTGATTATTGTATATCTGTCTGGGGTAATTCCTCCAAAACGTATTTATTACAACTCCAAAAACTTCAAAATAGAGCTGCTAGAATCGTTACTAAAACTTATGATACCAATATATCCTCTACATCATTGATTGCAACATTGGGTTGGATGAATGTTAAACAGAGATACCAATATTTTGTTTCTTTAATGGTCTTTAAATGTTTGTCTGGTAATGTCCCTCCCTTTCTTACGCATACGTTCAACCGTGTTAATAGTGCATATAATACTCGTTTTTCTCAGGGCTTCAATTTATCATTACCTAAACCAAACAGAGAATCCTTCAAAGCAAGTCTTGCATATGCTGGTCCCATCCACTGGAATTCTTTACCTGTAAGTGTCAAATCTGCAACCAGTCTCTGCCAGTTTAAATCATTGTACAAGCAATTTATGCCATATAATTTTTCATAGCTTGTTCACAGGTGCCTTTTCGTCTTTGTATTCATTACCTATATTACTGTGTCATTATGTAATATATTTATTTTGAAATCACGATCTTACATGTTTTAATTTTTAGTCAGGCCCCTTATTTAAATTTATTTACTCAATATTCGTGTATATCATTTAAGAAGATTTTTTTCTATGATCATTTTAAACCATGTATGTATAACTGTTTTTTATGTATGCATGTATTTTAGTTTCAGTTCTTTCATATTTGCTTTTTTATCTGTGTACTTATCTATATCATCTAGACCAGGACCCTATTGAAAAACAGCTTTTGCTGAATAGGCTATCCTGGTTAAATATGTATTATAAATAAATAAATAAATAAATAAATAAATGGCGGAGTTGTCATTTGAATCATGTCTACAGCGAGATTAAAATGCCTGCTAACAATTTGGTAAAATATCCCTACCCTTAAACGTACAAATAAGCGTGAGCATGACACAATTTCATTTCGTTCAATTAATTATGTACACCCGCCTTCCTATGCCAGTTCTCAAAATACGTGTTTTTATGAAGGATCAATAAGATTTCAGTCCTTACTTCTTATAAATTTCAACGACCATGCATTTTTTCTTCAAGCTAATGAAAAATGGACCCCTTATTTCTCCCGGAGAGGTCGAGGTTATGGAACCCCCTATCTAAATACAATGCTTAATCATTCAAGGCTATGTATACAAACAGGAAGTTAAAGCCTGACATTTTTAAAGCATTCGATTCGACTGTCAGGAGACATTGTTGAGAATCCGCTTCCTAGTTTATGGCGTAGTTTAATATTATTTAACAGATAGGTTATATAAAAAATGCAAGTGTTTTTTTGCAGTCCCTGTACAAACATCGGCTAATATGCACACAATGGCTTCTGGGGAGTAATCAATCTTACATATTTTGATCCTATCCTGAAGTATCATTACAATTTTGTTTTCAAAATAATATTCAATGCTGATAAAATTACTGAAATCAAATAATATATATGGTCACTGCCGGAATTTCATCTTTGTCTAATCAGTAAAATGGTACAAACAGGTCAGTACATTCTTGTCAATGCCAGCACGCTTAAACATTCAGTTAGGTTTATTTTTTTAATAGGAACTGAAATTTTTCCTGAATATTTAGATAGGCTTTCTACTTTAAAATACTGGCAGCTATAATGTTGCATTAGGTCTCAGCTCGATCCATGTACCAGGATCGAGGTGTCACAGTGGTCTACATCTTCCATGATATTAAATGTATTTATAAAAGTGAATCACCATTTTTACTTGAACGACGCTTGTTTACAAGTGGTTATTCACCCTCTTCATCGTCTTTTTTTGATGTCTGCCAGGAATATTAACCGGTACCGTGATCAACATAATAGGATCTTGTTTGAAGGAATATTCGGTATTAAGAGATAATATATTTGTCCTAGGAGGGAAAGAGACCATCCTCAGTCAAAGGTACTAAGAGAAAAGTGCAATTTTCTGAATATGATGAAAGTTTATCCCACTCGCATGCACAGTTGTGACTTATTTTAGCCACTAATGTTCTGGTAATCTGAGCTCAAATGTGATGCAAGCATCCAGTTGGTGAAAGGTGGATCATTACTCTCAGCTAAAATTAATAAAGTTCCTTGGTTCACGGACCACACATCAAATGTTTACAAGGATCCATCACATGTGATCCTTGTTATTGGTAGAGGTTTGCGTGTTATATTCAGTGCTTTTTATATACACTTTATACGAATTGATACTTTAAAATAGTAAATGAATAGACAATGTGCAATAAAGACAGACGCTTCAATATGAGGTATTACAAAATGTACATTACTCCGTTTTGAAATTGGCCAAAGGATGACCCAATATGACAGACAGGATTTACAAGGTATTAAACTATATAATAAAGGTATAAAATAAAACAATAAAGCAGTAACAGCTAGATTAATAATTATCCTTAATAATTTAAACTTGCCTAAAAATTGTGGTGGATCCTTTTCCTTATTACTTATTTTACAGGACTGGTGCACTGGCCTAGACTTTTCAGGAATCCCAAAGTAATTGAATTATCTGGTTATAAAGGACAAATCAGGTCATGAGGACAAAAACCTCACAAATTTCAGGGGGGGGGGGGGGGAGTTAACAAAACACGGGTTAGTGCTTATACTTGGAGGAAGTTTAATATCCTTATACACTTTTATAATCAAACTGATCTGGATTAAAAGTTTACTGGTGTTTGTATCCTTAGTTTCATAACAATAACTATTTATGGTATAAGGGAAGCTTCACGGTGCGGTACATCGAGATAGGAACACACAACACCTCGTATTCATGTTATAGAAAGGGTGATCAAAACAGAATAACACTTTATCATTAATTGATGTCTGCATAATTTTATTTTTTTTAAATGTTTTCAGGATTGACAAGGGCTGATATATTAATCAACAAGAACTTCAGAAATGTCAAAATCTCTTGTTAAATTAACAACAGCGAAAAGTTCGAATAAATGCTGTGGAATTTCTTCAGGATGTTTAATTAATATCATAATTAATTTCTTCATCGCAAAAAATCATGTAAAAATATATATGATTATATCAATCAGTGACTTTTTTCCGACTGTTTGCAAATACAATTGAGTTTATTAGAATTAAATATGTCAAATATTAAGCGAGCTATAAGCATTTACATACTTCTACCCCCTTATCAAGGCTACCTGTCCGCGGGTGCCGTGCGTAATGACGCGGTAGTATTTAAATGGACTAAAAAGGGTATTGTCTCCCACAATGATCAGTGTTAAATATCAATTCATTAATTTGGCATATTTGGGGGTCTAAAAATACCTATGTCATAAAATCCCAGAGGGGGTGCACGGTGACCCTTCTTATATGATGGCTTAAATGAGAATATTTTTGTATAATTATTATATATTTAAAATGGCTTAAGAAAGGGTTTCTATTATTTTAAAACCAATAAACAAATTCAGGTTCAGACAAATAACAATTCATAGTATTAAAGAAGCATCACAGTGAAAATCAATGCATCTGGAGAGGAAAATGGGACCCCACATCCTTCTGATGAACAAGTATTTCCATAAAATAGAATTAACAATGGGTCATTCATTGCAGGTGTATATGGTCAAAAATTCATAATTTTATCAACAGAATTTGTAAGAATGTCAGGAACTAATGTAATAATGCTATAGAAATTTAGAAATGCAAAATCATCTCAATAATAAACAATTGTTGAGAAAAATGAAAGAAAAAAAAACCCAGTTAAATTCAATTTTCTTTTTAGATATTTAAAATGTATAGTGATTAATTGCTTAATCAACAAAAATACATGACACATTCATATGATATTCCTTGTCAGTGACTTTTCCCCACTATTTGCAAACACAATGCAGTTTATTTAACGTGAATTTGTCAAATAATAAGTGAGTTATAAGCATTTACATACCCCTACCCCCTTATCAAGGCTACCTGTCCGCAGGTGCCGTGAGTAAAGACGCGGTTGTCTTTAAATGGCCTAAAGGGGTAGTGTATCCCAAAATAATCAATGTTAACATCTTAATTCATTAATTGGACATACTTAGGGATCTTAAAATATCTATGCAATAAAATCCCAGAGGGGGTGCACGGTGACCCCTCCTAGCCCATGGACTAATATAGTAAATGGCACGGATTGAATCCAGATACAACTATTCATAATTATCAGCATGAATCATCATCTTTTGGTGGAACAGATTTTAACTTTACACTCAATCTTCCCCTGCACTCAGCCCTTTGGTGTTAATTAATTAATAGGATTGCTGGGCTGCACATTGTACTGCACTGCTATCCATGTGCTGTGTAATTAGAGCAAGCTGTGCCAGATGAGTAAAACGACCATAAAACTTGCGGTAACAAGGCCATATAATCATTTGGAATATAGAACGCCTTATTTTGTTATTTATAGTAACATAACGTTTTACAGAGACGAGAGTCCCAGAAAACGTAGATTACCAGCCATTACCACTTAATTAAAAGGTAATTACTGCTCTACTGGTAGAGATGAATATTCAGTTGGTCTTTAAGGCTAAGAGGCCTGCCAAATCACTCGTTTTTAAAAGATTCACTCTTTTTGAGGATTTACTTAACATGACGCTAATTACTCTTTTCCAACTATTTTTCTTGTAGCACTGTTTTTTCCAGTGTCTTTCAGTAATGGATATATTATTTCTCTCTTGCCAAATTAGTCAAGTTAGAACGAAAAGGGGACAAATCTTTATTCAGTCTGTGATAAAAAAAATGGGGAGTTGTCGCTAATTTTATTTCAAAGGAGGCTACTCTTTCATTCCAGAGCACTTACTCTTTTTTCGGTCATTTACCTTTGGCAGGTCTACAAAGTGTTGTAGTTGACAATATATATCATATATATATATATATATATATATATATATATATATATAGTTACAGGTGCTCATTTTACTGTGTGACACGGGCGTAATTCGTGTTGTGACACCCTCGCCGGGTCGTTTGTTGCATTCTATGTTTAATCCGTACTGGTTGAACTCTCGTTGTCATGCTAGCTAGGGGCTTTCTCGCATGGTCGTGAGTCACGTGTACACTATGGTGTGTAGAGACACACAGCGATGTTCTTCTAGATGATTCCTGTGGCGCCTGTTTCCTGTTTTGTGTTAGATCTTCTAGACTGTTCGAGAAGTGGAAAATTCTCGGCTTGGGGTGAAGAGTATATAAAGGGGCTGTATTTTAGAGCCGGGGGAGAGAGCAGAGAAGATTTCCAGCGGACGCAGAAGCGTGTGTCAGTTTCTGGGACCTTATCCGACAAGTGCGGCAATCATAGATTTTCATTTGGACTTCAGTTTACTTTCTGGATTTTTACAGGAGCTTTACACTGGACTGTCTTTCTCCGAGAGTATACATTTAAAGAACTTATCGTTGTGACGTTGTTGGTATCCAGTACTGTGCACATTGTTTAATTTTTCTGTGTGATTGTATTGATTTGTTGTTATACCGCTGTTTTACTGTATAATTGTATTGATTTAGTGTATTGTAATGTTAGGGTTGTTTTAAGAATAAATTATAGTTATTTGTTAACAAAAAACCACTGACTTCTTTATTCATTCCCCTAGACTTTACACACTGCCTAGTGTTACAGAATCTGATTTTTTTAATCACCGTTACAGAATTTGTGTTCATCACGCATACGTGATCTGTTTATATAAGGTTCCGTTACATAAAATTGGGGGCTCGTCCTGGATGCTTAATAGTTATCAAATTTATTAGGGCTTGACCTGGACATATTGTTTTATCATACATTGTTTTCAAGATTACATATTGTTTACAGTACATTGTTTACAGGATTTATCTCGGTTGTTTTTTGTTATTGTTAACATGGCAGATTTCAAACCTGAGACATTTGTTGACGATCCCAACCCTGATCAACTTGAAGAGTTGTCAAAAGAACAGTTGTTGCGTTTGGGACAACACTTGGGTCTAAGTTTGAAAAAAATCTTTGAGAAAGCCTGATATCATTGCTAAGATCATGCAAGATCTAGTTAGCAAAGGTCTAATTAAAGAGATTGAAGTTGAAACATCAAAAAATGACAGCCTTTCTTGCTAATTATAATTGAAAAAGTTAGAAATGCAACATGAGCTAGCATTAAAACAGTTAGAATTAGAAAAACAAAGAGAAGAGAGGGAATTAGAAAAAACAGAGAGAAGAAAGAGAAAGACTAGAAAAAGAAACAGAAATTGAGTTAAACCGACTGGAGTTAGAAAGACTTAAAGTAGAACTTAGTCTAAGTGCTGCCCCAACTCACAGTTTTGATGTTACTAAACACATTAGACTTGTCCCACCTTTTCAAGAAAAAGAGGCTGATAAATATTTCTTACACTTTGAGAAGGTAGCTGAAAATTTAAAATGGCCTAAGGAAAATTGGACTATGCTGTTCAAAGTGTATTGACTGGCAAGGCCGGAGAAATTCATACAGAGCTTTCAGTAGAAGCTGCTGCTGACTATGACCTGGTAAAACGGTTAATCCTTAAAGGTTATGAGTAAGTTCCGGAGGCTTACCGCCAGAAATTCAGAAATTTGGAAAAGCGTAAAGAACAGACCTACGTCGAATTTGCTAGGAAAAAAGAGCAGTTGTTTGATCGCTGGTGTAGTTCTAAAAATGTAATGAAATATTATGTCAATTTGCGCCAGTTGATTTGGCTTGAAGAATTTAAGCGCTGCAATAACGCAGATGTTAAAACGTTTCTTGATGAGAAAAGTCCTGAAACACTTGACATTGCTGCTCAATTAGCTGATGATTGTTCATTGACACACAAAATGTCCTTTACTAGCAAATCAAAGTAGTCATTCACAAACAAGAATGTAAATCAGTGTTGTCAAAAGAAGTTTAAAGCGCAGTCATCCAGTACTATTAGTCCTGATAGTTCAGCAAAGTCCATTACTACACCTCAGCCCACGTCCACTGTGTCCAGGTCCAACAAAGACCAGTCATTTTCAAAGAAAATCTGTAATTACTGCAAGAAGGAAGGTTATCTAATATTTGACTGCGGGAAACTTGCGAATAAACCAAATAGCAACCTTCTTGGTGTGTTTCAAAATCGATGCATAGCATAGTACAGGAGCCAGGATCTTTTAATGTAAATAAGGGGTACAACTCCTTTATTGATTCCAATAAAGAGTTTGATGCTACGGAAGCCCACGTGCATTCTAACTCTAAAGAAGAATCCGTAGCTTGCGGGGTAAAAACCTCAGTTGATTCCTGCGAGGATTTAAATAAGGCTAGGTCCTTTCAAGACTCCTGCAAGGAGTGTTCTCAAAATGAAGTCCTTTTATGACTCTTGCGAGAGTATTTCAAATGAGGCCAGGTCCTATTATGACAAACAGGAGTTAGTTTCTGCTGAGGAAAATGCCTCTGTTGACTCCCATGAGGAGTTTGATGATAAATAGGATGTAGATTCATATAAGTATCACTAGCATCTACAGATTATTTTAAAGGTACAGAATAGTCTGGAGCTGCTGAAACTAGTGAACTTCGCAGAATTGCTTTCCAATTCTGAATTGAATATTCACACTGAACATTCAATACAAACTTTTGTTAATTCTTTAACAAATTAATCAAAGGTTTAGCCACAGCAGAAACATTTAGACTGTAGTATCCAACCATACCAAGAAAATGCATAATTTGCTTTTTTGTTTTCTGGTCTAGGAAATGCAGAAATAGCACTTATCTTAGCATCAACAGGTTTTACCTGACCCTGCCCTAAAATATGACCCAAAAATGTTACTTGTGCATGTCAAAACTCAGATTTTACTAAGTTGACGGTCAGACGTGCTTCGCTGAGTCTTTCGAAGAGGTCGTGAAGAATTTGCAGATGTTTCTCCCAGAAGTCGCAGTATAAGGTCATCAATTTATGCGTCGCAGCCCTGAATGTCCTTGACAACCGTATCGATGAGACGCTGGAACATGGCTGGCGAGTTTTTCATGCCAAACGGCATAACTTTATACTGGTACAGTCCTTGCGGCGTCACAAATACGGACACTTTTTTCGCTCGTTCTGTCAGCGGAACTTGCCAGAATCCTTTTGCAAGTCAAACTTGGAGACATATCTGGAGCTACAGACTCTATCAATACAATCATCGATGCTCGGAATCGGGAACGTGTCAGTCTTGGTGACAGAGTTCAGTTTTCGATAATCTGTGCACATACGGTAACTTCCATCAGGTTTTGGCACAAGAATACATGGTGAACTCCAGTTACTGTTACTAAGTTCAATAAAATCATTGTCCAGCAAATATTGAATCTCATCCTGTAGATACTTTTGTTTTTCTGGATTCAGTCTATATGGATGTTGCTTGACTGCGATTGCCTCGCCAACATCGACGTCATGGCACAACATACCAGTTAGCGTTGGAATGTCACCAAACAAATGTTCATAATTCCGCAACAGGTTCTTGAGGTCTTGTTGTTGTTGTGCGGCAACGTATGACAGTTTGCCATCCAGGTTGTTAAGCACGTCTGAGTTCCTTAATTGTACTGTACCACACTGAATGACCTCTGCAACTAGGTATTTGGTCGTTACATTGTTGACAAGAAAGTCAGTGATTTAAATTACATACTGTTGACACCAGATCGCCTAAAGAAGAAACAACTGTGCCATGTTAACATGTGGAAACCATATTATGAGAGAAATAGCACATCAGATGTTGGACATAATGTTACTGCTGTAAATTGTGTAAACACTGACCCTGACCCAGTTGAAGTAGATACTGATTGTAAGTGTGATGTATACAGTAATTAATTCATATATAAGTTATTCATATAACATGAAAAGCTGCACTTGCAGTAACTGATACGTTTCTTTATCATTTAAATTTAAATTATAGTATATCATGTGAAATATTGTGAATTCTACTATTTCATGATAAGGGAATAAGAAATTATATATAAATATATATATATTGTTACAGGTGCCCTTTTTGTTGTGTGACACGGGCGTAACTCGTGTTGTAACGCCCGTGTCTGGCCGCGGATTGCATTCATAGTTTAATCCGTACTGGTTGAACTCTCGTTGTCATGCTAGCTTAGGGCTTCTCGCCTGGCAGAGCCGGGTCGGGCTCATGTGAGGACCCTGGTATGTAGAGACACAGTGATGTTTTTCTAGATAATTCCTGTAACGCGTGTTTACTGTGTATTAGGTAAGATTCTTTAGATGGTTCGAGAAGTGGAAAATTCTCGGCTTGGGGCGAGAGTTTATAAATAGGGGGCTGAGTTTTAGAGCCGAGAGAGAGGTGAAGAATATTCCGGCGGGCACAGACGTGTTTGTGTCACTTTGTGGGACATGTCCGATTATCCAGTAATTTCAGGGATTCTACTATTACTAACTCTGTACAATTTAATGCTGCCTGCCTCACGTTTACTTTCTGGATTGTTACAAGAGCTTTACATTGGACTTTTAATCTCCGAGAGGCTTGGTGTGGACTTACATCCGGCTTATACATTTTAAACGACCTATCGCTGTGACAGTGGTGGTATCTAGGTACTGTGCACTTTGTTTATTTTACTGTGTAATTGTATTGATTAAGCGTATTGTAATGTTTGTTGTTTAAACCAAGAGTTGTTTTAAGAATAAATTATAGTTATTTGTTAACAAAAAAACACTGACTTCTTTATTCATTCCCCTAGACATTTTACGCTGCCTAGTGTTACAGAATCTGATTTTTTTTTATCTCCATTAAAAAAATTATGTTCATCACGCATACGTGATCTGTTGATATTAGGTTCCGTAACACACTGTCATTTGATATACTTCATTCTTATCTATCAGACAACTCCACCAACAAGCCATTATTTCAACCATAAAATATACCGTATTAAAATGTGTACCGCCCATCCTTAAGTACAGACGATCTAGTTATTTGAGTAAGGCTATGCTGTGTTTGAGGAAACACAAATCACCCATATAGGAATTCAAATAAAAAAAAAATAATTATGAAAATTATCTCCTGGCTTAAATGTCACTGCATGGAATATAAAATTGTTTTGATATTGACGTCGCTGTATTTTATTGTCCGGAGCCCATTCTGGATTGATAAGTTTTTGTACGGTTGATATTGACCAGGGTCCGTACCAGACGTGCTTGCATCGTTCACGAGACGAGAACACCAGGACCTCGGCAGCCAATCGATCGAGTACGAAAACCTTGACCAACCCATGAAGCGAGTGTGATGTTCACCTCGTCTGTTTTCTCATGCTCCAATGTACACACCACACCGGTGCAAATCTTTAATGGTTTCAGTTACCCTCGAGGGTCTCGTTTTCTGACAGCAATACTTTATTCGTTTTTGGCGGCATAATTGATTAGTCATTTTTATGTTTCTATTAGGGAGTAACTGGCGGTGTTGTGTTGTGGATCACAGTGCTGTTACAGTGTTCTGCCAGGAGCTATAACTAGGTAGGCCTGTTTAACAGACAGCGTCTAGATATAAATTCACCCCGTGATAATACGATAACACAATCCTACAACTTATTATAAACCCCGCCTGGCGCCAAATATATAATTTGGCTGAAATTCCTATTTAGTGGCAGTTAAAGTGATCAAGACTTGGGCTCTTGCTGCGGTATTATTGAGAGCTGGTGCTTAGAGATTTCACGAAAAGTGACATATAAAGTATAGATACACTGTAATAAAAAAAAAAAAAAACTCTACTGACAAGAGTCCCGGACGCTGGCATCCATGTTAATTTTGAGAGAACTTGTATTAATCATCTGCATTCAGGATATAAGTGGGACAGGACTTGTATTACATGTTATTGGCAAAACAGTGGACAGTCTCAAGTTCTTTCGATGATGATATTTCAAACATTCATTGCTTAACATGGTTTTGATAAGAACCCCACCCAGGGATATTCCACATAATTATTAATTAGTCTTACGATGCATCATTTACAAATATGACATACTGATTATTATTCTCTGTTTCCTGTTGAACCAGATCCGCGGCTTGTTGTTTGATCTGTATGGCCTATATACACTAATCAATAATGGGGGAGAGTCACGTGACATACATATCCCATATTGCATCACGTGAATGACGACCTTTTTGAATGTTCATATCGAAATATTGTTATCATGTGGCCTATTTAAAGAACACTTTAAAGTCACATTAAAAGTTTTCTAATGACAGCATATGTCTATTAAGAAATGGAACACTATTGAAAAACGATACGATTTATGTTACAAATGAACCAGTTGGTATGTTTTTGTCATTTTAGGTACATAGAGCCTTTCGACTTTGACTGTTAGATTATGTTATTAATCGTGTATGTTATTTTAGCAGAATTACTCTAGCACTACTGATCCGACTTTTTGTTGTGTGGGACGTGAATTAGAGAAAATTCTTTTTCAATCCTTGAAGTTTGGTGAAGGTCTGGACAAATTGATTAATGATAACCCGTCAACAACAGACCTGGACCGATAATCATTATTTTCAAGATAACCGTTCAATGACTCGTTTGACAGGTGGTGTCCAAATCTTTTTACTCGTAGCCATTGATAGCAGGGGGCTCTTTCTCCAGCCAAATACCGAACGGCATACATTTTCAGAGAACAAACATTTAATGCCATGGGGTATGTCTTATGTCTTTCTAGGGTTACCATGGACACTTGTGTTCATGTCTATAATACAGCCATCCGGGTATGCCAATAAAACACATGTTTATATGTCATAGGCAATGAATGTGTTACAGATGTCAGCTAGGGCCATTATAATTCGTATATCTTCCTCATGCCGGCAGGCCCAGCTCTGCTTTAATACGCCTGTGATTAAAGTATATAAAGTATATGAAAATAAGTCTGAGGCCAGGCCGACCCCGGCTAAGACCTTCAGTGTATGTAATTCATCAATGGGCGATTGACGAAACATGTAGCTCTGAACTTGGTTCATGCTAAAACGTTTGTCTCTTAACACAGGACGTGAGCGTGTATTTTTAGCCTAATTATATTATTTAATGGTTACTTTGCCACTTGTAATATTTGTTTTAAATATATAATATATCTTTATAATAATAATAATAATAATAATAATAATAATAATAACTGATAAGTATATTTCAGCAGCTTGCAGCAAGTTATAGAAAGAACAGAAATAGCTTGATATCAGGAGATATGATAAAGGTCAAGTACAAATGCATTTGTGAGAGTATTTAATGATATTTAATCGCATTGGCATTTGATAAACTGATACATTTGAATATTCTTTTAAATGCACGGAGCCGCATTTCAACCCAGACCTTGTTTGATTATATGGTGTTACAGGTGCCCTTTTATTGTGTGCAGCGGTCTTACAGATGATTGTTTTATTGTGCACACGGATGTTCCATGTGTTGTTGGCATTTTGTCTGTGTGCCACGCGTAGCTCGTGTTGTAGCGTCCTCGACAGGCCGGATGTTGCAGGTCGGTTTAATCCGCATTGGTTGAATCCCTAGCTAAGATACATAGCTGTGTTTTAGAGCCAAGAGAGAGGTGAGAAAATATTCCAGCGGACACAGAAGCATGTATCTCAGTTTGTGGGACCTATTCCGACAAATACGGCACTTATAGATTTTCTTTAGACTTACTTCTGGATTTTGTGACGAATCTTATTTAGTCTTCAGTTTACTTTCTGGATTGTTACAAGAGCTTTACATTGGACTGTTATTCTCCGAAAGAATTTGTGTGAACTGTTCGTCCGGCTTATACATTTTAAAGGACCTATCGCTGTGAGAGTGGTGGTATCAAGGTACTGTGCACTTTGTTTATTTTACTGTGGGATTGTATTGATTTGTTGTTACACTGCTGTTCTGCTGTGTAATTGTATTGATTTAGTGTATTGTAATGTTTATTGTTTAAACCAAGAGTTGTTTTAAGAATAAATTATAGTTATTTGTTAACAGAAAAACACTGACTTCTTTATCCATTCCCCTAGACATTTCACGCTGCCTAGAGTTATATAATCTAATCTTTTTTCTAATTTTTATATCTCCATTAAAAAAATTTATGTTCATCACGCATACGTGATCTGTTGATATTAGGTTCCGTAACGATGGAATCACATAAAGCTACACCTGGCGGGGTCATAAAGGCGGCTGTACTATATTTAGGCCCAACTGATGTTAACTCTCCGTAAATAACACGAAAAAATGACCGCAAAACACCAATCAGAAAAGGTTTTACAATCTCTCCACGTTCCGTAAGCGTAATAAAATTCGCATATGCTCCTAATTTAGCCTCCATTAAAGATAACTTTATGGTTTCACGCATTTCGTGGGATAAAAAACTCCCCACGGGACTGTAACCAATGTGCATTTAATGCTCTCTCCCAGTGAATGGCTTGCGGCATTAGATCAATTGGAACCACATGACAACGTTTCCTCACTGTTTCCTCTTTATTTCCCTGACGTGGCAGCTGCCTTTATTCAAATTTAATGTTAACAGATAAAAATGGACAAAGTCTTTCAAATATGGATCTATTTTGGGCACTAGCCAAAATGTATGGTTATGTTTTCAAAACACAAGATAAATTGCTTGATTAATTTTAAAGACGTACGGCAAAACTTGCAGCAATTATCAGTTGCGCACGGATGCCAGTTGTAGGTGGAGTTGGCCGGCCCCTAAACGACCATAGTAGCCCATAATGTGATTCGCTGCCTTGGTCATTTATAATTTCGCGGAGACATTTATTTAGATTATCACGTCCTGTTTGTTATGAAATGACTCCCATAAAAAATGAAATCGGACCCTTGGGAATAAGAGAACAATGCATTCATCAAGATCGTAAAATGTCCGCCCGTCTACGCAGCTATTGTAGAAATCGAACCTCTGTTTCCTTGGTTGAACCGCTGTGTTTTGCATTTTAGATTTTGGCATCCTTGAATGTGATATCTGAACTGCTCCTCATTGATTTTTGTTCTGTAGTTCCTCTGCTCTAACGTCATGACGCAGTGTCCGTCCGACTGTGTGTCTCTCTTAATTTGAAGCATCTTTTCTAGACAATGAATTCACGGATTCTCACATAATCCTGCCTAGCTTTTTACATAAGGTACGTCCAGGGGCTTCAATTTAGGGGGATTGGGATATATATCATTGTCAAAAAAAATTAACATATAAAATATATTGATAGCTAGAATTATAGACGTTGTTTCCATTTATGAGTTAACTATAAACTATATTTTTAAATCTGGTTTAGAATTTTATCTTTACTGGAAACATAATACATTATTTTCTAAAACCTTATATCTAATTGTATATCTAATTGTATATCTTATATCTTTTGTCATTAATCAGAAATTTGACACTAAAGGTGTTTATATATATATACTAGCTGATAAACCCGGTAAACCGGGCTTATTACCGGGGTTGGAGAGATATATTAACTGAGATGCGGAATGTTGGCTCATTTTTATACTTAAAGTTAACAGAAAATATAAGTTTTCAGTGGGAAACTGTCTCAATGAGATATGTATAAATATTTTTCCCCATTTATTTGTGGCGCTGTGCTCGTGGCAAGAAATTCATACCCCGGTATGTTTACCTTGAAGACCTGGTCAGTGATGATATTTACATTGCGAACCGGAATGAGACGCGGGGGCATTCAGATGTTCGATGATATTTGACTGGATTCTATTGTTTGACGTATAAAGATTAGGGTGATGTGAGAAACACATGAAAGATTTATTAAATTTACATTGCAAGGAAACTATTCCTGAAGAAAGAAACAGAAATATGCGGAAGTGGCAGAAGTGGACCCAACGGGACTCCATGCAGAGGGTCCGTATCCCATTTTTAGCCACCGCAACCTTTTTTTCATCGTATCAGACAAAATTTGAGGCCTGAAATCCCCGCCACCGTTCCACCCCACCCCTGTTCCTGAAATTGGGACGTTGAATTAGGTTTTGTCATTAATCCTCCTAGGTTGAACGCTTCATTTCATAAAGCGAGAAACATGTGTTTTTCTCTTTAACTGACCACGCTCGTAGGTGAGAGCCTCGTTCAAATGTAAAGCCAGACATGCTCAAATCCCTCACTATAAGCAAGTGTTATTCATATGAACAATAGCCCATTATAGAGTTTGAGGTTGAGTGACCACGATGCACGCATTCGGGTCATTACTCCGTGCAAGTTAGTAAAAACGGAAAAATCACTAAAAATTATTTATTCTCATATCGCCTGTGTCACTGCGGGGACAATAACCTTTAAAATGATGTATGGCACAGTATTGTACACAATGCGAATTTAGAGAACATTGCGAACAAACGTGAACCGTATTCCTTTTATAAGTATTATATATATATATATATATATAAAAGTGTGTGTTGTATATATATATATATATATATATATATATATATATATATATATATATATATAAACTCGATTACCCTCCTACGCATGCGAGTCATCCCTCCATCCGTGAAGATAAATTGACGTCACTGGGCATGTCCACCAATGTTCTGGATAGGAAGCGCCACCTTCATTTTTCACTTTGTACACCACGTGATTTGTTTTTCCCGTGAATAATCGGATTTTCTTGATGTTTGCATCTGATGCATTCCTTTTAGTAATGGCCACAATAACCCCGCATAGCTTAACAACACTCAGATATCATGGGTGGCTTTGCATTTTCTGGTTTCATAAAGTTTAATCATCAAATTCATCATAGTCAGTCAATACGTCCAAGCGTTCGCACTAACAGCAATGTTCTCCTGATGTGCGACTTTAAATAAAAGTATATTATAAATGATTGAATTAATAAAAATGTGATATATTTATGATAACGAATTATCATTAGGTTATATCATATTTAATGCAATATTATCATAATATTATATTTTTTATATTATAATATTATGATATATATTATAATATCATTATATCATAAAACGTTTTTATTGATTCCTATTTGACCACTTATTTATTGGACCCTTAAAGAGAAAAACACTATGGGAGAGAATCTAACATTTATATAACAAATGTTTCCTCGATTAAAAAAAAACTTTTAAATTGGCAATTTTGCCACTGAACAACTTTATGACGATTTTTTGCAAGTTATTAGTATATCTTGGATATAATGAAAACCCTTGTGCTCCAAGGAATCGCATGTCACCGCGGTGTCATGCATTAAATAGTCGCCGAGTGTACCGCCGACGGGCGTCCGGGACTAGAGTCAGATTCCCGATCAAGTGAGACAAGAAATAAATGGTTTCATTATACAAGCAAGGCAGGAACATGTCAAGTGCAGGTGAGGTGATAGCCTTGTGTTTGCTATCCCGGTGTCCTCTGCGGCCCGTCGGAGAATTGCTCATCATTTAGTGTCCTTCTTTTGACCCGAGAGCCGGAAAAGTCAGCTATAGATTCGCACATTTGTAAATAAAATAACCGCGGCGTGGCGGGACACAGGCGTTTACCTGACACCAGACGTGTCAAGCGCTTCATCAGTGATTTTTCAGGCTGACTGGAACAGAAGAGGTGAGGAAAATACCCGGCGGGCTGGGCAAATATCATCGGAAGCTCCAGAGAAAAGCACAATTAACGAGGTTGTTATACAACGTAACCAGCGCTAATAAAGCTCCCGGTGAATCGAGAATCCGTTTCACACGCTAAAATGTCAATATGACCCGATTAATTTTTGCTTCTCTCTCTCTCTCTATCTCACTCTCTCTCTCTCTCTCTCTCTCTCTCTCTCTCTCTCTTGACCTTGAAACAAACATGAAACTCTGACAGAATGCTTACGTTTAGCGTACAATCGTTCTCTTCCAGACATAACATGTTCATTTGCCTAGAAAGCTCAATATGAGACGAATGCACCAAATTGTTCGCGTGAAAACCGGCTTTATTTCAGTTATTTCGAGCTCTCTCTCTATCTTTGAACTAAACATATATTGGTTACACTAATCATTTTCTTGTGAAAGAGCCCTAAGTCCTCTAAAACTGAACAAAGTCTAAGTCATGCCATTGCATGAAACTGGCTGTGATCCCGTGATTATTAACTTGATCATATCGGTCATATTTTTTATACTGTCAAAACAAGCCAGCCTGATTAAACGACGGCGGTAATACGTCAGAGTGAGAGAGTATTTCTGGACATTAGGTAAATGTTTTAAAAACTAATTGGTCGGGCAAGCCAATCTCAGAAAAAGACGGTGGTGATAGATCACAGTAAGAGAGGGTTCCTGGACATTAGGTAACTGTAAACAATGATGTGGTCGAGACAAGCCAATCTGAAAAAAAGACGGGGGTAAAAGGTCAGAGTGAGAGAGGATTTCTGGCTATTAGGTAACTGTATTATCAGTGATGTGGTGGAGATAACCAAGTGTGAGAAAAAGACGGTGGTGAAAGGTTAGAGTGAGAGAGGATTTTTGGACATTAGGTAACTGAATTAACAATATTGTGGTCGAGACAAGCAAATCTGAGAAAAAGACGGTGGTGATAGGTTAGAGTGAGAGAGGATTTCTGGACATTAGGTAACTGTATTAACTGTGATGTGGTCGAGACAAGCCAATCTCAGAAAAAAGACGGTGGTGATAGTTAGAATGAGAGAGGATTTCTGGACATTAGGTAATTGTATTAACAATGATGTGGTCGAGACAAGCCAATCTGAGAAAAAAGACGGTGGTGATAGGTAAGATTGAGATAGGATTTCTGGACATTAGGTAATTGTATTAACAATGATGTAGTCGAGACAAGCCAATCTGAGAAAAAGACGGTGGTGACAGGTCAGAGTGAGAGAGGATTTCTGGACATAAGGTAACTATATTAACGATGATGAGGTCGAGACAAGCCAGCCTGAGAAAAGACGGTGGTGATAGGTCAAAGTGAGAGAGGATTTTTGGACATTGGGTAACCGTATTAACAGCGATGTGGTCGAGACAAGCCAGCCTGGGAAAAAGACATCAAGGCTGGTCTCGACAACTACATCACTGTCCCTTTATATTAAGTAAAGCATTCTTTTTAAAAAGTTATATTGTTCCTATGTCGGTCTCTGCTCATGATGGTCTCAATTTTTATAATCCCAGTATATTCATCCAGTTTATAAAAGCAGCGGCAGACCCCTTAAGGAAAGGATGATTCTTTTTTAAACCACGTTTGGAAGTTAAATTAACATATCATGGGTAAATGGTGATGACACACGGTTTAAGTGGCTTTTTTGTATTAAAGATACCTTTGAAAAATTACAATAGTAATGATAGCGTGCTATTGTATTTTCTCATGGTAAGCCTGTAGAATAGGTATCCTTCGAAGAAACACATTCAACGACGCATGGATCTATTTTAATGTCCACACATTCTTCTGTCAGAAGAGCTCTTGTCTCTCAAAGTCGTGACCCAGACACTCCAACGTTGCACGAACCTGTGTGGTGGCTTAAAGTACTGCGATGATGTGTGCTCTTAGGTCCGACCAATAGTCCGGCAATTCGATCATTTTGTTCCACAACCGTTGGACTAATAGGCCATCAGATTAGAGGCTCGAGATGCCAAATAGTAACTACGGTTACACACTGGAGTCGTTTCAGATCCTCTTTGATTTAACCGCTGCTTTGTACATCAAGCTTTTCGGGGTTTCTCTACCAGGGCTGGCAAGGGGGCAAATTTTTTAATCAAACAGATAAGAGCCGGATGTTGCGGGTTTAAAACCTGAAGTCTGATGCAAAATGCGATACCACGGTCTCATTGGTCCGATTACAATTCTTTGTATTGTACCAGCTCTGGTTGTGAAACCCGGGGAATTTTGCTATACAAAACAGCGGTGAAAGTGAAGGAGATATAGAACGGCGGCAGTGTATAACCGCTGTGTGAGGAGTGGCGGCAGTTTATAACCGCTGTGTGAGGAGTGGCGGCAGTGTATAACCGCTGTGTGAGAGGCAGTGTATAACTGCTGTGTGAGAAGTGGCGGCAGTGTATAACCGCTGTGTGAGGAGTGGGGGAAGTGTATAACTGCTGGGTGAGGAGTGGCGGCAGTGTATAACCGCTGTGTGAGGAGTGGTGGCAGTGTATAACTGCTATGTGAGGAGTGGCGGCAGTGTATAACCGCTGTGTGAGGAGTGGCGGCAGTGTATAACCGCTGTGTGAGGAGTGGTGGCAGTGTATAACCGCTGTGTGAGGAGTGGCGGCAGTGAATAACCGCTGTGTGAGGAGTGGCGGCAGTGTATAACTGCTGGGTGAGGAGTGGCGGCAGTGTATAACCGCTTTGTGAGGAGTGGCGGCAGTGTATAACTCCTGTGTGAGGAGTGGCGGCAGTGTATAACCGCTGTGTGAGGAGTGCCGGCAGTGTATAACTGCTGTGTGAGAAGTGACGGCAGTGTATAACCGCTGGGTGAGGAGTGGTGGCAGTGTATAACAGCTTGTTGAGGAGTGGCGGCAGTGTATAACCGCTGTGTGAGGAGTGGTGGCAGTGTATAACTGCTGGGTGAGGAGTGGTGGCAGTGTATAACCGCTATGTGAGGAATGGTGGCGAGTATAACTGCTGGGTGAGGAGTGGTGGCAGTGTATAACCGCTGTGTGAGAGGTGGTGAAATTGTATAATTGCTGGGTGAGGAGTTGCGGCAGTGTATAACAGCTTGTTGAGGAGTGGCGGCAGTGTATAACCGCTGGGTGAGGAGTGGTGGCAGTGTATAACTGCCGGGTGAGGAGTGGTGGCAGTGTATAACTGCTGGGTGGGGAATGGTGGCAGTGTATACCTGCCGGGTGAGGAGTGGTGGCAGTGTGGTGGCAGTGTATAACTGCTGGGTGAGGAGTGGCGGCAGTGTATAACTGCTGGGTGAGGAGTGGCGGCAGTGTATAACAGCTTGTTGAGGAGTGGCGGCAGTGTATAACTGCTGGGTGAGGAGTGGCTGCAGTGTATAACTGCTGGGTGAGGAGTGGCGGCAGTGTATAACAGCTTGTTGAGGAGTGGTGGCAGTGTATAACTGCTGGGTGGGGAGTGGTGGCAGTGTATAACTGCTGGATGAGGAGTGGTGGCAGTGTATAACTGCTGGGTGAGGAGTGGTGGCAGTGTATAACTGCTGGGTGAGGAGTGGTGGCAATGTATAACTGCTGGGTGAGGAGTGGTGGCAGTGTATAACTGCTGGGTGAGGAGTGGTGGCAGTATATAACTGCTGGGTGAGGAGTGGTGGCAGTGTATAACTGCTGGGTGAGGAGTGGCGGCAGTGTATAACAGCTAAGTGAGGAGTGGCGGCAGTGTATAACCGCTGTGTGAGGAGTGGTGGCAGTGTATAACTGCTGGGTGAGGAGTGGTGGCAGTGTATAACCGCTGTGTGAGGAGTGGTGAAATTGTATAATTGCTGGGTGAGGAGTTGCGGCAGTGTATCACGGTTTATTGAGGAGTGGCGGCAGTGTATAACCGCTGGGTGAGGAGTGGTGGCAGTGTATAACTGCTGGGTGAGGAGTGGCGGCAGTGTATAACAGCTTGTTGAGGAGTGGCGGCAGTGTATAACTGCTGGGTGAGGAGTGGTGGCGGTGTATAACTGCTGGGTGAGGAGAGGCGGCATTGTATAACTGCTGTGTGAGGTGTGGCGGCAGTGTATAATTGCTGTGTGAGGAGTGGCGGAAGTGTATAAATAATGGGCGAGGAGTGCCGGCAGTGTATAACCGCTATTTGAAAAGTGACGACAGTGTATAACTGCTGGGTAAAGAGTGGCGGCAGTGTATAATTGCTGGGTGAGGAGTGGCGGCTGTGTTTAACTGCTGGGAGATTAGTGGCGGCAGTGTATAACCGCTGTTTTTTTGTTTTAAATATAACATTTATTTTGACAAAACATAAACAATACCAATACATATACTCAGAAAACATTACAAAGTCAAAGTATTACAAAATTAATACATGTATCTTGGAAAAGAGCAGCATTACATGTCAGACAAAATGCAACAATGACAAAATATAAAAAGTGGGAATGGGGGTGGGGGAAATAATAAGGAAAAAAAATTACAAAAAGCACATCAAGGGAAAAAATAAAAAAAAAATAAAAAAAAAAAAGATGCATATTCCTATATACATGGATTCACACATATATTCTACATATACAAATACATATTATATGCACAGATATCCAAATATAAACCGAGTTAAAATTTAGAGATACCCCATTTTTCATTAAGTACCTCCAGTTCGTCTTTTTTTCTGCAATATGTTTTTCAATTTCATAAATCTTTTTTGCATAATTGATACCATCCAATGCTCTTGGTTTCACTTCTTTACATCTACATGTATACAAGTATTTTTAAAAATGAGCAATATGAGATTTAATATATCATACTCCTTGACATCCAATATCACTAGCTTTAAGTCCAATATTATTGTTTGATCTCTCATTTTCTTGTTAAACCAACAGGCTAATTCGGACCAATATCCTTGGGTAATAGGGCATTCCCAAAACAAATGTGTCAATGATTCTCTTCCTTCTTCACAAAAAGAACAAGTCTCCTTATCTTCGAAACCAATTTTGAATAAAAATGTATTTGTTGTTAATATTCTATGTATCAAATTAAACTGAAGTATCCTTAGGGTTGTAGACTGAGTAAGCTTCACTATATGCAAAAAGGAATTAAGGATATATTTTTTTTGAGTCATATTCAATATTTAGGTCGCTTGTCCATTTTCTTAATATTCTTTCGGGTTCTACATATAAAGGTCTGAACAGTTCATTGTGTGCAATTTTTGTCACTTTTTCCACCTTAAACAATTGGGAAAATTTACTTATATAATTGTCATCTTCATTTGTATGCAATAAAATTTTTCTTTCCACTCTCTCGGAATCGAATCCAATAATCCTCTGTATTCAAGAATATTAACTTTTTCAACCCTCAGGCAGATTTCTTCATATCTAAGAAATTTCTTAATATCATCTCCAGTTAATAAGTCAGTTAAGCAGTAAATTCCTGCATTTATCCAGTATTTATAAAATAATGGTTTATTATCCACCCGAACATGTGAGTTCAACCAGATATTCTGATTACCAATTTCTGTTACTCCTTTGACTTGGTCTTTATAATTGTATGCACACAATGATTGTAGAACATCTTTCCAGAAGGTATTTGTGTTTACATAACTATATCGTACATCCTCTTTGGCCAAATTACATTTAATCCTCTGATCATACTAAGTACGTCTTGTTTATATTCTTCGGTGTCCAAGCGACTTTCAAAGATGTTATGTAAGTTCTAGGATGGACCATATTAAGGTCTCCATTGTCATATGATGAAATTAAAGATTTCTTTTTAATTTTATCTGGCTTGTTGGACCATATGAATCTAAACAGTCTCTGTTCAACAATATTTATAAAATCATCATCAGGTGTAGGCAATACTGAAAATAAATATGTAAGCTGTGATAACCCAAAAGTTTTAAGAATTGTAATTTTTCCAAAAACACATCTGTTATTTCTTTTTCACTGACTGAAGTATTCATTAACATGTTTTGTTCTTTCGAAACTTTTTGCATTGGCTGTACCTGTGCTAGTAATTCTGTGATACTGTGTACATTTCCTTTCGAAAAAATTGTTTCATATAAGTTTTTAGAGAATTCTTTAGCTGTTTTTATTATTTCCTTTTGAATGTCTGACAATGACCCATCTACAAGCCTTAATTTGTGTATCTTTTTTGCATTGTAGTTTCTTTTTTCCAAATTGAGTAAATATTTAGTGGACTTCTCACCTTGTTCATGCCATCTTGTTTTACATCGGATTATGGCTCCGTCTGTTTTCTCCTGTATCATCTTTTCTAGTTTATCTTTAGTGTTTTGGTATGCTATGTCATCACTACCATTTAACGCTTTCAGGATTTTTAATTTTCTTTCAAGTATTTGTATTTCATTTTTCCTTTTTCTTGCTTTTTCAATTCCAAATTTAATGCTTTCCCTTCTAATGTACATTTTCATGGTTTCCCACAGCAGCAGAGGGTTTGTTCCCGGATTTTCTTCAACTGCACCTTAATTGTTTTATTCATAAGTTTTATATAATCATTTTTCTTTTAATAATGAAGAGTTTAATTTCCACAAGCCAGGACCCTTTTGGTTTACTGAAGTTCGTATGCCTAAAGTTTTTGCACTGTGATCAGATTTGTAGTTTGGCAGGATGTCAGTGTTCACACAGTTATTAATTAGACCTTGTGATACCACAAAGAAGTCAAGGCAGCAGTGTACTGGCTGTGGCTGCTTTCTAGACCAGGACCGATGATAGACAACAGAAAATTGCCTCCTAATTGGCTGGAACGCATGGAAGTTACCTTGACATTGACCCACTCACTCCACGTAGTGCTGCGTGTCAGTATGTGCCGTGAAAAGTGTGTCGCACGTCCAGTTCCACTGCACAATCCGTGTCGAGTTGCGTCGAGAAGAAACCGACGCAACCCGACACGCGTTATTATCGCACGACAAATCGAACATGTTCGATCGTGTCGCAAGGCCCGCGACGCTTCTTGTGTTGTGTGCTTCTCCACGATGTGTCGTGTGAGCTGGTCCACTGCCACGACACAGGCGGACGTCGCGACACACCGGACGTCATCTGTGTCGTAAAGCGTGTCGAGAGACGTGTCGGGACGCGTGTCGGCTTTGGTGGGTTCACCCCTTAACCGACACAACCAAGTGTCGGTGTGTGTCGTCGATTTCTGTGTCGGCTTGTGTCGCGCTGTGTCGAGATACGTGTCTGCCTTGGTGGGTTTACCCCTCAAAGGTCTACATCTCAAACACGTTGTTCCTTGACTGTTTGACATTGTCAACCGTTGTTCCGCTGGAAATAACAACAGCAACTAATGCTATTTTTTTTAATTCCTCCTCAAGGCTGATGTTGTTACATTTAGGTTACTCTGTAAAATCATCTGTATTATGGACTCTATATACCTTGAAGGTTGTTTATTTCATTCAACCTTTGGAAACACAATGCATGAAAATTTGTCACCTTGCAAAATCGATACATATTGTACGACAATTATTGAAATCCTGCACATGGAAAACACATCTTTTATAATTGACTCAATTGAGATGTAGAGGCAACCTTATGGATTTAAATTTTGCGTTTATTTATGTAACAATATGTAACAGATCGTAATCTGAGGCAGGGCGTCTACCAACACATCTTGAAGCAGGATCACCATTCTCTTTTTTCATCTGGTCGTTTCGTGACGGTTATTGTAAGGGCTGGGTATCGTTCAGTCTCTTTACTTACAATACGATTAAACAGTATCATGATAATATTTACTTATTTTTTGCTCGCTTGCGTGATGGAAACATGTTTGTGACGCCGTAACCTGTAGTGTTCGCTTAAGGGTTGGTAGGCACTCGTTCAAATGACTTGCCAAATCTTTCGTTTTTATAAAAGGTTTCTTTTCCCTTATAATGAGAAGATATTTTGGGATTAAAATCTTGATCTTGTTTTTGGTCTTTACCCCCTCCCCGGGCACTGCGACCTTTTGCATTTTATTGAGAAGATGAATAGATTTTACTTTAAGCCATGTAGATATACTTTTTTCATATGGGTCCGGGAATGGGAATCCCCTTATCACATTTCCCCTTGTGATATAGGTTATGATTTTCCACCAAGATTTTGAGCACTATTTTCACCTGATACCGAACATGTTGTTCAGAATATGGAGGTAAAAGTCGATCTCGGGCAATTGCTAAATTTATAAATCGACACAATTTAAATAAATTACAGGTAAAGTAATGGACAAAAATGTTTTTATGTGCCCTTGTTGGATTAAACATGCAATACCTATTTAAATAGCAGTAATATACAAAGCGAGCATAAATTTCAACAATAAGGAGGACCGTTCGTAATATCCGTTTTTCATCACTTGTTGGAAGCACCGACAAGTGAACATTTATTCCTCGTTCAGTCAATAACACGACAATACATGCGACCTTATTTTAAGGGACCTATTCACATACCAGGTATATTAAATATTAAAAAAATATAGTGTTTCTCCTAAAAAATTAAACAGTATCTGTCAATATTGCGTTCTAAAACCGTGTGATTTCCCCTGCCCATCAGTAAAAATTAGCTTGCACTGGACGCGATTAATGGATCAAATCAAACATAGGGCCAACGCAACCTGGTCGCAAATTCACAAATAAATATTTTTCAAGCTTCAAACCTATGTTCAGTTTTTCCTTCATGTTTTCTACGCTAAAATTATCAAAAGGTCCTTTAATCTGGAAACAAAAAGGAAAAAACCAGGACTGTTCAGCCTGACTGGCAAAATATTGACTAAAAACGATTGATCAAACCATTTACTTCTAGTGATACTCCTAATGACTCCACTAGAACAATAATACAGTTAGACCTTTATAATCCAGCGCCATCGGGGATTGGCGCCAAGGCCTCCTCCAAAAAAAGTGCTATTGATGATGGATTAAGAATGGGCCATACTGCTAACAATAGCAGGTTGTGTTTCGTTGGTCAGCAGCTTTTGCATCGGTGATAGAAAGGCAGCAGTTAGTGATTCGTTGCTCGTAGGTAAACAGCTTGAGTAATTCGTCAACAGCTCGTGGGCCGTTGGTCATGGGTCAGCTGCTTGTGTGTCGTTGGTCATGGGTCAGCTGCTTGTGTGTCGTTGGTCATGGGTCAGCTGCTTGTGTGTCGTTGGTCATGGGTCAGCTGCTTGTGTGTCGTTGGTCATGGGTCAGCTGCTTGTGTGTCGTTGGTCATGGGTCAGCTGCTTGTGTGTCGTTGGTCATGGGTCAGCTGCTTGTGTGTCGTTGGTCATGGGTCAGCTGCTTGTGTGTCGTTGGTCATGGGTCAGCTGCTTGTGTGTCGTTGGTCATGGGTCAGCTGCTTGTGTGTCGTTGGTCATGGGTCAGCTGCTTCTGTGTCGTTGGTCATGGGTCAGCTGCTTGTGTGTCGTTGGTCATGGGTCAGCTGCTTCTGTGTCGTTGGTCATGTGTCAGCTGCTTGTGTGTCGTTGGTCATGGGTCAGCTGCTTGTGTGTCGTTGGTCATGGGTCAGCTGCTTGTGTGTCGTTGGTCATGGGTCAGCTGCTTGTGTGTCGTTGGTCATGGGTCAGCTGCTTGTGTGTCGTTGGTCATGGGTCAGCTGCTTGTGTGTCGTTGGTCATGGGTCAGCTGCTTGTGTGTCGTTGGTCAACAGCTCGTGTGTCGTTGGTCATGGGTCAGCTGCTTGTGTGTCGTTGGTCAACAGCTCGTGTGTCGTTGGTCATGGGTCAGCTGCTTGTGTGTCGTTGGTCAACAGCTCGTGGGTCGTTGGTCATGGGTCAGCTGCTTGTGTGTCGTTGGCCAACTGCTCGTCGGTTCGTTGGTCAGTCGCTTGTTGGTCGTTGGCCAACAGCTCATGGGTCGATCGTCTTGGGTCAGCAGCTTGTGGGTTGTTGGTTAACACTTCGTGGGTCATTGCACGTGAGTCAGCAGTTTGTGGGTCGTAGGTCAACAGCTCGTGGGCCGTTGGTCATGGGTCAGTTGCTGGTTGGTCGTTGGTCACCAGCTGGTGGGTCGTTGCTCATGGGCGAGCAGTCATTAGGTCTTGGGTCGCAGCTTGTGGGTCGTTTGTCAACAGCTCGTGGGCCGTTGGTCTTGGGTCAGCAGCTTGTGGGTCGTTGGTCAACACTTTGTGGGTCATTGCACGTGGGTCAGCAGCTTGTGGGTCGTTGGTCAACAGCTCGTGGGCCGTTGGTCATGGGTCAGTTGCTGGTTGGTCGTTGGTCACCAGCTTGTGGGTCGTTGCTCATGGGCGAGCAGTCCGTAGGTCTTGGGTCACAGCTTGTGTGCCGTTAGTCTTTGGTCGTGGATTAGCAGCTTGGGGTTTTATCTTTTTTTTTATTATAAAATCCTGACTAAATTATTTCTTATTTTTTTTCCAAATGAGAAAAATGTTCTAATGTAAAAATATGAATATTCATTGGGTTTGTAGATCCTGTATATGGTCGATGTCTTTCGCTGACATGTCTGGCTGTGATAATCTCAGCTGGGAATATAAATTGTTCTGCCATATTATTGCCTTTTTGCCAATTTTCGCTGGCAAACGTGACGATATTGGACCAGCTAGATGTTAATCTTGTCCCCATCAAAACAACTGTGCTCAGCTTGCGATCAGAAATTAATTTGGCGGGACTCTGGTATATCACATGATTAAGGCAATATGGTGTGAAACTGAGACCCGGAACAAAAAGGCAAACCTGGCGAGCGTGCTACACTTGTAACAACGCGATATTGATCTGTATATACAGGGATCTACCAGGGTAACGCGTTGTTTCATCATGCCCATTTCATACCAACGCCAGTTATTATTATGTTTTTCTTTGAGCGGCTTCTTGTTTGTCTTTTGGAAACACTACCGAAAGGTTATTTTATTAAGTCTTGTCGACGGTAAGGGTATTCTCAAGAAACATACCTGGATCACCGTGTTTTGTTTTTCAAAGTACTTTGTACCCTTCCAGACAGGACACTTTGTCTTCCCAGGCCGAGTGTCAGAGAGTCATCCTTATAAACTGGCAGTAGGGTGTAAACTCCCGAACGGGGTTACCGTTTCAACCGCCCGACCTGTTGTGAACCTCCTTTATTTATATCTTGTGCCAGTACTAATCTGTGATGCAACCTGCTGTGATGCCAAACATGACAAACTTTTCTTTCAGCTGGTTTTCATGTAAATATATATATATATATATATATATATATATATATATATATATATAGAGAGAGAGAGAGAGAGAGAGAGAGAGGGAGAGAGAGAGGAATCAAATTTCGTCAGACATTTTTACTACTACGTAGTTTCGTGCACTCATCAGGTAAGACTGTCTGGTTGAAGGAAATTTTATGTATTGTTGGCCATCATTGGTTACGTAATGGTTATAGGTTATCCGGTACGTTTGCTGCTCATTATTACTGAACGACAAAGTACAAGATGCTGCTGTCTGGAAAAGGCACAGTTATGGATAAGGGATCAAACGTATATTGTTGTTGTACAACAGTTGTCGGTGTCCAGGTGTGGCAGGTGATGTTTTATCAAGGACATTTCCTGATCAGCATTAGAAACGGTTTTATTGTTAATATTTTTATGAGTGCGGGGGGATCATTATGTTGATTTTAACGGCATATCAGGATCGAATTGCCCAAAGACATTTTTCGGCCCATCAGGGCTATAATTAATCAACAGGGGTGAGCCAGGCAAAAACCCCAGAGTGGGCAAGCATTCAAACCACCAAATAACACCGTCTGTTGACATGATTACAAATTCCTAATTAATAACTTTGTGACATAAAGAATAGGCCTGCTTATTATATTTTTCTTTTCTTTCATTCTTTCGTTCATTATGGTCGAATGAGGTTAACCATGGACAGGCCCCGCATTGTTTGGCGGCTTGAATGCTTTCCCGCTCTGGGGCTTTTGCCTGGCTTGCCCCTATTTATTAATTATAGCTCTCATCGGCCCCAAAAATGTCTTCGGGCAATTCGATCCTGATATGCCGTTACAGTCAACATTTTGATTCCACCCCCGGCTCATAATAATAAAATCAATATCTAGAATTCTAGAATACGCCGCCTACCTATTGTACTATCATCTTGAAACACCCATATCAACAGAGGAAGTTATCTGCAATACTACGTGCACTCAACCGTCCGCCATTTTGGATGTAACGTATGCTTCTCCTATAGATATCAGCTTTGCTGTGACGTGGGGAACTATCTCCACCTGAAGGAGCTGATTGTTTACAGTAATTTGCCCTCTTCGCTGATGAGCGGAAACAGTCTCAAAATAAATGATAACCTGATATTTGCTTGTCTCGCTTATCGGTGCATGCTTCAGTGATAGTTGTTATTACAACAAGCGAAAGAAGAGCGCATCCCTTCTGAAAGATATTTCGAGGATTGGACTACAACCTTTGTTAAAACTGACGGTGGTTGCACTCAAACGTTGTCACGCAACTCCACTGCTCGTTTGTCTTTAACTGTCAGGAAAAAGGTTAAGTGTATCTTATGGGGGTTTCATTTTTTCATTTTCCCCATAAACCCCAAGGAATTGCTAATAGGGGCTACCGAAGCGCCATGTATCAAAGACATCGAAAGTGTATTCAGCTCTTTTCATGGAAACCTGGCCCAGTGCGAACTCGGTCTTAGGAAATTCCATTCAAGACGGAGTCGCGCTGACTGGTCCCTGATAATAAGTGGAAGAAGTCGGTTCATCTAAATAATTATCAGGGATCATGATATAACATAGAAGGACCAGACACAATCACACACCGCTGTATTGTCAGCTAATGGGATTTGTGTTCTCTGGCGTTAAGCGACTCAGGCCTGTGGGAATTTACAACAAAGTATTTCAATTTGGATATATAAATTTATCTATCGTTTGATATCCTAATCAAAGACCAAAGTCTGTTTGTCCTTCTTGTGTCTTTCTATTTTTCGCCCACCCCCACTTTCTCTCTCCTTCCCTCCCTCCTCTCTCTCTCCTTCTCTCTCTCTCTCTCTCTCTCTCTCTCTCTCTCTATATATATATATATATATATATATATATATATATATATGTATATCGACCGGGAACAGCATGAAGTGCGCAATATTATGTTTATTTTAATTTCTGGTTCTGAAGTCAACGCTGTCTATTGAATCACAAAGAGGATGATGATAATACGTTGATGATAATGACTGGTATGTCAACATTATCAAACTGTATGACATCTTTCAGTTTTATGAGTTCTTAAACTGGCTGACTGCTTATGTTTATTCCTATTATAATTATTTCATTATTTGTATATCGTGTAAAAATACAAACTATTTACAGGTGCTTGGATCATTAAATCACATTCCATGGGACACCCATACAAAGTTCACCGGCGCATAAATTTAGGCCCACGGTATTAGAGCCAAAGATTGCTTCAATAAACACCCATTTTTGGCCTGCGGATGATCTCTTCGAAACAAGCTGATTCAACTGATATAAAATATGGGGAGTACGTCATTGATTTTTAAGCAATGACGCCATGTCTTCCGCTGCTGATAGGTTAGAGAGGTCTCTATTGTCGTCTTCAATGACTTGGGGATATAAAATTTCTGGCTTCGGCGCAGCACCAAGGCTAGCGGATAAGAAAATCAACGTGACCGCCGGCGCGAGAGTTGGCTATTAAAGTCGGCTTTATGAAAACGCATGGGGAAGAATTTAAAAAATGTTTCAGCTTTCATGAAGTTTTTGTCCGAGCTTTTGTACTGGGAACTGTATTGACCCAAGCTGAATAACGTTTTTTTGTCTTTGAAGTAGTTAAGATTAACAAATGTCCCGCGTAACCTTGGTACGTACTGAACGTGACAGTGTAACCTCATGTTAATATAGAAACATAACAAGACCGGCCTAGTTCTGTTACGAAGGGAAACGCGAAACTTAATCTTCTAAAGGACAAAAGACTGAACAACAAACTAAAAAAAGTTTTTAAATTTATGTCGAAATAATAACTTTAAAAATGATCAATAAAATATTTAAATATATGTAAATAATTGTATCTTTGGTATAAATTAACGAAGCCTTTGTCGGGCTTGCTCAATCTGCTTCAGAAGCTCATCTTTCACGGTAGCTCCACTTCGGCCCTCTGGTATATATATGGGGGTCTATCGAGAGGTCACAGAGCCTTGGTAAGGTTTGACGATAACCGCAATGTAAGGCTTGACGAGGATGCAACTATTCGGTCTTTTTTGACAACGCCTAATGGCCTACCAGACCGATGCGGAGATATGGTAATGTCCTTTCCAAGGCACCTAAAATATGCGAAAAAAACGTTTTATCTCAGCTTATTGGTAAATCCTCTTGAATTTCTGACCACATGAATACAATCATGTATCGCACGAGTAACTGGACGATAGCCAACGAAACACAGGAAATGATTTGTTGCCATAGAGACGGAGGCGGAATTCTTGTTAATTTGTGAGTTCGCATGTTTTCTTTTGTGTTAAATCATCACTTGTAGCTTAATCTGAATATTACCGACTGTCTACCCAGAAATCGATGCAATAGGATGGATGGCCGGTGCAGTGCGTTTTCCGGCATGACTCAGGTAGGCTTACCAGTCCAATATTAAGACTCAAGGAGGCGTGTATTCACGGCTACTTTCCTGATTGCCGTTACGAATGGCTAAGTATGTGACTTTACTTGAGAAAAGACCGTTAAATTCAGTAAGAAGCAGTACTGGCCTGATGACATTAGTATTAAATCTTACGAAGTATCAAATCGTCTGAAAAATATGAATACGAATAAATTACTGAAAAATGTGTAATTTGTTTTGAAAAAAAATTACTACAGTTGTTTCTTCTTCAGGTATGCTATCTACAGCTAGATGGTTAGCTATTTCATTGTATAGAAAATTGATGAGATCATGACAAAATTTTACTCACCATAATGTCACTATTGTGGCACCTAAACAGAGAAGATCTCTCACATTGTTCTGAAAAAAATGGGGAAACCAACCTAAATAACCATTTTATGTAATAACATATGAGAATAAGTATGATAAATGTATAAAAAGTCTTCTTTAAAAAAGTACAATACTTTTAAAGTATGTGTATAAAGTAAAAGCAATGATAACAGAAGACCCAGGGTTATCTATCTTTATCTAATTGTACGTCATGCATCCAAGACAATGTACCAAAGACAATGATTATCACGTGGTGTTTAAAGGATAAATATCAAATATATATAAAAGTAAATCACCTTCCATATTGTACATTGTTTTCGTAAGAACCTTTAGCCACGCCAGGAACAGATTTAGAACGGAGCGCGGCTCTACAACCTCTATGAAGCATAAAAATCAGGCTCAGTACCGAGGAGCACCACCGGACTTTGGATTTTGCACAGTTTTCTTCATTCTTCTGCTTACGAGTTAGGTATAAATTTAACAAGGAGAGTGCGCATGCGCGGACGGTGAGGACACGCTTTGTGAGAGCTCCAGCTCCTTGCGATTCAAAGCAGCAAGATTTAAAGTCACCATATACGGAATAAACTACAGAAATATGCCCAGAAGTAAGAGAAATAAAGAGAGCCAGAGAAGCGTAGACCAGTACTTGTCAAAAACAGATAAGGACAGCCAACAAGACGACGAACAAGGGATAGCCGAACTAGACATGGCGGCGAGTGACACGTGTACAGACACAGGCACACAAGACGAGACTATGTGCTTATCGTTGGACAGTCATTTCAGAACTATGGAAGGAAAGATGTGTCAAATGATAAACGATTGCAGAGATACATTACAAAAAGAAATATCAAATTCACAAGCTCCGTGTACAAGATCCGCCGCTGTAAGCTTTTTATTCATAGAAACCTATATATGATTATATAGGCCAAACCAAAAAAAAAACTTTTTGTTCTACGGAAATGGGAACAAACAAAAAAATTTTTTACCGTTTTGTTTATACCGGTTGAGACACTATTTGTGGAATTATACCAGCTGCCCTTGAAAATACAAAAAATAGCAGATGTTCTCGAAATGGTCAACACAAAATTAAGTCCATTTTTCATACCTTTAAAAATTCTTTTCCTGAATGTGTGCCATGTCACAAATCAGGAACATTACCAAGAACTTGGTCTTCATTGTACGTCCCTTCTGATTTACCGGAGAATGTGGTCGTGCATCCCCTGTCGTGTTTCCAGTACATAATCCACGTTGGTAACAGTTGGTGACCGGTAGTTGTACCCAGGATATGGCTTGTATCTTGAACAATTGGAAGGAACGTGAATTCTGAATAAACCTGGATAAATCTCTCATTTTCTATGATTCATACTGTGTCGATTCTCCGTGATCTATTATTATGTTAAATTTAGTAAATGCACTGTAAATAGGGTCTTGTTCACAAAAGTGTGGCTGTTGCGGTTGAACTTCAGAATTTCAGATGTACCGAAATGAAATATGAAAATGGGAGTAGTTGTGGTGAACAATGCTATGCCAAACGTCACTGCTGTTTACAACCTGGCTGTTTCAGCATCATGAACAACGCACAGGCCTGCCCGAGGTTGATGCCGGAAGAAAAGAGTAAATGCTCAAGAAAAAAGATTTACCTACTTCGAACTGTTTATCTTCACCACTTTGGATCCAAGACTGAATATATATATATATATATATATATATATATATATATATATATATATATATAATCTTGAACCTATTGGAATTTATTTGATAGACTGTAGAAATATCAAATCTCAGGATTCGTTAATTATAAATTTTTTTTTTCTGAAAAGAGTAAAAAGCACAATTCGCATCATATCAGTAAATCCTGGAAAAAAATGCATTCATACCCTCCGTTTCCAAAGACAGTTACATGAAAAATAAAAACAACACGAATGGAAACAATCTCCCCTTTTATATTCTCTGAAGTGCTTATAACAAAATCCGTGGAAAAGACTTTAATATACTTTGGAATCGCTAAATTACCAATATGCTACCGCTTTGACATATCACTACAGAAAGCTTAGGTCCTTTTGGTTATGAGTACCAGTGTTGTATTTTGCTCATCGAAAGGCAGAATTAATTACATTTACGAGAATGTGGTATTGTGTTCTCGGAGATCTAAAAGTGTGGACCTTCTTAAGAAATAGCAAAAGTGTCCCAAGGCGATAGTATTTACTTGCTTCTCGCTAAAGTCTGAAAAGGTCATCGAGAGTACGAAAACGCTCTTTTCCTTAATGTTTAGAGAGTCCCCGAGAGGAAACCACTTGTCGCCTTCTAAATGTATACACTCACTTTCATGTGGACAGGTACATAAACAACATTTTGCGAAACTCTTAAATTCATGCCCAAGCCACAAAGGACATTTTATACGTCCCTTAGTGACAGTTCCGTAAAACTAAGAATTGAAGGTCCGTAGTTTGATTCCAACTGGGAACTTACAAGCAATATGGTGAAGACAAAAACATCATGAGATCTGTGTTTTTACAATTGTGACATTTTTTTCTTTTACCAATTATTTGGCTTTATTTTACATAACGACATCCTCTAAATGTGCAGATTTTCCTATAATTTACAGCACGAAATTTAATGTTTAACAAATAAATCACATCTGGATCTGACTCTAAGTTTATGGTACATGAGCGATAATTTAAGGTAAACGCCACAAACTAAAGAGATGAAAGAAAGATTAGGTCCCGGGATTCGGAATAGAATATAACTTTCAAATGTTTTCATTTTTAATGATTCTTAATTTTGCGCACAGTGTAATGACTCGTATATCGTCCTAAAAGATTCAACTAAGAAATTTTGCTGATTTTAAAAGGTCACCACATTGGTTTATCCAGAAGAAAATTAAATTTAGCATCTTTGTGTATATAATGGTGCATTTAACAGTAGCCCTAACGCCTCGTTTAACATTATCCAGTTAACAATCCTACTTCGGCAAAGGCGACCCATCACTTGATATTTCTACAGCATCCTATATGTAACAATCAACGCAGATGGATAAAATGGTGCTATCTTGAGTGCTATTTTTACTGCAGTGCAAAAATGAATTAGTTAACATCTCCATAAAGTCATGTAGACTAAGTACGGAAATGTGACGACAAACAATAAATATTGACCCATCCCGCTAAATTAGCAATCAGGTTATGGTATTTTTAGTGAATCTTTAATGACAACTTTCGACAATATCATCGAGAAAAATTCCTTCAAATCCAATAATTTTATATAACCTATGTTACACTGTAGTCATTGCTACCTTCATTACTCAAAATTAGACCCTTTAGCCTAATTTAAAATCATCATTAGTTTGGAATACTATTTGTATTTATCCAGCTTTAGCACTGTATACAACCATTAAACAAGCTCCTTAATTACAAGTGAATACATTATTAATCATTTCAAACATCATAATCATATGAACATGAATGTATATCTATTATAGGTAATTGGTAATAATGAGTAGTATATACTGGTTACCGGGAATAATAATACAAATTTCGCGAGATGTCTTTCTTAATTAAGTATGAATCCCGCAGGCGAGTTGCTCGGCCTTTGTGACAATGTTACAGCGCAGTGGACATGGTTTTGCCAGCCCGTGGCGGGCATCCATGCCGATTGGGAAATTAATTCGCGTGGCGGAGAAATACAAACATGACAGTTAAGATGTAATTATACTTATCTTTTGTCTGTATATACAATATATAATAGCACGTAAACAGTTGGTGTATATATTTGTGGTAGTATGTATATGTGTTTGTATATATGTAAATATGGATATACATTAAGAGTGAATATGAGCAGGGGTGTATATGTATTTTTAGGTATGTGTACGTAGTAAAATGTATGTGGATGGGTATATCTATGTGTTTCTCAAAAACAGAAATATGTTTTACACTGTCGTTGATGATGAAAAAAAAAATACAATAGTAAATTGAGATCCAAGACGACAAATATAAGAGGTAGAAAAGGGGAACAAATCATCCTTTAACACATATCACTGAATTCTTCATTATATACAACTTTATATGGAACAGCTGAAATGATTTATGATCATGACACACATTGAGATACGGCGTGTGCATGGATGGACTATCCACGAATATGTTGCTAGGCAGAGGAACGCTTGCCAGGTCACCAATTCCATTTTAATAAATCTATTTCAGTGCATTTTTTTCAATATACCATTTCATTTTATAACAACCTGAGGTCAGCCTTTTTATTCACATTCCCTCGTCGACCAGTTTTTATTTAATGCATAACATAACCTAGTTGCCACTATGACTTTGTTCCCTTTCTTTTTCCGATTAACCTGTTTTCTTATTATGAAACGCTAATACCAGAGCTTAATCCATCAACGAAAGGCGAATCAATAACAATGAAAAATGATGGACGCGAGAGAGCCAAGGTACACATATCTGTGATACCTTGAACAGAGAAATGACTCATGGAGTTCTAAAACATCTGTGTGTTATGGATATAAGACTGAGACCAGGGTGAACCCTACATATCATGCAAACCTTGTTACCGTCAGGTTTCAAAACCAACGGCACGACATTAAATTCTTAACAAGTGAGCCAAACCGTGCTGTTCTGTAATGGCTTCGACATTGCATTTCCGGTTCAGCAGGCTCGCAGGCGAGACATGGCTGAACGCTCCAAATACCAGCCAAGTTACTGACATTTCAAACTAATAAGTCTTTTCCAGCCTAATGTTACCCAGTCAATCGTGGCAGGGATCAAAAGACATATCCAAAAAGCAGAAAAAGGAAGTGAAACAATTGGCGTGACGCAAACAGTCATTAAGGTACGTCATTGGTTGAACACAGCTGTAGCTGGCGCTGTACAAATCAAAGAGGACCGACGGAAAATATGACCCAGTAAGCCTGGAAGTCGGAGCATTAAATATCTCAAGTACCTCTTAACCTGTAGCTTTATTTCAAATTGGCCCATCTCGGCCCGTATAAGTAGCTATATATCTTCGACGTGGATATCAAATATTTTCCTTCATCGTGTTAACAGGTGTTCTTGTGAGTCATGTTCGGTAAAGTCTGCTCAAGTTTCCCGGATGCTCAATTTCCGACTTCATAACATGCAGGCTTGTTATCCTGAGCTGTTAACAGCCAAGACTCCCAGGTCATTAGGTGTAAAGATTCCAAGCTTTCCGCATTCGATGAAACCCCCTGTAATCTGAAACCTGTTTCAAATAACCCCCCCCCCCCCCCCCGGGGGGAAGCCCCACACGCTCCAGGTCATCCTTCGCTGATTTATATCGATGATAAATACTGATACTTAAACTAATGATATGGTAAATAAAACGCATAAAAGATACAATATGAAAACTACAATTAATAAAATATATAAAGCTGTAATATGATAAATTATTAATTAATTTTTATGATATTGACTATGCACTTCACCAAGGTCCATTACAGAAGTTGTACAAAGATTCAACCTAATCTGAAAAAAAAATCCCAAAGACAAAAATGACAATGATAAAATAATTTAATAAATAGAAGTTAATCATTTATCAGGGGATTATCTGAAGTTGTAGGGGGAAGATGAAATCCGATTTCCTGTTAACCACGGGGGCAGTTTGAACCTGATGTCACGGTAGACCTGCACTTTTCAGATTACGACAAAAGGATTAAGCTGATTGATAAATTCTTATGTTTCTGTTTCCAAAGTCAAAGAGGTAAGATCTAAAGCTAGAAATAATAAATGGAAGTAAAAAAATAAAAAGTCGTCATATGTTAATATAATTGTTAAATTTAGTTAAATTGTTTAAAAAATCAATATTGAAGATATTATTATGGATTAATAATCGTAGACAAATAACTTTTTTCCGGGTAATTTTAAAACTGTGAGGTTTAAGATGTAATCAGTTTCAAGGTACACCTGAGAGTTATCGTAACTGATTTCAAGTTACCCCTAGTAAAATGATGCTGTTGAAATATGTGATCACTACACCTGGTCTACCAACAGGCGAGCAATACCACCATGTACAAAACAACAAAAGACATGTTAAAGTTTCTTATTTTCCATAGAATCAGTCCTGGTAAATGTCTATGCCAATCATTCTAACCAACTGGATTTATAAACCCGGAATTAGAATTCTGTAGAATCTAGGAGAGAGAAAGAGAGAGACAGACAGACAGAGACAGAGAGAGAGATGATCAGTGGACCTGTAAAGACCTTCTTTCGCCCTACTGGGGTTGTTGTTTTACCTTAAATATTCTTGCTGCCATGACCATCCAATTTCCCTGCGACATTGACTTCGACAAGTGACTCATCATGGAGCCGTCAAGACTTCGGGTCATTTTTTATTAGGGCGCACAAACACATTTTTGTGTCCTTAGCACAATTAATGGATAAAAATACTCCTTAGGTCGAACGGGAAATTAATATTGTTATAATATAATTATATATTATATATAATATATGATATAAATATAACTTATAATGATTCCAAATTATCACTCAGCTCAAAGGCACTTGCAGTGGCGTATCAAGAAATTCGAGAACGGTGGGGGGGGGGGGGGGGGAGGGCTGATATATACTTGGTTAGCGGTTGATGGGCATTAAGCAATATACATATAAATTTAATATTTCAGCCTATGAAAAATTAAATTTTTTTTTTATTCCACCTATATGAATAAAATCTAAAGCCATGTTTATTTGGAGAGTTAATTAAAGGTACAAAGGTACACGAGAACGGTACGGTAGGGGGTGTTCCCCTTCCATTTTGAGAATTTTCTTTTTAAATATGGAATGTAAGGAGGACATTTTTACACGCCTTTCACAAAAATATGAGGATTTTCTGTTCCTCAACTACTGTTCTCTTAAATGATTTTGAATAACGTAGTCACACTTCAGAGGTTTGGGGCTCATGTGTGGCCGGCCATAACATTTATATTTCTTCAAAATGTTGGTGTAATAGAGTGTAATAACTGTTAGACTCCCTCCCTCAGTATAGACACATTTCAGATCTGATCTTAATCAGAGGGCTTTTATTAATATCCTCATCTTTTGAATTAGCATATAGATAAATTAATAATTTAATAAATTAATAATATAATTGCTAGGAAATAAAAAAAAAAGATATATTAAAAATGAGAATGAATTACGAAAAGCTGAGGAAAAGAAATCGATAAAGTGAGTAATGTCACAACTCGGGGTTGGGGGGTTATGGGGAGGGGGGGGGGACGCCGCGGATCCACCCCTGACAATGTTGTCACTGGGTGAGCGATATTACGAGCATTACTTGGCCCATTCCCCTGTTACCTATCTAACCAGCCTTCCCACTTTTTTTACATGGTTCCCTTACTCTGACTGTCCATCAACCTATATTTTGCCATAATAACCTCTAAATAAAGCTTAAAACTACTTTTCAATCTCCCCTTTTCAGCCGCTTGCACTCATGCTCTTATTTACTACAAGGCGTGAAAGCTGACATAAGCCAACAAGGGTCATGTATGTTAATGAATATTCAAATATCAGGAGTAGCCGGTAACATTGTGCTGATGTCTTCAGATAAGCACGGGGATATGAAATCTTATTAGCATACGGGTTCAAGGTATAAAGCTGACCCAATAACTATAACTTAGGGGTGTCCGCAGCCCGAAGATTCACTGTGCTTAATGCTCAAACAGAAATGATACACTCGGAGAAAAAAATACAAAAGTATTTAAGGATATTGAGTTTTTATGGTTTCCACACACATGGTACCTCACATAAGACTTAATGAATTGCAGAATTAAACGGATCGATTTATATTCATCAGGGGAAGTCTAATTTTTTTTGTTACCAAGGTAACTGTAGTGTCTCCGTTTGGTGATGATCCGCCTGGACGAGGACATAGTCACGACCGCACCAGGGAACCGCATATCAGTCTACCTCGCTTCCTAATATTTCCCCACCTGCTTATGGTGACCCAGTGTGCTCCGACTCTTAATAGACTGCGTGCACAGAAAATTAAACATGTAGAATGTAGACCCCGGGCTGCACGGCTGGTCTAATCCCAACACTCTCCTGGGCGGGGGCTGATTCACCAGAACTGGCAGGTACTGGAGATAAAAAGATAAAAATAACATGGGCTCCATCAACTCTGTTTTTCCGCAGTCAGAGGATCAAAACTACTAGCTAAACTTAACTCTAGCAGCTAAAATAGAACAATGTTGTTCCCTGATTTTAATAACGTGTTTTTTTTTGCTTTTACTATTGTCCTTAATTTAAATCAATGGTTTTAAAATTGTGGTCGTTTTATCCACATATAACCTAGATTAATCTTGGAAATTAATTAATTTCTTTGATAAGTTTTCCACTGCTAGGTAGTGATAGGTAATATGTTTTATCCTTGGTTGTATGTAATTTTACGCACAAATGTTCGGAACATATTTTGAAGAAATTTGTGGATTTTTAAGGTATAAGGCATTATCTTTTAGCTACTTCTGTTTCTGGGTTATTAAGCCTGAAAGACATTACGTCAAGAAAAAAAGAACAAGAAAAGGAAAAAGAAAACATTTAAAACCCCATATATACCCCTGTCAACCAACTCAGGATATATATTTCTAACACATGCGGACAGTAAATGGGGGGGGGGGGGGGGGGGGGGGCACACTTGCAAATGTTAACAAGTGTTTCAGGAGTCAGCCAACTTTATATATAGCTGTCATATGCCGAAGTTTATGGAAGAAAACCAAAAGAGCCGCTTCCATTCGGGTTTAAGTTCTATTTTCTCGATTGTGGGTTAACGAAGGCGCCTCCTCGCCCTTACCTCATTCGTCCCTGTTCGACTTGTCAGATAAATCAGGTTAAATAAAGTGGCAATAAAAATTCATTCAATATCAAGTACCCTTACTATAGCTGAAAAGTCAATAGCAACTTTACGTGACACGTAACACTTACGATGCTGCTATTTTAACATTTAATGAATGGCAAATGTGATTTTAGACAGGGGTCTTTTCTTTTTTCTGGAATTAAATCTTTCACTTAGTTTTGGTGATTTTCGCTTAATTTACTCGCTGTTAGTAGCTATAGAGTACATTGGCTGCCAGGAAAAGTGGTTGAACACGCGCCTTTCGTATCATGTAACAATACAGACAGGGGGTCAAAGGTCAGAGTGACATGGGATGATTCTAGCAGATATATGGCACGAAAGCTGTAAAAGACCAGTTTTTTGGCAGTGGAGAGTGTTGGCAGCTGCTTATCACATGATGACAATTCAAACGACTTAGCCTGGTCGTAAACAACCCCGGTTTTCTTAAGATCGGTTGCCGGGAAACGGGTGGCTCTTGTTGCATCCATATTCACATCATCTAAGCCGGGACAAAGTAAAGCCAGGTCCGCGCCACTCTCTTCACAGTTCAACAGGTACTCGCAGTAACTCGTTCATGCGGGGAATGAGCTAATCTGTCACGCGATAAACAAGTTACCTAACATGTGCAAATTAAAAATAAATTCCCAAAAGTTATATTACAAAAAGCTTCTGTACAATGTACATATTTGTATAGGATTAATTATGTGATGCAGTGAGCCTTAACAGTGAGATTATCACAGACTATAATTACTCAATTAAAGAAAAGAATTGGTCAGATTTGATTAGTAATGAATTAAGCACTGTCTGGAACGAATTAATCAGGTCGCCTTGAGCTTACCAGTGCCCTCGCAATCTGTCTCCTCATATCAAGATATTCAATAATGTTCAATAATAAGGTTTCGTGGTACGTTTCCGTAAGAAATACGTGTTGTTCTTTTCATTTAAGTATGTTATAGCAATTAAAAAATGTATGAATTGCACATTTCCACATATTTCTATGGAACCTTTTCCCTCAGATAAAGAAGTTTTGGATAATTTTTGATTAAATGCTTTAGGTATCGATCACGTATAAGTACATTATTTCTCAACAATTCCCTGAAAACTGAAAGCATGTTTCGTATTTTAAGTCAAGTCACATTCCATGAATATGATATATAACATGTTTTATCTGTATAAACTCCGCACTTACGGAACCATAAACTTTCTGAATATTGTCTCTTGTAATCCATATATTGAAATTTAGCTATGTATTTGAATTAAGGTGCCGGTCTCAGTAACGTCTTAGTGCTGCCTAAGGGATCCGTTCTTGTGAAGATTGAACAGACAGACCACATGTGCTTCAGTGGGTATTCTTCGATATTGTTCCACCGCAATTCGATCCATGAGAAATCTTCATTAATGGAGCTCAATAAATGCAAAACTCGCCGGACCTATACTTGTCTGTTATCATTAATGAGTTGTGTTCAATGGGAATAAGGTTTCAGCACAACGGAGGCCATAAAAAGGCAGATGGTATTAATCTGTAACTTTAGGATGAGAAATTTAACTTGACAATAGCTGTATTATCTGGCTCTTGCAGCTTCTCGTGTTGCTTATCAACTGCTGTAGACAAGGGGATTTGAAATGGGAAAGGGATTCCTCTCTTAGAGTATTATTCTTTCATGGTGTCTACACCCGCTAGACATAGAAACACCCAGATTAATGTAAAATCTCTATTAAAGCATGAATATAAGCTGTATCAGAGGATTTGGAAAACTTTTTGTAATATTTCTCCAGGGCAGCATTAATACGATTCTCCCATCGTTCACTGTCTTACCTCACGCTATAAAAGTTAATGTTTTTTTAAAATCTGCCTTTATGTCTACAGCAACACAGTAATCCTGCATTACTAATCATACACTCGTTACCTCCTGGTAACATGGTAAATACTCGTAGACAAGCGGAAAGTAGCGTTATACACGTGGTCACAGATCTGACCCATGGCGAACTGGGGCTCGTTGGAGTAACCCCATTTGTCCCACTTGGTGACCTTCAACTTTATCTCCAGCCATGACGGTCCCCATGGAGAAAATAAAGAAACGAAGATTTTACCAATAATAATTATAACTAAAAATAAAAATAAAAAATCCCAAAACAAGACGAACATGTGGCGTGAATAATCTTTTACCTCATGCGCTTGTTGGATGGGAAAATGTCAGGGATACAAGACACAGAGGTACAGACAGAACCTCCCCATCCTGTTGAAATAAGAACCCGAGCTCAAATTTCCTCCGAACTTCTCCCTTCATTACAAAGGGGACAAAAGCCCCGTCTACTATATTATTTTCGTTTTTTCTATTATAAGTAGTGTAATAAAAATGTTGTGATATGACAGTTATTTTACTCAATTTATATATAAATCACATCCATTTACAAACGTTAAAAAAATACTATAAACTTACGTTAACGTTGATGGAATTGACACACACACCATATCCTATATTTTTTCAATACGAGGGGCATAATTGAAAGATATCTAAAGTAAAATATGATGACACTATAAACTTGATGACATAATGTTAACACCACGCTTTTCATGATCCACAAAAGAAAGGATGGACAAAGGTACTTCGGCCCTCAATCAATAAAGGTGAGACAGACAGGCCCCCCCCCCCCCGTCCCAACGGAAATTAGGCCCATGGTTCACATGACCATCTGAAACTGTTAACGTCTGAATAGATAACATCAGATGGCTGCATTGCTGTAATTCCTGAACACCAGGTTCTCCACATAATTTTTACTTTCTTCTTCATTGTCATTTTTTGGCCTCCTTTTGGACAAAAGCTTAGATTTTTAAGGCAGTTTTACTATCCCCTTATTCATAATCTTTATTTGACACTCTACATTGGATGAGGATCCACATATAATGGTTATATATGTTGGTTTACTGCGAAAAGTTATCATCAAACAATCACAAACTCCAGTTGACGTGTGGTTAATGGGGGTTTCGGTTGAGGTTATAACATTTTGTCCTGGAAGTTCTGGCCGAGGTTAATCGATGATCAATATAATTCTTCATAATTTAATATCCGGTTTGAAAAAAATGGTCTATGTAATTTGTGAAAAAAAGTGAAAGATTTGCTAAGATAGAATATTCTATTTCTTGGTGAGTGTTGAAACTATGAATGCAAGCTTAATGTGAGAGGATTGAATACTAATGTTTTAATCAGTATGGTGGCTCCAAAATCTTCCGTTATCTGTAATGCATAGAAGGATTGCAAGGGAAACTCTTCCTGTTTCGGATCTAGAATCGTCTGTGTACACATAACTTGTATAGTAATCTTTATATTGTACGCTGTTTGCTTATATGACCACAGATAACCACGTGGTCTAAGCCACAGTGACCATTGTAAACCAAGTTCGTGATCAGTGATTGTCTGGGCCGCTGTTTAACTTCTAGGAATCGGGTCTCCACGCCATCTGATCACATTTGTTCAGCTAATGTACAAGGAAGAGACAAACTTACAATGTGGTGAGGTTTGTTTCTTAAATTCCAGGCCACTTCAGTACCATCATATACACGCAAGAAAAAATATAATTTTCGAAATCAAAAGTAAATAGCATGTCTTTTAAACGATTGGTTCAATTGAGGGAAGAGGCAGTTAACTTTTTCGCGTCGTATATTTGTATGCCCTATAAATCAATAGACTTTTCTTCAAATGGCCTTGGCCAATGTGAAGGCGGCGGCTATTTCCTAGAAGACAAGCATGCTGCCAGCATTGCTAAATCAGCCAGGCAGGAAAACGTCCGGAGGAAGTAATGCCAGCAGTACTGGCGAGTGATGACAGCGGCTTGGCGCTGTTTGTTGGTTCTCTGTAAGGCAGATAATGCGTTCTCGTTCATCAACTTACCCTGTTTTGGAAGGACAAGCTGTTGTGTCGGCACGCTCAGTAGCGGCAACCAGATAAGGAACATCCACCTTCTTTCTTTTTCTGCAGTCAATGCCAACTTATGGCGACGAGTGGACTGGGATGTACTTTATTCAAATCGATGCTGCCTACTCCGGTACGGCAAACAAGCTGGATTCAAGATAATTACCTTGCAGGCGTTATTTTTTCTGAATTTAGCGAGTCGGTTGTTCTTGAGTGTAAACTGGTGTACTGGCATGAAATGTATTGCAAAGGCACAGCCTGAATTGTTGACATAGGGCCTTCATTGGACGGAGGAAAATACATGTCAGGCTGGTCATGAATAGCTTGCACTATGAAATGTAATGTTGGTTATTAGGTATCTAAATTTTCATCACTGAGGGAGCTATATTTGCCCTTTACCATAAAAGGTTCATTAAACATTTATAAAAAATAACTTAAGTTAGTAGAAACCGGACATCCATCTACGCTGACGAACCCGGGTTCGATTGCTGCCGCGTTTATGGTTATATTGGCTCTCCCTGGGTAATCCGGAGACTAACAAACCCCACTATCTGAACCATGAAAAATGCCTCATATTAATTTAAACTAGTTGTACAATCCATGGAAAAATTTAATTAATTTTAATTCGTCAGCACGAAAAAAAGTTTTAACTGAGTTAAAATTTACTTAAAATCTAATAATCAGTTTTTTTTCATTCTACTTTATACCGCCTATTTAGACACATTGAAATTATGAACCATTTGTAGTAAATTATGGCTTCAGTGCGCAATAACGACGTTTAGGATCTTCGACAACCCCCCCCCCCCCCCCCAAAAAAAAAGTTTCCTTGAATTTGCCGTTTATGAATAAGAGATATAGTTTACGCTACCCTTTCAGCATCTCCGCGTATGTGCACCGTAAAAGCGTTTATTTCATCGGCGTGAGCAAATACATATATTGCTCAGGTGCCAGCGCTCTAATCACTCCATCATTCGGTTTGTCAGGCTATTATTATGTCTGAATGAACCTTCTGGAGAGCCTAGCATCTTCGATGAAACAGATTCATGCTTTATTGTATCATGCTAAGCGACGGTGGTTTGTAAAATGACGGACGGGCTTGGGATTACCGGGTGCCTTCCACTTTACTTTATTTATGGTTGTGTATGGGGTCCATAAATCTGTGAACGGTACCCGGAGATTCTGTAGAAGTCAAAAGCAAAATCAGTCTGTTGTGAAGTGCAGGGACCAATCGTACATGTTCGGAATGACAAGTGCTCCAGACAGACGATTTTCTCACCCACAGTCTAGCCGTGGACGACTGGAGAACAAAACCACCGTCGCCTGCCAATAACTCCCGCGTATACTCGCTGTATGTCTGTACATGTAAATAAGTGTCCTTCTTTGTCTCTGCTTGTCTGTCTGTATGCCTCTCTGTCCATTTTGCCCGTCTATCTCTTTTTCGATCTGTCTTGTCTCACTCTGTCTCTGTTTCTGTGTGTCTCTCTCTCACACACACAAACACATCCGTTGTTGAGTAACTCTACAAGTTACTCCAGTCTGTCTCTCTCCGCCAGTCTGTCTCTCAGTTTCTATCTCTATTCTACTCACTTCCTCAGGTATTCCCCCTCTCTTTCGCTGCCTCTGTCTGTCATCTCGTAGTATGCCTTTCCCGAAAACACATGTGACTCAGAATCTCGATGCGTATCATAATCTGCTGTCTTTTAGTACCAACTGGCACTCTTCGGAATTATCATCAATGCTGTCTCTCTCAATCGGTAGATGGATTACACCTGCAGACAATGAGCGACATAGAGCTGTCATTCTGGTCTGAAAGCCAAGGGCTAGACTCTACAAGGAACTTCTGTCTGCCGACGACGGACCTTTGATCTCACATGCAGCTACTGGTCGACAGTTTTTTGTTGACATTCATGACACTTTCCTGATGATCACCACGAAAAAGACAAAAGTGATTGGGGAACAAGTTTAAACCAAAGCAATGATCTGGATCGGAGAAGAGGTGTTCGATGTCACCTTTTCACAAACCATCTTCAGGAATCTCTCTATTGATGCTGAGAAAGACAAGCGTATTACGACGTTTCAAACACTGGGATCCTTTAAAATACCTGACCCCTCACGCTCTGTCAGGACGTTTTCGGTAGCTTGGCCATATGCACCGAATGCACGAAGTCCTGGTTTGGTTGTAGGATCCCGCCAGCCAACCACAGCTGTGACGTTTGTAATTAAGATCAAGAGCACGCCAGCCTTAAGACATATTACTCAGAATTCACCTGCAATAAGGATAGTAGATACTGCCTTTCCAAGGCGGAACTAATCATACACCTTAGAATGTAGAAAGACAAAGATATAATTTAATATGGAAGTTGAGGCATTATGATGAAAATATCATATCTTTTTACTCTCAAGGGAAAACCTCCTCGTAATCGACGATTACCATTAGCGCAATGTCGGAAATACCAGTGGCAGTAGTTTAGGACTTATTGAAAAGGGTATTATTATATATGTCTACTACTGAAGGTTATAAATGATATGTGAATACGGTATTTTTAATAATGAATCGCACTTTGAATTCACTTTCGGGATTTTCTTTCACCTGTCGACTATTACAGAAACATAAAAAGCAAAACAAGTTAAAATATAATGCAAAATTGGAATTTTTGTAGAGAAATGTGCCACAGAAAAAGGCTGAGAAATATAAGTGCATTTTACAGATGTGACAGCTGAAAAAAACTGAAAGCAAAAAGTTGCAAGTAGCAAGAACGTGAACGTGGAATGTCAGCCATGCATTTATCTTCAGCGAAACGTACACTTCTCCCTTATGAGCACAAATCACACTCTAGACGATTGGCATAATAGCTGTCATTGTCATGAGGCATGCATGTAGAAAAAAAATGCCACGTCAGCCAACCTTACCTTTATTTTCTTGCCCTGCCCTAAAAGAGCCTCCTTAGCAAGGAGACAGAACATAAACAATTCATGAAGAACATCCGACGAAGAACAGGTCCTCGAGAACTGCACCTCCATTCTCTATCTACATATTTAAAGCGTCGCCATGTTTTGGAACAAATTGTATTTTGACACCCATGCTTCCGCATAAAGGACGTCGTTGTTCTAACTGATAAAGCGGTGTTTATTTGGCAGACTCAGTATCAAACTTTTATAAGTTTATGATTATTGTTATTATGATTTTTAATATTAAATTTTGTCATTATTTTTATTGTTTTATTTTTATTTTAACTATAATAACATTAATAATAATAATAGTAATAATAATAATGATAATAATGATAATAATAATAGTTGAGGGTTCGCGTCCCGTTCTGACGGCCTTCCTCGCTGACAAGCCTGACCAGGGTCTTAACAACAAGGATGCCCTCTCTCCACCAAGGAGTGATAGGTTACTGGTCATCGGCGACAGGCAAATGTAGAACAAATAACCTTCTAATGCCGTTAATGTCTGCTTGGGTTGAATGTAAAAAAAATGCAAAGTATAACGTTAAATGGGACTGACCCCTTCGATGATATCACATTATAAATCCAACTTTTCACCTTTAATCGCATAGAAGTGTATATAATATTTTCGCTTTATAAATGTCATCTATTACATAATATAGTATAATATAATATATTATAATATAACATAACATAACATAATATAATATAACATATTATAATATTATAAAATACAATATCATATCATATCATTTCATATCATATCATTTATCATATCATGTCATACCATATCATAAAGCGTTATCTGGCAACTGTCCGACAAGACAAACTGCTGGCTAGCAATATCTTTTCCAGCCTTACCTGATGTTTTTAAGAGGGAATTCTGGTCAATTATAAAACTACGATATCTCGGCTAGATGTATGAAGCATTCAAGAAAATAAATATATTTTAGTAAAGCAAACAAATGTGTGAGATTTTGGCTAACGTCTTCAACAGACTTTGATTATGACCATGACCTCTCGAACTGGTATGAGTATCTCAAGCACTTTGCTGTTCATGTAGACGTGACAATCCGACTCCGTAGGCGATGATAATTGGGCTGGTAAGACCACTTGAGTCGTGATACAAGCAATATCAAGGAATGTTTCGCAGTGGCTTGTATTCATGCGGTCAAAAATTCAACCAACATGCGGAGGGATTTACCAATATGCTGAGTTAGAACGAAACTTTTCTCGTTCATGTTTGGTGTGTGAGAAAGTACACTACAAATGCAAACGATGAGTCTGGTTTATGTCAATTGACAGTGAATCTGTAGGCCATGCGGCGTTGTCAGAAATGACGAAAATATTTGCATACTCATCTGGCCTTATAATGCGTTCCTCAGACCTAGATGTAAAGGCACCCTGGCAGGTCAGTAATTTGGTCGTGATGTCAGATGGCCGATATGGCGCTACTGTATATGCGGATAATTGTAGCCTCTAAATTTCTTGTAAAGATAAATAATTGAAGTAAACTTGAGGCCTGTATTTCCAATGTAGAAACTGCACACAGGGAAACTGCAGGGTGATCATGTGACCAACTGAAAACGCGATCACACTCTTTTTTAAATATAAAAACCGGTTCAAAGCGCTATGCGAATGCAGGCACTTTCATTAATCTGCGGTATCCTAACGACCATTATCTTAAGCCAATCTTAAAACAATTTTCTGAGAGGAAATGTGCAAACGATAAGTTTAGGCAAACGGTTCATTTCAAGTAATTCTATTAACTTGACATTCCCCAGAGAAATAACATTTTTCATCTAGATTTTCCAGGAGATTATGTATATCAGAGCTCGTTTTGAATGAGGGAGCTGTCTCTCCTCATTCATACCGTTAAGATATTGTTATAACCAATAACTATATAATCATAATTGCATGTATGGAGGTTTATTTATTACGTGCGAATGCAGGTCTCCATGTTAAATAGTTATTTCTGTATAATGTTCCAAAGTTTATACCGTAAATTCTACAATAGCTAGGCAAGCGCGTAATTGGGATAGAGAGGGACTGCTTATATGTAAGTCAACACAAGGTTATATAATTTATATACTTGGTTCTGTTACCCCTGTCCGACTCGGGCTTAATCAGCTGGATGCTCCGATGCATTCTTTATCTTAAAAATGAAAGTAGAACCCTGCTGAAACTAGAATATTAATAGGATGATTGTGCAGGAATTAATGGAGATGGGGGGGGGGGGGGTGGACAGGGGCCTTAATCCGTCCATGATTACCTAATCTATTTGCAAGTGCAGGCACGGGTCCAGGATGTTTTGTAGGGAAAGGTCAACGGGTGTAATCATAAAAAAATGTCTAAAAAATGTCGTTGGTTAAGAGCGGGGGGGGGGGGGGGGGGTCACACATGTCACCTCACCATGCCAGGACAACCAAACAAAAGTATTCATTGAATACCATATATCACCTCACAGACAATTAAACCAACATGGTCGTCAACTAAATACATCACAAATGTCACCTCACCGTGCCAGGATAACCAAACAAAAGTATTCATTGAATACCTTATATCACCTCACAGACAATTAAACCAACATGGTCGTCAACTAAATACATCACGAATGTCACCTCACCGTGCCAGGATAACCAAACAAATGTATTTATTGAATGTCATGTATCACCTCACAGACACTTAAACCAACATGGTCGTCAACTAAATGCATCACAAATGTCACCTCACCGTGCCAGGATAACCAAACAAAAGTATTCAATGAATACCATATATCACCTCACAGACAATTAAACCAACATGGTCGTCAACTAAATACATCACATATGTCACCTCACCGTGCCAGGATAACCAAGCAAATGTATTTATTGAATACCATATATCACCTTACAGACAATTAAACCAACATGGTCGTCAACTAAATACATCACAAATGTCACCTCACCGTGCCGGGATAACAAAACAAATGTATTTATTAAATGTCATGTATCACCTCACAGACAATTAAACCAACATGGTCGTCAACTAAATATATCACAAATGTCACCTCACCGTGCCAGGATAACCAAACAAAAGTATTCATTGAATACCATATATCACCTCACAGACAATTAAACCAACATGGTCATCAACTAAATACATCACACATGTCACCTCACCGTGCCGGGATAACCTAACAAATGTATTCATTGAATACCATGTATCACCTCACAGACAATTAAACCAACATGGTCGTCAACTAAATACATCACACATGTCATCTCACCGTGCCAGGATAACCAAACAAATGTATTCATTGAATACCACGTATCACCTCACAGACAATTAAACCAAAATGGTCATCAACTAAATACATCACACATGTCACCTCACCGTGCCAGGATAACCTAACAAATGTATTCATTGAATACCATGTATCACCTCACAGACGATTAAACCAACATGGTCATCAACTAAATACATCACAAATGTCACCTCACCGTGCCAGGATAACCAAACAAATGTATTCATTGAATACCATGTATCACCTCACAGACAATTAAACCAAAATGGTCATCAACTAAATACATCACACATGTCACCTCACCGTGCCAGGATAACCTAACAAATGTATTCATTGAATACCATGTATCACCTCACAGACAATTAAACCAACATGGTCATCAACTAAATACATCACACGTCACCTCACCGTGCCAGGATAACCAAACAAATGTATTCATTGAATACCATGTATCACCTCACAGACAATTAAACCAAAATGGTCATCAACTAAAAACATCACACATGTCACCTCACCGTGCCAGGATAACCTAACAAATGTATTCATTGAATACCATGTATCACCTCACAGACAATTAAACCAACATGGTCATCAACTAAATACATCACACATGTCACCTCACCGTGTCAGGATAACCAAACAAATGTATTCATTGAATACCATGCATCACCTCACAGACAATTAAACCAAAATGGTCATCAACTAAATACATCACACATGTCATCTCACCGTGCCAGGATAACCTAACAAATGTATTCATTGAATAACATGTATCACCTCACAGACAATTAAACCAACATGGTCATCAACTAAATACATCACAAATGTCACCTCACCGTGGCAGGATAACCAAACAAATGTATTCATTGAATGTCATGTATCACCTCACAAACAATTAAACCAACATGGTCGTCAACTAAATACATCACACATGTCACCTCACCGTGCCAGGATAACCAAACAAATGTATTCATTGAATACCATGTATCACCTCACAGACAATTAAACCAAAATGGTCATCAACTAAATACATCACACATGTCACCTCACCGTGCCAGGATAACCAAACAAATGTATTCATTGAATACCATGTATCACCTCACAGACTCTACTTTCTGGAAGATCAAAGGAATGAGGACGGGATGAGATATGGAGGCAACGATCATTAAGCCATCGCGATTTTGTTTTTTTTTTTCTTCATACGAAATTAAATTTTTTTTCTCATATGAAAGGTGTAGCTCGCTCTTCAGGTATACAGTGAATCTCTGATGTTAAAAGATGAACCATTCTCTCATTAAACCCCGACGGGTCTTATACTGTGAGCATCAAACACTCCGTCATGTCCCTTAAATAATTCTTTGCGCATAACATATACACAACATATAACTACGGTCGATGACATGTTTACTCAGACAACGCGTAAATCTTTGTTCAAATTAAACCAGAGAATAAGATCAGTAAAGTGTTATTAAAAATGACACATTTTGCCTATTGAATTTTAACGTGCAAAGCAATAAATTTCCATAAATGCATTCTAACTATATTAGCGTTGTGTGTTAATTAATAAAAAGACTTGTAGAATATAAACAAGAAAATGGAATAAAAATCAATTAAATATCCCATTTGTTAAAAGAAACAATATTAAATACATTATTTTCTTTCCTCTCAATTTACTTCAGTCAATATTTCCAGAAAAAAACCTTCTCTATTCCCTCTTGACAAGCAACCATAAAATGTGATTAAGAAAATCACGTAGTTCCAAGAGGCTTAATCTTAGTGATAAGAAGAATGTCAAATAAACCGCAATTTGATTTTGGATCAGTAGCTAAGTATAGGCTAATCAGAGATAGGACGGCTTCCCCTAAATGCCGGGATCATACGCCCACGTGATCTGTATACGCAGGGAGTGTGTGGGCGTTCTTTATCTGAAGAGGCGGCCCGGCCAGCGTCCAATATCTCCGGGTAAACCGCTCCGTGATGCCATCTACCGAATTATCTCTGGTGAATTGATGACGAGGAAACCTGATCACCTGCAGTGTTACGACCCGATCTGATTTGCATGGAGCCAAGGCTCTTTTGTAAAGCTAGGGATGCCAAAAGCAGATTTTCTATCAAATCATGGCTGTTTTCTGGGCACGTTACGGTTTGTCTTGGCCCAAGCCTCTGAATTCGAAACGAAGGGGTCCACATTTCCGTACTCAGTTGGCCTCTCCTGTCTCTTTTTTTGAATTGCAAGTGTATCAGTATGGAGGATGTGGTATCAATAGCCCTATTTCTATTTATAAACTAACAAAATTGTAAGTTTATTTATTTATTGCAATATTTTTTATCAAGAAAGCCCATCCAGCTTTATGCTGTTTTTCAGTAGGGTCCTGTTGCAACTGTACATACAGTATAACAACAGAAGTAGATCATAGAATATATGAGTAGGATATGAATAGGCAATGAGATGAATAAGAACTAAAATGTTTATTCTAAGACATAAATGAAATACTAAAATCCTACGTGATATTGTTCACGGATTTCGGCGAAACATGATAAGTAAAAGCAATCATATGTGATACATATACATGTATTGTCAAGGATTCAACCCCAGGTCATTCACACAACCCAAAGTTCCTTGCCCCAGGTTCTTTCATGCCCTAATGATATGTTACAGCACAGTATCACAGTTTCATACAAACCAGATGAAGACAGGATAACAAAAAAAGAACTTTATTAACTGTATTTACAGCTTAATGGTAAAATTAACTATGGGTGTCCTCCCCTCTCAAAAGGTGACCTCAACTGACGGAAGACCACAATGTGGGTGGAATATTCCAGGAATACCACACTGGAAAGAATGAAAGAAAACGCAATTATTTGATGTTTTAAGATACTAGTTTTGACTTTGACAAAACTGAATAACATCCAACTTTATTCCATTTGTTACATACGCAACGCAAATTACAACAGCGTCCTATCTATGGGTATTTACTGTATTTAATATGAAAGGACCATGACAGACTAACATTAATAGGGCGCCAATATTAAATGGTTCTGGAGAATTTTCCCATGAATAGTATTGCATATAAAAGAGGGCTCACCATATATACTGGGTGATATGGTAGGGTCCAACAGGAACTCCAGATACAGACTCGAAGTGTCCCTGGTCCTCTCTGGTATAGCACTGGTAGTTGAGCCACTGGTAGATGAACAGACCAAGTCGACAAGTTTTGGTAGCAGTAAATTGGTCTCTGTAGTACAGCTTTCCTCTGTGTTAGATACTGATGCATCAGCTTGAAGAGAACTTAAGAAATGTTCAGAAAGTGTATAAAAGTTGACCAAAATAATTCCTTCACTTGGAAACAGTCAAAAAGTCCTCTCTCTGTGACAAGGGACCCACAGGTACACTTGGTGCTTAGCTCACAGCTCAGAGCACCCATCTGGACACTAACGGTGTCTCTGGCCAACTGTTTTCTAGTTAAGTCTCTTGTGCCCCAGCAAAATATTCAGCAGAAAAATAAACCAGAACCAGTTTACAGTTATCTATTGTGGCCCTTACAATCAACTTCAGTTTCAACAAACATGTGGACAATATCCCACGGTTCGGTGGTCAGCTTTCAGGTAAGCGGGGTCTCATAATAGGCTGTTTTGACCAGGGCATGAAAAAGACTTTCACCCAGGGCAATAAAGGGAGACTCAGGCTTGTAGTAGGGGTAAACTCTTCAGGGGGAGATCCACATACGGGTGGCACATCTGCACATATCTTAAAACAATAGTAGGAGGGCTTAAAGTGAAGAGATAAATCATGGCATGGAATATATATTTAGCAAACACATAATATTCTGTGACATCACTCCCCCCTTAGGCAAGAAAATGCTATCATTTTCTTTAATCTGGGTACATGATGTATTACTTATTGCCTTACTTGCAAAGCCATTCAAGGACTGACATATATATGTACATTGTACACTTAACACGTTACTAAACTTATTACCATACTGTTACCCTACTCAGCAGATCTGGTCCATGGTTCAATCTCCCAGGTACTGCCTCAACAGTGAATTGGTATTCCTGCAATATCATTGCCCATCTCATAATATGTTTGTTGAGTGTCTTGCTTTGGTTAATGTACAAGAGGGGCTTATGGTCAGTTTGTATGACAAAAGGCCTGCCAAAGAGGTACACGTCGAATTTACCTATAGCCCAAACTATAGCTAAGGCCTCGCGTTCGATGACAGAGTAATTCCTCTCTCTATCTGCGAGTTTACGACTCGCGTATGCCACTGGGAATAAATGGCCCTCTGATTCCTGCATCAGGATACACCCTATACCTTTATCTGAGGCATCCGTTTTCAACACGAATTGTTTGGAAAAATCAGGTAGTTTGAGAATAGGGGGTTTTGCTAACATTGACTTTAGGGTCTGGAAGGACAGCTCCTGAGGTTCACCCCATTGGACTTTGTTGCTCTGACCTTTACGAGTTAAGTCAGTCAGTGGTACTGCCACTTCAGCGTAGTTAGGAATAAATTTCCTGTAATACCCAGTAAGCCCTAGGAAAGATCTGACCTCTTTTTTCGTAGTAGGCCGTTCTTTGCTATGTATTTTGTCAAGCAACTGGGGATCGGTTGCCAACTGGCCTTTTCCTACCATGTGACCCAAAAAACCTAAATCAGCAAACCCTAAGAAGCATTTTACTGGCTTAGCAGCCAGATTAGCTTCCCGGAGAATACACAAAACTTGGTCCATAAGAGCTAAATGTTCAGACCACGTTGCAGAGTGACATAACACATCATCGATGAAGCAACACACACCTGATACATGTGAAAACAATTTCCGCATCATCCGAGTAAAAGTTGCACCTGCCACTACCAGACCAAAAGGCATGAATCTAAATTGGTACTGGCCCTCTGGTGTAACAAAAGCCGTTAGTTTTCTAGAATTTTCCGACATTGGGATTTGCCAATAACCTTTTGTAAGGTCCAGTTTGGAAAAATAGTTACTTTTCTGTAACTCTGCGAATAAATCATCGGGATTTGGCATAGGTTCAGGATCAAAAACGATGTTCCGATTCAACTTACGAAAGTCCACGCAAAAGCGCACTGATCCGTCTTTCTTTCGGACCATGACAACGGGTGAAGCAAAAGCTGAATTGGATCTCTCTATGACTCCAAGAGATAACATATCACTTACCTCTTCCCTCATAGTATTTCTTAATGCATGAGGAACGGGATAAGGCTTTGATCTGATTGGCTGGTCTGTGGTAAGGTGGAGATCACACTCAATGACATGGGTTTGTTTTGGAACGTCCGTAAACACACCATCAAATTTATCAAGTAACGCTCTAAGTTGTGTGGTTTGTTGGACGGAAAGAGTGTCACCTACCTGGACATCAGCAGGCCCTTGTTTGCGGGTTACACTAGGAAGAGGAACAATGCTTTTCCCATCATCTATACCAACCTTGTCTTGATCAGGAATAGTTTCACCAACCTCACATGCTGCACCTGGCATATCAAACAGACAGCCTACTGTTTGCATATCGACGAGACATGCCAGAGGAGTTGTCTCTCTGACTACATACTTCTTTAAGAGGTTAATATGGAATGATTTGGACTTACCGTTCATGTTGATTTTGTAGTCACAATCGTTGAAGCGTTGCAGGACTTCAAAAGGCCCTTTCCATTGTAACAGCAATTTGTTACGATCTGTGGGAAGCAGCACTAAAACTTTTTCCCCTACCTGTAGCTGTCGAGGCTTGGCACTCCTGTTATAGTAAAGCCTGTACCTCTCAGAAGTACGGACCTGAGCCTGTTGAGCCCACTCACAGGTGTCACTAAGCTTCTGTTTCAAATCCAGGACATATTGGTACGTGCTCTTGACATCAGAGGAGGTACACTCTTTTGTCAACAGTTCCTTCAAAACCATCAGTGGACCTCTGACATGTCTACCATACAAAAGGTCAAAGGGGGAAAATCCTCCAAGTGACTCATGTGGTGACTCACGATAAGCGAATAACAAGGGAGCGACATACCTGTCCCAATCTCGGGGTTTTTCGGCACACATTCTTTTCAACATCTTTTTCAATGTGTCGTTGAACTTCTCAACCAGACCATTACATTTAGGGTTGTAAGGAGTGGTGGTGAGCTGTTTGATCCCTAACAACCTACTTACCTCCCTCATCACTGACGAAGTGAATTGGCTGCCCATATCGGTGAGGACTTCGGATGGGATACCGAGTCTGCTATATATATCAATGAGAGCCTCAGTGACCGTTTCAGTTTCTATGTTTCGTAATGCCCTTGCTTCAGGGTAGCGGGTCGCGTAATCCATAACCGTAAGAATAAAGCGGTTACCTCTTTCTGAAGCAGGATAAATTGGCCCCACAAGATCCATAGCTATTCGCTGAAAAGGCTGATCGATTAAGGGCATCCGACCTAGTGGTACTTTCGTCACCTTACCTTTTTGGATGGTTCTCTGGCATATGTCACAGGATCGACAAAACTTCACCACATCTTCATGCAAACCTGGCCAATAAAAATGTGCAGAAACTCTGTCAAGAGTTCGGCTTATGCCTTGATGGCCAGACATTATTCCTTCATGGGCCAACTTTAAGACATCTGACCTGAGACATGATGGTACCACGAACTGGATATGAACTTTGTCATCAATATATCGATCTGGCTTTCTACGCACTAAAGCTCCGTTCTTTGTGGCAAATTGATACTTACCGGTCTGTGGCTGAGTAACTCTGTCCCACAGGTGGGATAATGTCTTATCATCCACTTGTGCTGTGAGGAACTCCTCACGACTCACCTCTGAGATAGGACTAGGTACTGAAAGGGGTTTAACAGTCTTACCTTTCTCTCGAGCCATTGCCCTGGTTTGTACAGAACCAGCAGTCTCTGTTATAGGTGAAACCCAAGAAGGATCAGGACACTGTGGTTCCCTTGCACCCTTGATGTTCCCGATTATAAGGTCATAGACAGGGTTATCCATACATAGAGCCTCGACCTCGCCCACATAGAAAGGTGTATCAACCATTACTTTAGCGACAGGGAATTGCCTAACTGTCCCATCTATTAGTATACAGGTCTGAGTTTTCCCTGTCCTCTGTCCTTCATATACTAGTGCTGATCTGACCACTGCACTGCTGCATCCCGTATCCCGTAACACTGAGACTTCCTGATCTGACACAACACCCTTACAAGTCGGCATACCTGGGGGATGCGATTCTGGTTTGCCAACCGTTGCCTGGTAAGATACATTTAATACTTCTGGCTTTGACTGACTGGACGGGGTTTGTACACATGCCTTGGCTTCAGGAGGAGCATTAGACTTACCTGTAGTCTCAAGGGCTTTGACTGCCTTTTCCACTGCTTTGTCAATAGCATTTACAATAAACTCATTCTGATCTAATGACTGGAATCCCTGTACATATGGCTTACCTCTACCCATACCTTTCTTTGGTAATGGACACTGAAAAGATTTGTGTCCTTGACCATTACAGTTGTAACATCTAACGCCAGATGTACTACCTGAAGCACCTTTAGGACTACTCAGTGCTTGCTTGCCTGGACCTGAAGGTTTGCTCTTATCTTGGCCATTGCCAGCGAAAGGTTTGTGAGAAGTGCTTTGTGAAGTAAAACTGTATCTACCATGTGCTCCAACAAAGCGTTCAGCCATCTCTGCCATAGCATCAATACTGATAAACTGCCTCTCCCTCAGGAAAATTGACAGTTCTTTTGAGCATGAAGTCAGAAACTGCTCTCGTAACAAAAGATCAATCAAGCTCTCATACGTTTGATCAATACCTACCATTTTGATCCAATTGTGCAAGTAACTACTTATCCGTGCAACAAACTGACTTGGGGATTCTTGTTTTCCCGGGCGGGACGTACGGAACTTAACTCTGTAGCCTTCATCAGTCATTTGAAATTCTCTGAGCAGTGCTAACTTAAGTTTGTCATAGTCTAAGGCCTCGGCAGAAGAAAGACGGGAATAAACATTGAGTGCCTTACCTTTCAATAGCGCACTGAGATGCACAGCCCAGTCTGTTCTATCCCATTGTTGGCCTAGCGCAAATCGCTCAAATCGCTCCAAATAAGCGTCTAGCTGATCAGAGTGTTCATCAAAAGAGGGTATTTTCAGAGAAGGAATACTATGCTTAACAAAGGCTGCCCCCTGAGTACCAGGAGATTTTTCAGCTAACTGAGTCTTTAATTTCAAGACTTCTAATTCATGAACGCGCTCTAGCTTTTCGCGTTCAAGCTCACGTTGAAGAGCTCTTTCTTCACGGGCTCTATCCCCCTCCCGTTTTTCCTCTATACGATGAACTTCTTTGTCTACAAAACTTTGGAGGTCAGCCCCCTTAAAACCTAGCTTCTCCCCTAAAGTTATAAGCTCCTTAAGTTCTTCCATGTTGGCTTCCCAATGTCTGTCTAAGCAGCACCAATATGCAACCAACAACAAGACTATACAACCCCTCAGACCAACCATCTGAGGTGTAGAATCCACTACTAACGGATTCACAAGACAATACTACAACTTTGCTCAGCTCAAAACTATGCCGTAGCATCAGCTAATGACTTGCATAAAAACTGTTGTAGTACCTAAGACAGTCACAAGATCCACAGGTGGATACACAAAGTAAGTCTACTACAGGGCATATCTAAAAGGTCCAATTAACCGCCGTAGCGTACATCAACCAAACCCCAGCCGTAGCTTCAAATTACACACTTCGCCCTGAGGAGCTGGCCCTTCTTCCCCCAACGGATCAACTATCCTACCCATGCAAGGAATACCGAACAAAGGGGATTCAACAATTTATCACAGAGAGTGGATAAACCAATTATCATGGATTGTATGAAACTGTGCTTCTAGCTTTTAATGTATAATCTCTTTACCCAAAGAAGAGAAAGAGAATATCCTGGTCACGGCACCAATGTCAAGGATTCAACCCCAGGTCATTCACACAACCCAAAGTTCCTTGCCCCAGGTTCTTTCATGCCTTAATGATATGTTACAGCACAGTATCACAGTTTCATACAAACCAGATGAAGACAGGATAACAAAAAAAGAACTTTATTAACTGTATTTACAGCTTAATGGTAAAATTAACTATGGGTGTCCTCCCCTCTCAAAAGGTGACCTCAACTGACGGAAGACCACAATGTGGGTGGAATATTCCAGGAATACCACACTGGAAAGAATGAAAGAAAACGCAATTATTTGATGTTTTAAGATACTAGTTTTGACTTTGACAAAACTGAATAACATCCAACTTTATTCCATTTGTTACATACGCAACGCAAATTACAACAGCGTCCTATCTATGGGTATTTACTGTATTTAATATGAAAGGACCATGACAGACTAACATTAATAGGGCGCCAATATTAAATGGTTCTGGAGAATTTTCCCATGAATAGTATTGCATATAAAAGAGGGCTCACCATATATACTGGGTGATATGGTAGGGTCCAACAGGAACTCCAGATACAGACTCGAAGTGTCCCTGGTCCTCTCTGGTATAGCACTGGTAGTTGAGCCACTGGTAGATGAACAGACCAAGTCGACAAGTTTTGGTAGCAGTAAATTGGTCTCTGTAGTACAGCTTTCCTCTGTGTTAGATACTGATGCATCAGCTTGAAGAGAACTTAAGAAATGTTCAGAAAGTGTATAAAAGTTGACCAAAATAATTCCTTCACTTGGAAACAGTCAAAAAGTCCTCTCTCTGTGACAAGGGACCCACAGGTACACTTGGTGCTTAGCTCACAGCTCAGAGCACCCATCTGGACACTAACGGTGTCTCTGGCCAACTGTTTTCTAGTTAAGTCTCTTGTGCCCCAGCAAAATATTCAGCAGAAAAATAAACCAGAACCAGTTTACAGTTATCTATTGTGGCCCTTACAATCAACTTCAGTTTCAACAAACATGTGGACAATATCCCACGGTTCGGTGGTCAGCTTTCAGGTAAGCGGGGTCTCATAATAGGCTGTTTTGACCAGGGCATGAAAAAGACTTTCACCCAGGGCAATAAAAGGGAGACTCAGGCTTGTAGTAGGGGTAAACTCTTCAGGGGGAGATCCACATACGGGTGGCACATCTGCACATATCTTAAAACAATAGTAGGAGGGCTTAAAGTGAAGAGATAAATCATGGCATGGAATATATATTTAGCAAACACATAATATTCTGTGACATGTATACAATCCACAATGTAAAAATATTACACAAATATCCATATGCAAAAATATAAATTTAAACCACACCAGTAAATGCGATAGACGGAAGTTATTTGCAAAAATGCGATGCAAATGGAATATTACATATATTTGCATACGGTCTAAATTTCATTTTGTGTTGTGTGATGAGAAAATACCAGTTATATTATACTCATTCTTCTTATGTATTTTGACATTCATGTAATCCTAAACGTAATACTATTAAAATATTGACATTGCTAAAATTCTATGATAAGCATGGAAAACGGCTTCAGTTTTATAGAAAGCTACAGCAGGTCATGCGCAAGAAAGGGAGTATTTATCGTTTCGCGAAAGCGGAGTGTTTTAAAATATGGGAAAGAACTGTTCTCTTAGGCAGTTTCCTTATTATATGTTGTCCTGAACACTTCCAGAAATAACTAGACCAGACACATGTGATTAGTGAAGCCGGACCCCGGAGCTTTAGGGTCCCAGTACGATAATAAACCGTATATAGTTAAAGTTAACGAACCTCGCTTAATGTTGACCAGGGCTTTGTGCAGCGTGTAGTATGGGACCTGTGACGTCATTCAACCAGCTTCCAATAAGAACTTGTCTATTTGTTTATACATATAACATTTTGCCTTGTTACATGGTGGATTGACCGATGATCAGTTAATAATTAATTGTGAATGACTGTTTAGACATACTTAAATATGCACATTTTGTGGTTTTAGACCTCGTATCACACAAACACATCAAATCGAAAAATTTAGGGTTGTCAAATGGGTGTTACTAAAACAACCCAGGTTGTCAAAATATCTTGCTCAGAAAAATAATAATGACGGGTTATGTTTGATAGATTAATAAACATGTCGTAATTTCTTTCTTGAGGATTTTTGTTTTCTTCATTAAAGGAGGAAAGTGTTGTAGTTTTGCACTCTCTCGAAAAAAAGAACACTGGTTTTACTTCTGATGATTATTTTCCTGAATGTTCTTTTTACATGTATAACGTTTGCTACATTTCATATGTAAAGAATATATTTTTTATGATGTAGACACAAAGCTTTCTTCCTGATCATCTCCTTTATAAATATAACTCAATGCTGTAGTCATTGTTTGTCCATCCATTTTCACCTGTTGATTGTTTGTGACTAAGTAAGCGAAATGCATGGTAAACTCATAGGGATGACAAAAAAAAAAACCGTTATAAAACGAGATATATATATATACACAGTAGAGCGCCGTTTTTCCGAAAGCGTCGGGGACAAGCTTTTTGTTCGTAAAAACAAACATTTAGAAATGCGGACAAAGGTCTAGCGGCAAGTTAGCACGACAGTTAAAGATAAACTTAATGCCATTTTACCCAAAGAACACGGTGTTTCTTATCGATAATCGTAATTGACGACCTGGACGTATAAAAAAATATTGAATTATTGCTGAGCATAATTGGCAAAGATTAGTCTAACCTGCTTTAAGGATACGTGCATGCTCTTTTTTTCCATCAAATTCACTGAGGTGAAAGGTCAAATGACGTCGCCAAGGAACACCGTGTTTCTTATCGATCTACGTAATTGAAGACCGGGATATTTGAAAGGTGCTCGAGCACAAGTGTTTAATGAATTATGGATGATGCCCGTAAACTGCTCAGTTATTTGGCATGAAATTCTGTCCCAAGCCGACGAACTATGCTTGCTTGAGTACAAACGAGATGTGGTTAATAACAAGTGCTCTTGGATAAACTGCACAGTCGCTTGCTAGGGGTACAGGGGGCCGAGCGTTGCGGGGCTAGCTGTAGTTTTCACACCTTTGCCCCCGCGACAACATCGGCCCAGAACTAATTAATTAGGGTCACCACTAGGCTTAACACATAACTGCAAGCCTTGTGATTCGTACTTGCAATACTCATTTTTAGGTTTTTACATACATTTACTTGAAATATATTTCGAAAATACGAATAAATTTTCGGTGCCCCATTTTAATTTTTGGAAAAACGAATTTTCGGAAATTCGGCGCTCTACTGTATAAATACATGTGTATATTCTGCGATAACTCTGGTTTCTTTTCAATGTGTAAGGTTATATATTCTACCAATCTTTTTATATCATATAATCAGTGATGTGGTCCACAGCATCCAAGACCGAGTGCAAATTAGTACGATGGTTTGTTTGAGAAGAACTTCAGTTCTCTATAAACAGATTCTAATGATATAGCTAAGATTTACTCTACAGCATCATCTCTGTTTGTATTTATTAATTAATTTTCAAGACAACTTTGATTGGATCTTTATAATGCGTCACAGATCGTTTCATTGGTACACAGAAACCCCAACAATGCTTTATAGAAGCTTTTCCGGATGAGCATTCACTTCTCATTTAGATTTATCCCTGTGTGATTTTTTAAACAATGATATTGAGATTTTAGAAATTTTCATCTATCCTTGTTTTGTTTTACGGCCAAGCGTTACACTAGATTACCAAAAAGGTTGACAGTATAGAGCAACGATACAAGAAGAAGCAAATTCAAACATGTATATTGGAACACTTAGTTTTGTCATAAAAAATATTATTGCTATTCATAGGAGACCGATTTATTAGTTACTTTAGGCAAGTGACTGAAGCCGAGCTGTTGCAATATCTTATATACTGAGCTGCTGAAGACTCAGCTACCGTTATAATCCTAGGGCGTTATATTTTGTCTGCATGGCCCAAACGGTGGACTCAAATTAGTTGGACACAAGCAATTAGGGACATACCGGGGGCCAGGCAATCACATGAAGAAAAGGAAACGTTGTTATAATTAACGATGACAGACCCATACTGACCAGGGCTGAGAAGGCTATGGTTTCTCCTCTGAGTCCAAGTAAATGTCATTTCGGAAATCGCAGTGAAACTCTTGAGGAGGAAACAAATGTGATCGGCATTTTATAACGTCTCACGGGCCTCTAACGTACACTAGTGTAAACAAGTGCACTTATACTAGCTATTAGTTTCAATTATTAAATATGTTGTTCCAATTACAAGTTTTGAAATTTTTTTTTTCTTTTAAATGTTAATCTCATGCGCGAGTGTTGGGAGGTTTAATTATCCGAATGCATGCATTGTTTGTCTCAATTACACGAATCAATTAATCGAATCAATACTTGATGCTATATCGTATTTCACTTGATGTTTGGACTGATATGTGTTACCACTGTAAGAACAGCCTTGAATTCGGACTTCATATTGCAATGGTTAATTTGATGGTTAACCGTGTACATTTTCTGGAAATGAGTTTAGTGGTGCACAATATACAAGACAGACTGATATTCTTTCGCTAGTTGATAAACCCGGTTTACCCGGCTTTTTACCGGGGTCGGGGAGATGTATAAAATGAGAGGAGGAATGTTGGGTCATTTTATTAATAAACAAATTAAAAGAAAATATATAGTTTCAGTGGGTTAATGTTTCATTAAGATATGAACCAAAAAAAAAAATTAATATGTCTTTGTGGCACTTTGCTCGTGGCAAGAAATTCATACACAGGCATGTTTACCTTGAAGACCTGCTCAGTGATGATGTTTTTCATTTGCGAAACGGAATGTGACGTGGGGCGATTCAGGTTTTTCATGATCTTTGACTGGTTACTATTGTTGGACATTTAAACAATAGGTTGATGTGAGCAAGACATGAAGATTAATTAAATGTACGTTTTAACGTTAGGAAACTGTTCCTGAAAAAAGAAACCGATATATGGATACCTCATTAGTAGCAGAAGCAGACCAAAATGGGAGTCCAGGGGGTCCGTCCCCCTTTTCAACAGCAACCTTTTTTAAATCGTATCAGACCAATTTTGATGCCTGGAAAACCGAAAAACCACCCCCAACCCCACCCTTTTTCCGGAAATGGGGACCTTGTATTAGGTTTTGTCATTAATCCTCCTGGGTTGAACCAAATCTTTTGATAAGGCGAGAGTAATATGTTCTTCAAATTGACCGACAACGCACGTTGGTCAGAGTCTTTTGTCAAATATGAGGCCAAACATGCTTTAATCTGTCACTGAAAAATTTTAAGGTTAATCACATGCAAAAACAGACCTTAATCTTTCACACTGTATTTATTATAGTAGACCTGCCTTGCCTTTAGTCACTGTTTTTATTAACGTAGACCTGCGTTTGCCGTTAGTCACTGTATTTATTATAGTAGACCTGCCTTGCCGTTTGTCCCTGCATTTTTTTAATAGGCTGCCTTGCCGTTAGTCGCTGTATTTATTATAGTAGACCTACCTTGCCGTTAGTCACTGTATTTATTTTAGTAGACCTGCCTTGCCGTTAGTCACTGTATTTATTATAGTATACCTGCCTTGCCGTTAGTCGCTGTATTTATTATAATAGACCTGCCTTGCCGTTAGTCACTGTATTTATTATAGTACACCTGCCTTGCCGTTAGTCACTGTATTTATTATAATAGACCTGCCTTGCCGTTAGTCACTGTATTTATTATAGTATACCTGCCTTGCCGTTAGTCACTGTATTTATTATAATAAACCTGCCTTGCCGTTAGTCACTGTATTTATTATAGTAGACCTGCCTTGCCGTTAGTCACTGTATTTATTATAATAGACCTGCCTTGCCGTTAGTCACTGTATTTATTAAAGTATACCTGCCTTGCCGTTAGTCGCTGTATTTATTATAATAGACCTGCCTTACCGTTAGTCACTGTATTTATTTTAGTAGACCTGCCTTGCCGTTAGTCACTGTATTTATTATAATAGACCTGCCTTGCCGTTAGTCACTGTATTTATTATAGTAGACCTGCCTTGCCGTTAGTCACTGTATTTATTTTAGTAGACCTGCCTTGCCATTAGTCACTGTATTTATTATAATAGACCTGCCTTGCCGTTAGTCACTGTATTTATTATAGTAGACCTGCCTTGCCGTTAGTCACTGTATTTATTATAATAGACCTGCCTTGCCGTAAGCCACTGTATTTATTATAGTATACCTGCCTTGCCGTTAGTCACTGTATTAATTTTAATAGACCTGCCTTGCCGTTAGTCACTGTATTTATTATAGTATACCTGCCTTGCCGTTAGTCACTGTATTTATTATAGTATACCTGCCTTGCGGTTAGTCACTGTATTTATTATAATAGACCTGCCTTGCCGTTAGTCACTGAATTTATTATAGTATACCTGCCTTGCCGTTAGTCACTGTATTTATAATAGTATACCTGCCTTGCCGTTAGTCACTGTATTTATTATAATAGACCTGCCTTGCCGTTAGTCACTGTATTTATTTTAGTAGACCTGCCTTGCCGTTAGTCACTGTATTTATTATAGTATACCTGCCTTGCCGTTAGTCACTGTATTTATTATAGTATACCTGCCTTGCCGTTAGTCACTGTATTTATTATAGTATACCTGCCTTGCCGTTAGTCACTGTATTTATTATAATAGACCTGCCTTGCCATTAGTCACTGTATTTATTATAATAGACCTGCCTTGCTGTTAGTCACTGTATTTATTATAGTATACCTGCCTTGCCGTTAGTCACTGTATTTATTATAGTATACCTGCCTTGCCGTTAGTCACTGTATTTATTATAGTAGACCTGCCTTGCCGTTAGTCACTGTATTTATTATAATAGACGTGCTTTGCCGTTAGTCACTGTATTTATTATAGTATACCTGCCTTACCGTTAGTCACTGTATTTATTATAGTATACCTGCCTTGCCTTTAGTCACTGTATTTATTATAGTATACCTGCCTTGCCGTTAGTCACTGTATTTATTATAGTATACCTGCCTTGCCGTTAGTCACTGTATTTATTATAATAGACCTGCCTTGCCGTTAGTCGCTGTATTTATTACAGTACACCTGCCTTGCCGTTAGTCACTGTATTTATTATAATAGACCTGCCTTGCCGTTAGTCACTGTATTTATTAGAATAGACCTGCCTTGCCGTTAGTCACTGTATTTATTTTAATAGACCTGCCTTGCCGTTAGTCACTGTATTTATTATAGTATACCTGCCTTGCTGTTAGTCGCTGTATTTATTATAATAGACCTGCCTTGCCGTTAGTCACTGTATTTATTTTAGTAGACCTGCCTTGCCGTTAGTCACTGTATTTATTATAGTAGACCTGCCTTGCCGTTAGTCACGGTATTTATTATAGTATACCTGCCTTGCCGTTAGTAACTGTATTTATTATAATAGACCTGCGTTTGCCGTTAGTCACTGTATTTATTATAGTAGACCTGCCTTGCCGTTTGTCCCTGCATTTTTTTAATAGACTGCCTTGCCGTTAGTCGCTGTATTTATTATAGTAGACCTACCTTGCCGTTAGTCACTGTATTTATTTTAGTAGACCTGCCTTGCCGTTAGTCACTGTATTTATTATAGTATACCTGCCTTGCCGTTAGTCGCTGTATTTATTATAATAGACCTGCCTTGCCGTTAGTCACTGTATTTATTATAGTACACCTGCCTTGCCGTTAGTCACTGTATTTATTATAATAGACCTGCCTTGCCGTTAGTCACTGTATTTATTATAGTATACCTGCCTTGCCGTTAGTCACTGTATTTATTATAATAGACCTGCCTTGCCGTTAGTCACTGTATTTATTTTAGTAGACCTGCCTTGCCGTTAGTCACTGTATTTATTATAATAGACCTGCCTTGCCGTTAGTCACTGTATTTATTAAAGTATACCTGCCTTGCCGTTAGTCGCTGTATTTATTATAATAGACCTGCCTTACCGTTAGTCACTGTATTTATTTTAGTAGACCTGCCTTGCCGTTAGTCACTGTATTTATTATAATAGACCTGCCTTGCCGTTAGTCACTGTATTTATTATAGTAGACCTGCCTTGCCGTTAGTCACTGTATTTATTTTAGTAGACCTGCCTTGCCATTAGTCACTGTATTTATTATAATAGACCTGCCTTGCCGTTAGTCACTGTATTTATTATAGTAGACCTGCCTTGCCGTTAGTCACTGTATTTATTATAATAGACCTGCCTTGCCGTTAGTCACTGTATTTATTATAGTATACCTGCCTTGCCGTTAGTCACTGTATTAATTTTAATAGACCTGCCTTGCCGTTAGTCACTGTATTTATTATAGTATACCTGCCTTGCCGTTAGTCACTGTAATTATTATAGTATACCTGCCTTGCGGTTAGTCACTGTATTTATTATAATAGACCTGCCTTGCCGTTAGTCACTGAATTTATTATAGTATACCTGCCTTGCCGTTAGTCACTGTATTTATTATAGTATACCTGCCTTGCCGTTAGTCACTGTATTTATTATAATAGACCTGCCTTGCCGTTAGTCACTGTATTTATTTTAGTAGACCTGCCTTGCCGTTAGTCACTGTATTTATTATAGTATACCTGCCTTGCCGTTAGTCACTGTATTTATTATAGTATACCTGCCTTGCCGTTAGTCACTGTATTTATTATAGTATACCTGCCTTGCCGTTAGTCACTGTATTTATTATAATAGACCTGCCTTGCCATTAGTCACTGTATTTATTATAATAGACCTGCCTTGCTGTTAGTCACTGTATTTATTATAGTATACCTGCCTTGCCGTTAGTCACTGTATTTATTATAGTATACCTGCCTTGCCGTTAGTCACTGTATTTATTATAGTAGACCTGCCTTGCCGTTAGTCACTGTATTTATTATAATAGACGTGCTTTGCCGTTAGTCACTGTATTTATTATAGTATACCTGCCTTACCGTTAGTCACTGTATTTATTATAGTATACCTGCCTTGCCTTTAGTCACTGTATTTATTATAATAGACCTGCCTTGCCGTTAGTCACTGTATTTATTATAGTATACCTGCCTTGCCGTTAGTCACTGTATTTATTATAATAGACCTGCCTTGCCGTTAGTCGCTGTATTTATTACAGTACACCTGCCTTGCCGTTAGTCACTGTATTTATTATAATAGACCTGCCTTGCCGTTAGTCACTGTATTTATTAGAATAGACCTGCCTTGCCGTTAGTCACTGTATTTATTTTAATAGACCTGCCTTGCCGTTAGTCACTGTATTTATTATAGTATACCTGCCTTGCTGTTAGTCGCTGTATTTATTATAATAGACCTGCCTTGCCGTTAGTCACTGTCTTTATTTTAGTAGACCTGCCTTGCCGTTAGTCACTGTATTTATTATAGTAGACCTGCCTTGCCGTTAGTCACGGTATTTATTATAGTATACCTGCCTTGCCGTTAGTAACTGTATTTATTATAATAGACCTGCCTTGCCGTTAGTCACTGTATTTATTATAGTATACCTGCCTTGCCGTTAGTCAATGTATTTATTATAATAGACCTGCCTTGCCGTTAGTCACTGTATTTATTATAGTATACCTGCCTTGCCGTTAGTCACTGTATTCATTATAGTATACCTGCCTTGCGGTTAGTCACTGTATTTATTAGAATAGACCTGCCTTGCCGTTAGTCACTGTATTTATTATAGTAGACCTACCTTGCCGTTAGTCGCTGTATTTATTATAATAGACCTGCCTTGCCGTTAGTCACTGTATTTATTATAGTAGACCTGCCTTGCCGTTAGTCACTGTATTTATTATAGTATACCTGCCTTGCGGTTAGTCACTGTATTTATTATAATAGACCTGCCTTGCCGTTAGTCACTGTATTTATTATAGTATACCTGCCTTGCCGTTAGTCACTGTATTTATTATAGAATACCTGCCTTGCCGTTAGTCACTGTATTTATTATAGTATACCTGCCTTGCGGTTAGTCACTGTATTTATTATAATAGACCTGCCTTGCCGTTAGTCACTGTATTTATTATAGTAGACCTGCCTTGCCGTTAGTCACTGTATTTATTATAGTATACCTGCCTTGCCGTTAGTCACTGTATTTATTATAATAGACCTGCCTTGCCGTTAGTCACTGTATTTATTATAGTATACCTGCCTTGCCGTTAGTCACTGTATTTATTATAATAGACCTGCCTTGCCGTTAGTCGCTGTATTTATTATAGTATACCTGCCTTGCCGCTAGTCGCTGTATTTATTATAATAGTCCTGCCTTGCCGTTAGTCACTGTATTTATTTTAGTAGACCTGCCTTGCCGTTAGTCACTGTATTTATTATAATAGACCTGCCTTGCCGTTAGTCACTGTATTTATTATAGTAGACCTGCCTTGCCGTTAGTCACTGTATTTATTATAGTATACCTGCCTTGCCGTTAGTCACTGTATTTATTATAATAGACCTGCCTTGTCGTTGGTCACTGTATTTATTATAGTATACCTGCCTTGCCGTTAGTCACTGTATTTATTATAGTATACCTGCCTTGCCGTTAGTCACTGTATTTATTATAGTAGACCTGCCTTGCCGTTAGTCACTGTATTTATTATAATAGACCTGCCTTGCCGTTAGTCACTGTATTTATTATAGTATACCTGCCTTGCCGTTAGTCACTGTATTTATTATAGTATACCTGTCTTGCCGTTAGTCACTGTATTTATTATAGTAGGCCTGCCTTGCCGTTAGTCACTGTATTTATTATAATAGACCTGCCTTGCCGTTAGTCACTGTATTTATTATAGTATACCTGCCTTGCCGTTAGTCACTGTATTTATTATAGTATACGTGCCTTGCCGTTAGTCACTGTGTATTTATTATAGTAGACCTGCCTTGCCGTTAGTCACTGTATTTATTATAGTATACCTGCCTTGCCGCTAGTCGCTGTATTTATTATAATAGACCTGCCTTGCCGTTAGTCACTGTATTTATTTTAGTAGACCTGCCTTGCCGTTAGTCACTGTATTTATTATAATAGACCTGCCTTGCCGTTAGTCACTGTATTTATTATAGTATACCTGCCTTGCCGTTAGTCACTGTATTTATTATAGTAGACCTGCCTTGCCGTTAGTCACTGTATTTATTATAATAGACCTTCCTTGCCGTTAGTCACTGTATTTATTATAGTATACCTGCCTTGCCGTTAGTCGCTGTATTTATTATAATAGACCTGCCTTGCCGTTAGTCACTGTATTTATTATAGTATACCTGCCTTGCCGTTAGTCACTGTATTTATTATAATAGACCTGCCTTGCCGTTAGTCACTGTATTTATTATAGTAGACCTGCCTTGCCGTTAGTCCCTGAATTTATTTGAACAGACCTGCCTTGCCGTTAGTCACTGTATTTAACACCAGTGTTTAATTGGACACGTAATTCCATAATTCGACAAACGTAGAGGAATCCAAAACCTTACTCATACCAATTAATTGCTCCACGGTCTGAGAGCTTTAACTCAATTTTATCATCATTTGCCGCTTGGTGTTAGTATCTGTCATACGCAACGCGGTTTTAGGGAACACTGGAGACAAAGGTGGACCGAATTCCTTTTATAAGTATCAGATTTGTGTCGCGTATTGAACGTTAAGACCATCTGTAGGTCATTACAGTAGACCAGCCTTGCCGAGTAGTCACTGTATTTTTTATAGTAGGCCTGCCTTGCCGTTTATTAATGTATTTATTTTAACAGACATTCCTTGCCGAGAGCTTTAAATCAGTTTTATCATCAATTACCGCTAGATATCAATATCTGTTCCCCACCATCTTGTGGTTGCCGTATAGCATCAGTAGAGCATACCGACTTGGCCAGTTTATCAGTTAGCTGTCCTGTTGTGTAATGAATTATACCTCGTACATACTTCATGCTACTTAGCGATGAAATGGAAATAGTCCCTTGTAACATAAGTGCATCCAATAATATTGCTGTTCAAATTGATAACTTTCTAGCTTCCTTTAATCTTCTATCTATGTTTGGTTCTTTCATTCCCGTAAAAGAAACAGCATGGAATCGCACGGTATAACAGGTGCTGATCGCTGACAACTATCTCTTCTCATGGATTTTATTTATCCAATAGAACAGTCAACATTATCCTCAGGGAATATTATCTCAGCCTATTAACAGAATTATGTGTACCTAGTGGTTATGTTATACTAGTAGGTTATATGTTATATAATACTTTTTTATATGTTGTTACTGAACCTAATAACAACATATCACATAGTCGTGACGAGCATAAATTTTGTTACGGAGATAAAATAAAAATCAGATTCTGTAACACTAGGCACCGTGAAATGTCTAAGGGAATGAATAAAGAAGGTTTTTTTTGTCAACAAATAATTATAATTTATTCTTAAAACAACCCTAACATTACAATACACTAAATCAATACAATTACACAGTATAACAACAGTATAACAGTAAATCAATATAAATACACACAGCATAATAAATACAGTGTAAAGTACCAGAGTGTCCGGATCCTAGGCTTTTCTGGATACCACCACTGTCACAGCTCTACAAGTCATTTAAAACATATAATCCAGATGAACAGTTCAAGTAAATCGTCTCAGAGAATAATAGTCCAATTCAATCCCGAAATCAATCTGTTGTAATCCAAAAGTGAAGTTCTGGTAATAATCCCAAAGGCAAATTGAAGACTGTATAAAATCCGTTACAAATTTCGAAGAATATCTATAAATTCTGCAATTATCGGAAAGGTCCACAAACTGACTCATACTCTTCCGTGCCCGCAGGAATATTTCTCTCTCTCGGCTCTAAACAAAACTATTTATAACGTTTTCATCCGAAAATTCTATAAAAGGTCAACTCTGTAGAAAAATACACACGTTACAGGAACAGACTTGAAACATCTAGAACAAAGAACGCTGTGTTTCTGCGCTTCAGGCCCCGTACGCGAGCCAGCCCGACTCGCACGTCTCCCATGGCAACGAGCTATGTCTGCCTAACTGACACATGTGGCACTCCTGCGTACAATAAACCAGGGCCTGCCTAACACGAATCAGAATGTCAACAGCACACAATTAAAGATACACCTGTAACAATGTTTATATGTTTTATGTGTGATGTTTCTTTGTCATATGTTATAATGTAATATGTTAATCTGTTTATCTGTTTGCCTGTCAGCACGATAACACAATACGTCCTCATAGCGCACAATGACGTCATTGCACGAGTACGTGCCGTTTCCCTGATAGATGTCGATAATCAATGTAAAGCAGGGGACCACGGTTGTTTGTCGTTGTTTTTATAGTCCTGGGCCCGGTTTTAATAAGAAAGTTAATAACTCAAGCTCCACCAAACCCCCACCCCCCACGGGAGATGGAACCAAAAACTGGACTTTGGCAAGTTTCGAGGGCTAGTAATTTACTATGTTTATGTAATATGTTACTCTATTTTACATTAAAGTTGATTACTATGTTATATGTTGTATTTCATTTGATAATATGTAACATGTTATATGTTACTATGATATATGTTACTATGTTGTGAGATAAATTTTACTTATGACAACGTTATATGTTATATTTTATTTGCTTCTGTCACATGTTATATGTAAATATGATATATGTTACTAGTTATTACGTTATATTTTAAATGTCACTCTGTAATATGTTATATGTTGCTTCGTAATATGTTTATATTTTATTTGATTCTAAGTAACATGTTTAATATAGGGGGGGGGGGGGCAATGTTACTCTGATATATGTGGTCACCTTTTATATATTATGACACGTCGCATATGCTTTAAATGGATGATGTTCTAGACGCAAAAGTTGGGAAAGTTGAATGGTTCATATGTTTGTTCAAACATATATGAGGCAGGGGACCCTCAGTTATAATGTTTTGTCGCAGTTATGAGTCTAACGGTCCCACTTACATGTTTCTGTTCCAAGTATTTAAGGCTTTCTTTTTTTATTTCTGCTAAATGAAAATATGTGATTTGATGTACACCGCTGTGAAATTAAGCGCTTTACTCATATAACCATGAATACACGCCTCAGTAAGCCCGTACCCGAGTCGTGACACAAGTCACAGGCGAGAACGGCTTTACAACAGGTAAGGGACACATGCTGTGTGACGTACAAGATATGTTTGTGTTCATGCGATTAAACATCAACAACATGCAGGAGGTTTTACCAATATGCAGATTAAAATTACAATCCTGGATTATCTTAAGTGACCATGACGTTCTGTAGACCATGATACAGTTGTGAAAAACTAAGCAAACATTTCCTTCCTTATAGAGCCTTATAGTATAGGCCCTCCATACAAGATGGTTGGAGACTCTTATGTCAGAGGGTTGAAATGGCGCTAGACAGGAAACTGCTTATGGCGTAGCTTACTGAGAAAAACGCAAGAAATTGATACATTGACATAGCCATGTTATTTTGAACACTCTGTACAGCTGTTATGACTGCAGTGTTTTTATTTCACAATTATTCCCATGACACTTCTGAAGAAAAAGCACTACCGACCTTTTTTCAAACTTTGACCGGCACATTAATGGACGCATAAAATCTATTTAACATCTTTAAGCGTAAATGCAAGATACCAGCGTGCAACGGTTTAACACACGTTCATGTTTGATATCTCTAGGAATATCATATATCATAAATTCAGGTGCTGTCATATAAATGATACGTGTAAATGTGCGAAAAAGCAATGTGGAAATGGAGATTGATCTCATTTAAACCAGGTTCAATTTCAAGAAAAAGGATACATCATCAGGATCTTAAATTGATGTGTTTTTTCCAAAGATTTACCTAATTTTCTTCTAACATTCGGGTTTTAGTCCATACTAAACAAAAAAAGGTTGGCCCATGTTAAAAAATTTCAAATATCTGCAATTGGTAGCGTTTGTTGAGGGCACGACGCGAAGAACAGTGCAAAGGCAAGAACCTATCTTCAAGGAGAGTTTCATTGTGATCGCCCCCGTAGTGGCAGAGACTACAGTGATGGAAAATGACAAATTACGTAACCCCCTGTGTATCACACCTTGATACATTTTAACAACAATGTCAATGGTCTTAAAATGGACATGGACATAAAATGCAGATAGCACCACCAAATTGACCAAATGGTCTATTCGCACAGATGAATATATTGGAAAAGTTGTTAAAATCTTTGACGCCGTGACAGAGAACAAGTTTAAGCTGTGTCTGAATGCACAAAAATCACACCCTATGCAGTCCATTTCGGAAATGTGTCTGGGCCGGTTTAGAAAAAAAAATCAATTTTTCTTTAAATATTGCATTGTGACAGGGATATTCAGAATGATGCAAATGCGTCCTTTCCGTTTTGGGCTTGCACGTCACTCCATGACCAAGTAATAAAAGTGCATTTTCATGTGCCCTTTCACATTTCAATTAATCATAAATTTGCCTCAGACAAATTTTACAAATAGATGTCACTACAAAGTCACTGCGCTTGAGTGATACATTTTTAAAGCCAAAGGAAGCTAGATGTCACAAAAGCATTTACGGCAGCAACCATGACAAAAAAAAACTTCTTTTAAAATCAATCCAAATATAGTATTTAACTCACATTAGAGCCCGTACAGTACGAGCTCAATCTTTATGAATCTGGTGGAGTGTTCTTGCTGATGTTTTATGTATCGATGATGTCTACTTTATTTTCTTCACATATTCTGATATCATACAAATTGATTTAAAAAAGTTTTAAAATAAAAGAATTGAAGTTTTATATTTCTGTTGGATCTTAATTAAAATTTTTATATTAAGCTAGAACGAAAGATGAAGAGAAACAAGGTCTTTATAATATGTTACGTAAAGCCTAAGATTAACCCTCGAAATAGAGGCTTGATCTGATTGGTTTTCTAAATTAATAATGTAATTAAATATAAATAAAAAATATATATCAATAATATAAAAATTTAATACGAAAAATGAATGCCAATTTCAACCATAATTATGCCATTTGAGGGAATAATTTACCCCGTTTAAACAAAATATACGTTATAAGGCCACCTAGGTACTGAAGAAATTAAATGTCTTTGGCAACATGAAGTCTCTTCAAACAACCCATAAATATTGGTGAATTGTAGTGACTCGAGGTAAGTCACGCTTCCAACAGCGGGGGCGGGGTTAAACGAACGTCCTCTCATATTTTCCAACAACGCTGCGGTCTTTGTCCAAGTGGTACTTCACCTCACTATGACGTCATCGGGTTAACAGCCCGGTTCTTCAGATTTGACAGACTTATTGAGAGCGAATATTTACAGTCTCTACAAAATAAAGATTGAATCATTGATAACACTGTCATGATTATCAATTTATCATTGATAAGGATTAATCATCCGGTTCTCTTTGGTCGTGACGACATATTTCCACCATTTATCATAATACCAGGTCCCTGGTGCATACTTCGTGGCAACCGGGAAGTCACAGAATCAACTCAGTTAGCCCACGTTGCAATCTCTACACCCTATAATTCTTTTTCTTGTTTACTGGCACTACAGTGATCGGGTACCATGCCACCGACAGCCATAAGATACTGTCTTCCCGGCAACAAATTTTGACACGAACTTATCTGTAGCCAAGACTGACAAGTTGACCTGGGGCACATCTTTTGTAAAACCATTTGCTCGCGATTCATCTAGCAATATACTCTTAATAGAAGTAATAGTTATATTACTATTACGACTAGTACTACTATAATAATATTAGTGGTAATAATAATTATAATAAAACATTTTGTTTAAAAAGTTTATAGAGTGCCAGGTATCGTGTCTATAGTGATAATCTGACTCACGGCGGCTCCACACTATCAGCCCCACACATTTACAGAGCGTATTCCCGAAGACAGTGTATGATCTTAAACTGAGTACTTTCTCATTCTTAATGCCTTTTTACGAGTAAATGGTAATTTTACAAAATATAAATCAGTAAATGCAATAAATACACCTCCACCCGTGTTCTTTTCTATTGTAAGTTAATATATTCAAGGAGGGCAATACAGATGGATATTAACAACTAAATCCTGCTGAAACAGATATTTTGTACAATTATTTTTTTAAAGTGATAGTTAGGGATATAGTGTGCTTAGTAGGGAATTACAGACCTTGGATACTTTGAACTTAAAGTAACTTTAATCGACTTTCATACGACACTTTGGCAATTTAGGAAATTTTTTTTTATCAGTCAGCTGATTGCAAGGTACACAAAGCATTGGATTTGCGAAAGGGGGTCTGTACGAGGACTACACATCCACAGACCCGCTCACACACCTACACACACACGCATATATATATATATATATATATATATATATATATATATATATATATTGTTACAGGTGCCCCTTTTTATTGTGTGCAGCAGTCTTACAGATGATTGTTTCATTGTGCACACGGATGTTCCATGTGTTGTTGGCATTTTGTTTGTGTGCCACGCGTAGCTCGTGTTGTAGCGGCCTCGCCTGATGTTGCAGGCTCGGTTTAATCCGCATTGGTTGAATCCTAGATACACGGCGATTCCGTTCTAGTATGTTCTTTGAGCGTGTGTGCTATGTATTATGGATTGTTCGTAAAAAGGATTTTTCTAGAGTTTTCTGAAGAAAGGTTATAAATAGGTACTGTGTTTTAAAGCCGAGAGAGAGGTGAGAGAATTTTCCAGCGGAAACAGAAGCGTGTATATCAGTTTGTGGGACCTATTCCAATAAGTGCGGCAATTTTTGATTTTCTTTATATTGATCGTCTAGATTTGTGATGAATTTTATTTGGTCTTCAGTTTACTTTCGAGATTGTTACAAGAGCTTTACATTTGACTGTTATTCTCCGAGAGATTTTTTGTGTGAACTGTTCGTCCGGCTTATAGATTTTAAAGGACTTGTCGCTGTGACAGTGGTTGTATCCAGGTACTGTGCACTTTGTTTTTTTTAACTGTGTGATTGTATTTTTTTTTTTTTTTTTTCTTCTTTTTTTTTATTCTTCTTCTTTCTTTTAAATTGAAATTTTCTCTTATGATGTGTGATTGTATTGATTCGCTGTTATACTGCTGTTATACTGTGTCATTGTATGGATCTAGTGTATTGTAGTGTTAGGGCTGTTTTATGAATGAATTATAGTTATTTGTTAACAAAAAAAAAAACAAAAAAAAAACTGACTTCTTAATTCATTCCCCCAGACATTTCACGCTGCCTAGTGTTACAGAATCTGATTTTTTTCTCCATTACAAAATTTATGTTCATCACACATACGTGATCTGTTGATATTAGGTGCCGTAACATAAAAATTGTGGGCTTGTCTGGGAGGCTTAATAGTTTTGAAAATTTATTAGGCCTTGACCTGGACAAATTAATTGTTTTATCATACATTGTTTACGAGATGACATATTGTTTACAGTACATTGTTTACAGGATTTCTCTCAGTGTTTTTTTGTCATTGTTTTAACATCTTAACATGGAAGATTTCAAACCTGAGACATTTGTTGACGATCCCGACCCTGATCAACTTGAACAGTTGACAAAAGAACAGTTGTTGCTTTTAGGGACACTTAGTGCTAGGTGTGAAAAAAGCTTTGAGAAAGCTTGATATCATTGCTAAAATCATGCAAGATCTAGTAAGAAAAGTTTTAATTGAAGAGAGGGAAGTGGAAACATCAGGAAATGACAGCCTTGCTATGCAATTAGAATTAAAAAAGTTGGAAATGCAACATGAGCTAGCATTAAAACAGTTAGAATTAGAAAAAGAAAAACAGAGAGAACAGAGGGAAAAAACATGAAAGGTTAGAAAGAGAAGGGCAATTTTAAGGTTGAAAGAGATTTATTATACAGTTAGCAATTTCATCAACAGTTAATTTATATGATTTTATTATGTATGTGAATATTATATTGTTTATGGTTATCAAATTACTTTTGTAATATTTCAAAAGTTTACATACATTACCATTCTAGAAAAGAGCATTTGTCAACACAGGTCATATACATAACGTTTTACAGACAGGTAGATATGCAAAACCTACCCTGTTTGCAGCGGTCATTGAAGAAAATATAAGAACATTGAACGTTTTAGTAACTTTGTTTAGATTCAGAAGCTCCTGTAGATTGGTCAGATATTACTTGATCTACATTTAATTGTCTTGGCGTTTGCAGCATTTTTACAACCAATGAAAACATGCTCCCGTGGTAGCTGGATTCTATCAAACACATACCGGCGTACTTTTGACACCCTTAAGAAACGTCACTCTGGTTGTTGATAAGCACGGTTACCTTGTTTTTCTCTTTAGGAGATTCTGCGGTTTGATTCGGTGACGGTGTCAGGCTTTATATTAAGACTGATGAGGAACATTGGACGTGGAACTAAACAACGACTGTCACTGGTCCTGTTTGATCCACAGGAATGTTCTGATCAAATCTCTTTTTTTAAAACAAAGCTTCTGTAGAAAAAATAATAGTAAAATATACCACTTACTTTTAGAGGTATTGTATACCAACGGGTTTCAGAAATAAAGCATTATTTACCTGGCGCTTCCAGAGAAAGGGGGAGGGAGGGGTAGGGCTTTAAGCCTCCCCCCCCCCCCCTCTCTGAATGGTCGTTTCACACATTCACGTCGTCTGATCGTAGATTTCCTGCGTTTCTCCACGATCACGGAGAAGCGGATGGTCACGCAGGTTGAAAATGGTCGCCGCCGAAGTTTACTCATAGATACCTTGTCTAGTACGTCCGACCTACGACTTGTTTGTGCCAAAACCACATACGGGCCCCGTACGCATGCGAGTATTAATGCCCACTGTGCGAAATTGTATTACGTTGTTAATACACTTACTGCGATCATGTAACGATGTATCACTTCCCATTTACGACTTTTACTACGTGTTCCGCGACCGCGTGAAGCTCAGTTTTTGTACATCTTTTGTACGTCGTGAGTATGGTGGATATATCAACCCGTGCATATATTTTAATTTTGTGAGAATCACATAAATTGGAGACATTATATACTGCCATTCTAAATATTTTGTTTGCTGCAGCGGACCTCGCGTAAACTGTGTTATTTTTTTATTTTTATTTTTTTTGCGGAAATGATGCGGGAAGAATGGGAACAACTTAAGTGGTGGGTGAGGCTTTGGATGCAAACAAGAGTACTATTCGGCCAGTACTAGCAGTTAATGATTGAGCTGGCGACTGCCATGCCAGCCACAAGGGTTTCCATCGCCTTGAGCCGAAAATGTTTTATGAACTGTTGTTCCTCGCATGAAACGCGAAGACACCTGGAAGAAAGCACTTTCTCAATTGAAACTATGTCGGCACTTGAATGTATAGGCTACTTGCTGCTTTTACGTCTCTGATGCACAATTTCCGAATAGCCCACAGCACGTTATCATGGAGATGTGTGAAGCAATTAATGAATAGCCCACAACATATGGAGGTGTGTGAAGCAATTAATGAATGGCCCACAACATATCACGGAGATGTGAGAAGCAATTAATGAATAGCCCACAACACCTAATCACAGAACTGTGTGAAGCAATTAACGCGGATTATGCTGATGACGGTCTCGTCCTACCTACAACTATCCCCGGCTATCTGGACTTTGCTGACCTTTGCTCTAAAGAAAGTGGAATTTTCACCATTGCCTTGGAGCTGTGGACGGAGTCAGGTGTCCTTCTAGATCAACATATTACAACAATAAGGGTCCATTTCCAGAGTGGTTAAGGTCCTTGTTGATGGCGACGACAAATTGATCTGAAGGATGATGGTGCTTATGGATCATGTCCGAACAGTCCGATATTCGGGACCTACGAACTCGAGGCTCCAATAAAGGATAGCACCATTCTCCTCCCTCCGTCTACTTCCCTGAGAGGAGGCGACGAGAAACTATCATACATTATTACCGAGAATGATGCTCACCCCTAAGGACCTGGCTTATTAAGCCCTGTAGTTGGCAAAACCTCTAGGATGAAGGGAGGGTATATTTAATCGCAGACTTTCCAGAGCCCGGAGAGAGTTGATAAACGCCTTTAGAGTATATAAGTGCAGCGAAAATGTACCTGTTTGTTAACTGTCTCAACGGAATGTGATAGTGTAACCCTGGCTTGTGTTTGACTGCACAAGATTATGCGGAGGTGAAAAAACGTTTTTTTTTTCCTATGAGGTCCTTCAGGTTTTACCTTATGCCGGGCGTCAGGGGGACACTTTCAACAAGGCCGTTCCAATGGTAAGCAAATAAATTAAGCAAAAAATGTGAAAGATTATTTATCAAGATATCATCCGCATCCGATAGAAGCTGTGATGTGTCAAGAAAATATCGCTTTCCCTAAACAGTAACTTAATACAAAGAATAAGAACAAATTTCGGTGTATGTTGAGGATCAAGGAACATTTATATTTGAGATGTGGTTACCGGATGAATATGAATACTTTTTGAGAAGGATTCTTTACCATCAAAGGAATGATCCAGGCCAAGGGCGAAACAGCAGGCATTTACTGAAGTCTTAAGCCGCCTTTGTTCTAGCGGACAGAGCTCACCTGAGAAGCAACGAGATATTGTGCACCATAACACATATTTCTCTAACCTTGGATTCATGTATTTCCAACGTGCTGGTCGTGTTGTAACTTGGCAACATTCCGGATCTTGTTATCCTAAATGTGGTGGTGGTTGGGGGGGGGGGGGTGTTATATGCTGTTTCGGGTTTCTGTTTCGTTATTCAACTAAATGAGGAATCCAAGTCCCGGAGATTGAGGAAATGTCTTAAAATTAGCCTTAATCAGCGGCAGGGGGTTATGTGATCGGCCGTGTTTGTGTGTTTGTCTGAACTACATATTTTAAAGTTCTGGAAAGATTTATATGAAATTATAAGGAAGGTTTGACTATGGACAAAAGAAGAACATTTTTAGCGAACCTGTGAGCTTATGCGATGGTGTGGCGTCGGACGTCGTCTGTACGTTAACCCATACTATCTGGAAAACGGCGGAAACTAGCATCACCGGATTTTATGCCTAAAATTAATGATATAAAAAAATCTATCGGATTTAGCCTATTCTTTGGCTAACTGCATTTTCTAAGATTTTATAGGGGAAAAGCTAAAAATAACTTTAAAAATCTTCTTCTCCGAAACTGTTCAGCCAAATTGTCCAATATTTCACAGAAATAATTCCTGGATCAATCTCACCCAAATTTGTTTGAATAATTAAGGTTCGGTGATTTTTGGTCGAGTTACAAGAAGTTGAACTTAGTCATCTGTCCAAAAAAGCATACAAAAATTAAAATCTCAGAGACGGCTGGGGCTATCCTCACAAAATTTCACGTAAAGGTTTGTCACATGAGTCATATTTGAAATTGAGTTATTGGTGGCGCCACTTGCATCGACCCTTTTCTGTACAGGGATCATCAGTCATCAGCACATTCATCCATAATTTTCTCAGATATAGCAGGATCAAGCATCCCCAAATATTATGCAAAAATCTGTCACATATCAAATGTTGTAGGAATGAGCTTTTTGTGGCTCCATCTTCATTAACTTACATTTTATCGGGAAAAAGCTAAAAAAATCTTCTTCTCTGAAATCATTCAGTCAAATAGTTAAATATGTCACAGAAATTATCCCAGAGACCAGCTCTCTCAAGTTTTTTTCAAATGGTTTTAGTTTGATAAATTTTGTTACAGGAGTTACAGGAATAGGAATTTAGTCAATTGGCAAGTAAGCGTATTAACATAACAATCTCAGAAGCAATAGGAGCTAGGATCACCAAATTTTGTGCAAATGTTGGTCACGTGACTCATTTGAAATTGCAGTTTTTGTGACGCCACCTACATCGATCTGCTTTTTACGGTTAGAAACCCTGTAATTTTAACAACTTTCAGCTTAAAAACATTTTATTTTGAAATTCTCAAGCTGAATGGTTTAATTTTTTGCAAGAATATTCTAGGATACCGTTTTTAATTGGAAAAGAATAGGTTGGTTCATTCATTTTTGGTAGAGTCATAGAAAGCGTAAGTTGGTCTTGAGGCTATTAGTAAGCCTATTTCAAATTGAGGGCTGCTATAGTCTCCTTCTGCAAAACTGTTGTTTCAATTTATGTAAAACTGCACAAAAATGATTCTTAGGTGGCTTAATATGACTTTTAAAAATGAAAGGACTGCATCTTTTATTATTCTAAGCATTTGTATAAAAAAATCTTATGAATGCACTTCTTAAAAAAACATTTTAGCCAGTCTCTTAGTATATGAAAACAGATTTACCAACAGGCCAATTGTGTTTCTATCTATAAATAGTAGTGGTGGGAGTCGGTTCCTTTTTTATAATCGATCATCGGTTTGGGCAAACCGATTGATGATCGATTATTAATCGGTTCAGACAAATATAAAGAAATGTGTAATTATCTGTGAAACTGTACTCTCTTAACCTAGCCCTCATGTCTAAGTAATTCTACCTGACCAAAATAAGTTTTTGCCTTTTTTATATATTCCTTTTATTACTAAGATATGCTATTCAAGGTTTCATTTTAATTAATTATAATAATAAAGAATTAAACCACAGTCCAGGACTCCTACTTTCTGGCCCCCTAGAAAACTCCCGCGTATCATGTTAAATTCACTACCATCAAGGACTTTCATTTTATAACAATTATGATGACTGCTGACATGCATACTGGTTTCACAGAAAAATTACAGTACCATATAATTTTAGGTAAAAATTAAAAAAAAAGTATTTGAAAGCTAAAGATATAATTACTCATGCTGCAGCGGCACCTGCCATCAGTTAAAGAGTTTATTTCTGAGAGAATCTCGCAAAATTTGCATAGACCTGGAGAATGATGGAGCATTTTAAGTTTTTAACGCCATACCGCCCATACTTTGTAATGAAAACTCTCCGCTAATTCTACGGCTCCCTGCCAGTTCACAGAGGTTTATAAGTCTTCCGTTCTCTCATCTACCGTGTCATACTCAGTTATATACGGAGGTTTTTTGGGAACACAGACTCATTATATGAAGCGCGGAATGTTGTAAAAAAATGGGAGAATATTTTTTGCCTATAACATTAGGACATTCTGGTAAAAACAATCATGAGTATGATGTAATCGATAGTTGCCTTTGGTAATCGAGCGCTTGAAAGTGGCAGCAAACCGACTGACTTTCGAAAAAACTCGATGATCGGCCCACCACCAATAAATAGCTTGGCAGACTGCCAACTATTTCAAATATGGAACAGGCCAAAGGTCAGCTTGGATCTATTTATAGCTTTGGCAGACTGCCAATTGTATAAGATTAGGCAACAGGTCAAGAGTTCTTTTAGTGCAGTAGCTGCATTCTATTTATAGCTTTGGCAGACTGCCCAGTGCATCAGATTTGTCACATAAGTTCAGCCTGGGTCTATTTAAAGCTTGAGCAGACTGACAGTAATTTTTTGCACAGTGTATGTCCCTGCTTATTTTCAGGAGGGGTTGATAAATCAGTCTGAAATTGGGCATATGAATAAATCTCTGATAGCTTCGTTGTATACGAGAGAGTTGGTACCAGCTAAATTCATTTTTGTGTTGTGTGCACCCGTGCAAGAATTTCAGCAGTGATGTTTGTGTAATTGTTTCTTGTACACAATGTTTAGCACTTGTATTGTTAATGTACATGTTACATATGAACTTGAAAAGTAATGGTCCACCATTGAAGCATTATACCTTGTGTATATCCCATTGCACAGGTTTGCATTAGGCATGTAAGCCTTGTAAAGTTTTGAACGGATCAGTGCAATTAATATACGTATCTTGATCCAGATCCATTCAAATTCTCCCTTTTTTGCCCGTTGTCTCGTGTTTTTTAGCTAAGCTGACTTTAAGTCATCAGAGCTATAGTCGTGGTCCATTGTCCGTCGTCCGTCCGTCCGTCCGTCTGTCTGTCCGTCCGTCCGTCCGTCTGTCCGGATGTCCGTCCGTAAGACTGGCACGTTTCGACACCGTTGGACCTACGAATCTGAAATTCGGCATACAGTTAGATGTCCCCAAAATCTACTACCATGCCGAAAATTGGGTCAATAGGACTTCGTTCCATCGAGATATTAAGGAAAAACCTCAATTTTTTATTAGAAATCTATTTTCACACTTCAGGACTGCCTAATATCAAAACCACTCATCTGGTTTTCTTCATTTTTACCATAAATATTCCTCTATATAGTTCCTATGTACATGCCAGATATTTAGTCAGTATTATATAATTTTAAAAAGTTATGGGCCCAAACATAATGGACTTTGTAAAAAAATCAGGAAGATATTTGGTCACTTAAGACCAAAAGTGTTAAAGGTAGGGAATTTTTCCAGTAATACAACTTAAATTAATCAAAATTTATTTGTTTACCAAAAATTAGATCAAAATCTGTTAATTTTTTTTTAAATATTGGCAAAAATATAAAATTGGTACCTTAAATTTGGCCAACTTTGGCCACGGCACGCTTTTTTCTTGTAAGTACTGTGGATTTAATTTTCACAGCATGTATACATAAGGATTTTATCTGTTAAAATCTGAAATTTGAAAATAAAAGCTGCAAAATTAGGCTAGTTATTGGATTTTTTTGAGGCTCTTGTTGTATTCCATTACATTGTCAAGTAGTCAATTTTGCTGACTGTAGGTCATTCAGTGCACATCTCTATGCTCCCCAGGCTGTTGGCATAATTTTAGATGTCCCCAAAATCTCCTACCATACCGAAAATTTTGTCATTAGGACTTCGTTCCTTCAAGATATTAAGGAAAAAAAACTCCGTTTTCCATAAAAAAAGCCATTGTTACGCTTCAGGGCTGCCTAATATCAAAACCACTGATCTGTTTTTGATCGTATTTAGTATTCACATTCTTTCATACATTTTCTATGAACATACCAAAAATTAGGTCAGTATTGGGTATTATTTTGAGGTTATGGGCCAAAACATAATGCAATTTTTTTAAAAATCAGGAAATATATTTACTCACCTAACATGAGCATTGCTGAACCTAGAGACTTTTTTTCAGGAATATAACTTTATTTAATCAAGATTCAATTGTTAACCCAAAATTAGATCTGAATTTTGCAAATTTTTCAAGTTATTAGCATAAATAAAAAATCAATACCTTAAATTTTGTCCAACTGTGGCACTGTTGATTTAATTTTCACAGCATATATACATAAGGATTTAATCTTTTAAAATCTGAAATTTCAAAGAAATTGATTGGAAAGAATAGCTTTTATTCATGTTTTCATACACCATGTCAAGTGTTGTTTAGATCTAGCCCACCTAGTAGTACAACCTTCACTTGCATTATGTAACCCACCCCAGGCAGCTTGCCTTAGGTCAGCCTGGCTACTACCAGCAGGCTTCCCCTCTGCCCTGCACTCCCCCCCCCCCAGATGGTGCATAAACTAGATGAATGTTATTATTTTCTGTATTTGATTAATTTTTATTCTAGGCTATGCTACATTTTAGATTTTGTATTGTACCACCAGGGTTACAATAATTAAAGTGTACATTTAATTGTGTCCACAAAGTGGTGTATTGCTATGAAAGTTTGGATGTTCATCAGATAAGTAATTCCTTACTTCAGAAGAGTAAAAACTTCACCAGGTGTGAAATTGACTATTAATTCCAGTAATAAATTAAAACTGGGATAGTAATTAGCACAATGATATTGCTTGTCCCTCATTCAACCAACAGTGTGTATACTTTATTTGAAAAGATGTTTTATTTTATCAAATTTACTGAATCTTTTATTTTATTTTGGTGAATAAAATTAAGCATGTACTGAAAACTCCAATGTGCAAAACTTTTTAATAGTGATTCAAGGAATATTCTTGTAGATGCCATGTTGTGGCATTATTTTATTTTAAATTCAGTTTAAACATTTATGATTTAAAAATAAAATAATATATGTGTATGCATAATATTACCCAATATGAGCTACACTCTGGAAATATGATGATTGCAACCTTTGCAAAAATTCTAATATTTTAACTTATAGTTTCAATTTTATACTCTGTATATATTATGATTGCAACTTTTGCAACAATTCTAATATTTTAACTTATATTTTCAGTTTTTTATTAAAAATTTATAAAACCTGTAAATAAAAAAAAATGATTCAGATAAAAACTTCTTAATGGAAAAAGTGGATATGCTTAAAAAAATAGGATTATATATAAACTTAAATGCATTATTCCCTTGAAAGTGAAATAAAGGTATTACTCCATTTTGTCCACTTGCCTGACCATCTGTAAATTTTCATATGCATCACAGTATCTCAAAACTTTTACTGTTTTTCTTCATGACAGTCTTGTCAGAGTATTAGTTTGCAATCATATATTTAGAACTTTACTATAACCAAGTAGGAGGGCCCCTTTCCTCTAAGCTTTTCATATTCTTATATAAATGAAAAACATTACAATAGAATATTTCTACATCCACCTTCGTGCTGCCCTCACTTCTCCCTTCTCCGAACCCCATCCCAAAGTCAGCCTCAGTAAGCAAGAACAAGATGAATCAGATATATTCATATTTTAATATTTTGTATAACTATTCGTCCATAGGTACCTATGTACATGTCAGAAATTATGTCAATATTGTGTAATATGTAGACATAGTGGGCATCACAATAATGTACCTTGTCAAGACTAAAGAGATATTGTGTCATACAGTCACAAATTCATAAATCACTTCATCAGCATAGTTAATCATAACATCATATCTGTCAAATTGAAAGCTTGCAGACTACCATACACTTTAGATCCTTCAACAAATAGCCTTATCATCATTCTACTACTGCTTATTGCTGCTGTCATTGCATTCATATTTGCCCAAATATATCACAATTTTCAACCCCTCCTAAATAAATAAAAAACAAGACGACCAGAGGTCACGCGCTTGCCGGAAACACTCTGACCCAGATTGGAAGACAGATAACCTGAACATGTCATAAAGTAAACAAAGAGAAAGAAAATGAGCCATTGTTTGTAAAAACTGGATTAATATTGACAAAGTTACGATGATAATAATAATCTGACGTGTTTTCATGACTTTGACCTTGAACTTTGACCTATTTAAAATGCATATACAGCTTCAAGAAATCGTTCCAATATACGATAGGTGAAAGTATCAAAGTGATTCCTGGTAAACTGTGGCCTATAGAATGCTATTATAACAGAGGCAAGAACCAGCAAGAAGGCAACATTTAGGACAACTTGCAAACAGACAGACATATTGACAAAGTGACACAAGGTTGAAACCAGGTGACTAGACTTAGTTATGTAGAAGACGAAGGTGAAAAAAATGAGCCAATGTTGTGAAGATAGGACCAGAATGGACGAAGTTATGATTAAAATAACATTCTGAAGTGTTTTGAAGTGACCGATATACTAGCAAAGTGGCACAAAGTTAAGACAAAAGACTAAACTATGTTATGATGAAGACAGAGGAAAAAATAAGCTACAGTTTATGAAATTTAGGTTCAAAGTTTTAGAGATATGGGCAAAAAATAATTTGTTGTAGTGTTTCGTGTGCAGCGCCCCCTAGCGGCTATTTTCCGAAACTGGAAAATCACTTTCGAGATATAAGTGTATTACATAAGATGTATTAGTTTCAAAAGGATTTCTGCAAAACTGTGGCCTGTAGAATGCTATATGTCAGACACAAGAACGAATAAGAAGGCGAATTTGTTGACAACTGACAGATAGACAGACCTACTGTCATATTGACAGAAAGCTGAGGCCAGATGACTCGACCAAGTTATGGAGAAGACTCAGGGAAGAAATTAAGCTATAGTTTATGTAATTCAGGTTTATAGTTTCGGAGATATTTTCAATAAATTGTACGATGAAGTTCAAGTGCAGCGCCCCCTAGCGGCCATGTGTCGAAAATGAAAAATCCGTTTTGAGATATTGGTGTAAGACATAAGATTCATTAATTTCAAAAGGATTCTTGCAAAACTGTGGCCTGTAGAATGCTATATGTAAGACAGAAGCACCAGCAAGAAAGTGAAAATGAGGTCAACTGACAGACAGACAGACATACTGACAAAGTGATACAAAGTTGAGCAAAGATGACAAGACCATGTTATGATGAAGACACAGAGGAAGAAAATGAGCCTAAGTTTGTGAAGATAGGACCAATAGTGACAAAGTTATGATGAAAATAAAATTTCCCAGTTTTTCGATGACCTTGACCTTTGACTAATGCCAACCTAAAACAATAGGCTACCAGGACTTTTGACTTTCAATCCTCCTTGAAAGTTTCAGATCGATTGCTAAAAATTGTGGCCAGGAGAGTACTGACAAACAAACAAATGGAAAAAAGCAGGTCCGGACTGAATGCATGTTACTTATGAAAGGGACACAGTGTGTGCTTTATCTGCATGTCATGCAAAGAGTGTCTGTAGTTACATATTTTATACGGCGAAGGCTATAATTTTTGCAGTCATGGGAAAGCGTGTCTGTCTTTCATACTAAAACGCGTGCATGCATGCGTGATGGCATATGTATACGTGCAAGCGGGTTTCCATTTTTTACAAAGTTGCTAAAACGTGTGGGGACCGTGCATATTTAAACAAAAGAGGCCTTTGACAGAAAGGCCATGAAATGCCCATTTATATGGTGTACAGCTTATGTATCTTAAATGTTTAGTTTTGGAGATATGGCTAAACAATTATATTAGGTATGGGGTTGCAGTGGAGCACCCCTAGCGGTCATTTTCCCAAAGGTGAAAAGCTGCCTTCGAGATATTAATGTGTGACATAACAGGTATCAGTTTCAAAACGATTCCTGCAATTCTGTGGCCCCTAGGGCACCTTTCATTGAAACCGCGAAAATCTCATTCGGCGAGAAACGGTGCGAGATTTGGCGAGATTTTTTATTGGATCACCAAGAACTCACCAAGGGCTTCAAATTGCAAAAGAATTGACCTCCTTAGCATAAAAACTGACAGAGTTAGAAGCTCAAAACTGCATATTTTCAAAATTCAAAAGTTTTACCCCAAAAATAGAGAAATCTGGCAATAGCGCACTTGTTCACCTATGCGCAAAAATAAGCCCATGGACTCTAGTTTAAGGTGCTGTGATGGAAATGGCCCAATGTTTAATAGTTGTGGAGGTTTAGCACCAAAACAAATTTTCATGTTTTTTCATCTGCAACGCCCCCTGGCGGCCATTTCCAAAATCTGAAAAAACAATTTCGAGATATTCTTATGGTACATAAAATATCTCAGAATCAGGGCGATTGCTGCAAATTTGAAAAATATCATGAAATTCCATGATTTCTCCCCAAAATTGCGTAACCATGGTAACGGCAAATTTAAGTAAGCTACATGTCAAAAGAAAGGCCAGGTGATGACAAAAAAAATGAGCTATTGCAGAAGTGGATAAGCCTATTTATGGCGAAGTTATAGTGCAAAAACCGTTAACCATACCTGTCGTGACCTTGACCCTTGACCTTGGAGGAATGTTGACCAAAAACAATAGGGCACCTAGAAATCGGTTTGTCAATCAAGCCTGTAAGTTTCAAGTTGATTGATGCAAAAGTGTGGCCTGGAGAGTCGTGACAAACAAACTAGATGACCTGAGGTCACGCGCTTGCCGGAAATGATGTAAAGTTAGTCAGATGAACGAGCAGTATAAACGTGAAAGAAAATAATCCATAGTCTGTGAAGAAAGAACCAATATTAACAAAGTTCTAAAGAAAATAAGATTTTGATATATTTTGATCACCTTGTCCTTGACCTTTGACTTATTTGAATAATAAACATAGGACTTCCAGATATCATCATGATATATGACAAGTGTAATTTACAAAACGATTCCTTCAAAACTGTCCAGTAGAATGCTACATGTGAGACGCAAGCACCTGGAAGCAGGCGAAATTGAGGACAACTGACAAACAGACAAACATACTGACAAACTGACCCAAGATTGAGACCAGTTGACTTAATCATGTGATGGAGAAACCTCAGAGGAAGATAATAAGCTATAGTTTATGTAAATGAGGTTTATACTTTTGGAGATATGGCCAAAAAATGATATGTTGTGGAAGTTTGAATGCACCGCCCCCTAGCGGCCTTATCTGGAAAATGAAAAATTCGTTTCGAGATTTTAGTGTAAGACATAAGATGTAATAGTTTTAAAAGGATTCTTTCAAAACAGTGGCCTGAAGAATGCTATATGTGAGACGCAAGAACCGGCAAGCAGGCGAATTCGAGGACAACTGAGAAACAGACGGACACACAGACAAAGTGACTCCAGATTTAGACAAAATGAATACACCAGGTTTTTGGAAAGACCCAGATGAAGAAAATAAGCTATAGTTTATGTAAATGAGGTTTATAGTTTTGGAGATATGGCCAAAAAATGATATGTTGTGGAAGTTTGAGTGCACCGCTCCTTCTGGAAAAGGAAAATCCGTTTCGAGATATTAGTGTAAGACATAAGATGTAATAGTTTTAAAAGGATTCTTTCAAAACTGTGAGCTGTAGAATGCTATATGTGAGACGCCATAACCGGTAAGCAGGCGAGTTTGATGAAAACTGAGAAACAGACGGACACACTGACAAAGTGACTCAAGATTGAGTCAAAATGACTCCACCAGGATTTAGAAAAGACTCAGAGGAAGAAAATAAGCTATAGTTTATGTAATTGAGGCTCACAGTTTTGGAGATATCGCCAAAACATGATATGTTGGGGAGGTTTGCATACAGCGCCACCTAGCGGCTGCATTCAAAAAATGGAAAAACCGTTTCGAGATAATAGTGTAGGACTTACGCTATGTCAGTTTCAAAAAGATTCCTGCAAAACTGTGACCTCCAGGGCAAGATTACTGAAATCTCGAAATATCTCGTTTGACGAGATATTATACGAGATATCGCAAGACCTGTAATAAAATCTTGCAGTACTTGGTAAATGCTACCTGATGCAAAAAACTAGACCTCTCTAGCTGTAAAACTGCCAAAGTTAGAAAAATAAGGCCCCTTATTTTCGAATATCATGACTTTTTCCCAAAAATTCGTAACCATGGTTACGGCAAATTTGAGTCAGCTACACACCAGATGCCTGGCCTTGGAATGACGTTTAAAATGAGCTATGTTTGAAGAAGATACGACTAATAGTGACAAAGATATGAAGAAAACACCGTTTTGAGAAGTTTTGATGACCTTGACCTTGACCTTTGACCTATATTGACCAAAAACAATAGGCTTCTTGCAATTTTGATTATCTATAAAGTGTGTAAGTTTGAAAGTGATTGGTGCAAAATTGAGACCTGTAGAGAGATGACAGACAAACCGACAGACATCCGCGACTGACCAACCAGCTTGCGAAAATCGAAGATTTCCGGCAAGCAACAAACAAAACATACGCAACTGACGAACATGCTTGCCGAAATCGAAGATTTCCGGCAAGCAATAAACCACTATATATTACTCTATTATTCCATCAGTCAGGTAATTTCATTTATCATTTACTCACATATTACATTACATTCCTTTATAATAGCCCAACATGTCCATGATATTCATAAGCTTTATCGACTCGATATAGTATCACAGTGGAGAAACATTTATAGTCCAATCACGATCAGCTGAGCGCCATGACCCATGGGTCCCTTGTTTTTTGTACTACAGCTACAAAAATGACCGATGTACAAAAAGCATTTGGAGTGGTACGGTCAATTTAAAACTTACCCTCCCACAAAAGTGCGTTAAAAACAAATAGAGAAGCTTTTGAGATATCCTGCGCTCAGCGAAGCTACTTAACGTTCATGATGACTGACTGACGTCTTCACATGGTAACATCAACGTCAAAGAAGTTGGATGCAGTGAAAATGACGTCATACGAACGTCCCGCGGTCCTGACGAACTGCTGTTTATTGGCTGAGACGGCCGGTGGGGTGGGGGGTGGGGGTGGGGGCTATCTAGAGCGTGTGGTCCACTGCCACCCAGTCCTATTTTAAAAAAAAAAAAAAAAAAAAAACAGGCAAGGAGCCCATGGAGACCCCTCCCCCCTTCCTAGTGATCCAAATTCCTTATTTAAATTCATCGGCAGTCGACCAGAGCCTGTACAATACGACACTTTACTTAGTTATTAGTTTTTCACAAGACAAAGTATCCAAATGTTCGTTATCATTGATTTTTGGCGTTGGATGATCAAATGGCAGTTGTTTCAAATCATTTTAATAGTTGATATAATCTAATGTTTATACTCAATTGATTAGAATATCGGGTTACGGGTTGATTTAAATTTTAAGGCGGGATTTCCAATATAGGTGTTGGCGGAGGTATTCGTTCTGGGAGTCACGACTGGTCACCGGCCTCGCTACAAAGGTCGCTCCTGTAATGCTGGTAGCAATGGCCTTGATCAATGGTAAAATCTGTCGTGGACAATCCACAATCCTACCCGCGAGAACCCGTCCCTCTCCTCCAACCACCCCCATTTAACGTGAATAAAAGACAAAATCAGCAGTTATATCTTGCAGTATATATGTATATGTATATAGTAGCTGAAGTATATATCTTGGTTATATGAAAGAAATGTTTACTCAATTTCCAACACTTTATTTTTGATTATTTATATTAAAAATATATCGCACTAGTTTGCAAAGTTTCAACGACATACAATTGTAATAGCTAGCATTAATTCCCTAAAAGTGAGCTTAGAAAAAGTAAATCCCCCTCATATAATGTGATTCCCTCTGTCTCCCCTGAAGGAAGTGTTAGTCCGGTACAATTAATTGATAGGTATGTTTTGGGCTTTCATATTATTAGTTCGACCAGTAGCTCGCCCTGTCTTTGCAAATTATTTTTTTTAGTTTTGCATGAATACTGCATTATGCTTATTAGCGCGTCTTTATGATCACACTAATGTATTCCCCGATAGGCGACAGTGGGTAGAACAGAGCCGGCGGGTCCCGCCTGGATCAAGGCCGCCTGGCCGGTGATTACAAACTTTCTTTGGTCGACAATTCATCACAGAATGACAGAGGGACATGATTAAAACAGAAGCAGATAACATGAAATACGATTCTGAAAGACTCAATTATCCTGGACAAGTTTCAATTGAGTCTGAGGAATAATTTCCTCTGGTGCAATAGAGAAGCCCTGAGTTGTCAGTTATTCTGATTCATACAGTGGTCGTATCAAAGTCCATCATTTTCATTTTCGACATGTTCATCGTTTTTTCTTTTTACTTTTGCTTTTAATATTTTATATTCAATGCCATCAATCTTATTGATATCGCAATTGGTAGGATAAACTCCAGACTTTATTACTTTTCACTTGAAATCTAATTAAGTTCTTCAGTGTCAATATTAAATTTTTATTTCGATTCGCCTCTTTATTTAGAGGGAGATAGGTCATGAGTGCTATGCAGGAAGACAACATTTCTCATTCGTCTCGTTCTCTGTCTCTGTCTCTGTCTCTCTGTCTCTCTTTCTCTCTGACACTTTGATTGATACACGCTGTCCCACCAAACTGTCCATCTGGTTTTCAAATAATTTTGTTTAAATTATACATTTTGCATAATTTTATAGAATGCTCAATCAGTGAGAGGCTACCTAAGGTTCCATAAAAGATTCGTTGCATTAAACCCGAGTCGACGTTTAATACTTTTTGAACTCACCTTATTAACTGTGTTACAGTTGTTTCTTTTATTGTGCGCTGTTGACATTCTGATTAGGCTCAAGCCCAGGGCGTTGCTATGGCGTGCAACAACACAGAGCTCGGTGTAATCCGTACTGGTTGACCTGGCGTGTAAAGACACAGCGTTTGTGCTAATCTTGAATTTTCTAGGCTGTTCGCGCACTATGAGCGCGTGTGTCTTGTTGTGTTCTTTGAATATTTCGTAAAATGGAAAGTTCTGGGCTTGAGGTGAAAAAGTTATAAATAGGGGCTGTGTTTAGAGCCGAGAGAGAGGGGAGAGGAAAATTCTAGCGGACACGGAAGAGTATGAGTCAGTGTGTAGACCTTTCCGATAATTGTAGAATTTATAGATATTCTTCGAACTTTGTAACAGATTTTATTCAGTCTTCAGTTTGCCTTGGGTACTATTGCCAGAACTTCAGTTTTGGATTACAACAGATTGATCTCGGCATTGAATTGGACTATTATTCTCTGAGAAGATTAACGTGAGCTGTTCATCTGGATTATATGTTTTAAAGGACTTTCTGAGCTGTGACGGTGGTATCCAGAAAAGCCTAGGATCTGGACATTTTGGTACTGTTCATTTTTATTGTTTTACTGTGTAATTGTATTGATTTAGTGTATTGTAATGTTAGGGTTGTTTTAAGAATAAATTATAATTATTTGTTAACAAAAAACCACTGACTTCTTTATTCATTCCCCTAAACATTTCACGCTGCATAGTGTTGCAGAATCTGATTTTTATTTATCTCCTTAACTAAATTTATGCTCGTCACGACTACGTGATCTCTTGTTATTAGGTTCTGTAACACCTGATAGACTCAATGTGTTCTTGCATCTTGTTTTTTTTTTAGTTTTTCACGATACATCATCCAGTCAATGGTTGTAAAATTTAGCTGTACACAACGATCTGGCTGTCATTTGTTGGGTTGAAGTATGGACTGGTTTCTTAGTTTTTATTACATAGGTACTTGTTCCCTAGTTGCAAATCAGGTATATTCCCCTGTGTGTTCTTGAAATGATGGTTGTACAATAAACTTCCAAGATGAAAAGGTATAAATGTGCACATGCTGTTGAAGTATAATATCTGGATTTAGTCAAGCAAATTTACAACCAGGAATTTATTTCGATTGTTACTTGTAAATATTCTCTATATCCAAGCAGAATTGCCATAATGAAAATCCACCGTAGTGAGAGCCGCTTTAACCCCAGGGAAAGGGCACCAAGCTCGGTAAGGGCGACAAGGTTGAGGGAGACAAGCCGTCATTTATCATATTACCTGACAGCAAGTGGCGTCTCATCGTGTCTGTGGTCTTATCCTGGATGTCATCTGGGGAAATCTTGGTATTCTTGAACTTAGTTAATATCATTTATTTTTAAAGTTTTCCTTTTCATTATTCTGTTTTGTCGTTTATATTATATTTTTATAACCATTCCATTTAATCTCTTTTTAAAATTATTTTTGGGAATGTTACTGATTTATCGTTTATTTTTAAGATTCTCTTTTATTATTCTGTTCCGTCATTTTGTTTCTAAGGTTTTTCTGATTATCATTCCGTGTAATCGTTTACTTTTTTTCACTTTCTTTCCTGAAGATCATTGTGTATCGGTTTAATCGTTTATTTTATTTCTTTTCTGAATATTCTTGTTTTGTCGGTTATTTTAGTGTTCATTCTATTTTATCGGTTAATTTAAATTTATCTAGATGTTTCATAACCTTAATAACCTGGATGTGACTCTTAGGTGATTTGCGACAGTATTTAGCGGAGGCAGTTTTAGGGGAAATGGGGGGGGGGGGGGGCTCTTAAGTCCTAAAACTATGGAAAACAGAAACTTAATCAACGCTTAACAAGAAGACAGCGCCTGCATCTCGCAGCGTTTATTTTCCCTTTTACTGAAGGCGATAGGTATAATAGGTATTACGTCTACTGGTATTCTTCGCACACGTGTTCATCTGAGCCAGGTAGTTAATCCCCCCCCCCCTTTCTAGAGTCATATATCCGTCCCTGTATAGGGATGCAGGTTGGTTAGTAAATAACAGATTTCTCGCCCCCTTCCCTACATCTTAACCACAACTGTGTCCTGATCTTAGGGCTGTTCAAGTGATGGTTACAATGATTAACACTAATAATATTCTTTGATATTATCTATCCAGACCTATTTGGCCTGTTCCACTAAGGGGCGCTTATTGAAATAATACAAATATTTTTATAATTGATGAAACAATCAAATAATCAAACAATCAAACTAATTAATTATTTTGAAACTATATTTTGCATACTATTTTTAAATTCAATGTCAGTATCTGAGAAAACTGTCCATATTCACAATACCTTTTTGATCAGTGTCATTATCAAAACCTTGTCAAGTTCACTCGTCAAGTACGCGGAACTCTACATAACGCATTATCGCTCACGTAAACAAATTACAGAACACAGCCCTACGACAGAACATAGATGTCATGCTCTATTACAAACTCAACAGACTCTGAAGATGAGTTATAAACGTTATTGTTATTACTTATATTTTTTTTTGTTGGTACAGATACTCATATTTTTTTTACCAACAGTATCTAATTATTATTTTTTTCGCAATAGATACCATTTTATATGTTTCGCAACAGACTCTTAATTTATTTTTTTTCGCTCTCTTTATGTCACAGGTAGATGTTTAAGAAAGAAAAAACATTCTTGGCATGGTCATTGCACCCACTTTTGCGTTCTTAATCTTATTTATTAAAGTGTGGGTTCCATTAAATATTAGAGATATTCTAAAGTTGTTTATTACTACTATGGATTATATAATTAACTGACCTTGACTCTCAGAGGGTTGGCCGAGAACAGAAAGCGACGAGAACTTTTTCATAGGTTGAATATAATGAACGACCAGGTCATTCTTTTGTAGTCCATGGAAGCTTTCTGGCGAGCTGAATGGAGAGATTAAATCATGTATTCTCACGGGGAGAGGAATTAATTGCCAGAGATATGTGTATTCCCATTAAAATGGTTCGGGTATAATAATAAAAGACGTTGTGTGAGACCACGATGGTTGGTTTTTGTCATATTGTATCATATAATGAGACTATAATGTTACACTGGCTGTTATATATGGACCAAATGATGATAGATCTACTTTTTTCAACAGATGGTGTTGAAACTATAATGTCATAAATATTCTTTAAACAAAGAGTATCATAAATGTTTAAAAAAATGTTAAGTGTCAGTGTGATTTTGGACACCCGTAGAAGACCACAAGTATTTTGGCCAAAAGACCCAGAGGAACTCAAGAGGTTGTTAAGTGTAAACGTTGGTTTCATGCATGAAGTTTTCCCTCTGATATGTTGCTCACTTTACTTACCACTTTGCTGAAACATTTGCGTTTTAGGGAATAATCGCCGAATGTCTTATGTCTTCTCATTTTTCATAATATACATGAATAAATAAAACGTTTAATACAAGATATAGTACAAAACAAGTACATTCCCTCGAAAAAGTGTAGTATATTAAAAACGGAGAAAGGTGTCATCTCCTAACCGCCGAGTTTAGCAGACTTACTTGTGCTAAACAACATAATCAAATACAAGTTCAAATGACAAGGAAGGGAACGTTCATTCTACCTGTACGTGTATTAAAGATATTTCAGGTATTGTCAGCTGGAAGAAATAATGTTTCAACTTTTGATATTGATAACAATGCAGAACAGCATCTCTAATGAATGATGTGAATTATAATACTTTAAATACCACCAAAATATGATGATTTGCTCGGTAGTCTTTGTATAGAATAGTTGAAAAGGAGGGCCAATACTCCTGACACAAGTTCTAGTAGACTTTATACACAGTGTTCGAGTACAATAGTGTAGGGAAGAAATCAGCCCCCAGAAGCGGAAACCGACGATATTAAGTATACATGTACATTATTCTATTTCCCTATTTTTTGGTCGAAGACCCCTGCGCCCTCCTATAAATCCGATCCTGTCCATATAGAACTCAGGAAAAGCAGTGTGATCTTGAGATGGACATAAGTATAACATAATATCACAACAAAAAAGTGTGTTTTGCCGACTGAAACATATTTCAGAAGAAACCATAATCATTTAAGCGTATAAACTTTATTTTATACCTTTGTATCCGCGCTTTGCGTTGATTCAATCCATATGTTCTAGTTCCTTCCTTATCTTATGTAATCAAGTATTGTTCACACAATAAGTATTTTAATATTTGTATTTTTTGCAGGTTCACCTTTGATTTATTGTTCTCTAGAATAAGTTAACCGATAAATTCAAAATTAATGGAAACTCACATGGAAGAAAAGAAAATCCTGTCAGAGAGGAGAGATACAGAAACATAAATCTCTTATTGAGACAATGTTATTGAATACATAGTTTTATCCATTCATGTGCTTCTTTTATAGAAATTTTACATAAATTCAAGCAATGATTTTTTAGGGGCGGCAGGAGCAAATGTAGCAATATTGATACCGAATGCTATGTGGTCATTCACAAAAAATTAATGATGTGTTTGTTGTGGCTTTGCCGTGCTAGCCTAAATATAAAAATGACAGTTCTCACGCATGAACATTTGTGCGAACTGTTATTTTTACTGAACGCGAGTATAGTTCAGTCGGTAACACAAAATAAAGCAAATGGTACATATAAAAACAGTATCATTGACGGACGGTCATTCGGTCTGAGAGGAATATAATATTACAAGGTTGATAACTACTAGGCTTAGTAATGATGTATATTTTGTGATGTAAAAATTTGTTAAAATCAGTAACGATAGGCACCAAGTCTGAAGCTCTTGATCTTTGCATGACCCTGAGCTGTCTTATTAAAAAAAAACAAGAGATGTACTTGGCACAGAACGCCCAAAAGAAAAAAAAAGAATAAAACCATGAACACAGAATAAAGCCCTCTCGGCCAGAATGAAAACCATAAACTCATTCTGCGGGAGCCCATCCCGTTCGTCTTATGAGACAGACGATTTACGGGCAGCCTTGGTGCAGGATATTGGTGGGTCGAGCCTCAAATCTTTGCCATTGGTCTCTGATTATTTTACCGAAATAGAAGCAATAGAGCAGTGTTATTCCCCTGGGTTATTAAGATCCCGGCGTGCAGCGGGGATCCGTCCTGGTCCTGTAAATATAGAACGCTGCCGGCCAGCTGGGACAGGCACGGGATTGATAAAGCTCATCAGTCGTCCAAAAAACTACCCCCCAGTCCTGCTCAGATATTAATTAATTCGGCACATGCCAAAGCCTTACATTATTCTTTATTGCCCTCTCCTCCTATCAATCACTGAAATCAATAAAACGTTGCAAAAAGGATCAGGCGCCCTTGCACATTTCCTTTTATTTATGGTATGTTCTAAAAGCAATTTTTAGACTTTTTTGCGTCAAAGAGACGGGATGATTGAATCATAGCGCCGACTAATCAAGGTAGTTCTAAAGCCTAAACGACCGCTCTTGGGAGGACCGTTGGATGGATTAGCGCTTCAGGATCTGGGCTTGTAGGATTCTATGGCCATTCTGTTTATTCAAATCATAAGATTTTTTAACTGGTATTAAAGACAGCTGGAATATCGGACGCTGGATACAATACTTCTTGGCAAGGACATTACGGGCCGAGGGAGTATATTTCCTCGTAATAGACGGGATTAGGGGAGGTTGAAGCTTTTAAATTAGATTGTTGATATGCATATACTGGGGTGCACTTCATCCTATATTATAAAAAAAAGCGTCAAACACGTAGGATTGTCTATTTGCGGATATTTGCTCCGGTCTACCAATACTGTAGGCATTTTGGACTGGTGAGGTCAGTGGACAAAAAGGTTCAGTTGTAAAGTCGGTCAACCTTAGACGGAAAACAAAGGATCCCAAACCATAACTCAGACAATCAGGATCCGAATCCATGATCCTGGGACCATGTGTCATCTACCGCCTAATACAAAAGTCAATGTTGTTACCAAGACAAATTGCTCGGGGGAAAATATTGGGCCGTTCTCGATTTCGAACCCATGTTGGTGGCGCACAAGTCCGGCGTCCCAACCGCTTCTCTAGTAAAACAAACTTAACTAGCGAGACAGTTCGGTCCTCTTTCATGTGCTTCCCGTAACACACCCCCTCTTAAGAGCGTTCTGCTATAAGAACAAGACTAATTTTCCAAGGAGTCGCACTTTGGTGAGCTTATTCCCTGGGCCACAAAGTTTACCTTCACGTTGGACGAGCCCCCATTTTGTTACGAAGACAAATCTTTCAGGTATAAAGTATAAAGTAACTATGAACTATTATATATATGGAAGACCGATCTTTCGCACGAATGATTTGTTAAAACTTAGAAGTTGTCATCCTTTAAAAAGTGACGCGGTTACGAGTGGGACTTCGTCGATGAAAAAACTTTATTTGATGTTCATAATTTTACACAGAATAGTCTTGCTTGATATAATATTATGCTTGATAATAATTACCATCACAAGGCTATTCTTCAACAAACCCGGCCAGGTTCGCATTATATACATATCTAAAAGATGTATACATCTAAAAGATATACTTTCTTTCTATTTTAGCGATGGAGAGAAAATATGCGCAACTTTGTCGATATGTAGAAAGTAAACAAACATTGGCTCAGAAGCGCTCATATATGGCTTGATTTTTTATCCAAATAAATTTAAACAGCTAAAGACCAAATACACAGATACATATAGCATAAGGCAGCACACTTTACTAGTTTCAAATGACACGTTATGGGTCGTACATTAAATATATTTATTATTTAATGAAATGCTTCTGACAAGAAATCTTATCTTAGCCATATGAAGTATAAATAATGTCTCTTCGAAGTTAGCCAGGAGCACACAGTTATAAGCAAAAGTACGTGATGCTATATTATAATATGATATAAAATATTGGTACTACTCAAATACTCTTGCACATTGAAAAGAAACAGAAATAATCCATATATATAAATATATATATATATATATATATATATATATATATATATATATATATAGAGAGAGAGAGAGAGAGAGAGACCAAGATTAATATTAAATCAAATATGCTTTATATCAGTGTTATCAGGAATATTTCATGCTTATCATGGAAAGATAATGAAGCCGTTCTCCTTAGCGATGCCTGAGAGACATCGTTCAAAGACTTTCGAATCATACTTTTCTTAAACATCAAAGTCGGAGCGACCTCAGAGTTTGAAATATAACGCATCATCCATTACTAATACATGAACGAAACCAATTCGTTCAGACATCTCTCTCTTTTACTAGTGCACAAAACTAAAGCTCAGCAGATAAAAAGATCAACAAAACCCAGAAAGAGACACTGAAATCAAAGTCACTTTGAGCAAGTTATGTCTAGTCGGCAGCACACTTGCGTCCAAACCGATTTCAGACTCTGGGCGCACAAAGGAGCTTTGGCAGTCCTTGTGGGGCGGTGGTTTTTTTCTAACATGGCCCGACTTGCCAATGCATGCACGGTAGCCAATCGCTCTGGCAATGTCCTTTCTGGCTGCGATGTTCCAAGGGACATTTATCATGCCAGCAATTATTGCGGTGACAGTTGCTCTATGTTTGGATTTTTCTGATGTCAAGGAGTCAAGCAGGCAGTTATAATAATATAAAATGGCCTCCGACCGGGGTCGCCATTTCTATTGCATAAAGATCAATAAATTTTTTTTTTTATATTTCTTGTAGTCACATTGTGATAGTAAAATAAATGCTTTTGTGTAACATACTAATACATAAACATTGACTTAGGTTTACCTTGACATTTATAGATTGTTAGAGTTAAATAATGGTTCTATTTTCCTTGTTCTGTCTTCAAAAGTATGACAGGAAGATTTACAGTTATAGAAAAATGCATTGGTTATATACCAGCAACAAGAAGAACGTCCAGACAATCCGCAATAAAACCAATAACACATTAGGGGAAAGCCACCATAAACAGAGTATAAATGTATTTGTCATAAAATAAACAGAACAAAAACTTAAATAACGACTCGTAGTAAAGGGGGATCAATTTTCCCTGTAAACGAAATCTGCCAACTGATCCTTTCCTAGCCAACACGGCGAAAAAATGTCACAAAGAATGAAATCCCTGCATCTACAGGCTCTGGCGTAAACAGTTTCTTCTCTCTGGTTTTGATGTGGCACTTTAACTAGTCTTCTGATTCTGTTCAATTGAGGTGAACCGGAGCTACTGAGAGATTAGGAGGTTTAATGGAAAACCCCGATGAATGTATTTTTTCTTGTGGTACACTGGGAAAACCAGATCCGTCAGGGGAGTCATGAGGTTTATTATGAGAAGGGGATCCGTTGAGTAATCTCATAGGTTCATTGACAGAACTTGATCCATTGAGTGATCCAATAGGTTCACTGGGAGAACCGGATCCATGAAGTGACCCCACAAGTTTGATTGTCAGAACCAGATCCAGTTTTTCCTTGGCCTAAGTGGGTTCATTAAGTGATCCTGAGGTTCATTAGAAAACCGGATCCATTGAGTGCTCCGAGAGGTACATTAAGAGAACCAGATCTTAGTGCGGGGGCCAATGAATCAGAATTTGGTGGAATATTGAAGTCTACTGAATTTTTATTATTTTCAGGTATAAAAAATGACCAATACTGAATCGAATGGAATTATGTTCTTCTAACGTTGCATGGTATTTAAGGGCTTAGTGCTAAAAATTTCACATTTTCATTGATCCAAAGAGACCTTCTTTTTGGTTTGTTGCAGAGTTAACTGTATAGAGTAGCATAATATCAAAATGGAGCATGTACCAACGTCAAAGCAGATGAGAGCAGAAACAGCCAGCAACCAGAAACTGGTGGTCTAGTTAATGAGCCGTCTCTACATCATATCCATGAGAGAGGAACGTATGGAGACACAGATTACCAAGAAATTAGAAGACGGCTGGAAACCTACAGTGCTTAAGGTCTTCAAGAGAAGCGCGCAAAGTCGCATAGGGCATGCTATGGGTCCACCTGAATAGTGGTCATCTTAAGCGTGCAAGATTCCGTTATCAGAAAGAATGTCAAGAAGGAAAGAGTGAGGCTCTTCAAAAAAAAAAAAACGTGAATGCCCTTCTACACCAATGGCTGCCCCATATCTTTTACAGAAGGAAATTCGATTCACCCGTTCATCAGCCTGTCCGTCCAGTTCTAAAGTTCAGCTGAAAAATGCTGTAGAAAAGAGCAACAATCAGCAATGAAAAGTTCAACTGAGTGCTGCTGTCAGTGAAAATGATGCCCGTGCAATTGATGTTAAATATCTCCCCTGTTGGGTAAAGAATGTCCAGCGTTGTAAGAAGACAGAATAGCTAGCACAGCAAACAAAAAACAGAAGGCTCGAGCCCGCTCCCTGAAAGATCTGACACCTCAAGAGTTTGGTCAATGCTCTCCGACCAATATACAAGCAACCAAAAGTAGCAGTTTTGCTGGTTTTATACCTTGTAGAGCCCTTGATGTTATCAAATCACATTCATCAGGAGATACAGTATGTCTACTTTTACGTGCTATCATGCGCACACCTGTAGTTAAAGACATTCAAGACATGTGCGAGAGACCAGCAGATTGGTCATTAATTCAGCCTCCACAACAACGCACTGAGACAGAACTGTGCTAATCCGGCAATCCTTGATTATATATATATAAAATATCGAGAGAGAGAGAGAGAGAGAGAGAGAATTCATATGTTTATATAAGGACCGGGAAAGTCCAGTGGTTCACGCAATAGCGGCTTCTGTACACACTCGGATAAACCTTTGATACATTAGTGGAAATAATAGATGAGGATTTATAAAACGTCACAGTCATTATAGTCCAGCTGTTAAGAGAAGAATTGTGCAAAAAGTGAAGGAAGCATGAAACTTTGCATAATTGTTGGCCAGACCATACTTAACATTTTCAGATATAGGGTAATTTTAGCACAATTTCAATACCAACAAAATCAGACTTCATTCACACATGCATGATACAGACCTGGAACCCTTATAAATAAATTTTTCGATCCTAATAACATAAAAACAGTGCACTGGCAATGCATTCGAGGACAAATATAATGGTATTTTATGCCAAGTTTCATTCTTCTTTCCAGGTTTTCATTTCAATTCTTCTCAATACGCAGCTGAACTGTTGGACTAATGGAATATTACCAAATTCGTGATAAAAACCAGCTAATGAGAACCTGGAGAGAGTTGGAACCTCAAAAATTGAATTTCTCAGTCCAAAAAACATAATATTAGAGTACTTGCAATGCTTTCTCGGGACATTTTAACTCAAGTTATTGACATTTTCTAATTTGGCGGCCATGTTGGCCGCCATCTTGGATTTTGGCAACGATAATATATTTTCAGCTTGGCCCTTTATCTGAAATTCATCAATAAGTTCCAAAGAATACTTTTGCCAACTTTCATGCTTCTCCAAATATGAGAGCTTAACCGCTGGACTATTATCATGTAGGCTATGATCATCAAAATTCTAATGTCACTTTATCGATCTGGTAGAACACGCGAGGGTTTGTGTCTCATTCTGGTTTATGTTTGCTATAAACTTTCCAATTACACGTGTGGAAAGATGGCACAGGGGTAATGTAGTAGGTCAAGTACCGCGCGATGGAAAACCGAGTCCCAATCTTTGTTTTTTCTTTTCCCTTCATTTTACAAACTTGTATTTTTACTGAAAAAAAATTACTTTTTTTCTGCTTTTCACTACGAACAAACTGATTCTACCAATCATTATAATTCTAAAAATTTTATTATCTTTTAATACACAGTCATAGAGTTATTTACATACCGAGGCGATAGCATGATGCAGTGGACCTCGTCATTGTCACCGTCAAACGAAGCCAGGAATTATTCGAAAATTGCGAGTGATCAAAGTGTAACCTAATTTGATCAACTCTAGGGCTCATGATATAATACTTTATTATGAATTGTCTGAAAGACATACGTCGGGGATGCCTTTGGTGTATTCCAAAGTGCAGTTGGAATGTCACTATACTAAAGGGCCAACATGTTCCGCAAGTGATCGTCCGAATTTGCTTTCAGAATTTTACAATTTGCATGCACTTGTTGATGAAGGTACTTACACATCATATTGCTATCTCTAAATATATAGGATACGTGAAATAACTCTAAATAAGCCAAACCAATATAAGCAGCGGCGTTCTGATTACCCTGTAGGTCTGTGTGTCAGGCACGTGGCACGTGGCACGCGCCCTATTGTTGTTGATTGCGCAATATAGTACATCAGCCAGAGGGTTCATCGGTACGAAACAGGTGACAATTGCTATCAATAATTTTTTGAAAGGTGTATGTGTGTAGATAATACAAATGCCTGATAGCAGTATGAAAGTGGTAGCTTTCTGTAAAATATCAGCCTGTTTTGAAATGTACTTGCACCGCAATTGCAATTTTGCGAGACACAGTTATATATAAATATTATTTAGTTTTAACATCTTATATAATGCCTGTTTTAAAACAAGTTTGATGTCAGTTGATATTAGACAATTATAGCTTTCACCTGGTGTGTCATTCATGTATATAGCTTTCCAAATTCTAAAGATATGATTACTTTTCTTCACCCTGTATCATAGCAATTTGTATAATATTAACTATTTTATTAAAAAAAAACAAGGTGTATTTCTGATAAGACCAACCGTGACCAGTTTTGTTTTATAAAGTTATTAATAAAGTCTGAAGTCTTTTAATTAAAAAAAAAAACATGTCTGGCACCCAATTACAATTGATGGATTTGGGCGTGGTCACAGAAAGGTGTTATTCCGTTCTTCAGTTAGCCGGTACATGTCCCATTGCCACAAACTGCCCGCAGAAAAAAAAAATTAATGCCTGGTTGATGTTTTTGAGTACTTTTGTGTCGCATACCCACGCACTTATTGAATCCTGATTGGTTAATCCTCCCAATTATTCCACCTGGCTGCTATCGGGGGTCGATGTATAGACTAAAACTGGGATGTCGCAAGCCGAATGTCACACATGACATGTATGTAGGCACGGGTACTCGACAAGTTATTTTAAGCAGTATATTTTTATTTGTATGTTTTTGTTGTATTGGTGCCTAAGGCACTTGTGAAATCGTACAAACTCGGCCACCGTATCTGCACTTCTGGCCAAATTCGCTTTCTTAAACGAAATATAAAAGAGCATTCGGCTGAGAGAGGGCTATGTTGTCTGCTGAAATATTTCCATGTAAATATTTCCAACAAAATTAACATATAAAATCAAGACAAGAGCAGTGTAAATGTACCTACAACATTTTGCTTGGATGGCACCATAAATAAATGATAGATATTGCAGTTTGCCTTTGTTTCAGGACTAATTGTGAAGCAGAGCTGTAAGTTATTTATTCTGAGTTGCCTATGTTTTATACTGTTAACATTTCTGACAGGAGAGTGGTTTCTAAATAAATATTATTTTCTATAACGGAAACCAGATGTTTATTTGAATCTTGGGGCAAACAGTGTTTTAACGAGAGTATATATATGAGTTTGCTGTATAGCCAGTAAGTGCAATAACTCATCCTGTTCCGGTTTTATGTTAAAACAAAGTCCAGTAAATGCTAGTGATAAGCCCAAATTAATAAAATCAATTGTTAAAGTTGAACAAATCTAATTTAATTCTAACCTGCGTTGACTCAGGAGTTCAGGGATTATGTTTCAAACAAAACCCTAGCAGTCCAGTATCAACCAACTTTACCGGATTGAAAGACATACATGGTTCGCCTTGGGCTATGTACTTGCACCAGCGAGTGCCATTAAGATCACTTTTGTTTTAATCTTTAAAATGCAATTTTTCACTGAACGGTCAAAGCAACAAGTGTCCCTGTCATTCCCCAGATTTCAGGGAGATCATGTTAATCACTGACTGTTGTACTGGCCGAACAATTATAATATCAATGGGGTTTATGGTTTTGCCCCTTAGAGAATATCATCTCTCGCTTAGTAGGATATAATTGTAACTGTTAGATCACAAAATGTAGATACATATTCTAAAACAGTTTTGTTTTCATATTATTTTCTTTTATCTAAATATTTCAGTAGAAACACACATGATAATAAACATTAAAGTAACTGATTTGTCATTCTCATGGTGATTTCTATTTTAATTCCTTGCAAGTGCTAACTTTCTCATGATTTGATTTGGCAAGGTAGCCAGGCTTGAAATAACTATAAGATATACTAGACTTATAAAAGCCCCGGTGATAATCCTAAATAAAAATGACGAAAGGATTTTCATATTCCACTCGGTGATATCTTTCCAACCATGCAATACAGAACTCATCAGTTTTGATGTTTTTCTGTCAGAAAGCGATCGCATATTGATATGATTATGAACTTATAAACTGATATTGCTGATTTTCCCTTTAAACTAGCATTGAATATTACTTAGTTTTATTTTGGAATATGGAAGTTTGAAATACACAAGGGCCTAGATGTGAAATAATATAACAAACAATTCTTTAAATAGTCTTTATCACACAGCGAACATTCACGCTAAAAATAAGTACAGGTTCATAAGTACATGTTTACATAAGTAAACATATTCCATATCTTAATTACATGAATACCTGTTACCTCTTCTGTTGATTTTAAATGTTTAACTTTACTAAGTGTCCCGCTGGTCATACTGCTCAGCTGAATCTATATTAGTCAGGGATCTAATTCTTATCGACTAAGATTACGAATTGTGCCTTGATATATATATATATATCAGACTGATAATTGCAGTCTGTTATTTTGTATGGATTGTTCATAATCGCGAAAAATAATGGGACAATGTAGAGTGAAATTAAGAAATACCATTTCAGCTCAAGTCCATTATAATCGGTTAGCTACATATAGATTAACTTTTCTTACCATTCACAAAAAAATCTGGAAATGTACCGGTTTGCTCGCAGAAGATAGGTAAACATAAATGGTACCATCTGTAGTTTATATACTCGTAAAAGTCACATGATCAATGTTTGGTAAAGCACATTACAAATCGAAGGTAAATTTGAATTGAAATACAACAATAAGCGAATATAAGTTTACGCTATCCCTCACATAAAAGCTATCTCTTTTTATTTCCTGAGTTGAGAAGAAGAACTGAAAACGATCATTTTGACTCAAGTCAACATAAGCGGCGGTACTTGCAACTAACACTGACATACCAGTCATGGGATCAATATGCTGGGTATTGGTCATAACATGATGAATACAAACAATTGTGATCACCAAAGTTAAAATAGATTAAAGACAAATCTTATAATAATTCAGCAGACCTCAAACTTATTTAGTCATCTTTTGATCATCTCCAATGAATAAGCCATGGAATGAAATGAGTTATATTTTTTTTTGGCTTGCACAAGTTAGGACAACCTATAGCTTACAAACAAAATACCAGTCCAGTGATCAATATTACCATAGAACTTAGAGAACTTGGAACTTCCTGCTGTATTCGATCACCGAAATAACGTTATATATGTTGACGTATTCTATATCTGGAGTATTTTTCTTAAGGGTGAGGCAGAAGCAATGGGGGAGTCTGCCCCCCCCCCTTTCTAGTCGCCACAACTTTTTTAAAGGTTTCAGACAAAGTTTTCTGTCCTGGAAACCCCCTCCCTTTTTTTGGACCTGGGGACCTTTTTTACAACTTTGCCATCAGTCCTGGCGTGGACCCCAACATTTTAAATCCTGGATCTGCTCATGTGAGGGTATAAGAAAGTTTAACTTTAGGTAAACACCAATTGATCTTAAATGAAACATCATTGAAATGATTATTTTACTTAATATAAGTTTAGCATATAAAGTTGTATGAAGTAAATTTATATAACCACTCTTTGTCGTTTTTCCTAGGGGTGAGTGTAACTATAAGAATGTATTACTTAAGCAGTATACAACGAGTGGCCATAAATAGCATGTCACACTGAAGCGTATGGTTTAAGCTATCATTTGAAACCAAATTCGACTGGATACGTTTGGCATATTTAGTAGTATGGGGCTTATAACCACTCGGTGTCCTTGGGATGAAAAAAAATATATACGTCATCCGACATACAACATCCATTTATTCACTGAAAGCTACCACTTTAATACTGCTACCAGGCATTTTTATTACCTACACATGTGTACCTATTAAGCACACATGGTGAGAATTTGTCACCAAAATGGTACCGATGATCCAAATTTTGGGGTCTGGCTGAAGTACTAATAGGCTGTCCTCGCGGGGCAATAAACCTGAACGACCTCACGCCTCGCTATCTCGAGTTCACACCTAAGGTGCGATCTGTCACACCTCAGTCTCACCAGCGGGTTTGCCGAAAGTAAGTTGCCAAAATACGCCCAAATATAAAACTAGACACATTTTTTTCGGTTCTTGCTTTCGTTTGATTCTAAGGAATACTCCTACAAGGTACCAATTTTACACTACAGCTGGTCATGAACTTATTTCACGGCAAAGGACGAGAGCCGTGGATGTTTTCACGCTCCCCACACCTTTCTTGCTTTCGAGTTATCAAGCGCACTGATGAATTACAATTTTTTCTGTTTCATGACACGAAACCAATTTATAAATGAACCACTTATGATTACTTAAGATTTTTTAAACAAGATGACCAGAGGTCACGCGCTTGCCGGAAATGGAAATGATAGAGACAGATAGACAGAGAGTGCATGTAGAAACAGTCATATGAATGAGCAACATTGTGGGGGCAGCAGAAACGGATAATATGTTTATTTATGCATGCTGACCTTTAACAGCTGCATATCTTTCTAGTGTAAAAGGGACCAAGTTCAAAATTTTTTCATGAAATCCCGTTAATCTCGTTTGACAAGAAGCAGTGAGACGTTTTCAGGTTTCGTCATGTCAAGCTGGCCAAATGATACGAAATGCCGAAAACTATACCTGTCTAGCTATAAAAGCCGCTGAGTTATAAGCATTTGCATGAAATCTCGTGTTTTTTTCGTTTGACGGGAAATGGTGCGAGCTTTGGCGAGATTTCCAGTTTTGTCATGTCAGGTTTGTCAAATATTACAAAATGCCGGAAACTAGACCTGTCTAGCTGCAAAAGTCGCCGTGTTATCAGCATTTACGTGAAATCATGTTTTTTTCTCGCTTGACGAGATATAGTACGAGATTTGGCAAGACGAGCAGTTTTATTATGTCAAGACGGCCAAACGTTACGAAATGGCGAAAACTAGATCCGTCTAGCTGTAAAAGTCGCCGAGTTATAAGCATTTCCGTGTACTCTCGTGTTTTCTCGTTTGACGAGATATGGTGCAGGATTTGGCCAGTCTTGTAGATTTGTCATATCAAACTCTCTAAATGTTATGAAATGGCGAAAACTACATCTGTCTAGCTGTAAAAGTCGCCGAGTTATTAGCATTTCTGTGAAATCTCCTTTTTTATCGTTTGACGAGATATGGTGCGAGATTTGGCCAGTCTCGTTTGACAAGAAGCAGTGAGACGTTTTCAGGTTTCGTCATGTCAAGCCGTCCAAATGTTAATGAATGCCAAAAACTAGACCTGTCTAGCCGTGAAAGTCGCCGACTTATATGCATTTCTGTGAAATCTCGTTTTTCCCCATTTGACCAGATATAGTGCGAGATTTCGCCAAGTATCGCAGTTTTACTATGTCAAGTTGGCCAAATGTTACCTAATGCCAAAAACTAGACCTGAGTAGCTGTAAAAGTCGCCTAGTTATAAGCATTTCCATGATATCTCGTTTGTTTCTCGCTTGACGAGATATGGTGCGAGATTCGGCCTGATTTCTTTTCTGGTGTGTCAAGCTGGTCATATGTTATGAAATGCCGAAAACTAGACCTGTGTAGCTGTAAAAGTCGCCGAGTTATAAGCATTTCCGTGAAATCTCGTGTTTTCTCGTTTGACGATAAACCGAGCGAAATTTGACGAGACTTGCTATTGAATGACTTAGAACCAAGGGGAAGCAGCCGTATGCAAAAAACTAGACCCTTGAAACATAAATATTAACCGAGATAGAAGCCAAAAACTGCATATTTTCAGATCGTCAAGTTTAACCCACAAATTTGGTAAATATGGTAACGGCAGCACAAAGCTACATGTGCGGAGGAATAAGCCAATGTTCCTAGTTTAAGATACAACGATAAAAATTGTGCCATGTTTAAAATTATTTTAGATATTGCAGAAAAATGATATGTTACAGTGTTTCAGGTACCACGCCCCCTGGTGGCTATTTCCAAAAAATGAAAAACTGATTTCGAGATATTTATAAATAACACAAAATATATCAATTTCAAAGCCATTGTTAAAAAAATGCAACCTGTAGGTCATATTTAATGAAATCTCGAAGACTCTCGTTTGACGAGAAATGGTGCGAGATTTGGCGAGACTTTCAGTTTTATCATGTCAAGCTGCCTATAAGGTACATAATGACCAAAACCAGACGTCTGTAGCTTAAAAATTGACAAAGTTACAAAAAATGGTCGTGTTATTTCCAATTTCCATGGTTTTGCCCAAAAAATGTAACCATGGTAACGGCAAATTTAAGTAAGCTACATGTCAAAAAAAAGGCCAGGTGATGACGAAAAAAATGAGCTATTGCAGAAGTGGATAAGCCTATTTATGGCGAAGTAATAGTGCAAAAACCGTTAACCATACTTGTCGTGACCTTGACCCTTGACCTTGGAGCAATGTTGACCAAAAACAATAGGGCACCTAGAAATCGGTTTGTCAATCAAGCCTGTAAGTTTCAAGTTGATTGATGCAAAAGTGTGGCCTGGAGAGTCGTAACAAACAAAGCAACAAAACATACGCAACTGACGAACATGCTTGCCGAAATCGAAGATTTCCGGCAAGCAATAAATTTAAGAGATTTCTTACTGAAAATTGCTGATAAATTCATGACGAGTATACCCGTCATAGGCACTGGGGGAATCAGAAAATATGACGAGTATACTCGTCATAGGCAGCGGAAGTATTATACTATAAATACTGTTAATACAGTAGCAGTGAAAATTGTGATTTAGATTGTGATTTAATGACAGCAGCATTAGTTTTGCTTTGTTGTGTAAGGCTTGAATAAATATTTAAGTGCAGTTAATTCATCACTATTGTTTGTCCTGAGGTGAGATATGTAGGAAAGCTTTCGTGCTTAGTGGTCTATTATTTGTTTGAACCTTGCAACTACCAAAATTAATCTACTTATGTTAATTTTGCTACACCTGTCTTAATGGCTGATGGACATATCGTATTTAGTTTTATTGTGTGTGTGTGTGTGTGTGTGTGTGGAGGTTTTAAATGTATAGGCTAACCACCACATTTGCTTGTTCAAGGAAGTGTCAGACTTGTATAGGGTAGAGGTAACGTTAAAATACAATTGGCTAATATTTTTAACACAAAGGATAATTTGTTAATATTTCAGCCATATATAATCCAGAAATTTAAAATAACATCTGAGAAAATTAATGCCTACGATTTTTTACTGTGCATTTTTTTTAAATGCAGCAAGTTATAGTTTATTATCCAAGGAAAACATTGATTTTATCATAACGAGCAGCCTGTGAGGTGGTCATAAGGAATGATGATAAAAAAATTTATGACAGAAGTGTATGAAGATAGTCAGAAAAACGGAGACCTCATTTTTTTCATAGCTTAATAACCTGAGAAGAGAGTCCAATATGTCTCCAAAAATAAACATTTAACATTGACGGCAATATATTGGCCCCTTCACTATCTATTAAGTGATCCCAGAGATAAAAAAAAAATGAAAGGGGTCCATTCAGGGATCCCACAAGGTTTCTTGGCTTACCCGGGTCCCAGAGGTTCATAATGAAAACCGGTTCCATAAAGTGAACCCAAAGGTAAGAAATGAAATGGGTCCATAAAAGGATCCCACAAGGTTCCTTGGCCTAACCGGGTCCAGTTTTTCCTTGGCCTTACCTGGTCCAATCTGTGATCCTGAGGTTCATTATGAAACCGGGTCCATTAAGTGATATTGGCCCCTTCACTATCTATTAAGTGATCCCAGAGATAAAAAAATTAAATGAAATGGGTCCATTAAGGGATCCCACAGGCCTTACCTCATCCTTTAAGTGAACCCAGAGTTACATAAAGAGAACCGGACCCATTAAGTGTCCTAGATATTAAAAAAAAATAAAATGGGTCCATTAATGGATCCCACACGATTCCTTGGCCTAACCGGGTGCATTAAGTGATCCCAGAGGTCCATTATGAAAACCGGATCCATTAAGTATTCCCAGATATTTAAAAAAATGAAATGGGTCCATTAAGGGATCCCACAAGGTTACTTGGTCTAACCGGGTCCAATTGTTCCTTGGCCTAACCGGGTCCATTAAGTGATCCTGAGGTTCATTATGAGAGCCGGGGACATTAACTGCGCCCAGAGATTAAACAAAAGAGAAATGGGGACCATTAAGGGACCCCACAAGAATCTTTTGCCTAACTGGATTCATAAAGTGATCCCAGAGGTTCATTATGAGAATCGGTTCCATTAAGAACTCCCAGAGATTTTACAAAATAATTGGTGCATTAAGGGATCCCACAAGGTTTCTTGGCCTTACCTCATCCATTAAGTGAACCCAGATATTAAAAAAAGATGAAATTGGTCCATTAAGATATCCCACACGGACCCTTGGCCTAACCGCGTTGAGTTAACATAATCACTATTGAGTGATTTTAGAGGTCCATTAAGTGCTCCCAGAGATTAAAAAGAAATAATGGGTCCATGTAGGGGTCTCGCAAGGTTCCTTGGCCTTACCCTCATCCATTAACAGATTCCAGAGGTTCATTATGAAAACCGGATCCATTATTTTTTTAAATATGTGTATTTTGGCTTTGTCCATACGTTTCCAATTTTATAGAAGTTAGAATTCCCTGTTGTAGATCTAACGGTCTGTAAACGTCGAATTTCCTACCTTTTCATATTTTAACTAATATCAATATTTGATTTGGCATTTCATGCTTGAACCAGTACCATCAAGTCAAAGTCTGAATCCGAGTTGCTGAAAATTGGATTAGGGTTAGGGTTAGTCCACTCTGCAGTTCTACATCAACGATAGATGCTAATATCGGAATTCCAATATCTCCATCAGATCCAGTAAAGCTTGTTGGTGATTTGATGCTCTGCTCAATAACTGGTCCGTCTTACGATAATCAGTGTGTTCTTAAATTAAAATAATCCAGTTTAATTTGTCTGACATAAAAAAAGAATTACGTCGTGTTTAAACAAATCTGTGTAACTTGGTAGGAAGCTTTGTTAAAGCAAATAGCCTTGATGCATTATCGCTGTTAGATCAGGATAATTATAAATGGTTACATTTGCTTTTAAAGGTGGAATAACTGTTAATTTTTCTCCATTAATACATAAATGGAATAATTATTTGCTAAACAAATAGCCAGTGTTTATACACGTGTAAATACCCCAATTACAGACTTTCTAACTTTGAATTAAGAGGAATAACGTAAGATTGTTTTTGTGTTGTTGGTTTGAAGACAAAAATAGTTTCTGGATAAACATGTTTGGATCTGTTCCGGAGTCGATTGCTACTTTGTGCGATGACTGTTCAATAGAACACGGGGTATCATCAGTACTGAGACGTACTGTGTCGGTCGCTGTGAGGTGATGTGACGCTCAGTCATTAATCCCACCGCACTTAACGTTCAACCCTTATCGCAGGGACCCTTTTCGGGCAGTCGTCAAATTGACGCCTGTGGCTCCTATTGACAACCGAACAATGGGCCAGTTTATATCTGTCCACCTTACCCCGATAGCTCATTGATATATATAGTGTATAGCGTATCACAATGACTTGCCAACCCGTGCCGTTGGGTAGACGACGTTGAGTAAATAAATCCGATTCATATGACGTCACCAGGCGGTAAGGGGAGCGTGGTTACTGCCTAGGGGGGATACTGTGTAATTCCCGGCATGATATCACCACCAAATAAGTCTGGGAATACTGGTTGCGGTGGTCGTACAGTCTTACAATAAATTTATTAAACCCATCCTCAGGCAAACATGACTCGACCAAATGAAGAGTGTCGCTCGAGGATCTTTATGGTAGTTTGAATATTCATTAAAACAAGGCCTTTCCTGTCACGGGGAAGAAATAAAAAGTACAAACACACAGACACTTTAATAAAATTTTCGTTATTCCTCTATATTTAACTTGTGTATTGTGAATACCGTTAAAGGAAGAGATACGTGTGATTTTGGCTGAAAAGGATTATCGATATTATACCAATGTGTAATGAATTCTTATGCAAAAATGAACATCATGCTGAACATACTATTATTAATTTAAAAGTAATGCTTAGGCTTATCTTCTGTTGATAATGTCTAATTCGGTACGTTTACATTGATGTATGTAATTAACAGTGAAATATTTAAACTTGAATAATAAGACGATGTAGAACATTGTACTACAAAACATGTTCAATATTCTTTCAATGTCATTATCCAATGCTGCTTCAAAGAATGAATAACATCGTTATAATGGAATTTTCGCAGTGAATACTAGTTGAATTGTATTCTGAGCCCATTTATTCATGAGCATAATCGATAAGATGTGCCAAAAAAATCTGTGATGATCATATCAGAAACATGATCACGTAGAAGTACGCTTGAAAACGATCAATACAACTCTACTATATATTTTGACCGTAGGTCAATAAGGCAAATTCAATGTTTTTTTTAGAAATCTATTCAAACACTGTAACCAAACACGTAGCGACCTTTTATTGGCCACCTCATGGCAAACAGGATGTCTAATTTATATAAAATAAGTAAATTGTTTTAGGTTAAAGACCGCTGTTTTAGATAATATGACGTTTTCCCTCTCGATTTCATCCCTATATAGGCTTTGTAAAATTGATTTCATATTAGTATTTTCGTACTTATTACAATATAAGCAAAAATTATTGACAGTGTTTGTTACAGTATTGGCCGTTATCACAATGATCAATTTAAACAAATGTAGGAGTCCAGCGACGGATACGGGTCTTAAAAGGTCTGGATTATGTCAAGTAACAGCGTACGTGTAGGACCTGAGGCGTATGTTCCTCGGGGAAGGATTTAACGACACTCTTCACAGCCAGTCCGCTGGTCGTACACTCTCTAATGACAGAGAGCCGAAATTGCGCTACCCACCCCTGGAGTTCTTGGAAGATATCCACATTGACGGATGATACATTAATCGGCAAACAAGACCAGGAACCAGAAGTTAACATCTAATGAATTATCTTTAAAGGATCATAAAAACATAAAATTTATCAGTCTTTATAAAACAATACCGAACGCATTAATTATCCTTTGCAAAATAAGCCAGGGACACAAACTTTGAAATGATCCATTCATTATTGACATCATCTCCCCGATGAAACATTAACAGCTGCCGGGTTGTGGAGTTTTCATGTCTGTAAGGAGACTACCCTGGACCTGGAACTGTGTCGCTTCCTCAGCGGTAGACAATAACAATTACAGGACTGTTCTTTTCTGCTCTGGTTGCTGATCTTACCGCGGCAGGACTGTCACCAGGAAGACCTCCTCCCGTCGCGATGACGTCAACGGAAAATGAAACAACTATAAAGCGTCACAATCACATTTGAATACATTTCCATTTTATATCAAACATTTCATAATGCCAATTCACCTATCATTTTTCAAAAGGATGTGATTTATGGGTAAGTCTGCGTATATATTAATGATCTAAGGGTAAATCTTGTTATAAAATGTTCATATAATGTTTCCATGAACTTGTTCAATGACAAAGCAATGTTGACAAACGGGAAGCACGTCCTAAGTGGTAGGTTGCATCCATGCAAAGGTTGAAAGGTCACTTGATACAAAACACCATTTGCAAATTTCAAGCTTATCTGACAAGCCGTCAGATGCCCTTGTTTAATTTTTTTTGGCTAGCCCCCACTTATTATAAACACATTGATATAAACAAAAGAATAGCCTTTGTGTGGTGATATCCAGGTTTTCTGGCCTTACTACCATACCACAGCTTACCAGAGTGGCTTCTGCATTGGACTTTAATACAAGGTTCCGTGGTGTCATTCCAACCCGTGCTTCCACGGTAAACCGTTGACCATGTTGACGGTTCATTGGAAATTAGTGTCATATTTTAACTGCACATTATACTTACTGGATTGTTTCTGGCCTGAGCAAACAATACATGCAATCAAGAAGACTTAAGGGCGTAGTTCCGTCATATTAAATCATTTCAAATTTGTGATCAGGTTGCACACTGCAACACTGTTATTACATGGAAATGAAACCCCGGTATATATTTCAACGCATGGCGTTTCTGCTATCAGCACATAATGCATAAACGTTTATTTAATACTGTAGTCTATTAACTTCAACGAAAAAAGCAAGCATAAAAATATTGCAGAGTACTACCTTTCTTTGAAGCTATCGCATAAAAGATTAATCATTACACTCTAAAAACTGAGGACATGTATCACGTTTCTATTTAAAACACCATTCTGTCCCATTTTTCGAAACATGTTTCCAGCATGTTTCATGACTCGCAGATGTTTCAACTGCGAAAACATGTTTTTAATCCTCTTGGAACATGTTTATATATAAAACATGTTTCACACACAGAGAAAATTTCATGGACAGTAAGATAAAACATGTCTCTGTGTTACATGTTTTTATATGAAATATGTCGCATATATGACATGTCTTAAGACATGTCTCATTTTCATAAAACATGTAACTATTTAAAACGTTTGTTAGGCCTAATAAATGTAGTTGTCCCATTTTTCGAAACGTGTGTTTTCCAAAGAAACATGTTTTAACTTCGAGTAAAACATGTCACTGTGTTTCATGTTTTTATATGAAATATGTTTCAAAAGAAAGTTTCGTTTTCCTAGAAAAAAATTACATTTGCCCATCGAAGGCATATTAGCATTTTAATCATGTCTCAAAAATGTCTACAAAATAAAACATGTTTTGAAAAATATTTAAAGTCACAGAAAATGTTCTTTGTTGTTTGTCTTTGCCGTTTTATGTCCACTGCAACCATTATGAAACCCTGACGAGGTGTTTCTGATGAAACAACTAAAAAATTTACTGGAAAGATAACATTTATTCCTTAGACAATGCTTTCTAATTTGGAGGATGCACTGAACAGGAAACGTTTCCAGTATGGGTTATCAATCATAGGTTATTATATAAAGCTACCAGGAACCAAATACATTACAGCCAGGTGCTGAAGACGAAACCTTATCTATCATAATAATAGAAATATATATCAAAACAGAATTACTTATTGTGGGTATAGAAACATATTAAAAGTGATTTAAAAGTGATTCATCTCCAAAGATGAAAAAAGAATATTTTATATATCAGTATATTTAAAATGGGCAATGACCTTTATCAGAAATGGCCATGTATATTATATTTGAAATACACAGTTTTCTGTAAGTGTTCTTTTACAATAGATGCAGTCACGCACATTAACAGCAATAAGATAAGATTTATTTTGTATCTACTTAAATATATGTTGTCTGCATGTATTCATTTATCATATCAATACTGAGTGTACCAGTACTGGTACAATTTTGTCTTCCCCATAGCTGTATACACAAATATTTTTAACCATGAATTACAACAATAATTAAACCTAGCAAACCTAATCTGATCTGCTGCACAATGAATAACAAGGAACTTGTGGGTCATGGCGCTCAGCTGGAATTGGCAAAGAGAAAATTTGTATAAAATCCTAGTAAATGGAAATGAGGCAATATTTCATTTTTTATTAATATTTTAAAAATGTTCAGCATATAAATATTCACATAATATGCTCTACCGAGTTGTATTTCTTACACATTTGGTGTGTTTGGTGTCAATTTTACCATTTTATGAACAACCTGAAAGATACTGGAGCCTCTCATGATTACACATTTATAAAATTAAAGATTTCATATTCTGACTGTAATATGCATGTAATAAATACCCACTTGGACCGTGTGAAACCCTTTTAAATATACAATAGGGAAGAAAGTGGAGGTTAGCTACAGTATAATAATACACATTTAATTTAATAATTGCCATAAGGAAAAAAAAGATTGGTGATGAAAGAATCCATTTGATTAAGAATTATCTTAATTATTATTTCTAAAAACTGGTTTAACATATTGCCAGTTAAGCTAAAAATGAAATTATATGAACGTTTACTCAATATACCTGACTGCAATTAAGCACCAGTGTTATGCTCAGTAATGCCCAGCCAGCTTAAGAGATTTGAATGAAATGCTATAATGTATACACCAATTTGCAAGTTTTATTTAAATATTTAATTTAAGAAATTTAATTTAATTAAAAAAATCAACTAAGTTGACAATTCAAGAGAAAACAGATTCGAAACATTTAAATAATGGCTAAAAGTAGCTGCTCTCATAGCTTTAATATATAATAAATAAGTTTAAACCTATTACAATTTACAACTGAAAAATTACAGCTTGCATTTAATTCAAAACACTTAAAAGCCAAAGAGTCTAAGTCAGCGAGCTAAAACTGTAAAGTTGAAAAATTTTTTTTATAAAAACCTCTTAAAAAGTTGCTCTTGAATTTTCTAATAGATATAAGAACATATAAGTGTATCAAATTTTTCTTAACATTAAATATCTTTCTTCTTCCAAAAGAAAACTTGAAACATGCATTATATTTTACGAGTGTTAATTTTTTTTATATGAAGTATACTCCTTTTAGATATTTTTTTTATGTTGGACAGTTTTCTACAATCTAACCTAACACATCCTGAAGCAGAAAACAACTTAGGTTTACTAGCATGAAAAAACTGCAAATTAAATGTCCCAATACAATAAATTTTTGCATGCACTGTGTGTAACAACTGCAAGTATCGCAATTATATAAAACTGACTGTATAATATTTATATGTTTTAGAAGGTAGCAAAACTGATCTCAGATCATGAATGAGCATTTACATAATTCAGACATGCCAATATATTTACTTTCAGTGTTTCTGGCTTCAATCTGACTACAGCCATGTTTTACAGCCAAAAAGGGTAATATTAAATACAGAAAAGGCTGGCATCAACAAAGTCTTCCATGACTGAAGATTTCTCAGCAATTCAGCATAGTTGAGAGGCACATCAGCTGCTATTCTGATTAGTGTATCAAAAGAATCTATCAGAGCAATACTGAAGGCACCCTAATTAAACACCTAATATTTTCATAATACCGAATCCTTTGTTGGTGTCACTTTAATATAAATTTAAAATTAGAATTCTAAAACAAGCCTCCATCTGTAAATACTTGAAGCTTTACAAGGTGACATTTATGCAATCAATCATGACAATTAAATACTACAAATCACACATTTGCCATATATAGCCTGTACCATCACATTTGGAACTTTAACATAAATACAAATTTGGTGCAAATGAAGCCTCATACAAATAATGAAATACATGATAAATCAACCAGATTGTACAAGATTAAGTAACTGCTGTATGTTCACAGTGATTCATCAAACATTTCTAAGAGTTAGAAAAATCCAATTACCATAAAAAAGAGTGAAACATTTTACATATGTGAATAGTAAAATTCATAAAAGATTTCTTAGAAAATATGTAGAACACTAAGGATGTAACAAAAGAATCAAATACTAAATTATTTTAATGCAGCCACAAACTGTGGAAGAAGTTGACTTGTCCTTATTGGGCACTTTATTTTCAAGACACTCTTCCTGAAGTGGGTTGAGAAGTTGCATGTATTGTGCTTGGTTAGTTATATTAAGAATAGAGTGCGAGGAAGTACTTTGAAGTAGGTACGATGTTTTCCATACTGAACCATTCTCAATTAAACATATTTTCATGGAGTCACTCAAAATAGCACCTGACCTCACTTCTCCATTGTCTATGATAAAACAGGTGTTGGTTCAGTACCCTCTTGTGTACAAAATGAATCTTCTATGACATCTTTCTGAAAAAGGTGTAGCAATTTATCAGTAGCTATCAGTTATTTCCATAGTCAGTTTGGAGAAAAAGATGAAATAGTATTAACTGTCAGAAACACAGCTGACAGTTCTTAAACATGCATGCAGCTGCATGGAATGCACTGACATCAGCTAGATACTGACACAAGTCCAAGAAGAATTTATAACAGTTATTTATATGGAGTTTTTTTTATAAAATGAAAATGTCCATTTCTTACATTCTATTCTAAATGTTTACACCTTGTAACATAATGATGATATATAAGAATAAGGCCTCTAAAAGTTATACCTCTTTCATGGAATAATATGAATGTTTACAACAATTGAATCAAAGACCCCTCAGGAATTTAAAGCTGCTGGTTAGCAAAATATGTTGCAAGCATCTGTCATTTTATAATTCAGTGGCATTGACAATAACAAAATAAAACATCACATGTACTTTATATTTAATCGAGGATTAAAAATATTTTACCTGCAAATATGTTCAACTAGAAAACTTCAACTATTACCAAAAATTATACAAGAGGGAAAAATTTGCATACTTGTGTAAAAATAATTTGGATAAAGTGAAGCAAGAATTACTAAATTAAATATTCACTCTCTCCCAAAATTCACTCTAACATGGGAAAACTGGAACCACTGTACCACTATTACAACCAATATACCCACATCCAACCTTGGTACCCTGGAAACCATCCCACCACCAATATTTACCCACCCATCCTGGGTATCCAATGCAGTCCCACCACCAACACCCATGTACACACATCCAGCCTTGGTACCCTGGACTCCATTCCACCAACACCCATGTACACACATCCAACCTTGATACCCTAGACCCAGTTCCATCAACACCGTGTGCACACAACCAGCCTTGGTACCACCACCAGTCATGTTTTCAACCATCCAGACTTGGTATCCTGAAACCTATTCCACAAGCACCACCCATATGCATGCATCCAGCACTGGTACCCTGGACCCTATTCCCCCAACACTACAAATGTGCACACATCCATTCTTGGTACCCTGAACCCCATTCCACCAACACCCATGTACATTCATCCAGCTTTGGTACCCTGGACCTAAGTTCACCACCAGTCATGTATTCACACATCCAGACTTGGTACTCTGAACCCAGTTCCACCAACACCAATGTACACACACCCAGCCTTGGTACCATTGACCAAAATCCACAAGCACCACACATCAAGCATTGGTACCCTGGACTCCATTCACACATCCAGCCTTGTTACTCTGGAACCTATTCCACCATCACCACCCATGTGCACACATTCAGCATTGATAAGATGCATAAATTACCATTTTGTTTATGATGTGCCTATGAGGTAAACTTTGAACATGCTGCAGATTTTAATCTACACATATATGATATTGCACATAATTACAGGTTTTGAATTTGCTAATTTTATCATTCTGATCACAAATTACTTATGTCTTCCTTATTCATCTTCAAATTCTAGGTTTCAGTAAAACTGCTTTGAAAAATTTAACATAATTATCTTTGCACAGCCTACTTCTTGTATCACATTTGATAAATAAATATCTTACCTACTCAGCAGCCTATACATGTAAACTTGGGTCCACAATGCACCTAAAGATTGGTCATGGTTATGCCGAACCAAACTGAATTTTGTACAGTAGTTTCCAATAAAAAGCTGCTAATGACCACTTGTTTTACTTTAAAAAAATATAAAAACAACATGTCTATTTAAAATCAATTTTTTGAATATAAAAAACACACCGAATTTCAAAGACTGCTACAGTCATTAACATTCCTGCTTGCTTGATTGCCCCCTCTTAAATGTTCTTACTTGCAGGGGCATCAATATTGCCCGCCCCCCCCCCCCCCCTCCCCCCCCTTGAAGATAAATTGACGCTTCTACATACTTGTGTTCTGGACTCACATGGAATAAGTGCACAGGAAATTCTTATATTCAGGGGCGCGGCATTGTGGGGTTGGGGGTTCCAAGGGGTCAAGAAAGTCCCCCCCCCCTTACAATGACAACCAGTGAATTATTGGCCCTTCAGAAGGCTGTATCCCATCAGCTTTTGAAAAGTAAGGACTTTTATTTTGGAAATCCCCCCGAGGTTAGATTCCCCCCCCCCCACCCACCTTTCCAAAATCCTGTACATACCCTTGTATATGAATTGACTCATAAGTGACATTACTGTATTTGAATGGTGGTTTGTACTTTACATTGCATATTAATTCTTGTGAAGGTAAAATGTCGTTGTACTTTATATAAAGCATGAATATTTGTATCTCTATGAGCGATATTATGAATATATATACTGTTCACAAACTTAACGTTTGACTCGCCTTTTAATTTCTGGCAAATTATATTTTGGGTTACTACAGGAAACCTCTCTGCGCCCAAGACTGAATATCATCAAAGGTGGACCTGGTAATTGCTCAAAATCACGTTCCGTTTTCTCGGAAGTTTTCATCTTTCCCGCGATCACTGGCAATCAGTTTATCATACGAATTGGGAGAATATCCGGTCATGTGATCAGTGGCAACAAATAACGGCGATTAAAACAAGTAAAATGTAATTTCCCGCGCGAGACATGTCTTAAAACATGTGTTACACATGTTTCACACATGTAACGACATAGCATGATGTTTCAATGGACCCAATTTTGAAAAAAACGATGAAACATGTTTTGAAACATGTTTAAAATTGAAACATGTTTGCATGCTAAACATCATGTAAAACATCTGTGAAACGTCATTTTTTAGAGTGTATGCCAAGGTACACTTTATGCTGTGTCAGTGTATTTTTCCTTGTTAAGCGCTTCCCATTTACTGTTTAAATGCATGACTAGTGTTCTATGATTCCCTATGTCTAAAAAAATAAACAATGCGGTTGATATCCAGCATCTGACACAGAGTAAGCCTGACAGGGAAATTAAACCATGGTAAGGCAAGCAGCGAAAGGTGACTTGCAGTTGACGATAAACCAAGCGCCTAATGGTCTATTCCACCTGGACCATGTCGTGTTTCATCAATTTGTTCCATTCTAAAGCGGATAATTGTTCTCCCGACTAAAATGAGAGAGTAACTTGTTGAAGTAGCGGTTTATGCCCTGATCATCTCCCGGCCATGATCATTGTAGGGCAATAAAGATGGCGGACGCCCGCTGGGTCAGCCCTTAGCGACCGGGTGCAACTCTCCGCTGTTCAAGTCCATGTGCCATTACTCGCTACTTTAATTTGACAAAAAGGGCACTTTCTTTTGAGGGTTCTTCCAATGGGCTATCAATATTGCAAGTCAATGACTGAAGCAATAACACAGTGGGGAAGTCTGCCCCGGGCGCTGTATCCGGGATCCCGGGCAATGAAATGATATGTTTCCTACCCCTACTTTGTGGTAAACTTTTATTTTACATGGCAACTGTTATTGGTTAAAAATATGCATTACTGACATCCGTTAAAATTTTCCGGCAGAATTCGGTATACCTTTACTGGTACAGCTATTGCCGAGAAACTTTATAAATTTATAAAAAAAATAAAAGAAAGGTGAAGTAGCGAGTAGCTTCTCTTGGCAATTTTAAACATAATATTAAAAATACTTTCTAAATAGTCAATTTTTCTGTCTGTCTTCTAATATTCCAATAAAACTGAACAGTCTTATTTTCATCTTCCTTAATTTATAATCGTAGACCAAGACTCAAAAGTATTATTCAACATTTTTTTTCTGACATAATAATGATAAGTTCTACCTTTTTTATATTTTTAATACGCACAACTTATTTCAAGTCCAACGATTCATTTTATTTTAAGTCGAAAAAGAAGCTCCTCTCCTAGATATCCAACTTCATTTACAGCGGTGTGAGAATCATGGATAAATATCTGTTTTCGGTGGAACACGACAGAAGTTTCACATTACAATTAAATCACGCACCTGTTCCCGAAATGGTGATGGGTTCTTTGAAATACGACTGCTGATATTGACGGTAACATCACAGCTGCCTATCGGCGCCATCTTGAGGCCAAGCATTAAACGAGTTTTCCTGGTTTAAAATCCCATGCATTGTTTGTAATTCATTCGGGGCTTACCAGATAAGTGTGTCCTTTGCAGTGGTAATATCGCCAACATTTAATAAATAGATACAGAATTATGATGAGTATGAATAAAGATAATGGATATATATGTTCTTTTTTTTCCTTTTTTCAGTGACTGACACACAAAACAAAGTAAATATGGCATTCATGTAAAACGTAATTGATAATTAGATATTTTACCCAAACATGTCTAAGCGTCAGAAGGACAAAACACCTGACTTCTTTATTTAACTTTGTGGTCCATTCGTTTTTATTCAATTTCTGTTTGGATAAATTTAGAAAAGTCTTTGTTAGTTAAGAATGCCTTTTCCCATTTTTTTTATATTTAAAGAATGTTGGTTGCATTGCTGAAGTTGACTAGATTTCTGGTACAGATTATTGTGTACAGGTTGCGCTGTTGCATGAGCATGTATACTGGGATATTTGGGAAAAAAATGAATAACAAATCTAGTAAGAGAAGTAAACTGAATAGCGTCAGTAATTAGGAAAGAAGGTATCTGCGTCTAATTAAATTATCACTGCTGTGCTGACATATAAATAATATTTAGATTTGAATTTATATTACTATGTCCGCGTATACATGTGCGTCACGTTCTCGTGTGTCATGCTATTTTCATACACTCGATAAATATGACTCTTATTTGTTCTGCAGGACCGGTTATTTAGAGAGAAAATATTATCTTGATTGGCCGTTAGCCTTAAAAATTGCTATCATTTTATATTAAATCGCGTGTTTACGAGGAGAGGGCACCAGCGGTCCCCACAATAAGCGGGGTGTTTTTTTGTCGCCGGTCGTAGCTGTCTAGCTACACGTGTAATACTGCTGGTGTCACTGGCGTGGGGGAGACAGCGGCGACAGATTACGTCCCAATCAGACCTGAAGGAAGATGGATGGAAGGAATTAAAACCAAGGCCGCCCGCTGGTCCCAGTGCGAGGATCGGCTCTGTCGGCTTAATGATACTGTATGGAACGAGGCCTGGTAGATGCTTGGATAACAGAACATGCAGGAGCTAGATGAGGCTCGGCTTCTCCAGTAACATTAGCGGTAGCTGATTTTTGGACACCCGCAACAACGTGTCTGCTGGAATAAGCTGTCCGTTAGCCCTTGCCTGCTGATTTTGTCTTTTGGTGCTCCAACTCTGCTTTACAAATACCTGTAAAGACTTTGGCGTTAGGACGCCAAGACAGACGACCCAAGACTCGGGTATTAATCATAGCCATTATTTCGTGACATAAGTACGGAGAGCTTTCTCACTGGATCGCCCATTATCGCGACCCGGTCTTGGCATTTGCTGGACTTTTATCACGAAGACGAAGCTCTCTACCTTGGAAGGCCAATCTCCTCAAGCCGGAGAAATTACATCAGTGATCTTTGGTCCATGTTGGCTTGACATTTACGTAATGGCGTACCTCTCACAACAGGAGATAATGGACATAAGGAACAGCTTCATTATTGGCGAGCCCCCGTCATCTGCTAGAGAAAGTTTCAACATGACCCAGCTTTATTATGCTAAAAATGTTTCCGATGAGAAAAGGGATATAGGTCAAAGTCCGTAAATTACCTTTATATGTCTTCCTTCAATGAATATTACAATTTGGTTAGACTAAAATTACCACATTGTAAGAGTTCAGAACTGGAGAACTTCTCCGGATGGGGAAGGGAAGTTCAAGGGGTTTACCTATATGAATCGATGTTTTGATCGTGTTTGTTTTTTTAAATTTGTTTTAACGGGTTTGACGCAGATTGCCAAATCATCGACAAGAATCTTTTCCTTTCTACTTCTGTCCATACTTGCGATAGATTTTCAATACGGCTCATTTTTCCAAAGATGATTATTGGTGAGAGGTATATGACCAGTGAGTCAGGGCTTTGACCCGAGTCCACTTTTTTAGGGACTCGGGCTAAGACTTGTACTCGTGGTCCTGAACCTCTCGGACTCGGAGGTAAAGACCCGAGAAACCAGACCGAGCCAATCTCAAGTGGAATAGAAAAATCTCTGTCACATATTACAAAGACTTATGTACATGTGCGAATACTAACAGAGTATTAAAAATAATGACACTATATATACCAAGCTTTGCTCAGCATCGGGAGCTCTGAATGTAATAAACTATCATAGTAAATGCATGTGTGTACTTACTTAAAAATGTAAATGATAATCTGAAATTTCCATTTTAAGTTGTTTAAGGATATTTGTATTGTCCTCAGACTTGGACTTGGACTCGGGTTCCAGATAACTCTGGTTAGAAGAAGGTTGATTTGGATTGGAACCTTAAGGAGTCAGACTTGGACTCGAGTGGCCTGTACTCGGACTTGCACTCGGACTCGGATGGTATGGACTCGACTACGTCACTGATTATCCTAACATTTTTCGACGCGGAATTCTTAAATACAGAAGATCCCCCTAGAAGCATAATGACATTCAAAATCAAAGTTCAAAGACATACAGCCTTATTGCCTTAAGCGTCAAAAACGTGCACTGATAGAGCTATATATGGGTTTCCGTATAAACACTTGACGATCACAAACGTTTAATTTAGTAATATGTATTTCTCTTCATATTCCATTTCAATGCCTGAAACGATGTGTCGTTTTAAATTATTCTTTAATTTTTTTTTTTATTATTTTAAATTTACTTATGATTCTTACATGCTTGATACGCTCCATATATCTACATATATAGATAGACAATTTCATTTTTAACTAAAAAAAAATTTAACACTTTGCGAAAACAGGGACAGCTTTCGGTTTTATTGCTTATGCAATATGTTTGAATTAAGATAACGAATCCCATTAATATATTGTTTGGATTAGTTATTATTTAATTCAAACGCTTGTACTATCTTTATTTGGGCTCTTTGCCTCCCCGGGCCGCCATGAGCGCGCTGCTATGTCAAACAGGTGTCAATATCAGCGGTTCGTAAAACGTCACAAAACGGGAACTTAGTAGACCGGGGGGGGGGGGGGGGGGGCTTTTTGTGGTATTAAAAAATATATGTTAAAAATCAATGTTGAGTGGTTTTATATATATATATATATATATATATATATATATATATATTGTTACAGATGTCTCCTTTATTGTATGTGTATGTGCAGCGCTAGCATTGACCGTTGCTATGACGGCATAGCCCGGGGGTCTGACGTGTACACAGCAGTCATGCTAGTCTTGGGCTTTCTCGCCTGGCCGAGCCGGGCCAGCCCACGTGTAGAGACACAGTGTTCTTGTTCTAGATGTGTCCTGTAACGCGTGTGTACTGTGTATCATGTTAGATTCTTTGGATTGTTCAGGTGCGGCAATTATAGATTTTCTTCTAAATTTATGACGGATTATATAGTCTTCAGTTTGCTTTCGGGATTATAACAAGAACTTCACTTTGGGATAACAACGGATTGATGTTGTGAATGAACTGGAGTGTTATTCTCTGAGAAGATTTATGTGAACTGTACATCTGGGTTGTTCGTTATAAAGGACCTGTTATCGCTGTAACAGTTGTGGTATCCAGGTACTGTACACTTTATTTATAAACTTGTATTGATTTGCTGTTTTACTGTTGTTATACTGTGAAATTGTATTGATTTAGTGTATTGTAATATTTGGATTGTTTTAAGAATTAAATTATAATTATTTGTTAACAAAAAAAAAAAAACACTGACTTCTTTATTCATTCCTCTAGACATTTCACGCTGCCTAGTGTTACAGAATCTGATTTCTTTTATCTCCATTACAAAATGTATGTTCGTCACGACTACGTGATCTTTAGATATTAGGTTTCGTAACAATATACACATAATGTTGCAGTCCTGTGTACACTAAGAGAGAGACAGACAGGCAGATAGCCAGACCCGGGGGGGGGGGGGGGGGGAGGGGGCAAGAATGTGTCCTCCATCAACTGGGTTAAGTTAGCCAACTTTGTTCTCTCAAGACATATATCACAACTGAAGGTTAAACATCACTTTCACTCCGTGATGAATGTATTTTTATGTATCATTTTTTTTTCTAGCTCTCAGGCCGCCCGGCGGGTCAGGTAACGTACAGAACCAAGAATACATAGTATCAGGTCACGTGACCACCTTTGTCTGTCTGACACGTTGGCTATAACACGTATTTAAACCTTATCACATACAGTCACCCGCCTAGACCATAAAAAATCTGTTCGATCGATAAAACGCCAAAGTATTGCCGTTATAAATCCTACAGACATATTCACCCACGGCTAAGTTAGCCTCGCTCCACGCCCGGAGAGACAACGGCCCGCAGTAAATTCCATCAAGCAGTCGCGGTCCTCAGTTGCTTTACAAGAGGTGAGCAGATGATTTGCAGTTCCGGCCCGTGCCTGTATGTCAAAGATCACCCGGGCTCCCAACACAACTCTCAAACATGTCCTCACACAGAGGACATTTCCTATTTTACCCGTCCGTGTGGCGCCATATGCGACCGCTATATTCGATAAACCTTACCAGATTTTTGTGCTGTTATTTGTCGAACGGGATAGATTATTAATGTACTATATCATACATGTTATGATATCAAATATCTAACCTCGCTGCTAATCGATGACCTGTTTTGTACATTTTTTTAATTCAACCCATTGCTCTTACATTACCGGTCTGCTTATAGTACTTCAGCCAGACCCAAAAATTTGGAACATCGGTACCATTTTGGTGACAAATTTTCACCATGTGTGCTTGATAGGTATACATGTGTAGGTAATAAAAATGCCTGGTAGCAGTATGAAAGTGGTAGCTTTCAGTGAATAAATGGATGATGTACGTCGGATGACGTACATATTTTTTTCATCTCAAGGACACCTACTTCAGAGTGCCCCATACTAGTTAATATGCAAAACGTATCCAGTCGAATATGGTTTCAAATGATAGCTTAAACCAAACGCTTCAGTATAACATGCTATTTATGGCCACTCGTTGTATACTGCTTAAGTAATACATTCTTATAGTTACACTCACCCCTAGGAAAAACGACAAAGAGTGGTTATATAAATTTACTTCATACAAATTTATATGCTAAACTTATATTAAGTAAAATAATCTTTTCAATGATGTTTCATTTAAGATCAATTGGTGTTTACCTAAAGTTAAACTTTCTTATACCCTCACATGAGCAGATCCAGGATTTAAAATGTTGGGGTCCACGCCAGGACTGATGGCAAAGTTGTAAAAAAGATCCCCGGGACCGAAAAAAGGGAGGGGGTTTCCAGGACAGAAAACTTTGTTTGAAACCTTTAAAAAAGTTGTGGCGACTAGAAAGGGGGGGGGGGGGGGGCAGACTCCCCCATTGCTTCTGCCTCACCCTTAAGAAAAATACTCCAGATATAGAATACGTCAACATATATAACGTTATGTCGGTGACCGAATATAGCAGGAAGTTCCAAGTTCTCCAAGTCCTGTGGTAATATTGATCACTGGACTGGTATTTTGTTTGTAAGCTATAGGTTGTCCTAACTTGTGCAAGCCAAAAAAATATAACTCATTTCATTCCATGGCTTATTCATTGGAGATGATCAAAAGATGACTAAATAAGTATGAGGTGTGCTGAATTATTATAAGATTCGTCTCCACTCAATTTTAACTTTGCTGGTCACAAGTGTTTGTATTCATAATTTTATGACCAATACCCAGCATATTGATCCCATGACTGGTATGTCAGTGTTAGTTGTAAGTATCGCCGCTTATGTTGACTTGAGTCAAAATGATCTTTTTCAGTTCTTCTTCTCAACTCAGGAAATAAAAAGAGAAAGCTTTTATGTGAGGGATAGCGTAAACTTATATTCGCTTATTGTTGTATTTCATTTTTGATTTTACCTTCGATTTGTATGTGCTTTACCATACATTGATCATGTGACTTTTACGAGTATATCAACTACAGATGGAACCATTTATGTTTACCTATCTTCTGCGAGCAAACCGGTACATTTCCAGTTTTTTTCTGAATGGTAAGAAAATTTAATCTATATAGTTTACCGATTATAATGGACTAGAGCTGAAATGGTATTTCTTAGTTTCACTCTCTATTGTCCCATCATTTTTCGCGATTATGAACAATGCATTAAGTAAGACTCTTTTTTTTTCTTTTTATGTATGACAGACTGCAATTATCAGTGTGATATATATCAAGGCACAATGCGTAATCGCTAGACCTGGGATGTTCAGACGTTGTGTATACAGGTTCTCTTAAACTCTCCTAAGTCGATAAGAATTAGATCCCTGACTAATATAGATTCAGCTGAGCAGTATGACCAGCGGGGCACTTAGTAAAGTTAAACATTTAAAATCAACAGAAGAGGTAACAGGTATTCATGTATTTAAGATATGGAATATGTTTACTTATGTAAACATGTACTTATGAACATGTACTTATTTTTAGCGTGAATGTTCGCTGTGTGATAAAGACTATTTAAAGAATTGTTTGTTATATTATTTCACAACTAGGCCCTTTTGTATTTTAAACTTCCATATTCCAAAATAAAACTGAGTCATATTTAATGTTAGTTTAAAGGGAAAATAAGCAATATCAGTTTATAAGTTCATAATCATTTAAATATGCAATCGCTTTCTGACAGAAAAACATCAAATTTGATGAGTTCTGTATTGCATGGTTGGAAAGATATCACCGAGTGGAATATGAAAATCCTTTCGTCATTTTTATTTAGGATTATCACCGGGACTTTTATAAGTCTAGTATATCTTATAGTTATTTCAAGCCTGGCTACCTTGTCAAATCAAATCATGAGAAAGTTAGCACTTGCAAGGAATTAAAATAGAAATCACCATGAGAATGACAAATAAGTTACTTTAATGTTTATTATCATGTGTGTTTCTACTGAAATGTTTAGATAAAAGAAAATAATATGAAAACAAAACTGTTTAGAATATGTATCTACATTTTGTGATCTAACAGTTACAATTATATCCTACTAAGCGAGAGATGATATTCTCTTAAGGGCAAAACCATAAACCCCATTGATATTATAATTGTTCGGCCAGTACAACAGTCAGTGATTATTAACATGATCTCTCTGAAACCTGGGGAATGACAGGGACACTTGCTGCTTTGACCGTTCAGTGAAAAATTGCATTTTAAAGATTAAAACAAAATGATCTTAATGGCACTCTCTGGTGAAAGTACATAGCCCAAGGCGAACCATGTATGTCTTTCAATCCGGTAAAGTTGGTTGATACTGGACTGCTAGGATTTTGTTTGAAACATTATCCCTGAACTCCTGAGTCAAAGCAGGTTAGAATTAAATTAGATTTGTTCAACTTTAACAATTGATTTTATTAATTTGGGCTTATCACTAGCATTTACTGGACTTTGTTTTAACATAAAACCGGAACAGGATGAGTTATTGCACTTACTGGCTATACAGTAAACTCATATATATACTCTCGTTAAAACACTATTTGCCCCAAGATTCAAATAAACATCTGGTTTCCGTTATAGAAAATAATATTTATTTAGAAACCACTCTCCTGTCAGAAATGTTAACAGTATAAAACATAGGCAACTCAGAATAAATAACTTACAGCTCTGCTTCACAATTAGTCCTGAAACAAAGGCAAACTGCAATATCTATCATTTATTTATGTTGCCATCCAAGCAAAATGTTGTAGGTACATTTACATTGCTCTTGTCTTGATTTTATATGTTAATTTTGTTGGAAATATTTACATGGAAATATTTCAGCGACAACATAGCCCTCTCTCAGCCGAATGCTCTATTATATTTCGTGTAAGAAAGCGAATTTGGCCAGAAGTGCAGATACGGCGGCCGAGTTTGTACGATTTCACAAGTGACTTAGGCACCAATACAACAAAAACATACAAATAACAATATACTGCTTAAAATGACTTGTCGAGTACCCGTGCCTACATACATGTCATGTGTGACATTTGGCTTGCAACATCCGAGTTTAGTCTATACATCGGCCCCCGATAGCAGCCAGGTGGAATAATTGGGAGGATTAACCAATCAGGATTCAATAAGTGCGTGGGTATGCGACACAAAAGTACTCAAAAACATCAACCAGGCATTAATTTTTTTCTGCGGGCAGTTTTGGCAATGGGACATGTACCGGCCAACTGAAGAACGGAATAACACCTTTCTGTGACCACGCCCAAATCCACCAATTGTAATTGGGTGCCAGACATTTTTTTTTTCAGCTAATAGACTTCAGACCTTATTAATAACTTAAAACAAAAAGTTGGTCTTATCAGAAATACACCTTGTGTTTTTTTTAATAAAACAGTTAATATTATACAAATTGCTATGATACAGGGTGAAGAAAAGTAATCATATCTTTAGAATTAGGAAACCTATATACATAAATGACACACCAGGTGAAAGCTATAATTGTCTAATATCAACTGATGGAACCAAAAAAGTAGATATTTAAGCACAATAAGATCGAAAAGATCGCGAGGGAACGCGAAAAATCGCGAGAGAACGCGATATTATCGCGAGGGAACGCGAAATTATCGCGAGGGAACGCGAAAAGACAGCGAGGGAACGCGATATTTACCCAGAAAAAATGAATATCACGTATGTCACTTTACATACATACATTTGCGAAGACGCTATGTGAAATCAATGACAATTTCCATTTTCGCAATTACCAATAGGTTAAGAAATACCGAAATATGTCTCGCACATGGTGGTCCTTGCTAGAAAGTAAACAAATAAATTGAATGGTTATGTGTCACGGTACCTGCACACAGTGAAACTTTATAAAAACGAGGAATCGATTTGCGACCTTATTAAGACTTTCAGTGCACTTTTTAATTATGAGGTGGTGGCACTCTAACATCCTGGTATAGACTCTCCAATGTCAGACTCGCCTCCCCTCACAGAGCATTCAAACAGCATCCAAATAGGATAAGTAAATTGTAAGCAGAGGAGGGGTTCGGGGCTTTTGTTAACTTCTTGATTTATCATAACATATCGTAAACAGTCGTTGCCAAATTTAAAATAGAATCAAACCACATTTTATTTTTTGCAGTTGCAAAGAACAATAGTCAATCACAAATAATCGTATTCTTTTTAAAGAAACACGTAGTGCATCACAGCGAAGAAAACCGTACAAAAAATCGTCCCGGTACGCTGCTACACAGGCTATGGTGTCCGGTTAATTTGCTGTCGTAACACATTAAAGAAAATCGTGACAGGTCTTTCTATGGTTGCCTACCACATGGTGAAAATTATAATATTTTTATAAATAACACCGTATGAAGCCTTCGTAAAGACACATTTGACACGTTAAGGAATACCCTCTTTATTCGTACTATAACTTCATTCACTTTAGCACTGATTTATATAGCTGTTTTTGCTCGGTGTCGCTACCAGGATTATTCCGACCAATGAGAGCAGAGCATTACCAGTTTCAAACTGGTCAAATCCGTGGACCACAGGTGAAAAGGGTCGGTACATTCTGAGCCAACTTTGTTTGTGGCGATGCCTAGCAAACAATGTTATAGAAAGCGGTGGTGAAGTGGAGGGAAGTCTGTTGCGAATGTTACGTGACCAGTGCGTTAGGTCAAGGACATTTATTTCACTGATGCAGGAAAAGGAAGGAATGATGAATGGTGACGTCACAACTTGGTCAGTAAATCAACGTCTCTGCTTATAGAGGGTCAAATTACCCAGGTAGCAATTGCTCGGTTACTTGAGACGCGATACTCTAGCAAGACGTAAACGTGACGCTAATTAAGGTTTACCTGTATGCCACAGTATTGGAGTACGGGAAATGTGACCCTCTCTCAAATGTCCAAATGAAATATAAAATACATCACAGAAAGGACTGAAAATTTAAGTGAATGGTGCATTTATATTTATTTTAAGTGATCTATAGTGAAATCATTTGCATTCAATCATGTTATGTAGCTTTTTTCTTCCGTGGTGTTCATATAAGAGTTATTTGCCCGACTCGTGTGTGTAAATGTATTTGTGTTTTTTTTCGCAACATAACTCATGCAATCATTAACGGTATCTAATGACATTTTCAGGGCACTTCGGGTATGGGCACTTCGGGTATGGGCACTTCGGGTATGGGCACTTCGGGTATGGGCACTTCGGGTATGGGCCCATGAAGAATCGATTAGATTAAGGATCATCATCAAGGAATATTCCCAAATAAAGAGGCACTTATGCACGAATGAACCTAGTAACATTGGCCGAATCAGAGCGTGCAAACACGGTTTGGGGAGCATTCATCTTAAGGGACCACAACATGACGGAGACTTGCATTCTAAGGAATGCAGATAAATAGTTTTGATCAGAAATAATGTAAAAGATGTCTCTTTTATTGTATGCAGCAGTGTTTTTGTTCAGCGCGAGCGTTGTCTGTTGCTATGACGGCAAAGCCCGGCCCACGCGTGGGGTCTCACGTGTAAACAGTGGTCATGCTAGTCTCGGGCTTTCTCGCCTAGCCGAGCCGGGCCGGCCCACGTAAGAACCCTGACATGTGGGGACACAGCGTTCTTGTTCAAGATGTTTCCTGTAACGCGTGTGTACTGTGTATTATGTATTGTTCTTTATTGTTCGGGAAATGGAAAGTTCTCGGCTTGAGATGAGAAGCTATAAAAAGGGGGCTGTGTTTTAGAGCGGGAAGAGAGGAGAGAAATATTCCAGCGGACACAGAAGCGTGTAAGTCAGTTGTGGACCTTTTCCGATAAGTGCGGCAATTATAGATTTTCTTCTAAATTGTGACGGATCTTAAATAGTCTTCAGTTTGCTTTCGGGATTATAACAAGAACTTCACTTCGGGATTACAACGGATTGATTTTGTAAATGTACTGGACTGTTATTCTCTGAGAAGGTTTATGTGAACTGTTCATCTGGGTTGTACGTTTTAAAGAACTTGTTATCGCGGTGACAGTGGTAGTATCCAGGTACTATACACTTTATTTATATACTTTTATTGATTTGCTGTTGTACTTTTGTTATACTATGAAATTGTATTGATTTAGTGTATTGTAATGTTAGGATTGTTTTAAGAATAAAATTATAATTATTTGTTAACAAAAAAACCACTGACTTCTTTATTCATTCCCCTAGACATTTCACGCTGCCTAGTGTTACAGAATCTGATTTTTTTATCTCCGTTACAAAATTTGTGTTCGTCACGACTGCGTGATCTGTTGATATCAGGTTCCGTAACAATAGGTTATGAATTTAACTGATGACAATTTAACACAGATGTGCACACGCCAAACAAAACTCTTTGAGAGAAATTAGAACATGAATATTATCTTGACTAGTTTAAACAAGGTTTAGACCTTTTTCAATATATTCAATTTGTGCTAATATTGTTTTTGGATAACGAGCATTGACAAAACAGACAGCACGCACCGAGCAAACTGTCACGTGCAATATGTTCAAGACTGTTCATACAAAAAACTCGACTGAACGGGAGACCCGCTGGAGTAAAATATCTATAACATCTTCCTGGAAAATGTCCTTGAGTGTCCTTAGCTCGGCTAGCTTCTCTAGTGTGATAAAGTGATTTTTTTATTTATCTTCCATATGATCAGGGGCAATACAAATATAACATAAGTGATTAGCTTAACAGGAAAATTTACAACATGACATACGGAAACTTTATAACAATTTTTTTTTTTCATTTTTTTTCGTGAAAGGAACAATAGAGTAGTTGCAGCTCATTTCTTTTGGAAATAAAAATAGAATATTTTGAGGGGGGAGGGGGCTTGTCAAAATGGTTTTGAGGTGCGGGGGGGTGTAAAATTGTTCTTTTGTTATATTGTTATAGATACACAGACTAACAGAGAGACAGACGGACATAGATACAAATACCGAGATATGAATATATACCTGCTAGCAGCTAACTTTGCGTTTTCTGTATGGTTTGTATATGAATTTTCTTACATACAAGACTTGCTAATTAACCCTAAACAGGAGAGGTCATTCTTAAATTGCGAGGCGGCTAATACGAAAGTAACGTTATCAACAGGTCTGTTTTACTTGGTGCCAACAGGGAGCGCAAAAATGTTGTCAAAACTATGATTATCCTTCCACTCCGAGTCATCCCTTCACCCTTGGAGATAAAACAAGCTGGAGAGCAAGTTTACTTAGGACGGAGATTGTATAGCTTACCAAGGGAGTGCTTACTGGACGTGGAGTGTCAGGCCCCTGGATGTGGGGGTTAAGGTACTCAATGTGTAGGAACAACTAGGGGATATGAGGAGGTAGAGTCCGGTGTTTATGTCAGAACTTTCATTTTTACAAAGGTTATTCAAAAGAAGGATGTGTATGTAACTTGTTTTAAAATTTACTTTTAGACGCTTTGTGCTCTCATCCCAGTAGGCTGATTGATAGAAACCCGTCCTCCCGTCTCAGGTCTAAACGAAATATCAAGTGCATATCTACCACCTTGAACTATCACCATGGCCAGTTTTAAAAGTCATGCATATTGGAGATCCAGCACAATCATGGACAGAAGGAGGAAGAAAAAGTGATCGAGGCACAAATGGAGAGAGAGTCCACCCCAAAGACATTTAACCAGAATAACTAACTGATAAACCCTAGGGTAACCAGGCTTTTTACCGGGGTTGGGGAATGTATTAAGTGAGAAGAGGAATTTTGGATCATTTTTCATTCTGAAGGTAAAAAATAAAGTATAGATTTTCAGTGGCATACTGTCTCAATAAGATATTTTCAATTATATTTCCGTTTATTTTTCGTCGCCGTGCTCGTGGCAAGAAATTCATACATCTGTAAATTAACCTTGAAGACCTGGTCAGTGATGATGTTTACATTTACAAACAGGATCGGGGCATTCAGTTTTTCGAAGATCTTTAACTGGTTATATATATATATATATATATATATATATATATATATATATATATATATATATATTATATATATATATATTTATATATATATATATATATATATATATATATATATATATATATATATATATATATATATATATATATATATAACTCTGGAGAAAAACAACACTTAATTCACAACAGTCTGTTTCACGGGGTGCGACCCGATCATCAGGTGAATGTGGTTAGAATATATATAATTGTTAGACCGATAAAATATACACTGATATAATGTAGATAAGAAAAATGAATTAAATGTATGCGTTTAGGCATTGAAGCTGTTCCTAAGAAAGATACGGGACTATGCATATATCTCTTTATTGTCCCACATGCGGCGTATTTTCCTTTGTTCTAACTGTACGTTCAAATCTGCTTGCATCACGGGGTCATGAAAAGTGACCATGCAAGTGAATTTGCATGGCGACTTTCCAAATATGGCAAAGAACTGGTGCGTAGCAAAAAAAAAAAAAAATGACACGCGTGACCTTCGACCAAGGAGGCGGGGCATGTGGGACAAATCAGTTTTTGCCCAATGAAATGTAACCAATTGCCAATACGTAGCAGAATTGGATCCAAGAACTTGCATCGACAACATCCATGACAAATATAACTCACGGTTTTGGAAATATAAACATCAACTTATCCATGTGCTTCCTGTAGTTCTGTGATACAACTGTGTCCAGAATTTCATAGTGATAGTACAGTACGGTGACTGATTTAGGACACAGAAAAAATATTCTCGCAAAATAAAAAGAAAAATTTAGAAAGCAAAAAAAAAATTATATCTCGCAAAAAAAATAAATTAAAAAAATCAAATCTTGAAATAAATAAATTTAGGCTAGCAAAAAAAAACTATATATATATATATATATATATATATATATATATATATATATATATATATATATGTATGTATATATATATATCGAGAACTCGATTTAACATCTCGTAATCTCGAGATGAAATTTCAATGAATAAATAAATAAATAAATAGGTCCGCGTGGGCGTTGTAAGAACAATTCTTAATTGACGTAAAATTAAACCAAGTTAAAGGGACCGACTTCTATGTCTGACGTCTGTCGAAAAACATAATATTTTGAATCTATGAAAGGGGTAAAGGCGGGGCCTTTTCTTTATAACCACGTGTTTATAACATGGGTCGGGATGTGGGGGGGGGGGGGACGCAAAAATGGCCACCGATCGTAATAGAAAGACTTCCGGCAGAAACATCTGGCTTCAGTTCAGAGAGTTCTGTAGATGACAAATATTGCATTGCTTCACATGCCCTATGTGGGGCGGTGGTGTAATGGTTAAGGTGCCGGGCTCATGATCGAGAGGTCGTGAGTTCGAATCCCAGTCTGACCCCCACCGTGCCAAGACCCTTAGGCAAGGTCCCAACCGCAAGTGTGCCTCTGTCCACCCAGCAGTAGAAATAGGTATCAGTAGATACTGGGAAGGTAACCTGCGATGGAATAGCGTCCCATCCAGGAGGAGTCTAACCCCTAAGTCGCTTTACGCTACAGAAACCTGGATAAGCTCCGGCCTGATGAGCTATTAGGCTCGGGTGTAAAAACCCAGCAGACTTGTTACCTTCACATGCCCTATAGTACGGTGGCTGATTTAGGACACAGAAAAAATATTTATCTCGAAATCTCGACATAAAAGATAAAATCTCGAGATCTTGACATAAAATTTCGCAAAAAAAAAAATTTGTAAGCAAAACAAAAAAATTTAGAAACAAAAAAAAAATATTATTAGGAAGAAAAAAATTTTAGGAAGCATAAAAAAAATTTAGATAGCAAAATAAAAAAATTTAGGAAGCAAAATAAAATTTTAGATAGCAAAAAAAAAATTTAAGAAACAAAAAAAAAAGAATTTTAGGAAGCAAATTAGGCTTTTTTTATGTAAAATATATAAATACGTTTGCTTGACCATAAGGTACCCACAATGCATGCATGCAGACCTAAACATTTCTATTTGAGTGATTTCTCAGCCATGGCTTCGAATCCGCCGTTCAGGTTGAAGGTTTTAGTTTCTTTAGGCTTTGACATATTCCTTAGGGATATGATTAATTAAATATTGAATTTTATATTGAACTTTCTTCACCTTGCCTTATCTTAGGGGATATACAAACTTGATTGATTTTAAATGAATTATACTGTATTACCGTTCAGTTAAACACAGTATACATGGTCTTTGTTTTATAATGGCAATAGTAAGCAAACTTAACGTATACTGTCCCTTTAACGTTGCTTTGCTTTATGTCAATTCAGCATCGATTGGTTCGTACAAATGAGAAATTTTATCACGAGATCTCGACTGAACGTCTCGAGATCTCGAGATAAATTTTTTTTTCTGCTGCAATTTTTTTTTGGTGAAATTTTATGTCGAGATCTCGACATGATAAGTCGAGTTCTCGAGACATGCATATTTTTTTGCTTCCTTATTTTTTTGCAAGATATTTTTTTTTGTTTCCTAAATTTTATTAGCGAAATTTTATGTCGAAATCTCGAGATAACTATTATTTTCTGTGTCCTAAATCAGCCACCGAATAAATCCGTCACTGACAGCAGGGGGTTATTCATAATCGACCTTAATCATGCGCCGGCGGTGAATATCCTGATTACAAAGCGAGTCGCGACAGTTTTTCTGTTTTCCTTGGTAATCGCCAGACGATTTAAAAACCACGCATTAATCAGCCAAAATGATGTTAACATTAACAATTATATTTTCTCATATCGACGAGATCATTGCTGGAACAATAAACTTTAAAATGAGAGAACATTGAGGACAAAAGTGGACAAACTTTCTTTTATAAGTATAAGAATGGAATAGAAGTATACTCATGAACCCCTACATACCCCTCCTCCGTACTGGGGAGACTTACTACAACCATCCAAATAGAACCGGCATATCTTATAAACCAGTCATGTTGGTCACGGCCTTGGTCTCGGTCCTGGAACAGGTCTCCTTCTTGATCTCGGAGGTCCAATACTCAGTCTCCTGCCCCGGAGCTGGTCTCGGAGGTCCTGGACTTGGTCTTCGTCTTGGCTTCGGAGGTCCTGGACTCGATCTCCTTCTTGATCTCGGAGGTGCAATTCTCGGTCTACATCTTGTCTTCGGAGGCCTCGGAGCCGGTCTCAGTCTTGGTCTCGCAGGTCCTATACGTGGTCTTCGTCTTGGCCTCGGAGGTCCTGGACTCGGTCTCCGGCTTGATCTCGGAGCTACAATTCTCGGTCTACATCTTGTCTTCGGAGGCCTCGGAGCCGATCTCAGTCTTGGTCTCGGAGGTCCCTTACGTGGTCTTCGTCTTGGCCCCGGAGGTCCCTTACGTGGTCTTCGTCTTGGCCCCGGAGGTCCTGAACTCGGTCTCCGTCTTGATCTCGGAGGTGCAATTCTCGGTCTCCATCTTGTCTTCGGAGGCCTCGGAGCTCTCAGTCTTGGTCTCGCAGGTCCGATACGTGGTCTTCGACTTGGCCTTGTAGGTCCTGGACTCGGTCTCCGTCTTGATCTCGGAGGTGCAATTCTCCGTTTCCATCTTATCCTCGGAGGCCTCAAAGCCGGTCTCAGTTTTGATCTCGCAGGTCCTATACGTGGTCTTCGTCTTGGCCTTTGAGGTCTGGACTCGGTCTCCGTCTTGGCCTCAGTCTCAAGGCAATTTTTTCTCGGTGTCCTTTCTGGTCTCATCTTTGAAATCCAAGCCGAAAAAAAAGCTTTACAAAATTATGAACCAAATAACGTAATAACGTAAAGTTTACTATTTGTATGATGATATATTGGATATAAAGTAAATTATTCAAACTTGATTGTGACGATTTATCATTGTTTCGTTTCCCGTTGACGTCTTCACGACTGGAGGAGGTCCCAGTTCATGGTCCAGGGTAGTCTCCTCACAAACATGAAAACTCAACAACCCGGCAGCTGTTAATGTTCACCGTCGAGGTGATGTCAATAATTAATGTACCATTTCAAAGTTTGTGTCCCTCGCTGATTTTGCAAAAGAATAATAAACGCATTAAATGTTCTCATAAGGCCTTGAAGAAATCGTTACGTTTTATTACTCCTGAAGAATGTTTCATTAGTTGTTGCATTTTGATCATCCTGTGTCCCTCCGAACAACGTAGTTTTCCCTGCTCCTCCAGGTGTCGCTGTTTGTCGCAGGTGTCACTGAATATCACTGGAACGGTTTAATATATAGTTATTTTTAGTTCCTTCATTAAACCTACCCTTTAGGTAAGCAGGATTAAAAAGTTTGATCGGTTTATTCAAATATCAATGTTTGGCTTAAGCAGATCTGTGCGGATGGATTATGTTTGGCCCCTGAGTGAAAACCCATCGATTATAATGTTTTTTCTTTCTTCTGCTTTCTTGCTCTTTGCGCTAGAATTTCAGCGTGTATGATATTTATGAAGCTTACCTCTGGGCACAGTATAGGTCTAATTATTCTGTTATACTATATATAATTTATAATAGCATATGTTTCGCAATGGGATTTTCAACCAAGTCTCTTTACGGGTTTATATAATTTTAATAACAAATGTTAACTTAAATTATGTCAAATGGTCTACACTGAGATATCATTCCTGGATATACCGTAAAGACAGGGGCAATATGGAGAGGTAGCAGTCCTAGTTAGAACCCCTTCTTCAGAATTATTGAATTGTCATTTAATTATGTCAGATCCCATTCAGATTGGCTTAAAACTAATACAGTGTTCTTTTTAAGAATATATCCACAGATTTATAGTCTTTTTTTAGTTTTATGATTAAATTTGAAAAAAAAACTTGTTTAAAATTTTTATTATTCTTTTCATTATTATCATTATTATTATTATTATTATTATTATCATCATAACAATAATAATATTTAGTTTAAGTAAATTAGTAATATTATTAGTTTACGTAGGTGCTGATAGAACACGCAGCAGTAGCAAAAATGTGAAGAATTTAGGAATTTTGGGAACATATGGGAAATGACCCCCTTAGGACACACTTCTTTCCGAGTAACGGTATTGAAAAGGGCTGAAAATGCTGGAACTAGCATATATATTTCCAATGTTGATGAATGCATCGCATTGATTCGATGCATTGGTTTTTGATGTATTGTTACAATATAATGTACAAACGTGTAGACTTATTCAAGATGTTCTTTGTACTTCCTTATGACGTCAACATTGGCAACTCTGACGCTCCTTTAGCACATATTTTTTTTATATATAATTCTACATTTCAGGAGACTTCAGAACAGAACATGGTCCTTGTAGTTAAAACACTCATCTCAATCATCTGCGGGTATCATCTGCCCCTTGAAGTCTTAGCCTCTAGACACAAAGACCGTACGCTGGTGAAAGCCCAGTGTCTTATGGGCAGGGGTTGTCTTTGAGATGAAAGGTTAGAACAGTGATGGTTTCCTAAACAGACAGCCAAAGCACAACGTGTACCCCTGGTCCAGCCGGATCACTGACATAGCATAATATTGGTTTATATATTTCAAACGTCAGATATTGTTTAACATCCCCTTCTCAAGTGCTCCTTTTTATCCGTAGTCAGGCAAACATCGAGTAATTGAAATCCTATTTCGGGACCTGGAGACTGTCAAATATATCATTTACACAAACACAAAGGAAATCTTCTAATAAAATGTTTCAGTGGTATTAAGGTGTATGTACCCCCTGCAGATGCTGTAAAGAGGTCTGTTCTTCTAATTCTGTGAGGTTAACGGAAAGAGTTTATATTATGTTTGTCGAACTCTTTAATTCCTGCCCTTTTTTTAATGTAGTTTTTCTGGGATCCTTACTGACTACTCATTGAGAAGATTAGACTTTCTATCAGAAACGATGCCACTTAAATAGATGAAGATAACCACTGTAATTCAATTCGATGTAAACCCCACAACGTAAAATTTCAGATGACAGAGAACGAGAAATCATTTATCAAGAAGACCGTCTTTTATTTTTTAATAATGTTAAGGAACCTAAGAACAACAGATCACGTAGTCTTGACGAGCATAAATTTTGTTACGGAGATAAGTAAAAATCAGATTCTGTAACACTAGGCAGCGTGAAACGTCTAGGGGAATGAAGTCAGTGTTTTTTTGTTAACATATAATTATAATTTATTATTAAAACAATCCTAACATTACAATTCACAAAATCATTACAATTACACAGTAAAAACAATAAAATTGTACAGTAACAGAGTATCTGGATACCACCACTGTCACAGCTCAACAAGTCCTTTAAACATATAATCCAGATGAACAGTTCATGTAAATCTTCTCAATGAATAGTCCAATGTTATTTCGAAAACAATCTGTTGTAGTCCAAAAGTGAAGTTCTGCTAATAATCCAAAAGGCAAACTGAAGACTGAATAAAAATGGAAGAATATCTTTAAGTGCTGCAATTATCGGAAAGGTCCCAAAACTGACTCACACTCGTCCGTGTCCGCTGGAATTGTTATCTCTCTCCTCCCTCGGATCTATACACAGCCCATATTTATAAATTTTTCATCCAAAGCATAGAAACTTCTATTTCACGAACATCACAAAGAACACAAGACACAGGCACTCACAGAGCGCGAACAGCCCAGAAAATTCCAGTTTAGCACGACAGCGAGCGCTGTGTTTACACGCCCGTGTCTCTACACGCTGAAGCAACGCCCTATGCCTGCGCTACACGAATAAGAATGTCGACGCAAAACCCTGCGCATAACAAATCAGATACATGCAACACTATAAAACAGATACATGTAACAATATTTATAATTAATCAATTTATAACTGATTATAGATGAGTTTTATTAGTTAACGGAGCTAGGTAATTATGACCCCGCATAAGATTATTCTGATTACCGATCTTGAGCACAAGCCGATTGGGAATTTCTTTCAAGAAAATAAAAAAAGTAATTAATTTTGATAAGACCTCGTTTTGTTATGATGTGTCTTATCAAGGCTGTTTTTATTGTTGTCCCCCGAATTAATGAATTATTTTGTAACATTTGTTAATCATGTGGAAAATATGGTTAGAGCGCAAAGTGGCGGAGAAGAAAATGATGTTAGACCTACATGATGACAAATGGGGTAAATCAAAACAATAAGAAATTATTGAGATGAAATTATTCTGAGACAGCCCTCTAGAAGGGAAGAAAAAAAAAAAGAAAAAAAGAATTTTTTTATTAATAAAGAGGCAAACGCATGACAATGATTTCTGAAGAAAAAAATTGTTGTAGAAGCCCAACCTGTTAACTGCCCTTATATGGTACGTTAAGTATGTAGGCTTTCCTTTCCCATTCACAAACCTGGACTTATTCTCTGAGCTTGACTGTGCTTCCTTTTGACCGTGACTGAGCTTCCTTTTGAACGTGGGTGAGCTACCTTTTGAGCGTGACTGAGCTTCCTTTAAAATGTGACTTAGCTTCCTTTTGAGCGTGGCCGAGCTTCCTTTTGAATGTGACTGAGCTTACTATTGAGCGTGACTGAGCTTTCTTTTGAACGTGACTGATCTTTCCTTTGAGCGTGACTGAGCTACCTTTAGAAAGCGACTTAGCTTCATTTGGTCGTGACTGCGCTTAACATTGCAATAAGGTCATCCTGGATCTGACCAATCAAACAAAGTCTTTATGTCCATCCTGACTTTCTTTTTTGCATTGATTTAGGTTTCCTTTTGGGCTCTTTTGACCCTGACTGGACTTTCCTGTTTGTCTTTTATAATCGGATAAGAATAAAAAAAAACAAAGATGTTATGTTGTGATTATATATCAAACATAAAAAGCTGTTCTATTGTCCCGTTTCCTCTGCAAAATAATCAGTGTTTTTCTTCACAACATGTCAACTTGATAAACTTGTTTACATACTTTGTCACTTGACCAACATACAAATGTTCAGACTGGGGTGTTTTTAATTCTTAGCATTACAATATCTGCTGTATAATTGACGGTGGTGCCACTCGACTGTTGTCGCGCAACTGAGCTGTGGCCACGCTTTGAAATGCCCTTCTGATCCTGCACTGTTATACAAATATATCGGGAAAGACGAGCCGTGGAATCAAGTGTTCGATATGAAGGTTGACTTTACTTCGCTGGCACCTGTAGAAAGAAAGAGGAAAATGCTTTTTTCCGGAAAAGAAGGCCACAGGCCCTGAGTCCCAAATATATATGAATTTAAAGTCAATACAGAAATAAATATAACAAACATGTACCAGTATTGATTAGAAATTACTATGATAGGTTATTGTATTCTTAATTTACAATTGTTTTGAAAAAGAAAATAAAAAAAAAATGCTATCCATTCTTTCTGTGCAATTTTCCAATATGCATTTTATAACTGACCTGAAAAAAAAAATAAATTGAGTATCTGGTTGAATATGTTGTTAACTTTGTTTTCAATTTCTGTATAACTGTTCCTTTTATCAACTTAAATGAATAGATGTGTACTAAACAGAAAATGTAATTAATAATAATAATAACAATAATAATAACAAAGATAATAATAATTCATATCATTTGAAGCAAAAAAAGCAAAAAAATAAATAAATTAATAAATAAATAAAAAAATAGTGGAACCTATATACGTCTACTTCATGTTGCGAAAGAACCCGGTTAAATGAGAGTTTGTGACACAAACGGATAATATGCTTGTTATAGTATTGTTCTATGCACACACAGTGGTCATCTTATTGATATTAATACTGCAATACTTAAAGCAATCGTCATAAAGGTGGAGACCATGTTGTAAGTAAAAGTGGTTAAAACAGCTGACTGACATACAGCAAATCTATAAACATAAAATATGTTTATTAAATGTATAGATTAAGCGTTGAATGAGACATTTATCATTTATTACGGGACCACTTTTCAATATTAAGGTCATTAAATGCAAAAAAATACTGTTTTAAACCCTTTCACTGTGTGTTACCAGTGTGACAATGGAGCTTATAGATTTGTATAAATTGTTCGAGGCCAACATTAACACTAAAGTGCTCTGTGTTTACTTTGTCTATTTTCTCTGACAATGGAATTATATCTATAATTGATCAAATAACCTATGTAAAGACGGCGTTCGTGAATACTGTCACAGTAACAATACATCCTGCAGGCCGTGGGGATCTCTTAATATATTTGCTTCCGAGTGCCCAATATTCTGCCGCCTAAGTATTCCCAACTGGTCGCTGGCTTCAATGACCATTAAGGCACGTTATCCCTTATGTTTAAATCAAGCGTTTATTTACGTTCTTTGCTCAGAGGTTCAGTGGAAGACCAAATATGAATTATTCAGCCGTATTATGCAGTTTGCAGCGGCACAACATAAAAAGTGACTGAACGGGGTATTCGTAGAGTTTAACCGGGTACATATTAAAACCGGGTGCATGTTATGAGGATTTTGAAAACTTATGAAAACTGTGGGTTTTGCCGGGTTAACAGAGTTTTTGCTGTGTCAACGAAATTTGGACAACATTGTTTGAAAATTTCGGTCTTGACATTGTATGAACACCGGTTAGATATTTGTCCGATACATCGGTCATCTTTTTGTTACATTTTCGGTGACTACATACCAAAAAATGGTCTGATGAATTGTCGGCGAAGAATAAAGAAAATTTGGATAAGATACATCGTGCCAATATGTAACTGTAGTATACAGGTCGACGCCATGTCCTGGTTTATTTGTTCCAATTCCGAGGAATGTCGATCTAATCTGCCCGGGCGGATTACTATTTCGCCTGGGCGGATTACTATTATTTCGCCCGGGCCGCCCAGGCGAAATAATAATATAAACGGAACTTAAAATTGAAGTTTCTCTTAAATACACAAAGCAACTGTCAGTCAATCAGTTTGATAAAGACATTCGCAGATGTTTTGACTAATGAATATACTGTTGATAAGTCTTTTTTTATGAGTAAACCAGAATAAAATATAGACGAATAATTTCCAAACGATCAATCTACAAATCAGAAACGTTAGTAAAATGTGAAATGTGCCGTAGGGTCCTGGGGATGTTTCTTAGTCAAGCAGACCTTTTTGAGATGATATGGGCCTGGGGGCCGAACTTTACTTATCCTGGACTGTTTTTTTCTTCGAAGAGGCGAAAAAGTAATCTGACCGGGGGAAATAACAGGGCAAAATAGTAATCCGCTTGGTGAAATTGTAATGCGCCTGCGCGAAATAATAATCTGCCCGGGCGGAATACTATTTCGTCCAGACGGATTATAATTTTTTACCAATGTTTTAATACGCTTCCGTACACTACGGCTAGGGATACTTTGTTTAAGATAACCCCGCTTACATGATCATATTTACTCACTTAAGACGTGGTAGTCTTATCAATGTAAAGAACTGTTATTTTCGTTTTGTGTTATCTCCAATGCGCAATAATGAGCACTGCAATCGTTACAAAGTAAAACATGGCCCAAATCTTCAGAGCTTGGCATATTACGAAAATGTGCCACAGTGAAGGTGTTTTTTCTTTTTTACAGATACTTGGTCATAAACGTTAATTACGTTTATTTCCTTGATGAAAAAAATCCCAATTTCAATGAAGTTCCGTTAAAGGATTAAGGATTGCATGCAAAATCTTGCGCCGTATAAGCTAGGTTCAAGTGGCTCGCCTTTGACAGCTACATCAGTGTTGACATCGAACTGAGCAGCAAATACCAAATAACGTTATATTGTATATATTGTCCATCATCCAATAGTGGAAATTTTGACGAACTTTGTGAAATATTAGAATGTTACGTTATTGGAATTAATGAAACCATTATTCTAGGTGACTTAAATAAGGATATTTCAGATATAAATTCTATTGGTTATAGGCGACCAGTAGAAAAATGCAACCTCTTTCATTTTGATCAACCAATACGTGAACCAACAAGAGTTGCTAACACATGTAGCACACTTATAAATCATATTAACTCAACTATACCTTAAATGCATATTTCAAATGGAGTTTTACAATACTCATTTAGTGATCATTATATAACATATGCCACCTTGAACAGAAAAAAAACTGTAAACAAACTTACACACATAATTATGTCCAAAGGAGATATTACAGTAACTTTGATAATTCATGTTTTAGAAATGACATTTCACAGCTAATGACTAACTCTAATAATATTAAGCACGTTGATGTAGTAACGGCTTGGAGGTACTTATATGATGTTATCTTATTTGTTTCTATCATGCACGCTCCATTGGGCATGCAAAGAGTAAAATCGGAAAAAAATGTCCATGGCTGTCTGACGATCTAATCAACTTAATGCATGAACGGGATGTTGCACATAAACTTGCATTTAAATACAATGATCCCTACCTAATGACGGTATACCGCTCCTTACGTAATCAAGTAACTACTTTTACTCGCAACGCTAGACGTGGATTCTTCTTTAATAAAATTGCAGACGCAAAAGGTAACCAAAAACAAATGTGGAAAGTAATACTCTTTGCCCTTAATAAAAACAATTCTAGCTCTTCGAACACAATAATGGCATCACAATTCAACAAGTATTTTGTTGACATTGGCCCTAAACTTGCATCTAAAATAAATTATCGCAACTTCAAAATATGCCGAATTCTTTTAAAATAGCTACTTTAGGTGTAGATACATATTTCTTAAGACTAGCTGCAGAAGAGCTCACGCCTTACATATGCACCATTGTTAACATGAGTTTAGAGGAAAGTTTAATTCCTACAGATTTAAAACAGGCAAGAGTTACGCCAATTTATAAAGGGAAAGGCCCTGAGGATGATCCATGTAATTATCGCCCGATTTCTGTAATTTCACATATAGCTAAAATAATGGAAAAAGTGATTCTTCAGCAGTTATCTTCGTTTATTCATGATAACAAACTTTTAGGCCCATCACAATCCTCATTCATAAAACAACCATTACTTCACTACTTAGCAGTTCATCTGATTGGGTTAAAGAATGCGACAAAGGATATTTAACAGCAGTTTGCTTGTAAAAAAGTATTAATTATTTGTAAATGTTTAGATTCAATATGTCACACTAGGCTACTTGACAAGCTTAATAAATATGGAATACGGAATCGAGAATTAGAGTGGTTTAAATTGTATCTAAGTAATCGGACTCAACCTACTAAATATAATGGATCAATTCCTGACTGTTCTCAGATTTCTATGGGAGTCCCTCAAGGTTCTGTCCTCGGAACACTTTTATTCTTAATTTATATTTATGGTGTTTGTAACATACCAACATTTAGTAACATTAGCCTATTTGCTGATGATACATGCTTATATGTTTCTGGTCCCATTATTGAGTCCGTCACACAGAAAATTCAAGTTGATATTAATAGAGTATCTGAATGGTTTCGAGTGAATAAACTCACGATAAATACAGAAAAATCCTACCTAATGGTCATTGGAGGTAGACAAAAATTATCTAAAATTACATCATCATATCCACCTTTTTTGGTAAATGATACAGTCCTACGGTATACTGATAAGGCTCAATATCTCGGATTAAAAATTGACAGTTTACTTACATTGACAGCACATATTAATGAACTTCCTTCCAAATTAAACCTAACTAGGCGCTTTTGCTCGTCTGAGTAAAGTTTCACCTTCACAGGAACTCGTTCATATTTATATGACCACTATACAACCCTATAATGATTAGGTTTATTCATTTGGGCCATCAAAGCCAAACTAATATGAACGTTGTCCAGAAATTCCGAAATAAGGCTGCCCGTATAATATCTTGGAATTATGAAAAGAATACAGCTAGTTGTTACGGAACCTAATATAAACAGATCACGTATGCGTGATGAACACAATTTTTTTAATTGAGATTTAAAAAAAAATCAGATACTGTAACACTAGGCAGCGTAAAATGTCTAAGGGAATGAATAAAGAAGTCAGTGGTTTTTTTTGTCAACAAATAACTAAAATTTATTCTTAAAACATCTCTAACATTACAGTACAATAAATCAATACAATTACACAGTACAATAAAAATATTACATCAAATCAATATAATCACACAGCCTAATAAACAAAGTGCACAGTACCTGGATACCACCACTGTCACAACGATAAATCCTGTAAAATATATATGCCGGATGAAAAGTCTACACAAATCCTCTCGGAGAACAACAGTCCAATGTAAAGTTTATAATTGTATAGAGTTAGTAAAAGTAGAATCCCTGAAATTACTGTATAATCGGACAGGTACAACAAACTGAAATACACACGTCTATGTCCGCTGGAATCTTCTTTAACCTCTCTCTTGGCTCTAAAACACAGCCCCCTATTTATAACTTTAGCCCCAAGCCGAGAATTTTCCACTTCTTGAACAGTCGAAGGATCTAACATAATACAGAGTGAACACGCGTTACAGGGATCATCTAGAAGAACATCGCTGTGTCTCTACATACAAGGGTGCACACGTGAGCTCGGCCAGGTAAGAAAGCCCCATGCTTGCATGACAACGAGAGTTCAACCAGTACGAATTAAACAGAGAATGCAATACGCGGGCAGACACGGGCGCTACAACACGAGTTACGTCCGTGTCACACAATAAAAGAGCACCTGTAACACTCCCCCTCCTGTAAGAAAAAAAAATAAAGTTTTCTGGGAAAACTTTCTTTTTGCGATCACAAAATTTGATCAACAACTCAAAAATCATCTTATTACCAACATTACATAAACATCTCGTTTACCACATTTTATAAACATCTCGATAAGCAATCAGCAAGTACATTGTCTTTCCCTTTAATGTGTTTGATTTCAAGGTTGTAATCTTGTAAGAACAAACTCCATCTCAACAATCTTTGATTTTTACACTTCAGCTTGTTCTTGAACGTGAGGGGATTGTGATCACTGAAGACAATGATAGGCCTAACTGATGAAGTAACATAAACTTCAAAATGTTGCAATGCCAAAATCAAAGCCAAACATTCTTTTTCAATAGCGGAGTAGTTTTTCTGGTTTGCATTAAACTTTCTTGAGAAATAACAAATTGGATGATCTATGCCATCATTGCCTTCTTGTAACAGCACAGCACCAGCAGCAGTATCACTAGCATCTACAGCTAACTAAAAATGTACAGAAAAGTATGGAGCTGCTAAAACTGGTGAACTTTGCAGAATAACTTTCAAATTCTGAAATGCATTTTCACACTGAACATTCCATACGAACTTTTGTTTCTTCCTTAACAAATTAGTCAAAGGTTCAGCTACAGCAGAAAAATTTGGACAAAACTTCCTGTAGTATCCAACCATACCAAGAAAACGCATTATTTGCTTTTTGTTCTCTGGTCTAGGAAATGCAGAAATAGCACTTATCTTAGAATCATCAGGTTTTACCTGACCCTGCCCTACAATATGACCCAAAAATGTTACTTGTGCATGACAAAACTAAGATTTTATTAAGTTGATGGTCAGACGTGCCCCACTGAGTCTTTCGAAGAGTTCGCGAAGAATCCGAAGATGTTTATCTGAGGTGTCGCTGTACACGATAAGGTCATCAATATATGCGTCGCAGCCCTGAATGTCCTTGACAACCATATGGATGAGGCGCTGGAACGTGGCTGACGAGTTCTTCATGCCAAACGGCATAAATTTATACTGGTACAGTCCTTGCGGCGTCACAAATGCGGACACTTCTATCGCTTGTTCTGTTAGCGGAACTTGCCAGAATCCTATTAGCAAGTCAAACTTGGAGACATATCTGGAGCTACCGACTCTATCAATACAATCATCGATCCTCGGAATCGGGAACGTGTCAGTCTTGGTGACAGAGTTCAGTTTTCGATAATCTGTGCACATACGGTAAGTTTTTGCACAAAAATACACGGTGAACTCCAATACTGTTACAAGGTTCGATAAAATCATTGTCCATCAAATATTGAATCTCATCCTGTAGTTACTTTTGCTTTTCTGGAATCAGTCTTTAAGGATGCTGCTTGACTGCGCTTGTCTCGCCAACATCGACGTCATGGCACAACATGTAAGTTCGCTTTGGAATGTCACTAAACAAATGTTCATGATTCCGCAGCAGGTTCTTGAGGTCTTGTTGCTGGTGTGCGGTAAGGTGTGACAGTTTGGCATCCAGGTTTATAAGCACGTCTGAGTTTTTTAATGGTACTGTACCACACTGAATGTCTACATCACAGTTACAATCAGTATCTACTTTAACTGGGTCAGGGTCAGTGTTAACACAATTTACAGCAGTAACATAACGTACAACATCTGATGTGCTATTTCTGTCATAATATGGTTTCAACATGTTAACATGGCACAGTTGTTTCTTCTTACGTCTATCTGGTGTCAACAGTATGTAATTTAAATCACTGACTTAATTTCTTGCCAACAATGTAAGGACCAAAGTACCTAGCTTGCAGAGGTCTGCCAGGGACGGGAAGCAAGGCAAGGACCTTTTCACCTGGCTACAACTTCCTACTTACACTGTGCTTGTCATACTTTGTTTTCATTTTATTTTGTGCAGATTTTAGATTTCACTTTGAAATCTTACAAGCACTGTGTAGTTTAGTGCAAAAGTCTGAGACATACTGCAGTAAACTAAGAGAATCAGGATTTTCACACAAGAGTTTTTCTTTAAGCAGTTTAAATTGACCGCGAACGGAGTGTCCAAAAACTAGTTCAAAGGCACTGAAACCCAAGGACTCTTGAAAGGATTCTCTGACAGCAAACAGCAATAGGTGGATTCCTTCATCCCATTCTTTCTGTGTGTCATAGCAATAGGTCCTGATGTTTTTTAATGTCTGGTGAAATGCTCGAGGGCGCCCTGACTTTCAGGATGGTATGGCGAAGAGCTGTGCTGTTTTTTTTACCTAGCTCAAGCATAACTTGCTGGAATAAGCCAGACATAAAATTAGACCCTTGGTCAGACTTGACGGATTATGGTAATCCAAACGTTGTAGAAAACTTGATCAGAGCTTTGACAACACTTTTGGCATTAATTTTACAAAGGTATTGCCTCAGGGAACCTGGTAGATACGATACGCACATAATTGTCAACAAGTATTCATGTCCAGATTTTGTTTTTAGCAGTGGTCCAACACAGTCAACAATAAACCTACTGAATGGTTCCTCGAAAGCAGGAATAGGCCTAAGTGGGGCCTTATGAGGATTCTGATTGGGCTTGCCTACTATCTGGCATTTACGGCATGATTTACAATATTGTACAACATCTTTCCTGAGGTTAGGCCAATAGAATTGTGTACAAACTTTCTGATAAGTTTTATTTATACCTAATTGGCCAGACAAAGGAGCCTTATGTGCCATGCTTAGAATTTCATTGCGAAAGCTTTTGGGCATTACTATTTGATGTTTGAATGCCAATTCATCATCAGCGTATACATCAGATGGTCGCCATTCACGCATAAGCACTCCGTTTTTAAAATAGAAACAAACTGGGTTCTGTGACAGTTCATCTTTAGAAACTGCCCTGGGAAACAAACTTGACATATCAGGGTCCTTTTGCTGTTCCGCGATAAGTTCTGACCTTGAGAATGCTGCATCCTGTACGTACGAGTCATTAGACAAGTCACTAGTGACTCCCAGAGTGTTATTATTTGGACCATTATCCTCATGTGTATTTTCCTTGGCCATAGATCTAGTTACAGCACATGAAGGATACAAACCAGGAATTTCCTGACTTTCAGGATCAGTGTCCTGATTAAGTGACGGTTTTCCTGTCACTATTGGTACAGGCTATACTTTGTCACCTGCAAAATCATAGTAGCAACTGAAATCCCTTAAAGGGTAAAGTAGTTCTTATGCCCACAGTAGTATTCGCAGAAATCAAATCTGACTTTAAATAAATACTGTGAAGCGGAACTGAAGTATGCCTGTCTGAAAACACACCATAGCATGTGCACCAGTAAAGGACCTATTAGAAAATGGCAAAGTGTATGCTAACATGAGAGTCTGGCCTGAACCAGTGTCCCTCCAAATTTTAATAGGGGTAGAATATGAAAAATCACTCGAAAGTGATACAAAACCATCGTGTATGAATGGCTCAAATAACTCCGTTTCAGAGTCAGGAGAGGAATCTACTACCTCAGCTTCATCAAACAAAGAACTGACATTGACAGTGTCAGTCATAAACTCTTTTTTTAATTTAAGGAATCTACTTCCTTTTTATCACCAAACTCCCCATGGGAGTCAACAGAGGAATTTTCCTCAGCAGAAACAAACTTCTGTTTGTCATAAGAGGACCTGGCCTCATTTGAAATACTCTCGCAAGAGTAGTCATAAAATGACTTAGACTTATCCAGAGAATACTCCTCGCAGGAGTCTTGAAAAAACCTAGCCTTATTAAATTCCTCGCAGGAATCAAGTGAGGTTTTTACCCCGCAAGCTACGGATAGTTCTTTGGATTCAGACGGCACTTGGGCCTCCGTAGCATCAAACTCTTTATTAGAGTCAATAAAGGAGTTGTACCCCTTATTTATATGAAATGAGCCTGGCTCTTGTACTATGCTATGCATAAACTTTGAAACCAAACCAGAAGGCTTCCTATTTGGTTTATTCGCAAGTTTCCAGCAGTCAGATATTAGATGACCTACCTTCCTGCAGTAATTACAGATTTTCTTTGAAAATGATTGGTCTTTGTTGGACTTAGACAGAGTGGACGTGGCCTGAGGTGTAGCAATGGACTTGCCGGAACTATCAGGACTACTTTTACTAGGTGACTGCGCTTTCAACTTCTTTTTACCATACTGATTTACATTCTTGTTTGTAAATGACTGGTTTGATTTGCTAGTAAAGGACATTTTGTGTGTCAATGAATAATCATCAGCTAATTGAGCAGCAATGTCAAGTGTTTCAGAACTTTTCTCATCAAGAAAAGTTTTAACATCATCGTTAATGCAGCGCTTAAATTCTTCAAGCAAAATCAACTGGCGCAAATTGTCATAATCTTTCATTACATTTTTAGAACTACACCAGCGATCAAACAACTGCTCTTTTGTCCTAGCAAATTTGACATAGGTCTGTTCTTTGCGCTTTTCCCAATTTCTGAATTTCTGGCGGTAAGCCTCTGGAACTAACTCATAACCTTTAAGGATTAACCGTTTTACCAGGTCATAGTCTGCAGCAGCTTCAACTGAAAGCTCTGTATAAATTTTTGTAACAGCATAGTCCAATTTTCCTTAGGCCATTTAAAATTTTCATGTACCTTCTCAAAGTATAAGAAATATTTATCAACCTCTTTTTTCTTGAAAAGGTTGGACAAGTCTAATGTGCTTAGTAACATCAAAACTGTGAGTTAAGGCAGCACTTAGACTATGTTTAAGTCTTTCTTACTCCAGTCGTTTTAACTCTTTTTCTATTTCTTTTTTAGTCTTCCTCTTTCTAACCTTTTTTATGTTCTTCACTCTCTTCTCTTTGTTTTTTCCAGTTCTAACTGTTTTAATGCTAGCTCATGTAGCATTTCTAATTTTTTAAACTCTTATTGCATAGTAAGGCTGTCATTTTTTGATGTTTCAACTTCACTCTGTTCAATTAAACCTTTCCTAACTAGATCTTGCATGATTTTAGCAATGATATGAGGCTTTCTCAAAGCTTTTTTTCATACTTAGCCCTAAGTGTTGTCCCAAACGTAACAACTGTTCCTTTGTCAACCGTTCAAGTTGATCATGGTCGGGATCGTCAAAAAATGTCTCAGGTTTGAAATCTGCCATGTTAAGATGTTAAAACAATAACAGAAAACCACTGAGATAAAACCTGTAAACAATGTACTGTAAACAGTATGTAATCTTGTAAACAATGTATAATAAAGCAATGTGTCAAGATCAAGGCCTAACAAATTTTCAAAACTATTACACCTAACAGACGAGCCCCCAATTTTATGTTACGGAACCTAATATAAACAGATCACGTATGCGTGATGAATACAAATTTTGTAATGCAGATTTTAAAAAATCAGATTTTGTAACACTAGGCAGCGTGAAATGTGTAGGGGAATGAATAAAGAAGTTAGTGGTTTTTTTGTTAACAAATAAGTATAATTTATTCCTAAAACAACCCTAACATTACAGTTTATTAAATCAATACAATTACACAGTACAATAACAATATAACATCAAATCAATATAATCACACAGCCTAATAAACAAAGTGCAGAGTACCTGGATACCACCACTGGTACAACGATAAATCCTGTAAAATGTATATGCCAGATGAAAAGTCTACACAAATCCTCTCAAAGAACAAGAGTCCAATGTAAAGCTCTTGTAACAATCCAGATAGTAAACTTGAGGCAGGCAGCATCAAATTGTATAGAGTTAGTAATAGTAGAATCCCTGAAATTACTGTATAATCGGACAGGTACAACAAACTGAAATACACACGTCTATGTCCGCTGGAATCTTCTTTAACCTCTCTCTCGGCTCTAAAACACAGCCCCCTCTTTATAACTTCTTGCACCAAGCCGAGAATTTTCCACTTCTCGAACAGTCTAAAGGATCTAACATAATACACAGGACACGCGTTACAGGAATCATCTAGAAGAACATCGCTGTGTCTCTACATACAAGGGTGCACACGTGAGCTCGGCCAGGCGCGAAAGCCCTAAGCTAGCATGACAACGAGAGTTCAACCAGTACGGATTAAACAGAGAATGCAATACGCGGCTAGACCAAGCGCTACAACACGAGTTACGCCTGTGTCATACAATAAAAAGAGCACCTGTAACAAGTTCAACATTGATATCAGCCGTAAAATGGAAAAAAAAACAATCAACGATTATTGTACCTTTCTAATATATTCATGTTTAAATGCCTTAATGGTCTAGCACCTTGTTATCTTAATTATCTATCAGAAACCCATCTGAAATACACTCCTAAAACACGAGATATTCTAGTCAAGTCAAAGTACTTACAGTTAGAACTGAATTGATGCGAAAATCTTTTATTTATCGGGGACTATGGAATTTGTCGGAAGCTCATCGTAAGATAGATAATTTAGTTAAGTTCAAAAAAGATCTTAAGCAATATTCTCTAAACTCTTGACATAATATCAATAAATCTATTTCACTTCTCTGACATGGTATGAATGCAAGTTGACATTTTATACTTTACGAATACCAGTAAGTGAATAAACACTAACATAACTATGCATACATTGCACTTGTGGTAAAACCTGTATAGCCTATGATTATCTAAATAATATTCTTTAATAAACTCTTAATAATGGTCATACTAGTACAGAAACTAACAATTTATGTTATATTCAGTTACAATATGCTGCACATACAGTAAAACCCCGCTAACGCGACCACCTGCGGGACCAGGCAGAATGGTCGTGTTAGCAGGGTGGTCGTGTTAGCGGGATGCTTGAACATTAGTCTGCCAATATTAACGCAGGCGATAATATGGGTATTTTAAGTAAATGTTATGTGGTTGTCCCTGTTTAATTTAAGATTTAATATATAAAGAAAAATAGATAACAAACATGAACATGATTCAAAAGTTCTAATCACATAGAAATAAAACACAAAAATGAAACAAATAGTTGGCGTTGAAGTCATTCTTACAGCATTGGTCTTAACACGAAGATTATCTGATGTCGAACATGTAGTTAGAACAGAATAATCACATCAAATTCTAAGTGTTATTTATATGGTTCCTGCTTGATCATTGAAATGTGATTTTTCACAGTTTTACTTTACTCACCTGAATGTATGCGTGCGGTGTCAGTTATGATTGCCTGACTACTTTTTTTTATTAGTACATGTATGTTAGATGCTAATCTAACAGCCGTACTCAACAAACTAGGTAACGGACCCTGGAGTCCAATATCTTCTTATGTGTTTAGTTTAGGTGGCATTTAAAACAAGCCTAACTATGGCTGGGCAGATGATTGTCCAGCTAATTAATCACGAGCTATTATCTAAGTCCAAGCTGGGCGGTGAGCGTGTCACCTGCTCAACGGGCCGCTGTCGTCACGGGCCAGTGGTCGTGATACGGCTAATTAATTACGGGCTATTATCTAATTCCAAGCTGGGCGGTGAGCGTGTCATCTGCTCAACGGGCCGCGGTCGTCACCAGCCAGTGGTCGTGATACGGGGGCTAATCTGAAGGTCGGGACCAAAAAAGGTGGTCATTGGTCGTGTTACCGAAGTTTTTTATATGATAATTTATATTAGTCAGTTCTGGGACCACTGTATTTGTTTTCTTGTATATTCCTGTCATGTTATTTGATCATGTTTAAAATTTCAATTACTATCAGGGCATTGTGGAAGAGCAGTATACTCTGAACAAGCGACTCTGAATAAAGATATATTAATAATAAATAATAATAATAATAATAATAATAATAATAATAATAAAAGTAAATAGTTGTGCTGGTCATGACTGCAATGTGATTGGTTGAATATTACGCAGGGGGAATTTCCCAGAGACAGCAGCGCCTGGTGGCCAAACTTGACTGGCAACCACGATTTCATGCAGGGTTTAGTGTAGCGAATAGTTGAGCATATAGCGTAACCGCTATTTATGGAGCGTACTTTATACTGTTACTTACTTACTTACTTACTTAGTCCTCTTCGCTCCTAGAGGAGCATAGGGCCTCAACAGCAACCTTCCACCGTCTTCTGTCCCTGGCACAGGTCTTGGCCTCCTCCCATGTCTGTCCGGAGTCTCTCAGCTCACTGTGCAAGCTTCTCCTCCAGGTCTGCTTGGGGCGCCCTCTCCTCCTCTTCCCCTGCGGGTTCAACTCGAGCGCTTGCCTGGTAATGTTGCAGGGCTTCTTCCGCAAAGTATGGCCGACCCATCGCCACTTTCGCCGCCTAACTTGAACATCCATAGACTGTTGCTTCGCCCTCGTCCACAGGTCAGTGTTTGGCACCTTGTCGAACCATCGGAGGTGGAGGATCTGCCGGAGACAACTGTTGATGAAGGTCTTGATCTTTGCAGAGCTGGTTTTGGTGACCCGCCAAGTCTCTGACCCATAAAGAAGCACTGTTACATGTGCTCTTTTTATTGTATGACACGGGCGTGGCTCGTGTTGTGGGGCTTTCTTGCCTTGCCCCTTGTTACATTCTCGGTTTAAACCTTACTGGTTGAACTCTTGTTGTCATGCTTGCTTGGGGCGAGCTCACGTGTACCCCATGGTATGTAGAGGCACGAGGATGTTTTTCTAGATGATTCCTGTGACGCGTGCTTACCGTGTATAATGTATTATTCTTCGAATGTTCGAGAGATAGAAGCTTCTCGGCTTGAGGTGAAAAGGAATTTAAAGGAGCTGTTTTTTAGAGCCGAGAGAGCAACAGAGAAGATTTCTAGCGGACGCAGAAGCGTGTGTCAGTTTCTGGGACCTTATCCGACGAGTGCGGCAATTATAGATTTTCTCGGTCAGACTTTCTCCTGGATTTTATGCATTTGGACTTCAGTTTACCTTCTGGATTGTTACAAGAGCTTTACACTTGACTGTCATTCTCCGAGAGTATACATTTAACTTATCGTTGTGACGGTGGTGGTATCCAGGTACTGTGCACTTTGTGTATTTTACTGTGTGATTGTATTGATTTAGTGTATTGTAATATTAGGGTTGTTTTAAGAATAAATTATGGTTATTTGTTAATAAAAAAACACTAACTTCTTTATTCATTCCCCTAGACATTTCACGCTTCCTAGTGTTACAGAATCTGATTGTTTTTATTTCCATTACAAAATGTTGTGTTCATCTCGCATACGTGATCTGTTTATAGTAGGTGCCGTAACAATACGCAGCTACGCGTGGGCAGCCAAAGTTGATTTCTTTTTTTTTTATTTTAGAGGGCAATCAGTCACAGAGTGTGGGTGGATACCTTTGCCATATTTTCAATGTTATTTTCAATGTCAAACCGAAAAAAAATTGAACCTGAACGGGTAAAGTGTTTCTTCATTAATTAAACCAAGGTACATTCGGTTACCTTTGGCTCTAGGATTGTGTTTGTGTCGAGTGACACGCACACAAGCCATAAAATAATCATATCCATAATTTTGTACACTTTAATGAAAGAAAGAACAACTTAAATTATTTTATTTTGTTAACACAGTAATGTTTTCACAACTCTGAATAAAAAATATTGAAATGAAGTTAAGGGGTGCTTTTTTGTGTGTTCCGAAAAGTGTCTTAACACATTTTGAAATGTAACAGAATAAAAACGGACATTTGCTTATAATAATGCTGTTTTGGAAGAGGATTGTGGTTATCAGAAGACTCTAGATGGACTTTTTACATTTAAAGGTAAAAGGCGTACTGAATCATTCAAACTGGCTGTAAAGATAGCTGCCACAATAAAGAAAGGGCGATTGCTATCATTATATAGTAGTCATCATATATAAATGCTTTAATGGACCATTGCGTGTTTTTTAGTTCAAATACGATCACTCGGTGGTATTTATCGCCAACACATGAAACGCTGGGGGTTTATAGTATGACATTACAGACGATGTCAGTCTCAGCCGACTTTTACACTTTGCCTTCTGGTTTTTCGGGCCTGATCATTTCTGTTGGTTTAATCTGCTCCCTGGGGAGAATCAACCCAAGCTGCCATAACAGGCGCTAAAAGATTATTGGTTAAGCATTTGCGTTCCGCCCATTAACAGTACCCGTTCACTCCTCGAGAGAGGACAGAAGAGAATCAAGCCCCCCCCCCACTTTTTCTCAGCCGCCGCAAGGTTTAGACCAATTCTAGCGTCCTGGACCACTCTTTTACGGACCTGGGGACCTGTTCTATGCTTTGTCATTGTTCCTATTTGGTCGGATCCCCACCCCCTTTTTTTCTTAATCCTGGATTCTCCCCTGGAGCGTAACCTTGTGGTATAGACTTTTGCCAGGAGTCTTAGCGCAGACGGTGGTCTGAACGGGACGCGAACCCAAAATATTGCGGTCACAGGTGCAGCGCCTTAACCATTACGCCACCACGCTCGACATGAGCTCTTCAGGCACCCACATAAATATGATCCATGGATCAGTTAATGCTTTCAGGGTCCCAGAATTGTCATTAAATAAAGATTGCATGGACGCAAAATTAATTTGAAAAATAATAGTTGCCTCGTTAATTGCGAGATGGTAACCAATATGTCCACTATATGAGGTAAAGCAGGCTCTTTCATAATATTTTGATGGTTACATGTACATGATATTTAATTGATGCTTTTTTAAGGTTCCACTGTTAATTTTCTTTTTTTTTTGCGCTGAATGAAGGTGTTTAAATAACTGTAGGTATAATGTATCTATAATCTGCGGACGTGTTTCAGAAACATCTACTGCTGTTTATTTTGTCACCTTTTCTATATTTTCTTAATATCCAAAAGTGTTAAAGACACTTCGGGAACGATAAAGGGTGGTTCTAATTAGTGTGGGGTACAGAGGACCCCTTCTCTTCCTGTCTAATATGTATTATACCTTTATTTACTGATAACATTTTAAAGGGAACCACCTCCATTTTCGTAATGCAACATTTGTATCAGTACTCACGCATATTTCATCAGCAGTCACCTGGGGGGGGGGGGGTGCCTGTCAGGTGCCTCTCGGATCTGCAGATTGCTCAAGTTAATTAGATAGCGACTTTCAAAAGCACGACACTTGTGTCGATGTTTTTTGTGCTTTAAGAATAATATTGAAATCGTAGTGTGAAAAGTTATACTTTATGTCAGAATCATCTACCACTTGGAAATGGTTTGAGCTTCACTTGTATAACTAACAAGATAATCCAGATCAATTAAAATATTTTCTAAGGATGGTTTTGATGTAATTATACAGTTCGACAACTGACCCATAGACACCATTTATGATAAATCTGTTAAATTATTTTGGTTATATTTTGATAATGATATACAGTTTATATACACACAGCGGAAATGCGCTCCGAAGCAAGTACAAGTCAAATGTGCTTAAGCTTACTAGTAATTAATCAATTGGACCGGGATAGTCGTGTTGGTATCTGTAGAACCTTCATCTCCTGTATACGGCTTTTACGAATGCCTTTTATTTAATGTAAAACTTTTGTTGGTGATGAAAACGTAGAGAAAAGTCCAAGTAACTTTCTAACTGTCATTTTCAAGGTCAAACGGGAAAAAATGGACGGGAATGGTAACAACATTTATTGAATACTACTACCCCCACACATTCCAGCTGAACATCAAAGTTACATCTTTTGGTTGCAAAGATACCAAACACTGAAACTTAACGTAGGAGGCAACATATGTAGACCGCATATGACAATATATTACTTAGTGCTAATATATAGTACTACTACTACTACCCTGAAGTATACGCTCTATCACACTATACAAACTCTCACCATATACAACGGGACAAGAAGGACACAGGTGCCCATGTCTATCTCTTCCTATATATCTGTGTAGCTGACTAATTATATACCTTACTTATTCCTAATTATGGTGCATCATTCAGTATTACCGTGGCTTTCACAAGGAGTTAATTGATTACAGCTCCATTATCGTAATGCGGTTTTTGTATCCGTACCAAAGCATTTCATCAGCAGGCATCTTGATGTTACTTTTACAAGGAGTAAATAAATTAAAGCTCCATTTTCCTAATGCAACTTTTGTATCCTTACCAAACTATCAGCAGGCACCTTGATGTTACTTTTACAAGGAGTTAATAAATTAAAGCTCCATTTTCCTAATGCAACTTTTGTATCCTTACCAAACTATCAGCAGGCACCTTGATGTTACTTTTACAAAGAGTTAATAAATTAAAGCTCCATTTTCCTAATGCAACTTTTGTATCCTTACCAAACTATCAGCAGGCACCTTGATGTTACTTTTACAAGGAGTTAATAAATTGAAGCTCCATTTTCCTAATGCAACTTTTGTATCCTTACCAAACTATCAGCAGGCACCTTGATGTTACTTTTACAAGGAGTTAATAAATTAAAGCTCCATTTTCCTAATGCAACTTTTGTATCCTTACCAAACTATCAGCAGGCACCTTGATGTTACTTTTACAAGGAGTTAAAAAATTAAAGCTCCATTTTCCTAATGCAACTTTTGTATCCTTACCAAACTATCTGCAGGCACCTTGATGTAACTTTTACAAGGAGTTAATAAATTAAAGCTCCATTTTCCTAATGTAACTTTTGTATTCCTAACGCATATAATCAGCAGGCACCTTGATGTTACTTTTACAAGGAGTTAATAAATTAAAGCTCCATTTTCCTAATGTAACTTTTGTATCCTTACCAAACTATCAGCAGGCACCTTGATGTTACTTTTACAAGGAGTTAATAAATTAAAGCTCCATTTTCCTAATGCAACTTTTGTATCCTTACCAAACTATCAGCAGGCACCTTGATGTTACTTTTACAAGGAGTTAATGAATTAAAGCTCCATTTTCCAAATGTAACTTTTGTATTCCTTACGCATATAATCAGCAGGCACCTTGATGTTACTTTTACAAGGAGTTAATAAATTAAAGCTCCATTTTCCTAATGCAACTTTTGTATCCTTACTAAACTATCAGCAGGCACCTTGATGTTACTTTTACAAGGAGTTAATAAATTAAAGCTCCATTTTCCTAATGTAACTTTTGTATCCTTACCAAACTATCAGCAGGCACCTTGATGTTACTTTTACAAGGAGTTAATAAATTAAAGCTCCATTTTCCTGATGTAACTTTTGTATTCCTAACGCATATAATCAACAGGCACCTTGTACATCGAAGTGTTCATTGATTACAGCTCCAAACAGCATCAAGGGTTGTATATCAATATTTTAACACTTATTAGGGTCTTTTAACATAAATACACATAGAATCTTTCATAAACAGCATTCAGGTTGACCAATAATGGTACAAAAAGGTTGCATGGTATACCACCAAACCTGGTAGATAATATATGTAAACTAGATAATAAAAGGTATAGCTTTTGAGGAAAATATCAGTCAAATTACCAAATTAATTTTATTATTATTTGTAATTATGACTGTCATCATATTTGTATATGACTAGCTGTTTTCATACACCTAGGACTTTAATTCACGTTATTAAGAAATGAACCCTTAATGCAATCGGTTAATCAGTCATAGGTATTCTATAATAAATATTATTATTGACATGCTTTATGTCATTATATCTTATCATATGTTTATTCTAAACACTATAATCGGCATAGCAGCATGTACATGCTAGTGTTTTTGAGATTCTTTTTAAAAACAGTATAAAGATAATTATACACTAAGAAGCACTATCACACATGAAATAATTGCAGAATGCGTCCATTTGAGAATTCATCTGCTTCATGGCAATAAGAAAGAAAGAACAAAACTTGATATCAGGAGTTTAATAACTCAATATTGTTCAAGAAACTGTAGTGAAGTTGTTAATACATGTTAACACTGAGAACAAACTGACATAAAAAAAAACAAAAGGTAGCCGTGTTATGGTCACTAGCGCCCCCTGGTGGCCACAGTCGTATCGAAAACAAAAGGGTTCTAATGTTGCCCGTGCATGATAAAATGACCAAGTCTGAAGTCCGTGCATTCAGACACCTCAGAGAAGAGTGAGAGACAAATACAAAAACCCACAGACAGGACGATTAGACTGTATGTACAGTGCAGACACAGGTTTACAAATTCAGTTAAATCAAAGTTCTTTGTAGTTAATTATCTACATATTTTAGTCTATAAGTTTATCAGTTCACAATACTCAATTTTCATTTGCAATCAACACAATAATTGGTTATTTGGGACTTCTTGAATGGAACTAAGTGGCCTTTATTACACTAAACAAGGAAAACACCGAAATGAAATACCTTGTGACCTTGACCTTAAAATGACCTTCACATTATAATATTGCGATTGCAACCACCCACAGCTTTTTCACCTCTCAGCACTGGACAGATCCGACATGGATGCCTTCTATTAACATGCGATGCCGTAAAAATAATTCTTGAGGATTTTTCAGAGTTTGGCTGTCCTACTACTACCTGCTTTTAATATGAACAATATGAATTATGAAGAATATGAAGAAAATGATGTAATAACCCCTGATCGAACCAATAATTATCAATGACACGTTTTGATCACTACAGATAAATGTTGGTTAAGTATCTTGCTCGCACATTGTCAAGAATATAACATGATTATTTTTTTTATTGGAGGGACAGGTACAGATTAATTTCCTGATTAATTTTATCATTTCAAAAAGTAAATAATCTGTGCGACGAAAATAGCTAAGACGACACCGGAAAGTGAAATGATAGTATCAGTGATGTTGCCGAGACAAGTCCTCCAACTGTCGTATTAGATTTGTCACGCACAACCGTAAGCAATAATCGAGAGATAACATATGTTGAACGAATTAAAGCCCCGTTAAACACGTTATACCGCGCAGACAGACACAAAGCTGGAATCGATTTCAGGATTTATACATGTCTTTCCTTTTGTATACATGGGGGAGACCCGCTTCTCGTGTGTCTTTATGAATACAAGGGTGGTATTACAACATTGTTACCGGTTCTTACATTTACTGCGTTTAATGTTATCTCGATAAGCTTTTGTTGGGCTTGCAGCTGGAAATTGATCACCTACTGAGTGTCATATTGGAATGAATCTCCAAGTGTATGGAGTGCAAAACAGATATAACAAAACCTATACTGGAAGAAAAGCATGTTGGCATACAGCCATGTTCGAAAAAAAAACCTTTTGCAATAGAGAGGTAAAAAGTGATCAATACTGCCAAAAACAAGAAAAATGTACCCTTATTTTCCAAAGGTCGGGACCATGACCTGCCGGTGTAATGTCCTTCACACTGGGATAAAGAGTGTTGTGAATTTACAGTGTTATTTGTCTTCAGTGTATTACCGCTCTGGCCTGGTCTGTAGGTCATAGAGCACTTTACAACGGAGGGTAACTCTACTCTCTACATATATATATATATATATATATATATATATATATATATATTTGTTTAAAAACATGATTGACCATTTCACTATACTTCAGGATTTTTACTTCGGCATTTCTCATTATCTTTATGGTATTCACAAATACCGACTGGATTATAGCCAGTTAAAAGGACGTTGCAATTATAAATCCCCATCTTGATCTCGTGATTTCGTTTATAGAATAGTGTCTTCCTGGCCCTATATGTCTAATGCAATGTCCATCTGATTGTAAAAGGACGTTGGACTATTAGAACGTTGTTTGCGACATACTCTGAATTCCAGCTTCTAAGCAGACTACAATTATTATGAGAAAGGACGGATTGGTTCAACCAATACATTCACTTCAATCACTTTAACTTTAATATTTATCTCTCTAGACTTTGGCCCTTTTTCCCGTCAGAATTGGTAACAGGACGATCACTGCGGGCTCCAGCTATAAAGTATACTGACATTTAGTCATACTAAAACCTACCACCTTTCATTACCCCACGGTTCAATGAAACATCTAACAATGTTCTGCCAAGGCAGGTGCCAATTCTGTTCTGTGAGAATTGTTAATTACATGGTAAAACCCGAAGACGCAGATTCCCCTTTTAATGGGGTTGGAGACACCCTTTTTGCCTTACTTAAACACGTTTTTTACTCAGAATGAATGATCCGCCGACAACAAGGAAAAAGCTTGTCCTAAATATAAAAATGATCTATGATAAATATTATAATGATTTGAATACACAACACCTGCATGAATTATTTAAATGTGTGCGTTTATTGACACATTTACTCTCCCACATTTACTGTTTTTATGGTTAATTTGGCCTCTGCCTTTATTAAGGCCCAGTCTCTCTACTCTCCCACATTTACTGTTTTTAAGGTTAATTTGGCCTCTGCCTTTATTAAGGCCCAGTCTCTCTACTCTCCCACATTTACTGTTTTTAAGGTTAATTTGGCCTCTGCCTTTATTAAGACCCAGTCTCTCTACTCTCCCACATTTACTATTTTTAAGGTTAATTTGGCCTCTGCCTTTATTAAGACCCAGTCTCTCTACTCTCCCACATTTACTGTTTTTAAGGTTAATTTGGCCTCTGCCTTTATTAAGGCCCAGTCTCTCTACTCTCCCACATTTACTGTTTTTAAGGTTAATTTGGCCTCTGCCTTTATTAAGACCCAGTCTCTCTACTCTCCCATATTTACTGTTTTTAAGGTTAATTTGGCCTCTGCCTTTATTAAGGCCCAGTCTCTCTACTCTCCCACATTTACTGTTTTTAAGGTGAATTTGGCCTCTGCCTTTATTAAGGCCCAGTCTCTCTACTCTCCCACATTTACTGTTTTTAAGGTTAATTTGGCCTCTGCCTTTATTAAGGCCCAGTCTCTCTACTCTCCCACATTTACTGTTTTTAAGGTTAATTTGGCCTCTGCCTTTATTAAGACCCAGTCTCTCTACTCTCCCACATTTACTGTTTTTAAGGTTAATTTGGCCTCTGCCTTTATTAAGACCCAGTCTCTCTACTCTCCCACATTTACTGTTTTTAAGGTTAATTTGGCCTCTGCCTTTATTAAGACCCAGTCTCTCTACTCTCCCACATTTACTGTTTTTAAGGTGAATTTGGCCTCTGCCTTTATTAAGGCCCAGTCTCTCTACTCTCCCACATTTACTGTTTTTAAGGTTAATTTGGCCTCTGCCTTTATTAAGGCCCAGTCTCTCTACTCTCCCACATTTACTGTTTTTAAGGTTAATTTGGCCTCTGCCTTTATTAAGGCCCAGTCTCTCTACGCTTCCACATTTACTGTTTTTAAGGTTAATTTGGCCTCTGCCTTTATTAAGGCCCAGTCTCTCCACTTTCCCACATTTACTGTTTTTAAGGTTAATTTGGCCTCTGCCTTTATTAAGGCCCAGTCTCTCCACTCTCAAACATTTACTGTTTTTAAGGTTAATTTGGCCTCTGCCTTTATTAAGGCCCAGTCTCTCTACTCTCCCACATTTACTGTTTTTAAGGTTAATTTGGCCTCTGCCTTTATTAAGACCCAGTCTCTCTACTCTCCCACATTTACTGTTTTTAAGGTGAATTTGGCCTCTGCCTTTATTAAGGCCCAGTCTCTCTACTCTCCCACATTTACTGTTTTTAAGGTGAATTTGGCCTCTGCCTTTATTAAGGCCCAGTCTCTCTACTCTCCCACATTTACTGTTTTTAAGGTTAATTTGGCCTCTGCCTTTATTAAGGCCCAGTCTCTCCACTCTCCCACATTTACTGTTTTTAAGGTTAATTTGGCCTCTGCCTTTATTAAGACCCAGTCTCTCTACTCTCCCACATTTACTGTTTTCCGACTGGGCACGCATACACTCCTTCTCACCATGATACTCCTGATTTTCTTGAAATGAATGTCTCCAGTGTATTTCCCTTACAGCAATTTTTTTAAATTAGGTTTGTTGCCTGATACTCATTGAAGTGGGCTTTGTGAAGTAATGCATACGATGCAATTTTAGCCCCTTAGCTGACAACATATTCTACTTTGTTTTGTATTAGATCTATAAAGCTACACAAAATACATATATTAACCATATATGTTTATATATATATATATATATATATATATATATATATATATATATATATATATATATATATATATATATGCACCAATGCAGGTTAACCACTGAATTCAAAGCTGAAATCCTGATACGGTAGCGCCATCTTTTGCCGATTAATGATACTGTTGCATGTTATTCGTACATATAATTTGGCTTCGAAGTTGAATAAAATAAGGCACGAAACATTCTTTTTGTTTTAACAAAGCACAGGCGGTGTTTAGGTAAGGGCGTCGCGCTCCCCATTTTTTCGACCAAAAAATCTGGGAAATAGAAAAAAAATAAATACAAAAAAAAAAAAATGATCCGAATTTCGCATCATGGTGCTATAACACAACGCCTATTTGCGCTGTTCAAAAAAGTATTTACACCCAACACGTCCTGTGCCAACCTGCCTAAAATTTTTATATCTGTCCTTGCAAAATGCATTTTAGTAGGGACAGGGATGGGACTTGTCAGTATTAATCCTTTCCTATACATATTTTTCGATAGATCAAATATAAAAATGTAGTAAAAAATTTTATATGTTTTTTGTTTACCATGATAAACCGATGACATTGACAAAGAAATAGATAATCTTTAGGTTTCCTTTTACGTTTCCATACATAAAGTTCTACTCCGGGGTTTTACATTCCTTAACGTTTCTGGTCACCCAGTTCTATGAAACTGTAAAATCCTCGTATTCTCCTGCAGTCCATACTTACTTCATCACCTATGACACTTTCACATATAGCCGAATGTTACCACTTGTCCTGGCCCCGCTCAAGCCACAACCAGATACCGCGGAGAGACAACACATATTCTGCTCTGTCTACACGTTGCCAGTCTTGCAGGGATTGTTGAGGTTTGTTACCACGGCGGGACAACATTCACTGAATGGTATGATGCAACGGACAGCCAAAACTATACAATCTTAAACTGCATGCAACTTTTTTTCATATTCCTTGGCTTACGACTGGTTTATCAAGAAAGAACAATTAGAGTACCATTCACTATATACATTGCACTGTTAATACTTAAGCAGGATTAAGTGTTATAATTACCGAAAATTTCAGTATGGTTTGTTACAGCATGGTTGTCTTGTAAGCCTGATATAAATATAATAAAACATCCGTCGCCAGATGTTAAACATTTCTGATACTGTGAAATTTGAAAATAGAACTAGCTAAGAAATGAAAACAATGTATTTTTACATTGCATGAATTAATCTCTTTACAGAATAAAGGCCGAACTTTTAATTTGTAAGTAACAATGAATATATTAGATACAAGCCCCAAACAAATTCTATGAAAAGAAAATGTGCAAGGTTTCTAAAAATGAAAACAAGAAAGAATAGTGTTTCTCTAGATAAAATAATATAACTATTCTTGGTAACAATATCTGTGCAGGCTGGTAGTTCCATCAGGTGATATATATGGAAACTAAGCCGGATTATTGGCGTGTTTCCTGGTCTTCTAAAGTTAACCGCAGATTATTGCTGGTAAATTATCGATATACCCACGGAAATTTACAGGTCTGTGGCAGGTGGAGCAGTCAGATACCCGGAAAAAAAGTGTGCTTTTTAATTGTCACACAGGGCACGGTTTTATAACCGACCCATTCACATGGCCTGAATACTAAGATGCTAAGTGTGTTGAAATCCGATTATACTGCCTTAAGACATCCGGGCAAAGTAAATCATTGTTAGACGGTTTATTATTAGTTGTTCCGATAGTCGTAGGAACCGATTCACCATATTGTGTTCCAACCGCCCGAACCTCGAGAGATTGTCACAGAAAGGTAGGCAAACTAATAAAAATTATCGGGCAGTGAGACTACAGCTTAAAAACCTGTCACACAGTCAAGGATGAGCGGCGGCATGGCCAAAGAAAGGTCTTCCGGGAAGGTCCGGCCTCCTTCCTGTGACGTTATGGTTTCTATCCTCGATAATCCTTAGTGTGTAAAAATACACACCACAGTCCGGAAGTACATCCCGGAAGTTTCCAACTTACCGTGGCCATGTTGTTTCCTGTAGTGCTTTCATTGGTTTGCCGATATTTGACCGCGCTTAACCGGCATATTTTGACTTTAGAAGCATCCGCCTTCTTCTTGGGTGTGATCCTAGATACTAGGCAATACAGAGCCGGTCGTGGCCATTTTTCCATAGGTCATCCACGGAAGGAATACGGATTAACAATGTCTAGCAGGCATCAGACTGGGCAAGTATTACGGATTAGCCATGGAATAGTACCAATTGGTTGCATAGAGATCTATTCAAGGAAATCCAAGGTCTTTTTAAGAATAAATGATGGATATTAACGGTCAAATTAGGGATGGTCAAGGAAAATACCTGGTTTGTATTAGTGTACTGTTATATAGCGTGGTCGTTTTATATTATACCTTGTTGTAGATGTGGTTTTCTGCAGGCTGGAAGTGCAGCCCGGATCTTTGAGACTTTTAAATATGAACACAGGGACGAGGGTGATGTCATCTGAAAACAACCTGGGTATGTGGCTCTCATGAATAAATATAACTCTTTCCCTTCGTTGAAATTTGAAAATATATTAGCAAAAAAATCACAAGAAGTACAAATCTCTCATCACAATTTATTGAGAAAATAAATAAAAACCAATAAATCAACTACAACAAATTAAGGTGCCAAGTGCCAAGAATTGTTCGATCATTTATAGTTTCCTGTTTTATCATGGTATCAGTAAAATCGTAGTAAATATAGATAATAAAGCAATAAGATGATCCAAAAACATGTTAACGCCCAGAATTTCTTAAAACTAAGCTGTAGGTTTTAAACTGTCATTCAAGTTGACATTGACATTGCATGTCTGCGCCGGATATGACTTTTGCTCGACCTTGTGCCAAAGTGCTTGGACAGCTCCCTCCCTATCCTACCAATGTCCATTAAAACCAGGACGAGCAACTCGGCCACAACGAGGCAGATAGCAGGGATACCAATAGCCGGCGCCCCATAAGCCTCCGTCGGCGGAAACTCCACACGGACAATCCCAACGTACTTCTCTAGATCCCCGACGTCTGGTACCACCGTGCCAAGATCCGAAGACGTTATATACCGATCAGTTGATGTACTGCTTGGGGAAGCCTGATGTTCTACTGTTAAATGTATAAATATTTTAGTAACTTGGCCACATTAATCCCAAGTACCGTCAAGGCTACTGCTAAACACCACCTTTTTTTTTAATCATGATATAGATCAACCTGAATAACCAATAAATTATCCTTTAATTTGTGTTTTTTTTTGCCACTGTTTTTAATAAAGAAATGTTTACGTTCTTTTTAAATCTGCTTTTTTCCATGGACATGTTGTAATATTAATCAGCTTACTACTGGCGACTTAATCTAAAATTCCTTTCCGTCTGTGGGGTTCTTTGTCTCTGAATTATCTCTGAGATGTCTGAGGTTTATCATGCAAAGGTCACAATAGAATACTACCATCTTCTATGCCAAGGTGGCCGCAAGGGGCGTCTGTTGACTATGGGTAACTATTTCATGTTTAATATGTGATTATAATTGTATAACTGATTTCTGAAGTTTAATTATTTGCAGTCAGACGACTAAGTTTGATAGCAAAAATATTTTGCAATCAGCCATCTACTTTCGAAGATTGAACGCCAGAATGGCTTTCTGTGACATTTACAGACGTGTAATGGATCCATATCTCACCTGTACATGAATATTCGATATCTGTGTTATCACAGTCAAGTTCTACGATCATCCTGTAACCCTGACGACAGCCGACGGTCACGTGAGTTGTTGGTTGAGCGTTTCCTTGTTCAACCTCTGGTACAGGTACCACGTGATCTATGTTCGGGGTCAAGGCCGGACAGGAGTTATCACTTTCTGACGTCACGGTTTGTGACGTCATTGTGGCGGAAAATTCAGCAGAACTTGAGTCGGCAAAAGAACCCTGGCTATAGGATTCTGACCCTGTTTCTGAAACTGAATCCTTTCTGAAATATAGCAGCCGTTTTGATGCGTCTTGATGCGTTTACATCTCATTAAATTCAAGAACATCTTTAATGCTTGCATGCAGATAAACTAGTAATCATCCTGTATAACTGTTCTATGGATGCTTAAACAGCATAATGTAAAATAATCTCATTTTTTGCAATGACTCATCCGTTTAATGACCTAAAACACTTTCTTGTAATTACCAAAGCTGTGGGTAGTTATTACTAGATTAGATTATTCAGTATATGAAACCAACATGAAAGCTCCTGAAACACTGTGTCAAGCCTTTTATATTAGTCTCAACTTATTTCTTTTTTGCCATGAAAATGTAGGGAATAAAATGAACGTATATCAGTCGTTTAGGCTTCGGTGCTGAAGACCCGGGGTTGAACAAGCTTAGTCACAAGATGCACACTGAAAAGTTAACATGGTCACAGAGCTCAACTCAAATGTTCAAACTGCTTCTCTAAATTCTGCCAGTATCGTGTAATATGGAACCGAATGTTAAACTGTCTTTCACTCTCTTGAGACTACGTTTTATAAACTAGCCCAGTTGATGCAATGGCCAAGACTTAATTCCTCCCGCTTACAGAGACACAAGACTTAATTTGCTGCGCCGCGACGCTTATAATAGCTACTGCCACCTCGAAACAATTAATGTAACTATTTCACGGCTCTCCGACCGACTTTTTCGTAGTGATATAAGCTGACACTGAGTTACGTCTATCGGTACATGGAATGACGCTTTATGTACGTATTTTGACAGCAAACATATACGTGTACTAAAGACATGGCAGGGCTGTGGCTTTCTTTATCTTTCCAAAATGTTTCCGATATCTTAAACTTTAAGCACCCCCCCCCCCCCCCAGAGACCAAATTAAAATGGTAAATTGGAGTACATACCCGTCGCCTCCTCAGATAAAGTGGAGGATATTGCAGGCTCAGCGGTGGTTGTCAGAAACTGAGAGGTTGAGTTATACGGCATGAATGAGAGTAACGTCGTAGTTCCGGCCGAAGAATCACCGGAGCAGGTGACCTCTCGCGGGAGAACATGGTACTCAGGAGCTGATGTAAGAAAATAAAAAAAAGAGAGTTAAGGTGAGAGCTCCGTACAATTGGCTTGTTTATGAAATATTTAGGTTCCAAGGATTAAACGACTCGTTTTACGCCGTTGTTTCATTACTTACAAGCTGGGTACTGACAGATGAAAGGCAGAACCACTGAGTCTTCTATGGAATCCAGTTGTTTTAAAACTGGTCGAAACACACCGGAGTTCTTTATTTCGTTACCAAGCAACGGACCGCCCCACGCTGAGTCACCGTTTGGATCCGGGTACAAGCGCCATCCCCCACAAACGTAAACTAATCCTACACGCCATCTGGTGGGTAGAAAAGAAACAGTAAAGTACACGGAAATCCTGATCTCGTGGACGAGACTAATGCTGCATTTGTAACCTCTGGGTATAATATGGTAAAAATAGTTGACATGGAAAATGTCGTGGGACACTTGGTCCCAGTGGTAAATACCACTGGCGAACTTAGGCTTCTTCGAAGTAGCCCCATTTAACCCACTTGGCGACCTTCTCCATTATCTATGGCACTGACGATATTTAAAGAGCAGAAAATGAAACCAATATTTTACTTGTGTGTAATAAATTCTTTTTAAATGACAAATAAATTTGAACAAATATGACCTGAAACAAATGTTATACATCAGGTTCTGTTTTGATACTATGACAAACTAGACCTCCGGTCAGTGGGCCTTTTGTTGGGTACTGTGTGTTTGACATCCGGTCAGTGGGCCTTTTGTTGGGTAATGTGTGTTTGACATCCGGTCAGTGGGCCTTTTGTTGGGTACTCTGTGTTTGACATCGGGTCAGTGGGCTTTTGTTGGGTACTGTGTGTTTGACATCCGGTCAGTGGGCCTTCCGCTGGGTACTGTGTGTTTGACATCCGGTCAGTGGGCCTTTGTTGGGTACTGTGTGTTTGGCATCCGGTCAGTGGGCCTTTTGTTGGGTACTGTGTGTTTGACATCCGGTCAGTGGACCTTTTGTTGGGTACTGTGTGTTTGACATCCGGTCAGTGGGCCTTTTGTTGGGTACTATGTGTTTGCAAGTCATTTGCTTGACATCTGGTGATCAGCAAATACAGGGTAATTACTTGATATATGTAATCGATTACGATTAATTTACAGGTGTATGATTACGATTACAATTACGATTATGTAATAGATTACGATTACTTAATGATTAGTTCATAAAGTAAACATGATTACAGCCACGACTACAAACCTTAATATTGTCAAAAGGCAACACAAGATTTCCATACTCTATCCTTTATTAAAATACATCAAAGAAAGGAAAACATCGACAGAATAGTTACTCCCATCAAGAGAGAAATAATTTCCATCACTTCAAATGCTTGTCGCACTAATAAACATAAGTCTCTTAAATTGTGCATTTGTGCGGCAACAACACTCAGGGCCGATTATATTTCCGGCTACACTGAACATCTTTCCATATGGGTTTTGCAGTCCAAAAATATGGTCGTAGTAACAGTGAGGATATTGTTAGATTAGCCAAAAAGTAACACCCAGGTCTATTCTGTTCCATTTTCTTCGGGGAGAGTTTACTGTAAATAAACGTTTTGATTTGGTGAAATCTAAATTATCTTATGTTTTAGACAGATTCGTGTTTGCAGTCACCAATGGACATGACATGTACAAATCTGCCTGGCCTTAGTGTTGTATGTTTAGACACTTAAGCATTGTAGGCCTATACTTTAGCCAGTCTCACATACTACATAACATGGTCCGGAGTAGAGCACCAGCATGGTTACCTGTGAATTAATAATAGCCACTGCATGGGCAGCATCTGGCTTTGTAACCAGCTTAGTCATATATAGCTTTACATAAGCCACAAAGCCTGAGGTGTTCTCCTCATACCAATGACTGGTTTAGAGCACTGCATGGGCAAACAGTATGCTACAAAGAAGCAATGCTCTTTTGATATATATTTCTGTGTATTCTTGGACCAAAATTGGGTAATCGTAATCAGAAATCGTAATCAATTGTTAAGCTACTGAGCAAATCACCTCAATATATCAGCAAAGATTTTAAACCGAGTATAACCATAAACAGTGACCTCAGTACAACTTATTGACTACAAAAACCATTATATATTTCAATAGCTTACAGGGCTTAAATGCATATAACAGCATATCATACCTTAACCGATCAGTTTTTACATTTTAATAGGAAAAGTAAACAGGCGTACGTGGTCCAATGTGTACAATTTACACGCATCAATACTGCAAAACTCAAGGATAAAGGGATCAGTTCTTATTAAGTAAGAATGTCCAGAGCCACTCGCTGCACTAGCTGGAGGCAGTATTGGCTTACAACCTTTCACACCTTATGTTTGACAAAGATATGGTCAGTGGTCAGGTTAATCCTGTTAAGTAATGACCAACTAATTAGCTGAAACGAGGAAAGTGTATGGAACTACAGGGGGAGTCCAGCTCTCGGTCAAGGAGATGTACACAGAGATAGATATCAAACGAGTTTGTATCCTCCCACACTAACAACGGGTACAACAAATCATTTTGAATAATCAATAAGCATTATTAATATTAAATATAAATATGTTTTACTTATTTATTATAACACATGTTATATCACTCAGAGATCAACGTTGCTATAATTACTAAATAACAGTCTGTCCTTCTCAAGACTGGGTAAAAGTGATCTTGATTTAGGAACTACCAGAGTTTCCATTCAAAATTATCAAAAATGTAGCCGTGTTTTTGTTTTCCAACTAATGACTCACGTCAAACTTGCTCAGATACAGCTCGTGAGAACCAAGAAGCGGTCACTGGATACCAGGTAATGTATAACGCAGTATGTTTCAAATCATATACTTACGCAGGTCCGTTTTCGAAATAATCAATGAGGGTGATCACTTCACTAATAAAGTCGGCCTCTTTTTGTGTATTTATGGTAGCCAATCCTGCGTCGGGAGTCGCCCGGCAGAGGTCGCGAGCGTATGTCAGATTTCCTCCTGGGTTGTAAAACAGGTAGCAGATGAGGGAATGTCCGAGCCAACCATCAAGACATGGGGTGACATCTGGTGAAGAACAGAAGAATTATCAGAACACTGCTAAATTATCTGTTGTAAATATACATAAGAGAATAAAAACCAGGAATTTGAATCGAGGGTATTTTTCATTTTGGTTGTAATATTAATATCATGCATATTCATGGACATAATATATACATTTTTTTAAATACAAAAGGCCAATTAGAGTTTAAATTTAAATCCGGGCGTTGATGATACATGAAAGTGTACGTGTTCACAATCTTGAACGTCATCGCTTTTTACATCCCTGCTTCGGGAATTTCCTAATATTAATTAGTGAATGCGTTTTTTTCCTATCAGTTACAAAGACTTATAAATTATAGTTATAAACTTGAAACTAAATTCAAAGGAATGCAGGCCTCTGTCATGTAAGCGTTCACTTGTTCGGCTCATATTCGCATGATCATTTGTGCATAGGTGACTGTACATTTGTGAATATTCCCAATTGATGACGTTGAGGAATTCCGGCATAGAAAAATATTGGTATGTCCACCAGAACAATTGTGAACAGTTAGTAATGTATGAGAAACGTAATGGATCGAGGACATGAATCCTCCCATAGTTCTAAAAAAGAGGAAGGTTGATCCTTTATACTCATTTACTTACCGGTTAAGTAGTCCAGTCGCACGAGGTCAGGGGTCAAGCTCTGGTTCCAGATCCTTAGTTCATCGATTTCGTACTGTGGTGTATTATATCATATTTATCTGTACAATTTATCCACGTTATCCATATGCATTAAAATGAAACACACAGTGTACCTGCCAAATATTCAAAGTGATGGCATTTTTTCTTTAAAAAAAAGATTACTCAGTTACCTCAACATGTTACAATCATATTCGGAATATGCACATATCATAATATTACATTCATTCTTATGTTAGTCTACTAATACTTAACAGCGTTTTTTTTGGTATAACCTTCATATTGCCGTACTAGTTTCCATATCGGACCGAGGCCAGTATTGAAAGTCTATAATACATTAACATTTGCGGCAACGCATGTTATCCACACATATGCATTCACTCGTGTCTAATAAAGCAGTTACGAGCATAATTTAACGAATTATTATGATGATGTAGGTGCAGTATGCCTAGAACCCTATATGTAATACATAAAGGACGTAACAGTCACGTAGCAATGACGACTGCGTTGCCTAGACAATTGAGGTCTGAAAAATAAGAATATTTTTTAATTGTCGATTCCATCCAGGGGCTGGGCGCGGTTAACCCCGGTTCAAAATAAGATGTTGATTATCTACCTGACCAAACATGCTGGAATTGTGGGAAGGGGAGAACGCCTTGCCCAGGATCAGATTGGCGTTGGGAAACTGGTCTTTATAATCCGGACTTGGAGCATTGTTCAGGAGGGGTAACACCCCGTTGATGAATACTTTCAGTCCTACCATGGGATCCCACGTGACACCTACGTGAAACCACGAGTTGTTGTGAACCTGTGCAAAGGTCGACCACGTCATGGAGGTGGTGGAGACTTCTATGAACAATCTTTTATCTGAAAAGTAAACGACAGCAAGATAACGAGGAATTATTGGAAGAAAATAGAGTGAAGCACGGGCTTTTTAAATCAATGACTACCTGTGACTCTGTAACAATATTGCATTTAAAATGTTTGTTATACTCTATCTAAAGTACAATATGTTAAATAATGTTGTTGAAATGTTATATTAAAAACATGTTTTCATGTATTATGGAGAAAATGTTATATATTTGTTGTTGTTGTGTTGTTGTGGAATATGTTATATTTCTGTTGGGGTTGTGTTATATAACTTGAAGCATGTTTGCTTGCAAGTTATAGAATATGTTAAATTTTATCGCTGTTTTGTTGTTTTACTTACAGCATGATTTCTTGTGGGTTGCAAAATATGTTTAATATTTATTCGTTTTGGTATTTCAATAATGACGGCATGTTTTGTTGGAGGTCGTTGTATATGTAAAGTTTGTTGATTACTTAAAGCATGTTTTCTTGTAGGTCCTAGAATAGGTCATATTTTTATTGGTTTTAAATTATATTACTTACCCAATATTTTTTGGAGATTGTAGAATATGTTATGTTTTTGTTGGTGTTATGTTATATTACTTACAGCATGTTTTCTTGTTGTTTGTAGAATATGTTATGTTTTTGTTGGTGTTATGTTATATTACTTACAGCATTTTTCTTGTAGGTCGTAGAAGAAGTTATTTTTTTTGTTGGTGTTATATTATATTACTTGCAGCATGTTTTCTTGAAGGTTGTAGAAAATGTTATATTTTTGTTTGTGTTGTATTATATTACTAACAGCATGTTTTCATGTAGGTTGTATAATATGTTATATTTTTGTTGGTGTTGTTTTTTGTTACTTACCCCATGTTTTCTTGTAGAATGTAGAATATGTTATGTCTTTGTTGGTGTTGTATTATATTACTTACCCCATGTTTTCTTGTAGGTTGTAGAATATGTTATGTTTTTCTTGGTGTTGTATTTTATTACTTATACAGCATGTTTTCTTGTAGGGTGTAGAATATGTTATGTTCTTGTTGGTGTCGTATTTTATTACTTACAGCATGTTTTCTTGTAGGTTGTAGAATATGTTATGTTCTTGTTGGTGTTGTATTTTATTACTTACAGCATGTTTTCTTGTAGGGTGTAGAATATGTTATGTTCTTGTTGGTGTTGTATTTTATTACTTACAGCATGTTTTCTTGTAGGTTGTAGAATATGTTATATTTTTGTTGGTGTTAGGTTGGTCAAGAGAAGACACGTAACACTGCTCTGTGTTGTTCATCCACGTGACCGTCATACACGCAGGGTCCGTGAACGCGCAGTAATTCCTGCACGATTGTTCATCCGTCACGTTAATCAGGTAAGTCCCGTTCTGATTGTAGGAGTAGAACGTTCTGAATTCACAGCCTACATGAACAAACAATTGTAATTATTATTATTATTATTATTATTATTATTATTATTATTATTATTTCAGTTATCAAATCACCGATTACAATTATGATAGTGCTGCATCAAGCGTGTAACATGCATATATAACACAAAGGTAAGAATTGGTCCATGCTAAAAGAAAATAATGAAAACCCGAAAAAGGTGTAATCGGTTTGTGTTAAAATTCAATGTAGTGTGGTTACGCGAATGTTGAGTAATGCCAAGAAAAATTGTTAAGAACTTTGCAGAAATAGCGAAAAACCTTTTCCAATATCCCAGAATATCGAGATTTTACCTATAGTTTTGAAGAAAGAGTTCAGGAAACATCGATGTACGCTTCAGCCAGTATTTTCTCTGTACTCTGTATGTTTAAAGGATCGTTGCATATAGACACATGTAGTACGATATGTAGTACATACCACGATATGTAATTAAAATGCCGGCACCAGCAGGGTCAACAGAACTGCTGAGATACGGGTACCAGCCATAGAAGAAACTGGAGACCTGCAGCTTGGTCCAGAACATCACGGTCAGGCCCTCCGTGCACCCGGCCATGTTCTCAAGGCAGGAAGACAGGGCAGGATACAGATTGACGGACTGACGGGCCGAGGACGACAGACGGAGAGCTTTGTTTATGTAACCCTCACCTGTAGTGCAGGAGTGTATCCATTATAAGTTTGCAATACATGCTTTATTAATTTATACCATTACATACCGCTTGCGGTTCCCATGCAATCACCCCCACCCACCCCCAAAGAAAAAATGATCATGTTAGTGAAATATATAAGGCTAACTTCAATCGAACAGAGATAAGATGATAAGACGATGTTCACACTTGTTACCGGCCGTTATCTTTAATACATGTCACATAAATGACTAACCCTAACACAACATTCGTGTTAGCCCAGTAAGTGGTGACCTGTCAGGCTGTAAATAATTAAATAACCCCAACAATATGTAAAAAAAACGCAATTCGACAGATGTAACTGTGTCAGGAACTTATTTGCTGGTTCACAAACCATGACGGTCAGAGAACAATAAATTAGTAATAAGGTTATACCGTTCGAAAACCACGTAAACATGTATATGGTCGTCATATTACTGCGGTCAACAGACGCGGTTTTTTACTGTATACACTTTAGCCGGTGAAGATTGACTACTGGTTATTATAACGTTGCAAATTATGAAAAATAAACATAAGAAGAATAACCAAAATATTTAAAATCAAGTAATTAATTGTATAAGCATGTAACTTAGTTGAACTATATTTTTTTAGTCATGTTATGTAACAAACGAAAACAATATCTGAATCAATTTTTAAACTTGTCATACTTTCTAATGGCGTATGGCAGTGGAATTTTTCGATCTCTTTTTTTCGTACATTGATACCTGTATTAACGAAGCTGTTATACACATTTTATCCTTTCCCATGTAAGGATCTGGCTTGGATATACTGTCAATTTTCCCGTTTAAAGTTCAACCAAGTGTTTTCAGATCAGACATTAAAGAAGGAGCTGGTGTTTTTCCTTCTTTTTAAAAACAAAACACGTATTATTTTTGGGCCTGTTTATCCATCAGAATGCTTATCTTAAAAGTTGAATGATGCTAACAGAGGGAAAAATAAACTAATGCCTGAAGAAGATAGGGGCGTGTCCTACCTGTAAGTTGCGGGTTGTTAGATGTATTATAGAAATTAGACTCGGAATCGACCAGTTCAGGTGGAGACAAATCCAGGCGATCCATGGGGAAATGCCACCTGTAGCCTCGTATAGCAGCTATATATAAAAATTATTATACCATATATTATCGAGTACCACATGTACAATTTTGTGCGTCAGTTATATATCAGAAATGTTCTGTATTAATACGTAGGACGTAGAACCGATTCAGCTAACAGTTGATAGTCTTAAATATAAGTGAAAATATTTTAACCCTTATAAAATTTATTAATAATCAACTCCCATCCACGTCAACAAACTATATTTGGCTCAACATTTATCATTAATTAAGCAAAATAACGTTATTGCAGATGTGGTTATATAAAAAAATTATATTACTAAGTTTGTACCATCATTATTTTGTCACCTATATTACTGATAAAAATATGCAAAACAACGTTGTGGAGCCGACCTACGTGGTATGTATTCACACACGACTCTTGCTGTTGGAACATTGCAGTAAGTGTCTGTGAGCTCCACTTCACCATACATATTCAGTCCCGCTTGTACACAGTGTTTTGTCCAAACTGTGAACACATATAAATATATATTATACTATTATTATTAATATTATTGAGTTTTCAGAGAATAAACCTTTATTTAAAGTTTTATAAAATATACCATCAGACTATAGATATATAGGGCAACCATTGTAGTGCAAAACGAATCCTCATAGTACGGCCGTAACGACAAGCGTCATCAAGAGAAATAATAGGACCGAGTGCTTAAAATGAATATTGCCTAAAAATATACAGATTCTTTTCATTTATATAACGGATTATCTCCTTCGTCAGTAGTTTTCTGCATGATATACCTCTCCGCTGCCAGACCTTTATGTTTTTGGTGTTTTTTTTTCATTTGGTATTATTTGTACACCATGTTGTTAACGGTAAGTTCCAGTCGGTAAAATGTTTGACCGTCAAGCAGGGCTCTACCAATAAAGTTCCAACATGGCCCCTGCCTAGCTCTGCTGACCTCCACGCACAGTTCGGTCTATTTTATGTATGTGTATGACATTTGACTATTATACCGCAAATGTATGTTTATTTTTACGGTACCCACGCGATCAGACAGACCGGAATATCTCATTTTACTTTTTATTTACGGTACTTGGGCAGCCCGTCAGTTATTTTATTTTTACCATCTGACGAATATATACCTTCATTTGACTTTATATTTACGGTACCTGGGCGATCAGCAGAACGGAAATGCCACCATTTTTTATGTTTACGGTACCTGTTGATGAGATGCACAGGAAGACCGCACAACTTACTTTCATATTTACCTCCAACCTTATTGTTATATTAAAGTAGAGTTTTCCCCGGGCCACGAACGATTCCCGAAGGATGGGAATGTCGAAAAATGGCAGTCTAAATTCGTAAAGGCTTTTAGTCTGACATTCGTATCTTAGGCCCAAGAAACATGGTTCGGATATGTCGTCCTTTGTTCACTAGATCCGCTTCTATTTCGGCGGGAATTAAAAATTAAAGTTTGAAAATTCTTTCGAACGTTTCGAGCATCCCGGGTCGTGATTTGCTCTCGAAAATGCCTAAAAACCTTCGTCATATACGTACAATCTTGTCATCACGTGGGTGATGTCCATAAAAGCCTCGTGAAATCGTGAACAGATTCCGAAAGTCTGGAGAATGTCTGGCGCAAGTCTCACGAAAGCAGCGAAATTTTTCCCGATCATTTTCTCAACCTTTTCACGACCTGTTCGCGTACTTCTTGAGAAAGTGAGTACGAATGTTGCATGAAAGTCACAGGACCTTCGTTATTCGCGAAAAATGTGCAAAAATATTGCTTGCGTCGCGAAGTACCCGCACAAATGTTGCCCGAGATTCGTGCGACATTATTGTTGTTCGTATTTAGACGCATGTTCTTCGTGTATGTGGATACGCAACGCTACAAACAACATTCGCACATATGTTGTGAGAATTACGCACATATTGCACAAGAATAATTCACGGCTCGATTGTCGCGACTCATTCGGAAAAAAAACTTTACCGATCATGGACTGCCATCTTTCGCAAATCGTTCGCGTGCCCCGTGAAAACCCTGTTTAAATTACATTGAAATCCACTGTCAGCATTAGTTCTTCCCCAGAGTGCAGTGACAGAATAGTGACCAGCAAACCTGTCCTGACCTTGATGAAGGGGAACCTTTTGATATTGAAGAGGAAGCGAATAACGCACGTCGTGCAATATTCATACACATGTCTTGCCGGGACAACCCGACTTAGTAGGCAATCGGATAATTGGGCTGGTAAGCCTACTCGAGTCGTGATACAAATAAAGTCGAGGAATGTATCGCAGTGGTCTTGCATCAGGTTGCATTCATATTGTGACAAACGGCCCATTATCTCAATATTATGCTAGGAATGATCAATTAACACAAAAGTTTTCGATTGAGCTCACACCCCAAACTGAAACACCGTCTCCATATCGCCTGCAAGCTGCCTGCGTTCTGTAACCCGTACGAGCCATGCTTGTGTTCATGCGGTCATAAATTCAACAAACATGCCGAGTGGTTTACCAATGTGCTGGGTTAAAACGGTACTTTTCTCGCTCATGTTTGGTATTATTAGAAAGTACACAAAAAACGCTAACGATTGGTCTGGTTTATGTTGATTGACAGTGTACCTGTAGGCGACGAAGCGTTGTCAGAAATGACGAAAATATTTGCATCTTCATAAGGCCTTATAATGCGTTCATTAGATGTTAAGACACTCTGGCGCAAGTGATCTGGTCGTAATGCCAGGGGGTCGATATGAAGCTAACATATGTCGTGCTATTGTCTTGCTACGGACGTGAAAGGTTCGCGTTTGATCCTTTGGCGAAGTCATCTGGGCTCAAGATGTACACCAATAGTGTGAACAGGTCGAGAAATGATCGGACGAACTTCGCTGCTTTCGCGAGACATGCTAGGTACATTCTCTAAACTGTTGGAATCTGGGGTTTCACGAAGATTTTTCGAACATTACGCAGGTCGTGAGTAGGTCTTGCGCATATGACAAAGCTTTTTAGACATTATTGAGAGTAAATATCCACCCGGGATGCTGGAAACGTTCGCCTGGAATTTTTACCATTTTCTAAATTCCCACCGATCTAAAAAAAGACCTTTCGCGAACACTTGACGACGCTTCCGAACTCTCGCGTTTGTTTGGCGAACTTTCGGAGCCTAAATTACGAATGTTCGACTCTAACATATTTTCGACATTCTCATCCATCGGAAATTGTTCGTTTTACGGTACCTGGACGATCAGACGGACGATTATAATGCCAGTTTCCCCAAAGCAACAATTCACCGTCGTTCCATACGTGGGCTCCCTCACTGTGGTTGTCACTCAGACCTACCCAGACAGGCTGGTTGCTATAAATGAGAAAGCATAACAAGGTTTGGATCTAATGTTTTATAAATCTGTTACATCTTTTAGAATCCACAATAACATATCAAGGCCCATCATAGGAACATATTTTAAATATTTTAAAACAAAAGCTGTCATTCATTTTAGCATGTATCTTGTTTACCTAAATAAATATGACCAATCAATAATATATGGTAAAGAGAATATGAAAAAATGCAATATTGAAAAAGTTTTCAGTAAAACCTACGAGCAAATGCGTTTGCAGGGGTGTTACACAGGCTTGACACAGAAACTTCTCTGTCTTAATCAATCCAGTGATCAAAATTTAAGAATATAATCAGTACAGAAGCTAACAAAGACAATATTATCTACATATTCCTAGAAACCTGTGACATAAACAATACCCTTGTTAAAGTGGTCCTGATGTACCTGCAGATTTTCTATTTAAATAACTGACGGTGGTGACACTCAAACATTGTCACGCAACTTATCTGTGGTCAGGTAACAGAAATACCCGTTTTTGGTTTAGAACTGTCGGGTACGATGCTTAGTGTGTCCTGAGCTCATTTTAAATATTTTCCCATAAATCCTGAAAAACTCTACAATAATTCGCGTTCTATTACAGCACCATATATCAGAAACTAATCAAAATCGGTCCATTGAAAAAAAAAACGACCTAGGGAAAATGTCTTACATTAATGATAAATATCAAGATTTGGTTCAAGGCTGAAGGGCCAGTATAAACCATTGGCCGCCCTCGGATATAATGATTGACAATAATAAGGTTATATGTAGATGCACCATTGTTTATCATTGATATCAATTAAGTGATGGATATATATCGACGATGGAGACCATCATAATGACGCAAAGCGGGTGTCACACACGCTCAGGCACACACAATGACTTACCTAAGATAAATTAGTATTGCATGGACGACCTCCGCGACAGTAGGTGAATTCATTTTGACGGGAAATGCTTCTTCATGCAAAGAAGCACATGTTTCATTGATGCTGGAGCCACCCATCTTGTCGGCTGACAACCAATAACAGTGCTGGTTTCCTATGTAACCAACGAAGCCATTGAGTGGACAACTGCTTCCTGATAACAGAAAAAGAATAAAAATAGACGACGATAGGTCGAGCGCTTGCCAAGGATTGAAATTAAACAGAGTGACAGGAAGGCAGGGGAACAAGTAAAAACAGAATTTTGAATGGGCAGTGTTCTGGGAGAAAGCAGAAACAAGTACATTTTATATATGAAAGTAAAGCTTGCGTAAAGGTTGCATAATCAATATGTGGGCAACATTCTGCGATGACAGGTACATGTACAACCGTTCTTGATAAGTGTAACCTTTTGTATGTATTCAGCTCACATGAGTCAACTTTTAAACATGTATTAATCCCTCGCAAACTACACAATACAAGTCAGATTCCGTTTTAAACTCTGCATGCTGATTTTCTGAACGGTGTAGATGAGGTATATAATATAAGTTTTATAAACCAACACAAAATATTTGTCCAGCACAGACTTACAATTTGTTGAAAACAAAGTTTTACTCCGTAATTGTATCCTCCAAAACAGAGTTTTGCGGATACTATGTTTTCAGCTTCACGCCGCCGCCGCCGCCGCGTAGGTGTCCGGAGAACTCCTCCGTAACCGCTGGGCGGAATTTTACGAAACCCGGGATTATGTTCGGGTCACATGTGAACTGCTGCGCCCCGATTTTGTTTTGACCTCTGACCTTTCCTCTGCGCTCTGCATCCGTTTGTGCGTCTGTTTCCACACATAAACCCACATATCTCGGGAACCGTTTGACGGATCAGGAAAATTTTTTGCACTTATGTAGCCCTTGAAGAGCTTTATAACATACACAAAAAATGGTGGCGCCACCTGCAACCATGTTTGCACAGTGTCCATCTGTTCGTCTGCCTTGGGTTAAAATCACTCATATCTCTGCAATGATTTGACTAATTCACCTGAAATTCGGCATGCGTATACATCCTGGATAGCTTTTCTGATTTTATGACAGGTGGCGCCACCTACATTCACGTTTACGCTGCCGACATCCAAGCTCATATCTCGGGAACGGTTTGACCGATTGGGCCAAAATTTTGCATGTGTATAGATCACACATAGCTCTTTATCATACGCAAACTGGTGGCGCCACCTGCAGCCATTTTTGCACAGCTCCCGTCTGTTTGTCTGCCATGGGATAAAATCACTCATATCTCGGCAGTGGTTTGACATATCTGCCTAAAATTTTTGGGGGTTTATACATCCCCGACAGCTCTCTTGATTTTATGACAGGTTGCGCCACCTGCATTCTAGTTTATGCAGCAGACATCCAAGCTTATATCTTGGGAACTGTTTGACCGATTGGGCCAAAGTTTTGCATGTGTATAGTTCTCACATAGCTCTTTATCATACGCAAAACTGGTGGCGCCACCTTCAACCATTTTTGCACAGCGTCCATCTGTTTGTCTGCCACGGGCTAAAATCACTCATAAACATATAGTGGTTTGACTTATCTGCCTCAAAATTTGCATATGTATACAACTTGGACGGCTTTCTGGATTTTGTGGTAGGTGGCGCAACCTACATACACCAGTTGGCTGCAGACATCCATGCTAATATGCAACACTTCAGTCTATTTCCCCTTGCCACTCAATCCATGCCTCACTTCACCCGTTCCACTCTGATTTAGGCGGATACACGTAGTCGCTTGTCGACTACCCGTATTCTAGTTTGAAGAATGTAAGTCGCCGTGACCCACGATTCTAGGTTGTACGCTTGTACGTTTACGATTACGGTTAGTGCACTTGTACGGTTAGTGCACTGTTAACGGACGGATGTTCCAACAGCAAGACGGCCGCACAGAAGACGGACAGAGGGTGATTGCTCTGCCATAGATAACTTTCAGTCACCGATCCAAAAGAAAAGAATACTGTTATTCTTTAAAAAAGTAAATCAGTCCACGTTACCTGTTAAAGGCCAGAGTGCATGCGTCCTCTGCACGAACATAAGAATTAGAAGCATCATATTTGCTGCTGCGGCCTGCTTGGTGTGGACACCATGGCACACATTAGGACGTAAAACCTTAACCTGTCTCAAATAAGTCTTATCCTGATGTTTTATTGAATAGAGATGCAAGCGGTAACGATTCCTATGACAACTAACTTATTTTTTGTTACACGCAGATATCTGGACCACCGTTTGGGTTTAAACCGAGCACGTTTTAGACCGCCACACGACAAAGTATCAGGTTTCCAGGTGAGTCACTGGCTTTGTGATGATAAAGAGAACATAGGAGTATTCTTTGTTTTGTGCATCGAGCAAGTCAAATCCGAGATGTTTGTAGAACAGCGGAAGAGAATAGGATATTTTTTATTGCAACCTCTGCATGGAAGAGGAAGTCGTGTTAACAACATGCGTCACCTGAAAAAGGAAAAGGTACAGTGGTAAAATGAGAACCAGAGACTAAAGCAAAAAGTGGAAAAAAAAACACATCTGGCTTTAATCGGGGGAAAACGAAGTTCTAAATACAGTTCTATTCATCCTGACATCTCTCTTCATCAACTGGGATCGCTTTTACACTATCTGTCAGTTTCATTGTAACAGTATTTACACAGATTTTCTCGCAGGATACGTCGCACATCTTGGCCTGAGGAGGACACTCCTGTAGAGTCTCTGATAGATTGGACTTAGATTGCTTAGAGTCAAATTTTGGCCAACATTACAAATCGATGAAAGCATTAGGTGGACAGAGTACATACTGGTGATTGATTTAAGAGGGGTTGTCTACATGAATTACACAATATTTTTTTGCGTCTAAAACTATTTGGCCCTTGCTCACCGAAATACCAAATCATATTACTGACATTTCTTTTTACAGAGAAGTTTTTTACTCTTAAAGTTTAAAACACCCAGCTGGTCTACATAAGTTCTTATTTACTAATTACTTATTACTTATTACTTATTAACATGACGGTCTCAAGATCAACATACACCATAAGCATATTCATATTTATTTTCTTGACTAAAGGATTACAAACGATTACAGTAAACGTAGTCACACATGTTTTTAGTGAAAATAACATTTTGAATGAACTAGATTTTATACCTAAATGTTAATAAATATCGAAGGTTTTTTTCCCCCTTTCCTGGCAAACTGAAGTTGAATTCAGCAAAATAATGTTATCAAACGTTTAGAATTATGTATTTATATCAAATTAACAGTGATGTGATTTTTAAAAGATTGTACAAACTATCATCTGCTCTCAAACATAAAAAAATGACTAAATGCCATTGGAAGCTCTGTCGTTTTTAACTTGATCTGAAAAACTACCATCCAAGATTTTACTGCAGTTATTAATTTTTTTTTAAATGTTATTATTCCAACATATTTCATGCCCCACTGTTGTTCAAGAACCACCCAATTACTGTTTTATACTAAAAATGTCAATGGATTTGATTGTGACTACAAAGAAATGTTTTGTCCTCCAAGCAGATTTTTTTAGGATAACTGTCAACAAATGCTGCTTTATGACACTTTTGTATTGCCTCTTTGACATTAACCATATATCATGGTCGAAATGCATTTATGCCCTGATGGTTTTATATATATATATATATATATATATATATATATATATATATATATATATGTATATATATATATATATATATATATACATACACATTATATGGATATTACATAATAGGTCCAATATTTTAACAATAGACATGAGGGCATTTAAACATTAGCACAGGGTACAGTTAACGTCAATGGACCGTTTGAACTAAAGTGAGCTACATTTATATTGTAACATTTATATTGGCGTTTTTTTCTATGAACCTTTGTTCGAAGACGGAGGTAAGGTAAGCAGGCAGGGATGTTGTCGTCTTCACACCATCCGAGTCCGAGTGCAAGTCCGATCCTAGAATCCACGGGTCCGAGTCAGAGTTTTAGAGGTTCGAGTCCAAGTCAACCTTCTTCGACTCCGAGTCCAAGTCCGAATGCAATGAAAAATTTTTTTTATAAAAGGAAATTTAAAATAGAATCTAGAGATTACCATATGCTAGTAAACACATGACTTTTACTTGAAGGTTTAATAACATTTAGCTCTCGACGTAGGCCTAAAGCTGGGTATATTGAGTCTGTTTTATACTCTTTAGTTACTAGTTCGCAAAAGTATATACATGTCTTTATCATGTGTGACAGAGCTTTCATTCTGTTTTACTCGGGATCGACTCGGCCTAATTTTCCCCGAGTCCTTACCTCCGAAGTCAGGACGAAATACGCTCCATCACTGTTATAATACAGAAAGGCTACACATCGACGTCGCCTTAGATCCAGACATAAAGGAAAAAAAGATGTGTATAAAGTTCGAATGGAAGTAAAGCGGATGACCAACACGTCAGTAAAATCCTTGTGAAACTAGATGTGTCGGTACGACACGAATGCCCCCGCCTGGGGCAAATTAGAAACATTTGTTAAATTTTGTAAAATTTTTTTTAAGTTCAGGAGGTGTTGTTTGGTCAAAAGTAGGTCAAGAAGGGCAAAATGCAAACTCGATCTGTAACGGGTCATTATCAAGGAACACACCAAAAATCAGTCCAGTATGCAGGCACTGTGAAAAAAAGTCCACACATGTGCATTTTTCATAAAAATTTCTGTCTTTCATGAAATTTTCTATGTTCAGGATCTGTCATATGGTCAAAAATAGGTTAACTGGGACGAAACGCGAACTCGACCTGTAAGTGGTCATTATGCGCCCACAGACCAAACATTGGGCCAGTATCTGTAAGCATTGCATTGCGAAACTAGAATATTAGCAAAAGCTGGTAATCAGTTATAAATTTAAATTGGAGAGGTATGTACCATGTTTTATAACAATCCACCAAATGCTTCCTGAGAAATAAGCTCCTCAGTTTTTTTTCTATACTAAGCTCTGTGACCTTGAAAAGTAGGTCAAGACCACCCATCTTTGAACCTGACCAAGATTTTGTAAATATGATGCAAAAGCACTGAAGTAATGAAGTTCCTTAGTTGAATACCTTTGGAGATATCCTGCACAAAGGCCAAAATTGAAAAATCCGATAAAATTTCATTAAAAAATTAGAAATTGCAGGTGATGCCACCAAAATTGTGCAGAACGTACAGACCATCAGCCCCAATGATCATAGTAAGTTTTGTGAAAATCCACACAATGGTTCCTGAGATATAAGCTTCTGAGTGTTTATCTATAATCAGCTCTAAAATGTAGAAAAATGGGTCAAGGTCACCCATCTTCGAACTTGACCGAGATTTTATCGATATACATCTTCACTGGTGAAATAAAATTCCAACGGTGAATCCTTTTAGAGATATCCCGCTCACAAGGTAAAAGTTAACAGACGTGGAACGGACGGACGGAGGGACGGACACCCGACAGACAGATGGACGGATAGACGGACAGCTTGGGTGACGACAATAGCCCATCAGCCTATGAGCTGAGGGCTAAAAACGGCTGTACATGTACATTTGTCATGAAAATTTATATTTTTCATGAAATTTTCTATGTTTAGGAGCCGTAAAACAATCAAAAAGAGGTCAACCGGGACGAAACGCGAACTCGAACTGTAACTGGTCATTATCTGCATACACACCAAAAATCAGGCCTATATCTGCAAGCATTGCGAAAAAAAGTCCGTACATGTGTATTTGTCATGAAAATTTCTATTTTTCATGAAATTTTCTAAGTTAAGGAGCCGTAAAACGGTCAAAAGTAGGTCAACCGGGACGAAACGCGAACTCGATCTGTAACTGGTCATTATCTGCCCACACACCAAAAATCAGGCCTATATCTGCAAGCATTGCGAAAAAAAGTCCATACATGTGTATTTGTCATGAAAATTTCTATTTTTCATGAAGTTTTCTAAGTTAAGGAGCTGTAAATGGTCAAAAGTAGGTAAACCGGGAGGAAACGCGAACTCGATCTATAACTAGTCAATATCTGCATACACACCAAAAATCAGGCCTATATCTGCAAGCATTGCGAAAAAAGTCCGTACATGTGTATTTGTCATGAAAATTTCTATTTTTCATGAAATTTTCTAAGTTAAGGAGCCGTAAAACGGTCAAAAGTAGGTCAACCGGGACGAAACGCGAACTCGATCTGTAACTGGTCATTATCTGCCCACACACCAAAAATCAGGCCTATATCTGCAAGCATTGCGAAAAAAAGTCCATACATGTGTATTTGTCATGAAAATTTCTATTTTTCATGAAGTTTTCTAAGTTAAGGAGCTGTAAATGGTCAAAAGTAGGTAAACCGGGAGGAAACGCGAACTCGATCTATAACTAGTCAATATCTGCATACACACCAAAAATCAGGCCAATATCTGCAGGCATTGCGAAAAAAAGTCTGTACATGTGTATTTGTCATGAAAATTTCTATTTTTCATGAAATTTTCTAAGTTAAGGAGCCATAAAACGGTCAAAAGTAGGTCAACCGGAAGGAAACGCAAACTCGATTTGTAACTGGTCAATATCTGCATACACACCAAAAATCAGGCCTATATCTGCAAGCATTGCGAAAAAAAGTCTGTACATGTGTATTTGTCATGAAAATTTCTATTTTTCATGAAATTTTCTAAGTTAAGGAGCCGTAAAACGGTCAAAAGTAGGTCAACCGGGACGAAACGCGAACTCGATCTGTAACTGGTCATTATCTGCCCACACACCAAAAATCAGGCCAATATCTGCAGGCATTGCGAAAAAAAAATCCGTACAACTGTTTGATTTCGGAAGGACGGAAGGACGGAATGACGGAATGACGGACATGGGTAAAACTATATGCCCCGGCCACTTTGTGGCGGGGGCATAAAAAGTCACAGGAGTCGGGGACCCTGGGAGGTGAGCTAGGTCAACCCCGCCTAGACTTGCCCATGGTCGAAAACGCACGAGTGAAGTTGATGAATGACAGTGGGCCTTACAATCTGGATAGCCGATGAATGACAGTTGGTCTCTAAATCTGGATAGCCCCCCCCCCCCCCCCCCCACTCCGCCCCGGCCGTAGTGACCAACTAATATCAATTTGTCGGGACCGCGAGACATTATAATGACGCATTTGTCACTAAACCCAGCTTTTAAAACGTTTACGTCACGATGACGATATAAACAACGTCAGATACAATCATCCACAGCTGTAGGGGAAAACTACACGAGAGAGTATGCAAAATGTTCATGGCAAATGTTCTTGGATCTGGATGCAGATCAGCTGATCCTCCCCATGGATTATCTTCCACAAAATGTCATCCAAAACTATTTGAAGTAATGGCTCAGACACGCATATATAAACGGTCGATTACATAATTTTCCTGCCACCTTCGTTGGCCGAGGAAATATGACCAATACCCACTCATTTACGACAACTCTATGCACTTCTATCAAACTGCCCCTCGAACTGCGTCCCTGATTGAACTTGTAGTTCAAAATCAAGGGTATGAAAGTATGCTAACAAGTTTTGTCTGCTTTACGTTTTTACCTTGGCAGTGTATTATTTTTTCATAAAACTGTATTTGATGGCAACATTATGAGCATGCTCTCCCAATTGTGCAATTTATCTTCTCACAGTCTTTTCACAGCCGTCCACTAAAACAAGATACACATTTGCTCAACCTCTAGAGTTACGTCATCATAATAAATATATATATATATACATATATATCATACTACATCATAATAGTAATAATACATCATGGTCCAATATAAAAGTTTTAGAAAATGGCTGATTTTCAGATACGACCACATATTGAGCCAGATGGTACAGGGTATGGTCGCTCCCCACCCTAGACAAAAACCACCTGTGAATCGTATCAGAGGACAGGTTTGCCCTTTTTTAGTTTTATTATGGCAGCTAGATAGGTGTATTTTTTGTATTTGTTGTGAGGACAATCCGTGACCCTACTAGGGTCATTGTGTCGTAAGTCAATAGGGGTATTCAATAGAGGTCACCCGGTGCGTCCTATTGTTCCCAGCCTGTTTAATATTCAGCCTGATCGTGAATATAGATAAACCTCAGAAGAAAGCGGGTCCCAGGCATTGTTTTAGACGTATGAATATGGATGACCCTTATGGGTAGAAGGTATTTAAAAATGGTCTCATACACAGAGTGATTATTCAGGATTCAGTCTTCCTGTTAAGGACCAGTGGCGCCAGTCGGGGATCAATGCCGCCATTTACACCGGTACACACGCTTTCATTGGTCCGTTTCTTTGCCAGAATTGGTGTTATCAGACCAACGAGAGCGGATATCGCATGTTATAAATTTTGGTTAGATGCACAATGCAATATCGCTGGTCTGATTACAATTATGTGCTCTATGCAAACCTGCCAAGACACACCTGCCACAGGAAGCAGCGGTTACACATGAAAGGATGTCTGGGACGACTGAAGTATATAACTGCTGCGTGACGACCGAAATAATCTAATATGAGAATACACCCATTAATAAATAATGTGAATATGTGTTGTGTTGTGTATTTATAATGTATTGTTGTACCGGTGCTTGGTCAGTTTCCTCAGTTTCCTTTAGTCAGGATGACAAAATTATCGCACATAAATGATACAATTTGTCAAACCGATTATACACAAAACAGGATTACAATCATGGACAGTTACCCTGGGCGAAACTTGTTTTTCGTATCAATGTGAAAATAAACAATATTAATAATCAAATTCTCTTTATATCATGGGTATTTTCTAGCGTGTATTCAGATCATCATTTACAATACTTACTGAAAGCAACGCTTTTGCTCAACGAGTAAAAATACCATTATTGATTAGTAATTTGCACGATGATGGGCTGTTAAGCTCAACTACCCATTATAAATGTTACATTGTAAATTAGGAACTGATTTAACTGTGGCTGCTTGAAATAGTTAATGAATATGCGTCACGGGAATTCTCGCATGATTTCAAATCATCATTCTGCAAAACTGCTACGGGTATTTAAAAATACAGTCTGATTTACAAGTTGCAGTACATAAGCTGCAACAATAGGAATCCAAATATAATGGTCTAGAACAGGGCCATCGGATTTCACGTCAATAAAAACGTAACAGCGGAAGCTTTGTGGCTTAATTACACACAACACCGATAAAGGTGTAAGATAATCCTTAAAATGGCTACAGAAAGAGCCAAGTAGGCAAGTTTGTTTGTAAGAAAGCTTCGCGTATCTTACAAAGGTTCAATATACATTGATCAACAGAATTAACAGTGGGTCATAACCGTCAGAAGTATAGAAGTCCATCTTGACGCAGGGGGCGCAGACGAGATGGACCCTTGTAGACCTGCCATGCTTCTTCTGGCTGCTATGGTTACCATATTGCCAAATAAAACAGGTAATAAAAAATATTGTCTTTCATGTCTTAAGGGGTGATAACTTTCGGTAGCTCAATGCAGGTTTTCTCTAATACTGTATTAAAAACTGCCAGTTTATCATTAAAAAGCAAATTTTGAAAGTGCGATTTAATCTCTCTCTCTTAATGTTTGCTTACACAAAACATGTTTATTTTATGTTGTATATCCCAATTTACTTAATTATAAGTGCCGGGTTTGTGACATCTTTCGAGGTCATATCTAATTATAAGCTTTCGTATTGATACAGAAGCCGCATGTCCCCAAAACTTCGTTGAGAATCCCTGGAACAAATATTGCTATAACATCTCGTTCCAAACCGATATTAGAGGTCAGGTCGTTCGTGATGCATGTACAAGTTTGGATCCCTCGGCATTCCCTGCCGTGATAGACAGTGATAGCTTGGTTGTCCTGTTAAAACTCGCAATGGAATCCAATACCAGGTAAGCTATTAACACACATACGCACGCACTCACGCAAAACAAACCCCCTCACCCACACACACCCACACATGTATACATATATGCACCCCCGTCCCACCCTGAGACACAAAACTGCACGCGAGTGAGTTCAACAAAGAATAGAAAGAAGATTTCTGTCTTATCATTTCAAATTACCGATAAAAAATATAGAACTGATCAAACTTGATTGATTTTGATAAATGCTGTGTGCCTGGGTGAATTATTTGAGAATAAGTATTGGTTATGTCCCAGTGAAATGTTATGCAAGCGCGTGGTTTGCGAGGCGCGGGTCATCATGACACGCGAAGCATTAGCCGAGCGATGCCATGATTGACACACGCCAAGAAACTGATTTTTGCACATGCCCCGCCTCCAGGTCGAAGGCCATACGTGTCACTATTTTATGTCACGCACCACGTTTGCTATATCTCAGAATGTCAAATTTGAATTTGTGTTTGCTTGGGGATCCATTGAGGCGGAGATACTATGCTATATACCAGAATATACCAGTTCATTGCCTTATTTGAAAAGTCGCATGCAACCTGACTTGCATGACACCACGCATAACCCTGTGATGCAAGCAGATTTGAGCTAACAGTTAGAACAAAGGGAAATACGCCGCATCTGGGACCATACATAGATCTCATTTCGTGTAATAGCACGTCCATGCGGTTGGGTCTTGGTGACAGTATACTTATTGAATTTGATCTCTACCACAGCACGTCCATGTGGACGTGATTGTTGTTTTGTCATTGTGACAGTATCTTTATTAATTTCCCAGCATCTATGACAATACATGGATCTCATTACGTTTATTAGCTACCATAGCACGTCCATGTGGGCGGGTCTTTGTGACAATATCCTTATGGTACTTGATTTCTACTACAACACGTCCATGTAGCTGAGTCTTGATGACAGTATACTTATTGTATTTGATTTCTACCACAGCACGTCCATGTTGGCGGGTCTTGGTGACAGTATCCTTAGTGTACTTGGTCTCTACCACAGAACGTGATTGTTGTTTTGTCATTGTAACAGTATCTTTATTAATTTCCTCTTTATTTTAGCACGTCCATGTGGTGACAGTATCCTTATTGCATTTGATCTATTCCACAGCACGTCCTTGTGGTGACAATATCCTTATTGTATTTGATCTCTACCCCAGCACGTCCATGTGGTGACAGTGTCATCATTTTTTTTTTTATTTCTCATGGCACGTCCACGTTGGCGGGTCTTGGTGACAGTTTCCTTAGTGTACTTGGTCTCTACCACAGGACGTGGTTGTTGTTTTGTCATTTTGACAGTATACTTATATATTTCCACTTTACCTAAGCACGTCAATGTGGGTTGGTCTCGGTGACGGTCACAGTGAGGGAGCCCATGTTTGGAACGACCGTTACTGGATGGTCTGGGGGAACTGGGAAAATGGCGGCCCATCTGACGGTCAGGGTAAGTTGTCTTCTGTAGAAAATATAACGTCAAGAGGCCTCCTTTAATCTTAGATGGAAGTAAGATTTGGGACTGGAGGGCACCACATCTTTATGTAACATATTTAGCTTTTTGCGTAATTTGTCATCTAGCTCATACACCATTCACCAACAGAGTAGAAACACGATATATACTTTATCCTTAACGTACATAGTGCCAACCAACGCGTTATAATGCTCATTTCCACCGTATTACACAGAAAATTTACCACGAGCAATTTATCAAAAGAACACCAAACTTAATCGCGATACTCTAATACAACTGAACGTGAAAAGAAGTCTTCTTTTTGTACAGAAATATAGAAAGTTCAGAAAACTGTCTGCCATTTTGACTCAAATGACGTAGGTCACACCTTCATCTCTAGTTTCTGCCAATACGGTTAACCTGACTCTAGCCATGATGAGGAGATGCACTTTGATATCTTCAGGATCGTAGTTTTATTTCCCATTTATTATTTTCATCAACGTTAATACAAAAATTGCGTAATTCTATTCAGTACTTCACTCAGTACTAAATGATAACATAAAACAGTGTGTATTTGGATATTTTAGTTATTTTTACCATAAATACCTATATACACAGTATTTATTGCTTTATCAGAAGACGCGTGGTCCAAGTCGTGTGTCAAAGTCCAATTGATGAGTCAGCCGGTCGTCTTCTCAGATGCTGATTGTGAAGAATCGCATGCTACGATCTGTCAACTCATACCGAGTATGTATACATATCTTTATCTCCCTCCGGGATCTGTCAACTCATAACGGGTAAATGTACATATCTTTATCCCTCGCCGGGATGTCAACTCACAACGGGTTTGTCTAAGGCCAGATCTAAAGCTGGTCCAGTTTAGAACTGGTCTAGACCAAAAGTCGATTGGAATCTGGTCTAGGCCAGATCTTGATTGAGAACTGGTTTTGACCAATTCCATACTGGACTTGTCAAGATTGGGATTGAGATATGGTCTAGGAAGCTTCAATATCAAGCCTCTCATTTTTTTACCTGGTCTAAGCCGGTTCTAAACATTATTTTCTTACATGTTCATTTTTTTTTTAAATTATGGTTCCTCAGATGATTTTTTCCCCCTAAGTTTTCCCTATTCCCTAGATGAGATGGCTTGTCGAATAGAATCCTCAGATGGTGAGGCTTTTTGTGTTCTCCAGTGGTGTGGTATGTTGTATTCCTCAGATGTTGAGGTCTGTTGTGTTCTTCAGATGGTGTGGTATGTTGTATTCCTCAGATGTTGAGGTCTGTTGTGTTTTCCAGATGGTGTGGTATTTTGTATTCGTCAGATGTTGAGGTCTGTTGTGTTCTCCAGATGGTGTGGTATGTTGTATTCCTCAGATGTTGAGGTCTGTTGTGTTCTTCAGATGGTGTGGTATGTTGTATTCCTCAGATGTTGAGGTCTGTTGTGTTCTTCAGATGGTGTGGTATGTTGTATTCCTCAGATGTTGAGGTTTGTTGTGTTCTTCAGATGGTGTGGTATGTTTTATTCCTTATATGTTGAGATTTGTTGTGTTCTTCAGATGGTGTGGTATGTTTTATTTCTCATATGTTGAGATTTGTTGTGTTCTTCAGATGGTGTGGTATGTTGTATTCCTCAGATGTTGAGGTTTGTTGTGTTCTTCAGATGGTGTGGTATGTTGTTTTCCTCAGATGTTGAGGTCTGTTGTGTTCTACAGTGGTGTGGTATGTTGTATTCCTCAGATGTTGAGGTCTGTTGTGTTCTTCAGATGGTGTGGTATGTTGTATTCCTCAGATGTTGAGGTCTGTTGTGTTCTTCAGATGATGTAGTATGTTGTATTCCTGAGATGGTGAGATTTGTTGCGTTTTTTAGATGGCGTGGTATGTTGTATTCCTGAGATGGGGAGGTTTGTTGTGTTCTCCAGATGGTGTGGTATGTTGTATTCCTCATATGCTGAGATTTGTGTTCTTCAGATGGTGTGGTATGTTGTATTCCTCATATGTTGAGGCTTGTTGTGTTCTACAGATGGTGTGGTATGTTGTATTCCTCATATGTCGAGGCTTGTTGTGTTCTTCAGATGGTGTGGTATGTTGTATTCCTCATATGTTGAGGCTTGTTGTGTTCTTCAGATGGTGTGGTATGTTGTATTCCTCATATGTTGAGATTTGTTGTGTTCTTCAGATGGTGTGGTATGTTGTATTCCTCATATGTTGAGGCTTGTTGTGTTCTTCAGATGGTGTGGTATGTTGTATTCCTGATATGTTGAGATTTGTTGTGTTCTTCAGATGGTGTGGTATGTTGTATTCCTCATATGTTGAGGCTTGTTGTGTTCTTCAGATGGTGTGGTATGTTGTATTCCTCATATGTTGAGGCTTGTTGTGTTCTTCAAATTGTGTGGTATGTTGTATTCCTCATATGTTGAGGCTTGTTGTGTTCTTCAGATTGTGTGGTATGTTGTATTCCTCATATGTTGAGATTTGTTGTGTTCTTTAGATGGTGTGGTATGTTGTATTCCTCAGATGTTGAGATTTGTTGCGTTATTTAGATGGTGTGGTATGTTGTATTCCTGAGATGGGGAGGTTTGTTGTGTTCTTCAGATGGTGTGGTATGTTGTATTCCTCAGATGTTGAGATTTATTGTGTTCTTCAGATGGTGTGGTATGTTGTATTCCTCATATGTTGAGATTTGTTGTGTTCTTCAGATGTTGTGGTATGTTGTATTCCTCATATGTTGAGATTTGTTGTGTTCTTCAGATGGTGTGGTATGTTGTATTCCTCATATGTTGAGGTTTGTTGTGTTCTTCAGATGGAGTGGTATGTTGTATTCCTCATATGTTGAGATTTATTGTGTTCTTCAGATGGTGTGGTATGTTGTATTCCTCATATGTTGAGATTTGTTGTGTTCTTCAGATGGTGTGGTATGTTGTATTCCTCATATGTTGAGATTTGTTGTGTTCTTCAGATGGTGTGGTATGTTGTATTCCTCATATGTTGAGATTTGTTGTGTTCTTCAGATGGTGTGGTATGTTTTATTTCTCATATGTTGAGATTTGTTGTGTTCTTCAGATGGTGTGGTATGTTGTATTCCTTATATGTTGTGGTTTGTTGTGTTCTTCAGATGGTGTGGTATGTTGTATTCCTCATATGCTGAGATTTGTTGTGTTCTTCAGATGTTGTGGTATGTTGTATTCCTCATATGTTGAGGCTTGTTGTGTTCTTCAGATGGTGTGGTATGTTGTTTCCTCAGATGTTGAGGCTTGTTGTGTTCTTCAGATGGTGTGGTATGTTGTATTCCTCAGATGTTGAGATTTGTTGTGTTCTACAGATGGTGTGGTATGTTGTATTCCTCAGATGTTGAGATTTATTGTGTTCTTCAGATGGAGTGGGATGTTGTATTCCTCAGATTGTGAGATTTGTTGTGTTCTTCAGATGGTGTGGTATGTTGTATTCCTGAGATGGGGAGGTTTGTTGTGTTCTTCAGATGGTGTGGTATGTTGTATTCCTCATATGTTGAGATTTGTTGTGTTCTTCAGATGGTGTTGTATGTATCTCTCCGTCCATAGAGCGCACAACAGAAAACTTTCTTCAAATTGCATGATATCATAGATACAAGTTCCTTTACTTCTTTCATAGTTTTACCAGAATCTGATTGGTAACCTGACATTGAAGTGTGTGAATGATGTCGTCTTGTTGAACATGATTAAACAGAGTTCTTATCCTAGTTTGCCAAAACGATTGAGTTTGTACTCATCTCACTTGGCATAACAAGTTATAACATTGGGTCATTGTTATCACCATCTGTACAGCAATTATAATGAGACACTTGCTGGTCAATTTCAGAGTCATCTCAGTGGATTATGATTTTCCGTCCAATGCAGGTCTTCATGAAAATATTGCAAGGCCGGTCAAATGTCTAGGTTGTTATTCCAGTTCCCTCTTTAATGCAACTCTCGGAATAAATTCGTTTTCCAAGCAGTATTCTGTCTGTCAGGCATCCTCAATCCCAGATATCCTCTGAATGAAATGCTACTGTCTCGTTGTTATTTTAACTACTAATATTTTGATTATCAACTTTATTTCACTTCTCAGATGATGTTGTTTATTTTATTCCCCAGATAATGTGGTTTATCATGATAATAATATGACTCGCTGTGCGCTTTTTGACTGTTTGGTTTTATTCCTCAGGTAATGTTGCTGAGCAGGATTGGTATTTCCCAATGGACACAGACGTCTCAGGTTCCAGACTACTTGATTCGAGAATAATCGATTACCAAATGTTCAACCAACCTGCGATCACAGGTATGGAAGTCCCTAAACATATTCCAGGGGGAATCCGGTATAATGTCCAAGTTTTGTGACGAAATGTATTTCTTTCTTTGTTTTGTTTAATATATAAATGCAAAATGGGTTGTTTAGACATTCTAAAATGTAATAGATGAATGGTGGTTTATGTGGTTCCTAGCTCCTACGTATGAAAACCGTAATATTCCATTTATTAAACGGACTTTTGGAACTGGCACTCTCCTGCATCAATTTCCCTCAGCATTTCTAAGCACTACAAATAACATAACCTACGCGCGTGTGAGCGCGCACCTTGACAGTAGGTCAATTTCATGTTTACGTCCTCACAAAGGCCATCTTGAAAATTATTTAGTACAACTTAAAGGCGTTTTCAAGCTACGAGCACTTTGCCTGTATGAGCTAGAGAGTTGAGCCGCTTATCTGTGATGGGCTGGTAACACCAATAACAACTATTTTTCAAAGCAAATGCGGTATTATACCATAGAGAGGGGTTTCCTATACTTTGTGTTTTGTCTTTTCAGCTGGATACATTCAGGAAGGTCTTCTAGTGAAGTCAGAAGAGATGGAGTACGTGGCTCTGAAACCAGTTCTGAAGAAATGTCTAACAAACATAGATTGGTGTCCCCAAGGAATAAGTGTAACATTCTGGACTAATCTGTCCGTCTCCCAAAGTTTCTATGGTTGGGTCCCATACCTTAGCACCATCGCGGAGTATGTTGGTACACTACAGGCCGGACTGCTGATAACGTATGAAGGTAAATGTCCCATACCTCAGTACCGTTGTGGACAATGTTGATACGTATCCCATCGTTAATACACTAAGCTAGCATGATCTTTGAATCATACGTTTTTTTCAGGTTGCATCATGAAATTTAAACAACAACAAAATTAACGGTTCTTAAATAAGACTGAGTGAAGCGCAGAAAAAGTATTATAAGATGTAGCCCCAAATCATTGCATGACTTCTATTTACATATTGCAATGAAACAAATAGTATGTTTAATCATATTTCGGAACAATTTCATTAAAGAAACTTTTTATTTAAAAAAAATCCCTCTTGGTATCATTTTCCGCCGCTTGCAAAAATATAATTGAATTTTGCAAAATCATATCAGTGTTTATTATTAACGCTGTATGTCGTTTGATATTAGTTACCGGTAAAACTCCTTACTTATACTCATTGGCGTTAAAGTGGTTAATCAATTTGTGGCTAGAATACTACTTTACATTTCAGTATCTCACGACTCTGGAAATGAAACCACGTTCTATTTATACCTTCATAATGTAGTGTCAACTGAACGTAAATATTTCTGGGAAATATCTTACTTCTTATCACTATAAACGTTGCTTCCGTTACTTCCTACTGGTAATAAAGGACACGGCAACAAATGACACGAAAACAAAGCAGCAAACATATTGCATAGCAGATTGAACAGTTTTAAAATATACCAAAATATGCATAAGTTTATAGTTTCCATTAATTAAAACTGATCTGACAGAGTAAAATTCTTATAACTTGACAACGGGATTCTTCACAGGATGCGAGATGAAAAGTGTAGGCACCTTCGACATAGAAGATGTGCAACCAATTTCCGCTATGTCAGAGGGCGAATGCATTGAGGCATGTACTGTAATGCAGAACTGTCAGGCCGTTAAATGGAACAGCGGTAATAACTTGTGTGCCTGGACCGACTCGGAGGAGCTTGATGTCGAGTATTCTATGGGTGCTGGTCAGTGTACTCTCTACAAAAAAGTTTGCAGTGAGTATTTAATAGGTGTATTTTATTGTAATATCTAATATCATTATAGCTATCGGTTCCACCTAATATCAGTATGCCTAGTGATTAATTTGAGTCGTCAGACAACATTTTGTCTTTTTTTCTAGCGGGATTAACTATATTACCCGCTCCCTCTGTTCCTCAAGCCCTATGTGCCCTCATCTTGCCCCGACTCGTACCCGCAAGTTTTATGGAAGAATTTCATACCTTATGTAATCAATTTATGGTCGTTTCTCCCAAGTACAAGATAATATGACTGATCAAATGTGTCATACCAGAATTCTGCCACAATGAATAACCTGTTGGTTCACAGCACCATGAGGTGCAATCGGCTAATTCCAAAAGCTTCTCTGACAAACCAGTAAACCAAGTTTAAAATCATAAAAAAGTACAAATCAGTTTGACAATTTATCAAATTCACATTAACAGTAAACGTCTTCATGAAATTATTCTTGTGTTGCTCCTCTGTAAAAAAAAATCACATATTGGCATTGTGGTGTGTTCGCTTTTCCTCACATAGAGATAGATCTGGGGCAAATATTAACCGGAGAGAACAGCTACCGGGGTAAGTGCAGGGAGGGAAGATACCGGCTAACATCGGGACAACTCTAATTTCAAGAAGTCGTGGTTTCATGATGTACTTACGGAAAAAGATGTCAAAATAAATTATTCAATCAATGTATGCTCAGTTTGTGCGTGACGATCTGCAGTCAGTGAAGCTTAGACTGGATTGGGCAACAGATCCGCTTCTATTGAAACTTCTCTGTTCAGGCCCTAATAAGTCCTTCTGTCATTCAACGTTCATCGAGAGCTTTTCATTGTTTTAACATCATCTGTCATGCATGTACTACGAAAAACATTTCATGATAGCAGAGCACTTTTTTTCTGTTGCCGTAACTCGAATGCACTAATTTGAAAAAAAAAATGTGTCAAAACCTAACGTTCGAGATATTTAAATCCCAACAACGAAATACCTGGTTTGGCTTATCTTTCATGATATTTACATACTCAAACCAACCAAAACAGTTCATTACATCTTTCCTGCTCATTCGTGCACGGTCTCCATTGGGCTTCTGCTTCTGAAACTGACCGACGGGAGCGGCATCTGGTGGTGACTTGGACTATTACAACAATCGTCCTATTTTCTTGGATAAAAAAATAGTGGGTAACTTCTCAAAATATTTTTTTTTATTTTTATGACAGACGGATTATATAATTATTACAGACTTTTTTTTTCATAGAAAACATGCTATACATCGAAGTATCCAACACCAGCGTCACCTGGCCGGCGTCGGTGCAGTTGAAAACTAATGTTTGGAGTCACGTGGGGGTCACATGGCACCCTGATGACGGACTGAAAGTGCTAATTAATGGCGTGTTGAAGAAGGAAGTAACCTGGCCGAAACTTACCACCAGACAACCTGCTCCAACGGGTGATTTATTCCTGGGGAAGGCCTTCTCCCATGTGCACAACATCACCATGTATGGGAATGTGAGTTCAAATTGATTATCAATTTAAAAATAATTTTAATACCCGATTATTGTTATCCGCATTCGGTCATATAAACATCACATAAAAACTCCATAGAGTTCCCTTTAAACCTCCTCCATCAACACGTTAAAGTATTGATACATTGTCATACTTGAGCGATGTATCATTTAAATCAGTTAACTGTTGAAAAATAATCTGCTTTTGTGTGTGTCTGTAAATACGACAACATGTACCTACATAATACCGGTTATAACTGTGCATTTCTGTTACTAGATATGTTGAAATAATAATCTTTAAAATTGTGATTTTTAGAATGATTAAAATCAAATAATTATTAAAATATGCGGAATTTGTTATCTCGGGAAATGAATATAAAAAAATGAATTTTAAGAATGAATTATTTTCCTCCATGAAATTAGCACAAAGTGTTGCATTAAAATAAAATAGCATGGAGCTATGAACTGTTTGCTTACCGAACCCTAAAGTTTTATATCATGTTGACCTTGAAAAATCCGGACCGAAATGTGCAAAAGACGGGTCTCATTGTATCGCTAATAACATTCAGTAACTTCTACAGTACGTCATCGATGAACTCAAGATGTGGACAAAGACTCTTCTCCCTGATAACGTCAGACTGGAGTATCTTTACAGTAAGGAATGTTCATATTTTAACCGAATGTCTGAAATGATATAGCAGTTCACTCGTAGTGCTGTATTTAAATAATTTACAGTAATACATAGTTTTTAATAAGTGATCTGAAAAAAAATATCGGTTTAATTCTTCAAATTGATTCAGCAAATTTCCCAGCACTTGATTGATATATCCTTCAAATGATAGGTCGCGTCCCCTGTCTCAGTGGTTGGATCGGATTTAAAAGTAAATGTTTCCTGTTCTACAAACCTGGGGGATCCATGGAATATGCCCGCGACCTCTGTCGGAGAACTCCTGACGCAAGTCTAGCTGTGCTGAACACCGCAGAAGAGGCGTATTTTGTCAGTGAGGTGATGACGGTGATGGATTACTATACAGACACCAACTGGTGAGGACAAGAGAATGTATGTCCCTTATGTAGAAGCTAAAATAATTAGATATTTACTTCATGTATTCAGGAATTATATGCTCGTATATTCTGTAATTTATGAGACGACCGGACCGTCAATCCTACAAAGGATGTTTACAATATCTAAAGAAGTCAGCGCGAGACGAGGGATATTGAAAGTAGAGCAGTTAAATTACATTATTAACTTAATTCAAAGAAGGTTGGTTTCTCAGTACCCCGCGGGTAATGTTATATCTCCCAGCAGCTTATTTCAAGTAAAAAGGAGATTCCTCTTGTAATGATGTGCTTTTATCTTTTTAGTTATCCGATACAGATATTATTATGTTGTCCTTTCATTAACTTTTTTGATCTAATTGGACTTATTTGAGAAGATTGTTAACTAATACAGTGGAACAAGAAATGTACTTATAGATTTCATTTCTAACATGTATGTGTTTGATGTTATAAGAGCAAATTATCATTAAAATATCACTGTAGGTGGCGCGTCGGTCTTGTGTTTGCGTGTAATACGTGGCAGTGGCACAAAGACCCTGGGAGCAGCACGGAGTGGTTCAACTGGGAGGAATGGATCGGGTCAGGTACCTGTGGTGCCCTCAGTCGGTCTGGCCGCCTTACTAGCGTCAACTGTCACACTAAGGTCCCCTTTGTGTGTCAGTATCCCGCATGTACGTACAATATCCAATATTTATTTAACAGAATGTTTTTCTATATGTATGTTTTAACTAATACAGCGCCTATTCAACAGGCTAAATATTTGTTTCCTGTTTCTGGAAATAGCGACGGATAGGAACACAGACATAGTAAAATCGGATATGGTCTGTTCGACCTGTGTCACATGAAATCCGTATAACTTCTGAATAAATGTACCATAGATCAAATGGTCCCAATTTTAGTCATGTGACAACAAGAACACCGTGGTGCATTATATGCCCGTAGCATAACTTGTTATATCAGAGCTCATTAAATATGCGTGAAGTTTGTTGAAAATGTAATACAGGTGAGAAACTGTATTGGTCAATCTTAATAAAGAGTTTCATGAAAACCCTAATTTTCCATGGAAGGTTATCGTGGCGACACCACAAAGTATCCCAGTGACCTCTGACCTTATTAATTATGTGTGGAGTTTGTCAGTTATCAAACTCGGGCAAGATTATCTATTGGTAAGTAGTTATGTTGAGTTTCATAAAAAAAAAACACCCAAGCCCAAGTTAGTTATCGCGGCGACACAAATGATATATATAATGCGCCCCGTCACCGACGGGCGTATAAACATCTTGTGGCGGTCTTTGTGTGCCTCGAAATAAAACCCATCACCAACTGACTGTCTTCTCCTTGTCTTCTCATGCTTATATCCTGGAAGTCCCTGGAACGTTTTTAGTTTTTTTATATAATTTTATACGCATAATCAATAAGTCACAATAAAGTCATCGGAAACATATCTTATACCAGTAATGCACGACGTTTTATTATGAAATGTTGTGTAAGCCTGCATTGAAAACTGATTCAGTTAGCGGGAATAGATGACCTCACATTTGAGAATAAGGGGCTCTTATAAGGAGTAACCAAGCGCAGAGGGGAAAGTTATAGAGGACCTTATAATTTTTTAGGGGTGGAGATAACCTCTTCCATTTTTCATGATCCCTTATCTTATTCTAATTCTAGGTATGCACATCTATAGCGCTCCACTTTCGGATTAAGACTACGTGAGAGGGCGGTAGCACTCGTTTCTATCATATGACTGTTGAATCCTGGTGTCACCAAGGCCCGGTGTGTACCGCACTTCGGGTCTTTGGTGTGAAATCATATCCATTGCTGGGTCATAACACCATTGACCCCCACCCCCCACCACAAAGACGCACTCGCTTGTGAGTGATAAACGGTTGGGGGACACAGCCTTCCAATTAAATCTGCAGACCTCTAACCCTGGGTGGGAGTCTGCCGTGAAAATCTCATTGCCTCGACTGAGATTAGAACTCACGAACTCCCGGATTTGAGTTCTTTGCTCTTTCCCCGGAGCTACAGAAGCCGCTTGGTATCCACCTCTGATAGTGTGGAAAGTTTTTAAAAATTTATGCTGCAATGGAGCAGTTTGGGGTAGTTTAAGTATTGTAGTGTTGTATGTCGGTGTTAAGCGTGTATTGTTTTACAGATTTTTTGGTTGAAAAGGAAAGCGCCCCCGTCCTCCCGTTTAATTCGCCCTGGTAAATCAATAAATGGATCACTTTGTCCTTCCCTTTTGTTTAAACTTTCTGTTTCTTATTTCAGGGTCCGGTGAGGACTACCTTCCCTGGGAGATTACATGTTTTACAATATCACCATCAACAACAGCAAGGGAGATTAGTTACGGCTTACCACCTGTTACCACATCTGAAACTGTCATCACATACAACGGTACCACTACATCTGACGCGGTAACCACATCCAGCGGTGCCGCCATATCTGACAGAGTGACCACACCCAGCGGTATCCCAACATCTGACGGAGACACCACATCCACCGGTACCACCACATATGACGGAGTCGCCACACCAAGCAGAACGACCAGGTCTAACGGAGTCACCACATCCACCGGTACCACCACATCTGACGGAGTCACCACGCCCAGTGGTACCGCTACACCTGACCATATAACTACATCTGACGGTACCACATCAGCTGTCACCATCACATCTAACCACACCACAATACCCAAGAATACTACAAGATCGGCTGTCTCCGCAACATCTGACGACACCACAATACTTGACCGTACCACAACATCGGCTGTCAACACCACATCTAATGACACCACAATATCCAAGAATGCTGCAACATCGGCTGTCACCACAACATCTGACGAGACCACAATACTTGACAGTACCACAACATCGGCTGTCAACACCACATCTAATGACATCACAATACCCAAAAATACTACAAGATCGGCTGTCACCACAACATCTGACGACACCACAATACTTGACCGTACCACAACATCGTCTGTCAACACCACATCTAATGACACCACAATACCCAAGAATACTGCAACATCGGCTGTCACCGCAACATCTGACGACACCACAATACTTGACCGTATCACAACATCGTCTGTCAACACCACATCTGATTATACTTCGACATCTACATTATTTGTTAGTACATTTGTCATGACTGCTAACACGACAAGTACTGATTCTTCATCTGGTGACGTCAAAACACGTCCTGAATTTACGTTTGATAGCACCAGTCCATCTGTCGGTGAGGTCACATATGTATTATCTTAATAACTGCATGAACATACCACGCATTTTAGGCTTAAAATGAAATAAAACGCAAAAATACAAAGGCGAATTATATAATATAAATTTTTATCCTCTGTGTTGACGTAAACCTTAAACAGAAGAACTGCTGTACTTTGAACATTTTATCATACTCTGAGGGAATATAAAGTCATTCGTGGTTTCATGGTATTTGTAATGTTGCGTTGATGTAGTTGGTCTCATGTCTTTTTTGTTTATTCGTATTGTTATATATCAACCGATATCTTTAATTTGAATTAAAACATGAGAGGTGTTATATATATATATATATATATATATATATATATATATATATATACATACATACATACATATATACGCTTCAATTGCCTTTACCAAAAAAAAAAATCGGACTCTCCCTCCCTTAATCCGTGGAACGCCAATGTCTCACCTTAACTTGTCTAACGATCATTTCGGAAAGTGTGAGGTTGGTAAATTTGTTGAATGAACAGTAGATTTCATGATTATAAAGCCATGCATTTAGGTTGTATGGTAAACATACGGTTATTTTGTTCTCCCTAAATAGCAGCGGCGTCCTCGTCCTTCAGAGACACAGTGCCGGAACATACCACTACGTCATCAGCCATCTCTGCTTCTGTATCCACGACGAACATGTCGTCACAGGTTACCACGGTTACTGCGACGTCACTTCCTGTGCCGTCACTTCGATCGACACCGTCATGCCCCGCCTTAATGACACAGGTGGAACACCTTGAAGCCGTGATGTCAGAAGAGGGCGCCCAGTCTACGTCACATGTGAAAATAACGTGTCGTCATGGCTACCACATGACGACTATACATCATTGTAACCATGCTATTCCTTATTTCACGTATCAGTGTGCAGGTAGGTCCTGTCTGTCAAGGGATGTCTTTTTGTCACAAAACAGATACTTTGACATATATATTCAGGGTTCAGACGCCCAGGGGTAACTAAATAATGTTTACTCTTCATATTATGTCCAACAGACCTGGTATATGTAAATCATCCACGTTTAGGCACACTGACTCAGCGAAATACATTTAACAATACAACATTGACGTACTATATTTCTCAAAAGAAAAGCAAATGACCAAAATTGGCAATCTCTGTTCAGCTAACAGAGCGAACTCTGGCTAACTTTACTCTAATATTTAAGAAAAGCAAAAATTAAATTAAATTAAAAAGAAGCAATCGTGGGTATATCTTTTTACATTACGTTTGTGATTTTTTTAGTATTATTCATGTTTTGATTTTAATGTTATCGACAATCCTGAGAAAACATAAAAGTGTAAACTTTTTCTTAAATTTGTAACCGAGATTTTACTTATCGTAACGTTGTCGAGGAAATGGTCCATATTTTACATTAACCTGAAAAAATGTAGTAATGAGAGCAAAAGAGCATGGCTGATATTAGTCTAAAGCTTTTTTTATACAAATTTATTTAATTCATATTTAAAAAATTCACGAAATGCAACTTTTTTATAGATATATCCAACAATGTATTTAAAATAAAGAACAATATAGAAAAGTTATTTGAAAACTTATGCGATTCCCACACATTGATGTACACATACTGCGCATTTAACTATCAGGTGCGCCTGCAGCCGACGTTACCATGACATCTTTATCTAAAACCGAGACATCAGACACTACGCCTGTACTTACTACACGGGTAACAAAGTTCGAGCCGTACGTCAAAATCGTCCGAGTGGAGTTTCCTCCGACGGAGGCCTATGGGGCGCCGGTTATTGGTATCCTGACCATCTGCGTCGTTGTCGCCGAGTTGATCGTCCTGGTTTTGATTGACATTAGTCGGATGGGGAGGGAGCTGTCCAATCGTTTTGGCAGAAAAGTCAGAAACCGCCGTGTAACACGGATACATGCCATGTCCTTTATGGCCAGAAAGTGACGTGCCTACACTGTCATTGATCGCCATCTACTGGAGTATTGGTGATTTAACACTAACCGGTAAAGCGGTTCGACCATTTCCGATTCGTGGTCATTTGCTCCTTTAATCTTGAATCATGGTTCATTGATCCATATGTTTCCCCCACGTGAATTTGTATATGTCTGTGTGTATCTCCGAGAACAGTTTTATGTATTTTAAGATGTGTGTTGGGTATTGTTACCTAATATTTAAAAATGATTAAATTCTAGCGTGTATCTTAACATAAAGCACCGCGGAGAAGCTCTTATTATGTTCCGTGTGTATTTATCTCTCGGTCATTTGAGATTTTTAATTGTATTCACAATATATCTATGAACTTGTTCTTTTACTTTTTTTTCTATTCTAAACCATTTTTTTTTATTCTGTGGAGATATGTATCTCCATTTCAGTTACTTGTTCTTCCCGGAGAGACCGTGCTGATCACCGAACCTGCCATCATCTCCAGTCCCGAGTGACATAACCACCCTTGTCTAATGGTCCTGGATAATCACGAAAGCATGCACCAGGATAACAGTTTTTTGTCCTGTTTCTGTTATCATAATCTTACATGTGTGTCTTAGTAATGCTGACCTACTTTAAGCAAACGAAGTTAGTAAAGCGGCATGCATGGCTTGGCGGAGGTTGTCGCACATACAAAGTCCTTATTTGGGCACGAGTCCTTATGTGGGCACCATAGTCGGACGTTTGGGTCATGTAAGATTTTTCGAGTAGGAGTATCTCTTTGAGCTTTTTAATTGACTGATGTATCCTACTTTGAGTAGTTACAACCGTCATGTCGAAAACTACACTGTAATGACCGGCCATATCGCAGCACTCAGCTGGTATACTTAAGGCCCACACCGTGGGGAGGTTCATTTGTTTATATCTATATCCATAACAGAGGCAACGGTGTTTGGGAGGTGGGGTTAGAGGTTGGCTTTCTTTCTCGGTACTGCCGCATGTCAAAACAGTAATATAAGTTCCCACTTTTACGAATTCGACGGCGAATCGCCACGATGTTGAGTTAGTGGCGATTCGTGGCCAATCGGCCTTTCGAGTGATAAAATTTCCATTGCGAGGACGATGTTGTGCGAGAGGAGTAGGATGCCAGTACGATTACAGTGACACGAAGCCAGCACGATATGACAAGACTTTAAGAATGTTCACGACTCCGTTACGACGTCTAAGATATTGGTACGATATCTCCAAGATTGATCTGCGACTTGTGGATGATGCTCCTACGCCATCGCCGTAAAGTTTATTTTGTTACATTCCATCTTGGTCTGCAACCAACACTCATAGTTAGAGCTGCCCTGTAAACCAAATGCTGATTCTGACCGTGACAGTCCTGAATTCTATAAATGCGATAAAGCAGTAAGAAATCAAAATTCGGACCATGGCAAAGCCTGGGTGAAAAGAGACGCACGCAAACAGTTTGACCTTTCTATTTCGGCGCCGAAATTTGTGAACTCGTGGGACTATGTCATTAGTGCCTCGAGCAACAGCTGAACCTGAAAAGCATAGGTTTATATCGTGACGATGGCCTCGCTGTCTCACGATCAACATCAGGCAGTGACGCTGACAGTACAAAAACAAAACTCACCAAAATTTTCAAAGAATACGGGCTTTACGTTACAGTCAAGACAAATTTAAAATCTGTCAACTTCCTTGACGTCAACCTAGACTGAAACACCGGACATATAAACCAAACAGGAATCCCAATGACCAACCAACTTATATAAACTACCAATCAAACCATCCTCCAGCTATCATTGAAAACCTACCTCAGGCAATAGAAAAAAGACTATCATCGCTCTCATCAAACCAGCCAATCTTCCCAAACGCAGTGCCAGTTTACAACTCTTCATTAAGAAAGCGGCACACAAACAAAGCGCCAATAACATCCCTAAAATGAATGAGAACGAGAGGCAAGAAAAGAAAAGAACCAGAAAAAAAGGAAAATAATATGATACAACCGACCATAGTAGTAGTAGTAGTAGTAGTAGTTTATTATTATTGTGACATGTACATCATATTTTAACATCCAATTTCTTCTTTATCTAAACAACGTGTTATTGCGAATGTTCCATATGTCACTACGATAGTAAAATATCTTAAAACTCATCAACAAACATATTTTTGGTAAACCGCTTAAAACTCATCAAAAAACATTTTCACATTAATCTACAAATGCATATTATATTGTCCATCTTATATCTGCTGACCTGCATCCTGGTATTTATTTTTCAAGCATAAACTTCTTAACATAAGCGGATGAAAACCGACTAAAACGAGAGAGATAGGTAGAACACATGCTCTGTTTATAACACTGTTAATGTACACATAGATATGTTCAAAAGGGAGCATGCGGCTTTTCTTGATGGCGGCATTAGATGGATCCGTCCCTTTGTCGCATTTCCTACAAAACAAAATTAATGATCAATATTAATATACAGTTCGTGAAGTTTAAGATTGATGATGCACGATGTTCGATAAAGATATGAAAGAAATCTTAAGCTGGATGTTTAAGACACCTTTTTAGGAGTACAAAATGGCAACTTCCATGTGGTAAGAAAAAAGAAAAATGAAAAAAAGAAAACAGGGAATTTTAATTAAAAAAACATATTTTCTACATTTTAACAAATGCCATCTCGTTATGTATGGCGGCAGTTTGACCGGGAATTAGTTACATTAGTTATATAATTTGTCGCCAGATAGCAGTGCCTGTTTCGTAGCCTCATAAATGTTGTAAGATGACCCAAAAACTTTGGCTGGTCTTTTATTTTGAAACACATAGACGGGTTTTGATATCCTTTCTGCTTATTTTGAATCTTCAGATCTTGGATGAATCAAATGATGGTTGTGTTTAACTTTTTTACCGACCGGAGCTTTCACAGGCTTGTGACATTGTATCGTCGTCTGATAGGCTATGTAATACACTGAAGGTAAGCTAAGAGAGCTATACGTATGTATACACACACACATATATATATATATTATATATGTATGTATATATGTATATATATATATATATATATATATATTCCAGTCATTAGGTTGACCAGTCCTCCTTTAAATGCTACAATTAGGGGACCGCCCAAGATTAAGGGGGATATGTGGTCCCCCTAATACGTCAACAACGTTATTGTAATAAAACATTGAAAACTGGTCGATTTGCCATTAGCAACCATTATGTTTCTATAAGAATGAAATTTGTTCACATATTCACATATATATATATATATTCCCCTAATGCCTTTAATAAAGGATGGTCTCCTTAAGGCTGTCAGTAGGGATATATATATATATATATATATATATATATATATATATATATATTTAATGTATATATATATATATATATATATATATATATATATATATATATATATTAGGAACTTCAAACACGAAAGGGTTTGCATATTTATGAGGTATCTTGTTGAGTTGTGGTTTACCTTAATATAGGATCCATACATTTATAATGCTTATGATCTCAATGTAAAGTTCATTTTGCTTTAAATGCTTTCTTCTGCTTAATCCTGCAAATACCATTCGTTTACTTTAGGCCTATCGTAGCTGAAACCCTGTAATGGTGAGGTATGCCGTCATCATAAAACCTGTCGTTATGAACAGGACACGCAGTCGGTATCAGGTTTGATAAAAATTCCAGCGATAATGCGCCAGTTGGGAATAAGGTACACAGGAAGCCTTATCAGAGGCCGCGATAAAACCTGGATCTTGCCGGGCCGTTATTAAGAACACCGATATCACACCTGGGGTTAAGGTATTTTCCGCGGGACGAAGAAATGCACATCACGTGAAGATGTGATTAAGTCTACCAGTTACCCCGGCATCCATTTCATCTCGTTTCCTGCGCAGGGAGCTTAGCCGATCTTACCTGGCTCCGTACGGTCTTTTTAATCACGTGACATGAAGCTGCTACGCGCCCCAATGTTTTATAACAGCTGAAGGCGTTTCCGGTTTTCAGTTTCATGGGTAACTGTATTAATCCGGTCAAGGGAGAAACAAAACTATAGCAAGCTATAAATACTGTACGTCATGTGTAATTACTGCGATACCGTGTATGGGCCTGCTGCACCTAATGACAAACATACACGTTAAGTCTAACTTTACTTCAAATCTTTAATTTGATTCTGACACCTTGACAGTAAGAACTTAACCGTAATTACAAAAGAGAAACACGTGTGATCCATGTGTTTATACGAGAAACACATGTGATGACAAAAATACATACTTGAATTATTAGCATATTTTGGGAGATGAATACATTTAAACAGGTGAACGAAGGAAATATATGCAACATGTAATATCCGTCCCTCTCTAGAGTCGTAAAAAGATGCGATCATTTTCGCTCAGAACCGAAAATCTCCTTTCAGGACTATTTTAAAGGGGATTCTAAAATATCAGTGAACTCTTAATCTATTGTACTCTAATAATTGTTGATAAGTTTATTATGATGTTTATAATATTTAATCCACTATTATTTGTTAATTCTAACGACACTTAGTGTCAGGAGGAGAATTCTTCATTTCTTAAGGTCTTCGGGTATTTATTGCTGTTCTTTTGTAGGCTTGGGCTACGGTTTATTTCCCGATATTTACCCTAAATCTAGTCCCTTACTACATCTCCTGACCGCGCGTCACTCGTTCTCACCTGTTAAGATATTCCTAACAAAGAATTCACCTTACATGGGGAAATGACTGTTCTGTTAAATAAATCGACTGTGGAAAGAAGCAAGGTGGTCAACGGCTTAACGCAAAAAAAAGTGTTTCGAATAATAGTCAATAACAGTTACTCCCATGACCAGACAAGCAGAGCAGTTTATGTGATTAAACGCACTGGGCCGCCTCCCCCGTGCTCAATCCATGTTCTGTATGATGAACCAGGTGGACGCCACCAGACACGATTCATATAAAATTTTACTACTGAACCAAACGGATTTTCCGGTATATCATATTTGCCTGACAGTTATAGATATTCTAGGTCTTTTGAAGTTCATTGTTATTCATTATTCATATTTTGAAAATGTATATACGGGATTTCAAATCCAGTAACAACTGGGATAATAAATTGGAATACTAAACTAAACCTTTTTTTTCTCTGTTTTGTGCGTATTCAGAAATAGTTCATGTTTCCAGTATCTATTTAATATTCAGGAATTATGGCTCGCGTTCAATGTTATAACACTTCTATGTTTCCCCGAGGCTGTCAGGATGTGGCGACAAATATAAATATTTACATTATCAGTGACCCCTAATTCCTTTGTCAGCATTTTATTTAGACTCACAGCACGTTAAACTGCACGTCATCGTTTCAGTGACTGATAGTTTTCCTTTAGGAGGGAACCTTTGTTTTTTTTTAATTATCGTTACTCAGCAACAAACCGGCTGCGTTCAATACCGGCAGCAACAATAAGACCAAAACAATAATAAAATATTCTTCTTACCCTGGCACCAAATATATATCACAGGCAGTTGGATTTATTATCTTAATTTTATTAAAAATGGTCGGGACGAAATAGATGAAATTTGTCCAGCTTCAGAAATTATACATGTCAAGCATGCAGTTCATTTCAATTCAACAGTTGATATGAACAGCTAATTAGCATATAACAGAAAGTTAACCCGTTTTCAATTACACCATAAATATTTAAGTCTTTGCAAAAGCTTTTTCAATTAATGAATTCTTTGAAGGAATGGAGGTAAGATTAGCAACAATAATACTCAAATGATAACACATGCTTAAGTTGATGTTAAAGCTTAGGTCAGTTAAATTACAACCCTAAGACCAAATTTCTCAAGAACTTCTGTAGCAATCCTTACAAAATGTTATCGACATATTGACCAGGTGCCAAATATCAAATACAGATAGGTTTGGGGGCATCGTCTATGTCGACCTTAAACTTCGATCCAACTTATTTTTTTCTAATTGTCACGTAAGTCGGATGATATTAATACAGGGCCTGGGGATAAATTCGTACTAATTTTGTATTTTTGTTTGAATAAAGTGAAACTGCGTATTTGTATTTGTATCACTATCTGAGTAAGTATGTTAGTAAATATTTGTATTTGTTTTTTATGTATTTGTCATAAACTTGTCAAATATGTTGCAAGTTATTGTGATATTTTGAGTCGTGTGACTTACGCTTAGTTTATATATATGATAGGGTTATGCAGCTGTCAGTTGATTCATTATAACAACACAGAATATGCAGCGGTCAGTTTGTTCATTATAACAACACATGACAAGCAGCTGTCAGTTTTTTCATTATAACAACACATAAGATGCAGCTGTCAGTGTGTTCATCATATCAAGGAAGCTGATCTCATTTGAATGTTTTTTTTTTTTACATTTTCCCACAATGTGTACCCCAACTGCCCCCATCCCCTCCAGATCGAGGCACATTGTCTTCAGGTAGTGTTTCTTTCTGCATGGTTAATTGAATTTTTACCTGTGTACGGTGTTGATATACATGCCTTTATATGACTGATCAAAATCCCGATGACGTTCTGACATTGCAAGACTACGGAAAGTTTATTGTTTTCTTCGAAACCTGCGCAAAAGGACTTTACGCGGGTCATTTGATTTGTTTAATAAAGCATACATTACCTGACATGGGACCATGAGCCTTCCATTTATTTGACTGGAGACACGTAAGTTATATGAAAATGTAACTTTGTCATGGTTCAGGAAGCACAACAATAAAAAACGCAAATAAAAAATGAAACAGCCAAATTTGTACACATGAATTTGAACCTTTCTAGCGAACTCGTCATGTTACTTTTCAATACTATGGAATATATACGGAATATGGAATACCCAAAAATGCCGCCCCCTAAACGTACCGCCCGGGACGGACCGCCCCCCCCCCCCCCCTAGGTCCACCACTGGTTCATTGCAGCTGCCAGTTTGTTCATTATAACAAGACATTACATGCAGCTGTCAGTGTGTTCATTGTGAATATTTAAAATAAAATATTTTAAATTTGATAATTTTAGCGAGGAACACATACGTTGGTGCTCAAACATGGTTTGTTGCACATCGTACGGAAGAACGTTGGTGAGCATTACTCATACATGGTTGAGGATGTCCGGGTGTAATTAATGTTTTGGCGTCACAATATTTCGTGGTTTGAACATTGAAAGGTCCCTAACAACAGCGTCATAGGTGTTTGTTAATCCCCACCTGACGTCCCCGCGGAAAAGAAACCGCGGGTGGGTGAAGGTTTAGAAATTGCGTCAGTCGCCCGTTTGTCGCCTCCTAACACTAAACATCGAAGAAGGTCAGGTACCGTATTTTTTTTCAGCTTTTGCAACTGGAATTAGTTATATTGTTTTGGATTACTCAAATTAAAAGCAGATATATATTTATAGATATATTTATTGTATATATTGGTAAATTTGTGGCAAACGGGCGGCTCATTTGTATATATTACTTGTAATAATTTTGTGTTTAAACCCACTAACCCAGATTCCCTTTTCAATACACTTTATTACGCTACGGGCGATGGGTGATTGGCGGGTGTAATAACTGGGGAACATGCTTAAATTTATTATATGAGGAATATGTATAGCTTTTGTTCTTCGGCTTCTGTAAAATTAATATACACACGCACACACTTGCATACACACTTTTGCACAAATTTTGTGAAATATCGCATTACATGCAGCTGTCAGTGTGTTCATCATAACAACACATGACATGCAGCTGTCAGTTTGTTCATTATAAGAACACATGACATGCAGCTGTCAGTTTGTTCATCATAAGAACACATAGCATGCAGCTGTCAGTTTGTTCATTATAAGAACACATGACATGCAGCTGTCAGTTTTTTCATTATAAGAACACATGACATGCAGCTGTCAGTTTGTTCATTATAAGAACACATAGCATGCAGCTGTCAGTTTGTTCATTATAAAAACACATGACATGCAGCTGTCAGTTTGTTCATCATAACAACACATGACATGCTGCTGTCAGTTTGTTCATCATAACAACACATGACATGCAGCTGTCAGTTTGTTCATCATAAGAACACATGGCATGCAGCTGTCAGTTTGTTCATTATAAGAACACATGACATGCAGCTGTCAGTTTGTTCATTATAAGAACACATGACATGCAGCTGTCAGTTTGTTCATTATAAGAACACATGACATGCAGCTGTCAGTGTGTTCATTATAAGAACACATGACATGCAGCTGTCAGTTTGTTCATTATAAGAACACATGACATGCAGCTGTCAGTTTGTTCATTATAAGAACACATGACATGCAGCTGTCAGTTTGTTCATTATAAGAACACATGGCATGCAGCTGTCAGTTTGTTCATTATAAGAACACATGGCATGCAGCTGTCAGTTTTTTCATTATAAGAACACATGGCATGCAGCTGTCAGTTTGTTCATTATAAGAACACATGGCATGCAGCTGTCAGTTTGTTCATTATAATAACACATGGCATGCAGCTGTCAGTTTGTTCATTATAACAACACATGACTTGCAGCTGTCAGTTTGTTCATTATAACAACACAGGATTTGCAGCTGTCAGTTTGTTTATTATAACAACACAGGATTTGCAGCTGTCAATGTGTTATTATAACAACATATGACATGCAGCTCTCAGTTTGTTCATTAGGACAACACATAGCATGCAGCTTTCAGTTTGTTCATTTTAAAAACACAAAACATGCAGCTGTCAGTTTGTTCATTATAACAACACATGACAGGCATGTACGAGGAGTGACTTGTATGTACATGTGACCTCAAGGTCAAGCTACTTATCCAAACCTATTTCTGTCAGTTAAATGAAATGTTCCTACTATTCCATGAAAAGTCAGGAATATTCAAATTTGGTTTTTACATAATGGTAAACGTCTTCTAAGATGGAAATTAAACGAGTATGGATTGGTACCTATGTTGAACAAATATATATGAGCCAAGGGGTCTTTCGCTACTTTTTCGTGTGCCAGTCAGAAAGTGTTAACCATTTAGTTTCTACATCAATATTAGCAGTTCTTTTAAAGAAATCTAAATTGGGTAACGATAATCGATATTATGTGGTTGCCTTTTTGTTCGTGAGGTTTTCAAATTAGCGATATTAGCAAAATCGAATTTATCACAAAAGTGAAACCTCTGATCAAGTTCTCTGGTCATATAGTGGAAGGCAAATCTTAAGGTAAAACATTGAAAGCTTGTTATTATAAATGACTAGAAAATGGGGACCCGTTTGGTTACGTTGCACAGGAAGGGTATATTGCCGCGTAGTGTGTCCCGAGAGCCGTAAGGACGCGAACTCCCCAGATCCATAAGGTCACGACATCTGGTGGTCGATACGGATCCAATTATTTATGTGTTTGCGGTAATGGGCAAGGGTGAAGTTCAGCACTGGCGAGGTGGAGGGCGGTGTGATGTTGAGCGACAGACTTGGGATGTTATGCTGTCGGAAATTCAATTGTGTGCAAGTGGAAGGGCCAAATGTGTGTGCATTCTGTAATTTATGGCATCTGACTGCCGCTGATAGCAAAACTGGCCCACTGTCATGGCCCTTTTTTGTTGGAGTTCTGGGACAAACAAATATACAGACAGGGCAATTTTAGTAGTATATAGATATCAGATAGTTCAAATTATCAGCTATTGATGAGCAATCATTTCAACTTGTTTGATGTTACCTTCCAATTACTAATATTTAGCGCACATATTATTGGATATAAATAATTCATATAATAACTGTTAACTATATGTATGGTATGTTTGGCGAGATTCCGAAAATGGAACCTTCCCCAATCACAGGAAGTTGGAAATCACGAAATACGAATATGAAGGCAATCAAAGCATATAACAGCTACGGGCAACAACTAGCGTGTCATATTCAGCTGAGCGCCATGACCCATGGACAGCTTGTTTAATCGTTCAGAGGTTTTGCGTTCTAGATTTGCCTGTCATCAAACCACATTAACCCCTGAATGCGCAGTCCTGTGGTCAAGAACTAAGTCAGGGGATCCTAGCGCAGAGAATGGTTTAAACAGGTTACTTTAGGCAACATGAATATGGCCTCATAACGTATCAATAAAAATGGACAATGTAGTAAAGTGGTACGTAGGTGTTGTTACCTTAACAATTGACCCCAGTAAGATATCGTGCTTATTACCTCATCTGGCCATTCTGGACCAGTGAGCACAAGCCAAAGTAGGCCGCCTGCCAATCATAAACCCACGAACCTTATAGAGACAGGCAGACATAATAAACCACTGCTGTCAGTAGTCGTGCTTATTTTCTCACCTGGACGTTCTGGACCAGAGAACACCATCCACAGAAGTAGGCCGCCAGACAATCCCAGATCCACGTGCCCTGTAGAAACAAACATATATACATATATAGGCAATATGAGGCAATATAAACCTGGATACATGATATAACACTACTATGTGTGTATTCAGCAGACTTACATGTAAACTCAGATTCCTATTTGATAGTTCTGTTTTTACAGAAGCATATATTAAGTAACATTAATTGTATCAGTTAAACATTACAAAACTTCATTTTCATAGTTAAAAAGTATTATACATGGTCGTTGTAATCGGTTACCACAAGTATGCATGGGGGTTATTTTGCATGTAAACACCAATACCTCCTTTGCCACCAAGTAGATAAGAAACATTACTCAACATAACTGAGCCAACTAATGAACAAAATTCCACAGCGTTTTCTGTATAAATACATTTAAGATGTAACTGAGGTTGACTTCGTTAGAAAGTGTCCAGGGCACTCCAGACTCAAGTCATGTTATCAACAGGCCTTCAAGGCAACGACAATATACCGACTCAACAAAACAGGACCTGATTTGGGTTGTTATGAAATATGAAGAAATATGATTTTGCGAAATATATGTTGATCGGCCATATAAATCACATTGTTTGTATTTCCTTGCATTGCAGCCAATGTAACAACTTGTGAAACCCGCATCTATCTGAATTTGTGTGGTAAATATAAATAATAGCCTCAAGGTGGCGTTTTCAATTCAATGAGGATGAAAATAACAATAATCGTCATGTCGGTGGTCAGATAACGTCAACAGGCATTTAAAGAGTAAATTAGTTTGCATTTTCAGTTCGTACGTATTTCCTACGTAAAACAAATTCACTAAACAGCAATGTATTTAAAATTATTCTTCAATTCGTGTGGCATGAAATTTAAAAAATACGTATAATATATGGGACGCATATTTTTGTTCATTGATGTATAAAACATATTTGAATTGCATTTTCAACTTAATCATATGGATTATTAATGTATTAATTATGTTAACTATATAGCTCAAATATAATAAACAATGTGCACTGCAAGTTTATATATTTATACCTTTATGTTGTACCGCGCTCTTACGCCGCCCCGGACCCGGAAATTCGCGTAACATCCGGGTGCCCCGAGCATCCAGAGGCATCCACAGAGACAGCAGTCCCAGTCCTCGTTGACAGTACTGGCCATCCTCCCAAACACAGCACAGGGACACAGGAATGCGTATACACATAGTCCGGCATTGTGAAAACAGCCACACATCCCATTCTTCCAGTCCTCGCCAGAGTACACCGCCTGGTTCACGGGGGCCAACCGGAACTTGCTGGTTGCCATGGTTATATGATTATTACTGTTTTTGTGTTCCATAGCTCACTGGAAACAAATATCATGTCTTTTATTTTTAAAATGTACTTTTGGATCCGTTTGAATATATGTTTTCCTTAAAATATATGATGTTTTTAATATTTTCTTCAATAAATCTTCAACACACTAAAACGCATATCAATAATGTATTGCACATCCGATCTATTTACTGTATTTCGTATATTTAATATGCTATTAAATTTACACATTATGTGTTGCATCTGTTATATACATTTATACACTAGTGAGAACATAAATTTATAGATAATTTTTATAAAATTAACAAGAGAATTTATGATGATGTTCATTAATTATCAGCAATTGTTGCCTTTGATTCATACAAAGACCGCTAACAAAGACAGGCGTATTAACATACAAGTCACAAACACATATTACCCGCAGTGATAATATGTTTTTAGTCGTGAAGTATTGAGAGTTTGCTGTGACTCGCCTGAATTCTACCCACGTCTTCGGATCGCCTGTTGATACGTAACTTTCTTCTTGAGAATCGTAATCACACGGATTTGTCATTGCTATTGTGACAGAAAGCAACCCCTGTCGCTTCTCCAACCACCATGGCGTTGTTTTTCTTCGGTTGACCTCAGGGGAATACTAAGTTAGCCAGAGTGCGATCTCCCGGTGTGTAGCTGCTAGCTTCAAATAGAACGATATCTGCTTTCATTAAACAATAATGGCGACAAGCAGCTCTCATATGTAATATTATGGTAATGATTTTACAATTACATTTGGCCACGTAATGTTGGCTTCGACACAAACCATTCTTTGACATTCTGGGTATTACCATGAATAAATATATGTGTTATGTATGAACATTGTATACATGATCGATGGCACTTGGATATATTTGCGTAGAGTAACATTAATGTGTACCAATAACTGTGACAGAGATCATATAAAACGCCACAGGTTACATCCATCCATATATATATATATATATATATATATATATATATATATATATATACGTTAAAGCATGGAAATACATATGATCGAGGTATACATATATATATATAGTATACTTCTTATTAACCATCTTATTAACCAAGACGTGTTTATATATATATATATATATATATATATATATATATATAATATATTATACATTATACATTGTATATATGCGAACATTCTAGTCAGAATCAGGTTAATATCGAATCTTCTTTTACTAAAACTTATACTTATAAATCACACTTTTCAATGAACGTTAAACAATTATTGTATTTAGGAACAAAATCTGGAGCCGTCTGTGTTCGGCGGTCTTTATAGTAACGAGTGTTTGTTGTACATTTCAAAGGACTAACACCTGTTTATTTTTGTTTTCTCAGGGTCTTATCTCTGAAGGCGTGGTCATATAAGAATTCATGATTTAATTGATGGTCGCCTTAAAAGGGAGTGGTGATTTGCCAAAGGACGGTCAGGATTGTGACGTCAGCAAGCAAATATAAGTCGTGATGAAGGAGATGTTCGAGACATTTGCCCGATCAGCGTGCTAGGATGGTATAGCCTGACGATACCTGCAGTCCAGGAACAGGTCTGCGAGCACCAAGAGTCTATACAGCTGAGAAAGGCCACGGTGATTTCTCTGTAACGGACTTTAGAGCGAGCAAGTATTGCATTTTGCCGACGGACTGATAATCGCAGAACTGTAGGGAAACTTCAGCTGTGAAAGACATTGATTCTAAGTCCAGATAGACTAGTTTTTTGCGTGTTCCGTGAACTGTACCTCAACAGGTAAACGAGTATACTCCAGCAAGGACTGTTTGAGTTCGGGGTTCTGTGTAGCTTACGCTGTGAACACATCGCTTGACCTCCAAGAGACACTCCAGTTACACGCTGTGAGTAATGGAGGGATTTTTTAGGGTTTTCAAGCAGCAAAGTGACGATGTAAAACAGAATCTGATTGGCTCAGCGGGTAAACAAAAGTGACTGGGCCCGTGCGGAGCTCATTGTATGGCACTGCAAGAGAGGAAATTTGAAAACAGGGGGGGATAATTAACTGACCTTAGGCCACCCCAGCAAGTTAGTATAGAGACTGCCCTAAAAGGTTACGATTGCATCCAGTGTATTCCAACGGGGGATGGTTGAATATTACACAGGAGATAATTCCACAGAGACAGCACCGCATGGTGGAGAAACCTGACGGACAACCGCAGTTTCGTGCACCGGTTACCGCTGCTTATGGAGCGTACGTGTAACTGTGAACGGACTGATTGTACTATGTAAACAGCGGAGCAGAGTGACGACCAGTGCAACAATCCGATGTCACATATGTCATGTGATCAGGAAAAGTGTAAACAAAGGGACGGACTTGGTGCTTATATCTGTGGACGTTAGTAATCATCAGTGCTTGCACATATGGAGCGCCTCTCCAGAGAATGTCTTTATTTCTTCAATATATTGATTTGTTCAGTTAACTTATGTCTTATTCAGTTTTTGGAGTGTAGTATATGAGTGTTTCAGCCAGTTAATTTGACTTTTAAAAGAACCTTGTCGTTGACATCTTTAGTGGTGTTATAATGTACAGGAGATGTTAGACTGCGGCATCAGTTGTTGAAGAACTGACAGGACTGGATGTTTCCCTGTCAAACCTACTACAGCAATCTCTAGTCACCAATAAGGTCTGGACTATCAGCACACGTAGATTTTAGGTCAGTAATATTTTTCAATAAGAGGGCGTATCACGCCGTTTGAAGTCTCACGTGGTACGGGGACAAGTGCCCTTCTGTGACACCTGGTATCTAAGATGAATGCAGCCTGCTGTGTCTCTTGCTTTGTCAGCCTTGTCGCTTGAATCCCCAGCACAGCCGAGCAGCTAAAGAGGGGTCTCATACGATCGGCCCTTAAAATCTGCCCCGACCTCAGCGCCCGGCACATTAGCACGGCCCAGTGTTCCCGGCGGTCGTGTTAAGTCTTGCTTTATCTGAGAACGTGGGCTCAGTATGACGGGCTCCTAAAATAAAAATCAATTCCAATTACTGGTGTCTGAGCCCTCTAACCGGCCAGAGGACTTGAGCAAGAAATCTTCTAAAAGGGTATTTGTGCCGCCGGCTTTATATGAGGCTTCGTTTGGTTCGCGACAAGCCCTGCTTGAACTGATTTTCGAATTTTTTAGAGGGTCACGGGCTCCTTATAGGTGAGCGCCCTCATAGAAAAAAATGGTTCAGCCAAAGGGATAGAAAATGTCAGATGTTATGGATAAGCTACTTGCAAGGAGAACTGGCACCAATCTGACCGAATAACAGATGCTTTATATGGGCACTATTGCAGTGCCACGCAAAAATACCTGTGCAGTGTGCTGCACCCCAAGTACTCCTTCAGCGGTATTATAACACTTTACTTATGATGCCTCAGGTTATTACATACAAATGCAAAGAAATTTGTAATAGTTGTAAAGCTTGAGATATGTTTTGTATATAGGCCAGGGAAGTCTTAAAAGTGATTATATTATGAGAAATTAAAAATATAGATAAACACTGATGTATTTTGATGTTCAAAACTAATGAGTTTGAAAGTGTCTATTAAGAATCTAGTACAACCAGAAAGAGAATGCTATTTCTTATGTTATACGTATTGTATGTTGGGGTTTATAATGCCTTTAATGCATTTAAATGCATTTGTTTTAAGGCATTGGTGCAATGTCAAGTGTGCAATGCCATAAATTACTGTCCAAGGATATATATTGGGATTATGATATTTGTCTATCTTTTCCTCTCTCTCTCTCTCTCTCTCTCTCTCTCTATATATATATATATATATATATATATATATTAAAAGTAAAACTCCCCTTTTGACCACCTCGGTTAAGCGACCACCTAAAATATAAAGACCACGTTTTCACGGTCCAAATTCTTTCTTGCTCCTTATATCTGATCTCGCTGAGATGACCACCTCAAAAATGCGATCACTTTATCAAAGTCCCGTTGGTGGTCGCAATTTCGAAGTTTCATTGAATATATATATATATATATATATATATATATATATATATATATATATATATATATTTATATATATATATTGTTTTTGTAGATAATTATTATGTATATTATCTCCGTGGAGCTGGACGTCTTGAAGCATATAGAGGTTGCTGGTTGAAGCTGATTACATATGTTACAAGTTTTGCATTGGAGGTTCATGTGAGGTGGAATATAGGATTCAGAGGCCTACTCCTTCTCAAGAACACCGCAAAATTACAAGGAGCGTACTCTGTGCTCAGTGCTCTCTTATATTAGTTTGACGGTTACCAGATAAGTCCACTCCACCGACCACATGCACACTTTGCCGTGATTTCCCGACCCAAAGGGCGTTTCAATTAGGCCGGTGTTGTCCGGTCGCCACTGGACTCAACCTTGTTTTATGGTCTTAAGGCTTTTTCTTTGTGGATTTTGTTTGCTGACATATCAGGTGTGAAAAATATGCTGATTGGCCCTCTGTCAGCCTTGGGCAAGTTTTGCTTATTAGCATAAACAAAATGGCTTCCAAAATAACGCAAAATTAGCAAAAATGCCATAATTACTTTTACATTTGACATAGAGGGTCATCCAATACATTAATTCTGGGGTATGACCCAGAGAATTCATTTTTGGTATTGTTTCAGTCACTATGACCACCATTTTCAATGTTGCTGTTCTCATTAAAAAACTAAATATACTGAACACATGATTTGGTTATTACGTATGTGCCAAAGCATTCTGTAGATTGAGGGTAATAAATTAAACTAATTAAACACTCAATTATAGATAGAGATGAGATGATCAAACGTTCTGGAAAACAGCTTTTATACATTATAAAAATAATATGCTTTTTAGTTACCTATGTGTGACCTTCATAACGAAACAATAAGAGCGAAACTGCCGTTATCCACAAAGTCCCCCCCCCCCCCGTGTCACGACGAGGCCCGGTATTTACAACTTACGTGAGATTTTACTTAATTCGAGGGGGATTATCTGAGCATAATTTGGGTCTATTTTAATCAAAATGGTACCTTTACGGTAATTCGTTTTTATTCGTGGCAAATGTAACAGTTGAATGTGTTTGCATATAATATTAAAGGTACTTGCATAAAAAAAAGATTATGTGGGTTTTTGAAGGTATCAAGAAGGGTGTTAATAATACGATCGGACAAAGCTGTCGCATGCATGGAACACTAACTGAGCTTTCAAAAATATTTATATATCATAAAAGCGGGGTCGAAAAGCATCACAAACAGCTAAGTCATACTTGAAGCCCTCCGCATCCCCCCCTTCTCCATGACTTTCACGCAATCTTTACATAATTTGTTAAGGGTTATCTAACTTTGGTCTTCCATATGTATCCGCTGTTATTCACAGACTTAGGATGAATATTTGTTATGTTTTACTTCCCTAGTTTGTCAATTGGTTGCTCTGTCTATATCAGCATCTTCAGTACAAACTTTTATGAGGATACACAATACCAAACAATACCAAAAATGAATTCTCTGGGATATAATACCCCATGTATTGGATGACCTTCTATGTCAAATGTAAAGGTAATTATGGCATTTTGGCAATTTTCATGATATTTTGGCGGCCATTTTGTTTTACGCTAATTAGCAAAAATTTGCCCAAGGCTGACAGAGGGCCAACCAACATATTTTTCACTCCTGATATGTCGGCAAAAATAATCCACAAAGAAAAAAACTTAAGACCATTAAACAAGGTTAGCCAAAAAATTACCTTTTGCTAGTGGGATCAGTGGGGGTCGTGAAGGTACCGCAGCATATTAAGCCCTATGCTGCAACGGAAACTATATATCTAAAACCATATCACCACATACGTACTATAGCAGTACCTTAATTTTATACCATCCGAGTACGGGTCATACTGAAAAATATACTTTAATTAGAACTCTGTATTATAAGGAGGGCAAGCCTCCGCAAGATGGGGGTTCCTATTGTGAGAAGCTTCTAAAACAGTGTTGGCATTCACCTCGGCATTGCAGGTCCATTCGTGCACAAATGCCTGTACATTTGAGAATATTCCTTGGAATCGTTCCAGAATCCGGATCATGTGCCAGATCCACAAAATCTAATTGATTTTTCATTGGTTCATTCCAGAAATTCCCTATAAATATCATGAGTGCTTGAGTTTTTTTTGTTGGTTGCGTGAGTTGATGGATTTAAAGGAATATACAACTCGTAAACCGTGTCAGTGTGGGAACCTGTGGAGTTATATGTTGTTACATTTAAGAAAGCAGTTTCTTCATCGAGTACTCGATTAGCTTACACTACCATCTAATCTTCTGATCGGATGCTGTATTGATGTAATAACACAGGTGTTAATATGACTAGATAAAGGCGTGAATATGACTGGGATACAGGTGTTAATATGACTGGGATACAGGTGTTAATATGACTGGGATACAGGTGCACCAATCAGATACTATAACGTAAGGACCAACACGTGAATTACCTCACGCTAAATGATACGACCGCATTTCATTTTGAAACTTAATCCCGATATATAAACATGAAATATATTGAGAGCAAGTGTTGTGCGTGCGTTATTTATAGAATAAAGCAGAAATTAGGCCAATGTTTGGGACACATAGCATCCTACTAAAATATATTTAAAAACAAAATATTGTAGAAAACATTGGAAAAAAAAAGAAATTTTCCCTGTAGGAATTTGTGCACCCTCCCCCGGGTTAAAATTGAGGTAACTTTCTTATGTTTCTTTAGTCTTATGTCTGTTATTAAGGATTTGCTTTTAAGGATTCCACCAACAGGTTCATTAATGTTATACTGTTACGTGTAAAGGGTATGCGTATATAATGATTAGTGTATACTATAAATTTGTTACTTATGTTACTGATACCCTAAGGAAAACAAGATAAGGATATGCTTGTACTATCTACCAAATTTCTATGGAGTTTTCTTTGTTGGAATGTGTATAAACATGTGTATAAATCTCTTACAGCAACTGTATTACATATATTTTCTGTTATTCTCCGGAACATTCTTTGAGAACCATCAATGATTTCTTTGCTGAAATAACTGTCTAAATAATTGAATTCGACGTTTAATTATATATATTCTGTCCTTCTTCAGGGATATACCAGTTGATTAATTAAGTTCTTGACAGACTGTCTGGCCGAATTACTGCCTCAGTCAGCCAGTCCTTCCGATAGATTCTACGCTTATTCTACACACGCTGTATGGGTTATGTGACAAAAGTAGATTGTTTAATCCACGACATGAATGAAGAGTCTCCATTGCAAAGGAAGTACCTTGATATTATACCAATACATTTATCCGGAGACAGAATCTCACTGTATATATGAATATTTGCATAATTACCCTAATCCTGACAAAACTGGTGTCAAGGTGTACAGTTTCGTGATAAAGGAATGCAGCCGAATAAACATGTCTTCTTCAGTGCCACAATTATATCACCAACCGTCAACCAAATCTTGGCCTAAACTAGACTTTCCGAATAAAGCCCATTGTTCTAAATATTCAGCACAAAACAAAAGCGGGTCAGATTCGAACCTACATCTTCTTATTCGAGAGAGGGATTTGTAATCAAATCACTGCAACTTAAACCCAGCCCTCGGGACGTGACAATGGTCATGTCAACAGGAATCCATTCAAGCCATGTCCTTCCAATTAACACGAGAATAACGCCGCGTGAATGGAGCCCAAGCCCACCGCTAACAAGAGTGGCAATATGGAGCACACGTCGACCTGCGGATGTTTACCAGGCGGACTGATATTAGCAGCATGGTGCGCATCTGGCACATATTGTGGTGTAATAAATGCGTGTTAATTGAGCTTAAGCTGGTGCGAGCCGAGAGCCTGAGAAGAATAGAGAACGTACAGATGAACCGACCAGCAGCAGATCTTATAAATATCACGTAATTTTATTCTGGAACATTTATTGGCCCCCTTATCAATAGGATTTGTCGAAGGTACACATATTCACGGCGTTTGATAAGCGTGCTTGTACGCTTTGATTGTTTTGCTATCGACTTTATGCAAGGAATTTACTACGTATGTAAATAAAGGAAATAAAATTTAGTCTCATATTTGTTCATTGATCTAGTACATTTGTGAATATTACTTGATGACGGATAATGTGCCCGATCCGACTTTATGCAAGGAATTTACTACGTATGTAAATAAAGGAAATAAAATTTAGTCTCATATTTGTTCATTGATCTAGTACATTTGTGAATATTACTTGATGACGGATAATGTGCCCGATCCACACCGAAATCTAATCGATTCAGTATTTGCACATTCACGAAATGCCCTGAAATCTTTATGATAATCCGTTCTTGACTGCTTGACAAACAAAGCACAGCCCCCCCCCCCCCCCCGAACACACACACAAACACACAAACACACAAACACAGCTACGAACGGGGATGAACACATATCCTCCTGCCTTAGACTTGATTATATCTGTCATTCTTTTATTATTCTAAAGTCGGCAGAGCAGGATTTATGATTGAGTGCCACCAGATAACTGCCTGCACGAGACGACAGGAATTCATTAAATTATATCGTGACATGATTTCACAGTGGATGATCGGAAATAGCACACGTGATCCCCGGAAGCTCACCGAGTTCATTAGCAGCAAGACGCACATCTGTTAAACATTGTAGTGTTATATATGCATGTAAATTGACGGAAGTTTTAACGAATTCAAGCAGAGTGTGAGAGTCATGGCGTCTACAGGCACCCAGAACACGTCACTACACCGAGTGACTGGCCCTGTGCCAAATTATTATCATGTGGTATTCCTCTAAATCATTACAATAACATTGGAAGGAGCAATATTAGTTCTTGTGGTCCATCATACAAGTAAAAACACAACACAAAACGGTTTAAGTGCAGAATAGTGGACCTTTTTTCATGTCTCTAACTAGATAGTTTCACCACATTTCTATGATTTTTTGGTATGCTGAAGTTGACGTTCAGGTGATTCTAATGAGATGACATTTAATAAGCCAAATATGTTTTTGTCATTACAGGCGCTTTGACCTTACGTCAGCATAAAGTGACGTCATTAAGATGTGACCTACGCTCCCGAGGCACCGGAAATCCTCCTTTTCTAAAGAAGCTACTGATTCTACCGCTTCTTGGAATGACCGGTTATGATGGACTTAGACACCAGGTGGGGGGTCGGTATCTGCTGAAAACATCATGCACATGATATAACTAGCAGCCAATCAAATGCTCGATAAAAACACTCGTCATGCAATATGACCACAAGTTCAATGGATTAAAAAAAGGCAAAAATAATTCTTATTCTGATGTTTTTATATTTTGAAATATTAGAATTAATACAGTTAAATTCCTCAGACCTTTGTCAAGTTAAACAGACCAAGTTAAATTTTCATAATGGCTTAATTATGCTTCCATTTATGTTTCCCTATTTTATTAATCCTATACCGAAGTAACTTTTGTAAAATTCTATAGAACTCTTGATTTTAATTTTCATTTATGTTATATAGCTTCAGAGGTGTGAGCTGCAAACTTTTTCACTCAAAGCCATAACCTGCATTAAAAAAGTAAAACAAAACAATAATGATAATAATAATAAAAATAATAATAATAATAATAATAAAAATAATAATAATAATAATAATAATAATAATAATAATAATAATAATACTAAGAAGAAAAAGATGATGAAAAAGAACATGAATAAGAATAATAAGAAAAACAATATAAAAAAAATTAAGAAAGAAAAAGCCACAAAAAGAACTTTGCTAAGAACCCCTGAATGCTGTAAATATCATATTGCATAAAGATATAGATTAAGTCGCTTAAGTCAGGTTTATTTTAAATTAAACGGTATATAAACGTTTGCTATGTGTTTTATCCCAGGCTGTAAGTTAATTTGAATACAAACATTTCTAAGTCCCCGCATCCGGACTAATACGCCCATTTCATCTGTTTAATAGGTCGTTATATTTCTTTGCTTGAGTAAACACAATCCACGTATGTCTGTTAACATATCAAGACTGTTAGACGACAAGTCCGATCTTGCTCATACCAGATAACACCCAAACAATGGAAAGAAACATACTCGAAGAAACACAGAGGAAATACCGGTTTGAAGGTAGTACGCCCACCAGGCGGCGTGCACGCTATGTTTATGTGTTGTGCCACTGAACGCCCGATGCAAGCTGTTTTCACTATGTGTACAGAAGTAGGTTTTAACAGAAACAACCGTGGATCCGATAATATAAGTACCTAAGTAATAATTACACAGGGAACCTTACAAGTCAAATGCCATGCTTTGCGAGGAGTTTTATCGGCTATTCAGGGACATAGATAAGATTGATGTGTAGTACTGGGGACCCGGTTTTGTTCAGTCTCTTGAACAAATATTTAATCAGCAGGACGAAAAAGAACAAATAAAACAGAACCAACAGCTTTCTAACGAAATTGCCTCATTTATCACCAAGGGACTTTGAGAGTGAGTTTTTATGTGCAATACGAAGAAGATATATAGGTGAACACTTACGATTTATTTATGTTCACACTTTTTAAGATTAAAGTTTTACCGTCAGCCTTGATTGATAGATCCAGAAAGTTATTAACAAGTAGTAGTTTAGAATTCCAAAGGAAACCAAACAGCTTTTTGAAAAAAATTTAGGATCTGAATTACCCCAAGGACAGGTTAAGGTTTATCTGGAAGTTCTGAGTTCTGTAAAAATTAATTTATCTCTAACATTTTTTTCACCAAATTTAGGATTAACAGGCACGGAATTGTGCTAGCCCTGACGGTTGGAGAAGAGATTGGTTTTTGAGGGCTTTAAATACCCTATTCTCTGAGATACGATTGTTGTGCAGCCCCCCCCCCCCCCCCCCCGATTTTTTTATGCGCATCCTACACTGATAGGTGCTCTTAACAGCTCCATGACAACTCATAGGTTGCCACGGAAAACATTAGACGACCCTTTTGACAGCCATACAGGGTTGTTGTTTAAGGTACAGACGTTTGACACCCCTAAAGCTGTCGATTTGACAAGTTTATATTTTCAGGGTATACCTTTCTAGAGTTCTGGATCATTTTATCGCATCAGTCCGTCAGTGTAAACTCTAAACCTTTCCATGTCATAGGAGAGGAGCGGGAGACTTATTACCAAACACGCTGTATGTTTACATATTACATTGCTTATCAATCGGATATATTTCGGTGCATTAATGAGTACAAATAATTAAATGCATAACCCCAAGGGAGATACTCAGGACAGGGTTATCATTAATAATGTCAATTGATTTATTAAAATATGTCGATTAATTAATGAACATTGATAATGTCAATCAAAGTATTTAATTATAAATGTTTCACTTTCTTCATACTGTCCGCATCGAGATTCACATACACTTGTTTAATGTTACAGCGTTATTTCATTCTTTGTTGGAGTTTGCTTTACTTACTGCTTTGTATATATATATATATATATATATATATATATATATATATATAAAGCATATGTATAGAGACTTATTTAGGTATTTTATACATATATCGGGATACGTTTTATATTGTACCTGTCATTAGGCATTATCTTTGTGATTTGTATGTCAGGACGTTCGTGCACAATGTCTACGAATATTCTCCAGCCTTTTACCTTGACTTGGAGACTTACCTGTTCCAGAGAACATTTCTTTCTCCTAGACGTGTTTTTCCCTAATTATTAATAATGGGGTTACCTATGCCAAGATGTTTTTGGCGAAGTCATTATTGACAATGATGTCTTTAAGGACCGCAATGGGTTTCATTAATATTGTTATATTCTTTTTTTCCTTCATTATAAATAAAGTCTCAGTCAGTGATTCACATATATTTCACCACCTGCTATCATCAGCAATGTTATTTATATTTTAAATGAGATAATTTAATGGCATTATATTGATTAATGATTAACTTAAACAGCCTCTTCAACAATTCTCAAAGTGCAAAAGGTTACAATTTTAAAGATATTATATACGTAATTTATATTCTGTATATGCAATTAATATGAAATTATATACATGTGTACATAAGCAGCACAGTTTATGTTGATTCCAATTGTTGTTGATACATTGAGTGATTAACAAAGTTGTATAACAACTCTGCAACTTCTGCAAATTTCTTTTGTAAAAAATCTGTATTTTTTCACACAATTAATAAACTTTGCTATGATCGGGACCACCTGATAGTCCAATTTGTATATTAATATGATATTTATGAATAAATAATAACATGTCCATAATTGAAAGTTCATGTTTCCTACAACCCATTAATAATCTATCTTCGCCGAGGTTTTATTTGCAAGTAAAATATTACAAACATTTGACATTTACTTATTTCACAGGGTTTCAGCGTTTCCTCTTCAATAAACCCATAATTACATCACTTTGTATCAGTAACTTTCCGTTATACAGCAGTTTTATCGAAAACCCCGATACCACATATCCAATCGTATTTAATTTAACATCCTTAAATTAAGCACAATTCATATTTTCAAAAAATTTGAAACAGTTTTTTTGCATTACATAATTACGAGTGCTTTCAGTACACGTGTCCAGGAGAGCATGTACTAAGGGTCGCCAGTGTACACAGTACATTTTGTATTCATTATTGTCTGGATATATTATTGCATCCAGTCTTTTCTTTATTGCAGCTGTTGTTATAACGATTACATACACTTCACATCTTTTCCGTGAAATTGGTTAATATATACATAGTAGCCTTCTTTCTTAAAATATGTATTATTCCGCAAGTCTTCTTATATTACTTGGCCTGCCGGACATTAATGATGCCCACACCTACAGGCAAGTTTACTCTCTCACCGACGAAGCGGAATAAAGTGGAAGCGTAATATGACCTACTATTTAACAAGCAACAGTTTTTATAAGAATTCGGAATATTAATTGTCACCAAAAATGTGGAATTGGTGTAAATAACCTTCATGCATATTACTTGCGCATACGTAGAGAAATACTTTCATATCTCAGTATTTAGGTAAAACTATGGGAAATGAACCCCTCAGGACACACGTTGCATGGCTCTTGACAGTAAAACACCAAAAGTTATCAATTCCGAGACGGGACCACAAAGGAATTTCTTGACAACGTTTGAGTGGCACCCTCGACAATGACTAATATAGATATCATGGTTAATCAACTGACCTGTTCATATGTAATCAAACGCTAGTGCGTAACTATATTCATTCTCCAAGAAAACCCAACCATCTGTATACCCTTCCAACTGTATATTCTTGCATTTGAAATAATTTTCTCCTATCTACGACAATTACATTGATTCTGCAAGTCACGTGGTTTAAAAAACCGAGAGCGTTATTAGACGTCTGATTGCTTCCTATAGCAAATGACTAATTAACATCAAGTGGGCGATTAATAATCGATATCAAATTCTAATAATGTATTTCAAGTTATTTTTGAATTTATTAAAAGAGAAGGGCTGCGGCCTGAAAGGTCCTATGATTACTTCAATTGGAATATAAGGATTACGATCTTGTTATCATGTTATAATCGATAATGAAATAATCCATTCATGGGATATAATACTATTTTCAGAATATTTTGAAACATTCATATTTTTACATGAGAAGACCAATATCACAAACTCCATAAGTACTGTAAGCTCCATTTATTTCAATTCACCTACACCAACTGCTCAGGGCTAAAAGAGCTTCTATTTACAACTTTAATGTTACAAATTATACGCTAAACGAGATTCTGCACCAAGAATACATATTTTCATGCAGCGGAACCTACTTGAATTCACAAATACTCGCATCTTTCATTTTATAAACGTCATATGACAATACCAATCCATTAGAAACCCAAACATGTACAGATGACAGAAACCAGGGTATCCCGAGAGGCCATGGTGACACGTGCTGTCGTCAGGCGTTCAGTGCAAAAAGGAAAATATAACCAGATGATCCCATGAGGTTTTATCTCTTATTCTGCCTGGCAGAGTGTGCCCTCAAAGATTCCGAAAAATACTGATTAGCATGCGGATCTTCAGGTCTGCTCATACTACATTTTAAATTAATGCAATTATATATGTCAGAAACAAATCTCCATTTTCAACCACCGATCGTGATTGGATTCGAAAAGATGCTTAACAAACTTTATTCGAATGTTTATTGAGACATGACACGTTTACAGACAAGTGCATGTAATTTTTGCTGGGAAATTGTATGAAACGCCTTCATTAATTGGTTACTGAAATATTAGAGAGTTCATGAGTTTTTGCTTTGCCTAAAATCCCAAAATCCCCCTATGCCAAGCCATACCAAGCCCGGCGTTAACGTTACGAAATTTACATATAGGTCACGTTAGAAAGCTGAAGAAGATATCACAAGAAATCTGGGGTTCTTAACTTTCTTTAGTTTCCTGAATCCTGTCTCAGGGAATAAAATTTTCTCCGACCTTTTCAGTGTATCATGATGAGCATGTTAGACTTTTTGTATTATTAGTATTTTTTTTGTAAATTTTGTAAAAGGTGCAAAATATTACGCGAGGAAGTCCGTAGGTCAGCGAAGACTCATCTGATAAGGGTCATGTTTCATCAAGGAACTTGTGTCAACGAACATTAAATATATTATGCAGGATAATACAATGTCATTAGTGTAAATGGAGGGCAAGAAACTCAGTTAAACGACAGACATAGACCGGATAACTGCATATGTTAGATATAGAGGCAACGCACTGTAATGAAACCGAGTTTCTTTAAGTAATGTTTGAACTGCAAGCGTGAGAGGAACATTCAATACTGCTAATATCACCCATAGGCTATGCTCTGTTGATTGTTTCTCTCTGGGTAAAAGTTTTACATGTTCCCTTAGAAAACACACAACAAATCCTGTATATCATCTATAATTGAATATTTTAATATTGGTTAAAAAAGCTTAGGATAAGAATATCAAACTTTGAAAACCAGTTTAACTGGACCAATTTTCTTATTCTGCCAGTTACATTCGCAGAAGGTGTAACCTAATATGAACTCACCACCGTCACGGTGTAAAAATGTTGGTTCTTACACACGCGTATAGTGCATTTCAAAATACGAAAGGATTAGCGTGGGAATACCGGCCTTGGTTACTGAGCAAGAATGCTCGAGTACTCGAGTTCTCTAGTTCGAGTAATTCAAACAGTGTACTAGAGTTTGAAATAAGAGTTTTTGTTTACATTTGAGAAGTTATTCATTTGTGTTTATTGGTCATGTGATTATTGGTCATTTGATTATTGGTCATGTGATTATTGGTCATGTGATTATTCATGCCTATGTTTCTACATTGTTTCTGGCCTATACAAATAGAATGTATCGCAGCATCCACCCCATTCACACGCCCTGCCACATGGATTTCTATTAGGATTTGTGCATTTCTTATAATTATAACGAACATTTGTTCAGATTGTAGTTAAACAAGTGTTTTTGTTTATTGGGTTACTTGTTTATATGAGATTGAACGGGGACACCTTCGTCTTAGTAAATATTCCGGGTTTATGAGAGGGAAGAAACGTCTACCGGGATTACATATTTAAATGACAGTCCGGGTCATATGAGGTTTTCCTGTGGAATAAGTAGTGGTTATACAACCAGGTTTGTATAATGCCCACTTTCTTAATCCTGTGAATGATGAATGACGTCACAATTATGGCTCTAAATAGTAATACAGAGGGACATTTGCTGCTTCATTTTTGTCTGACTTTTTTTGTCTTCGAAGCTGGAAAGTCAAGCGTTAAATGACCAATTTCCCTTCCTGGTGATATTAAGCCTCAATATTTCAATATTTTGCCCATAAAGAAGCACTACTTAGGACAGTTGATGGTAAGAGTAAAGGATGGGACTGATTTTAGACAACACAAACTCTGCTATATCGGATTCTAAGAAGAAAGTTAAATGAACTGCACAATGAAAATAAACGGCATAACAATTTCTTGGTGTGAAAGAGATCACAAGTCCGGCACATACCTACATATATAGACTGATTGCTGGGCCATGCAACATAATTTCACGGCAGATTTAGTTGTACAGAGTTAAATCCTGAGTTTAGCATTAGGTATATCTATGAGAGGAATAAGCCATTCATCTAAACCATCTCACCGTTGTACCTCTTCCACTCCCTATATGTATGCTTGCTGTGTGTGTGTGATGGTGTGTGTGTGAGAGAGAAAGACAAAGAAGAGGGATGATATTTTCACTCTGTTTCCATTTTCTTTATTTCACCGTGTACTATAAATCTGGCATTTAAAAATACTGCCTGTCGTAAAGCGTTAATTTGGGACAGTTGGATCTGTCTTGGGAAATATATTTGTCTTTTATATATCTATTTTCAATACATTATATAATACGGGGTTTTATAACAAGACAGAATAATTAAAACCCTGAATTACAATCTAGTATTTAATTGAAAGCTACAGAGCTCTCGCTCTCTCTCTCTCTCTCTCTTGATTGAACTATTGTCGGTTCCTTGAGAATAAGTTTCTTCTTAACGCCATAAAATATAGTTCGAATAATTCACAATAATATGTCCGGTAATGCAGGTGGGCTAATACTAGGATATTCATATAGATTACGTAAACTCTCAAGCCACACAAAATTTCCAGGTTGTTACACAGCCCGAAAACACACCAAAGCAGTGATAAAATGATAGGGCTATGTCTCAGACAGCGTTAGTAAACATTCAGCCCACCATTATTTTTAATTCCATCCTCAACAAACGGCCGCTGAAGTGGCAAAATTGTTCGTAATTCTTTGCATTTAGTATATCTATTATTGTTACCCAGCAGCCGGCTACTCTCCCGAATCTTCCAACATTATGCCAGAAAAAGCTAAGTATATTATTCTTAACGTTCTGAGAATTCTCCTAAATCTACCTACATTATGCCTGATAAAGCCAAGTATTATATGTTAAACGTAGTTAGAAACTCCCAAATCTACCTACATTATGCCTGATATAGTCAAGTATGATATTTTTAACAGAGTTAGAGACTCTCCCAAATCTACAAACATTATGGCTGATATAGCCAAATATAATATTTTTAACGGAATTGAAAACTCTCCCGAATGTTTCTACATTATGCCTGATATAGCCAAGTATCATATTTTCAACGGAATTGAAAACTCTCCCGAATGTATCTATATTATGCCTGAAAAAGCCAAGCATAACATTTTTAACGGAATTAAAATCTCTCCTGATGAATCTATCTACATTATATCTGATATAGCCAAGTATTACATCTTTAACGTAGTTTGAAACTCTCCCAAACCTACCTATACATTATGCCTGATATAGCAAAGTGTAATATTTTTAGCGGAATTAAAAACTCTCCCGAATGTATCTACAATATGCCTGATATAGCCAAGTGACGGAGTTAAAAACTCTCCCAAATCAACCTACATAATGCCTGATAAAGCCAAGTATTATATCTTTAACGCAGTTGGAAACTCTCCAAAATCAACCTACATAATACCTCATAAATCCAAGTATTATATATTTAACCTTGTTGGAAACTCTTCCAAATGAATCTACATTATGGCTGATTTAGCCAAATATAATATTTTTTAAACAGAAGTAAAAACTCTCCCGAATGTATCTACATTATGCCTGCTATAGCAAAGCATGATATTTTTAACGGAGTTAAAAACTCTCCCTAAACTACCTATATAATGCCTGATAAAGCCAAGTATTATATCCTAAACGTAGTTGGAAACTCCCCAAAATCTATAACATTATCCCTGATATAGCCAAGTGTGAAATTTTTAACGGAATTGAAAACTCTCCTGAATGTATCTATATTATGCCTGATATAGGCAAGCATAACATTTTAACGGAGTTAAAAACTCTTCGAAATCTACCTACATAATGCCTGATAAAGCCAAGTATTATAGCTTTAACGTAGTTGGAAACTCTCCAAAATCTACCTACATAATGCCTGATATAGCCAAGTACTATAGCTTTAACGTAGTTTTAAACGGAGTTAGAAACTCCCAAATCTACCTACATTATGGCTGATATAGCCAAGTATAATATTTTTAAAGGAGTTAAAAACTCTCCCGAATGTATCTACATTATGCATTATAGCCAAGTATCATATTGTTAACGGAGTTAAAAACTCTCCAAAATCCACCTACATAATGCCTGATAAAGCCAAGTATTATATCTTTAACGTAGTTGGAAACTCTCCCAAATCTACCTACATTATGCCTGAAATAGCCAAGTATAATATTTTTAACGGAATAAACATCTCTCCCAAATCTATCTACATTATGCCTGATATAGCCAAGTATAATAATTTAACAGAATTGAAAACTCTCCCGAATGTATCTACATTATGCCTGAAATAGCCAAGTATAATATTTTTGACGGAATTAAAATCTCTCCCATAGTGCCTAATATAGGCAAGTATAATATTATTAACGGAATTAAAATTTCTCCTGATGAATCTTATACTGATATATTTATATAGAAACAACGGATTTTAAATCCAGTGTAGTCAGGGGGCATAGGGTAGAGTTAACAATTGGAGTATTTGGATATTTTATTCACCAGTAGTTTTTTTCTCTGTTAGTAGGGCAAGATTTCCACAGAAAATCTCTCATTTTGTATAAAGAATCCTGAGGAATTATTATTTTATTTGACGTTATCCCTATTTGATTCCTGGTCTATATGACCAATCACATTTTTGCAGATTTGGATGAAACCCTGTAAGTACCATTACCGTTAAAATCAATAACCAACGGTGAAGAAAGAACACATTTACCCAATTCAACCCCAAGCGAAAATGGCCAAAATTGAACCAAATCCAAAGTCAAAAGAAACTTCCATTATTCACCCAAGATAAAAACACATATACCAACGTTGATCAGAGTACAAAGTGGGAAAAGCTCCAACGTTTACCTAAATACACAATATGGAAGATGTTTCAGCATTAGCCTAGAAAAACAAACCTTAATTGACCAAGGTCCTTATGGAAAATAGATTCCCACACAGGGAAAAAGGCCTAAAACAAAACAAATATCGTAATGGTTTCAAGTGCACCAAAATACACCATGAATCCAAGATCAGTCATGTGAATAAGACAGAAAACTATCCAGCCTCGCATATAAAATAATATCCTTTGTGGACAGATGTCCAAACAATGGATCATGCCAGCATTGGCCGAGGTCCGAGGTTTAAAAACAAATGAATGTTCCATCAAGGCCCAAAATGAAAAGTTGCCAACAAAATGAAAAGTTAACATAGGATTGATCTGTTCACAAACTGAATAGGGGCGCGGGCCACAGAAAGAATTGTCCTATACGTCCCCAGTTTCTATTATTTTCAGTATCTCTGTCTGTATTTTCATCATCTATCTTATTCAATTCCTCAGTGTCAACTTCTCTATCCACTTATTATCTGTAAACAGGGCCACCTGCCAAATACATGGCGTCCGAATCCGTGTAGAGATATTTTAGTCGACATACAAACCTACAAGATATGTTAAATACCATCATGGCGACGAGGAAGACATACCCAGACCATAATGTAAGGGAACATGTCGGCCTAACACAAATTGACAAACCGCCCCGGGCTCTCCTTGACATTAGAGGAGATTCACTTCAGGTTTTGCAGTGATCTTATTATCCTTCACGGAATTCCAATTGACCCCGCCGGTTTTTTATGGCTTGTGTCATTCGTAATAAACAGATGATACGTTCTCTAAGAACGCCGCAGTGACGCTGCCCAGAAAACATCTCTGGGTAAAACGCGTCCTTTCAAGTTCTTCTTCATATAAATCCATCCACGACTTTTTTGCCTTTTAAGATAAAAGAAACAACCCATTTCATTTCTAAGATGGTGTCACCATGACGCCATTGTATTTTTTTAACCTTGATTATACTTGTTTTTCGTCAAGAGGCTTTCGTTTACAGAATACGTTATATATAATATATTGAAATATAAAGAATACTCCTTTCATGGTCGAACCAGGGTCATATTCTGAAAATTACTTAATGCCACTGTGGCACAATTTTTGCATTTGGCAATCATCAAAATCTCTCCCACGAGAGACTTGTTTCCTAAATGTACCAAAAATTGTATGGAACAAGAAATGTAGAATTATTATAATTTGACTTTAAGAGCTGAACTTATCGTGTGCAAATAACAAAAAGAAAATAAACATATTGCTAACATTTATAATTGTATATTATTTTTTTTATAAAAGCCAAACCCACAAAACTTTTTACTATTGTAATGTTTCTTGAAATACAGCCTGTAAACGGAATAAAGGTCATGAACTTGAAACCAAAAACAAGACAATCCGAGGCCGATACCAAAGAATCCATGCCCGGGACCTCCAGACCATGTTACACACCAATAATCCGTCCATATCATGTTATATTATAGAGACCAACAAAAAAACAAGCTGTATGGACAAACCTTATCGTTGGAAAAAAAGAGTGAGATTCACATATAGTGTGGTATATTTCTTATAAAACCTGAACATATGCTTGGTCTTGATTTCGATTTTATTATCCATATATGACTGCATAGTTTAAGAGTAGCACCAACGACAGCTGTTGTCTCAAAACCTTTAACATTATATTATGTATAAAAGGATAAAATATAGGTGGCACTATTAATGTCTAATAAAATATATGAAAATTAATGATGGCAATTCCCGCATTGATTATTGATAAAGTTAAGCTTTAGTTCGGATTTTTTACTGAAAGAATAAGTGATTATAGTGACGTTTCACATTTGTTTTTAGTCAAAGTTCATAAGAATGCTTGGCCAAATTTTATATAAACATTCCATGTTTGAAATCACAGGAAACCTACAATCAAATTTATCATCTTAAGTGAGATAAATGAAGGCAGTTTTAACAGAGTAACATGGATGTCAGCTGTCAGTCTCAAATTCCATCTTGAACTTCCGCTTGAAACAATTAATAATATAGGTAGCTTCATTATTCTAATGAAATAGTTTAAGCTTTCCGCGATGGTTAATGGCAGTAAAATCGATGCATTGATAATTTTAAAAGTAGAGCCTTTGTGTCAACTTAAACTCAGATGGGCCAATTTTGGCGAAATATCAAATTTATATGTGTCATTTTTCAGTGAATTGATAGACCAATTAAGTTTTAAATTTTGCACACCTGCACATAAGGTACACTAATTTAAATTTTAATTCCAATTATGGATATTTGTTCAACAGTCTTGGCTTTTAAAGTGCTCAAAATCATGTTTTTGAACGCAGAATATAGACCACAGTGATCTAAGAGATTTTCAAAGAGATTGCACCAGGACCAGCCTGGATGTTAATGATCGGTTAACCAACACGGTTTCACTACGTGAAGCCACAGCTGAGAAACGTATACGATAGCTGCCATTTTAACGATCTTAAATTAATGATAATATCTTAAAGTAATGATAATATAAATGATAATAATTATTATTATTATTTCTATTATAATTATTGTTATTATTATTAGTATCATTAATATATGTGTTATTCCCCATTTATTAGTTTAAGTGGGAGTTTATTACTAAAAGTACTATTTCTTGTATAATTTTTATTTACAAGCCATTCTCAAATTCAATATGATATATAGGTATCTTAACATAAACAGTTATTTGGCCAGCAAGTTCAAGCCACCCCTTCGGATACCATCCCCTGAGATACCCCCCCCCCCCCCCTCCGGTGATGTCTGAATGGTTACCTGGGTAATCTGTTATGGACAGACCTGTGGAAGTTGGCTTTGTTTAGCATGCATTGAGATAATCTTTGAAATTGCACAACAGTAATGCACACACGAGACATTTTTGGAACATAAATCATTGCCAGCTAGATTAAAGAGAAATGAGAGGGTTTCTTATAATGAAAAACCCTGGTGATATCCTTTATACACATATAAGTGTACAGGTGACAAATCAATTTGCTTCCTAAAGTATACAAGTTTATAGCTGACGACACTGAGAAAATGCATTTGCCATTTACTTTGAAACAAATTTTATTACTTAAATAACTATTCCATGGTGTCCACGCATTTGTCATGATGGCCCTCTAACGCTAGGCATCATATTATTATGAAACAATTCTATCCTATGAAAAACGAGGCTTCAAAAAGTTTTCAATGGTTAATTTAAGACAGACACATGTAAAAAATTAATTTTTTAAACAATCAAATAATATCAGCTTCTTTTTTTGTTTTATGATTAATATAATCATGTGAATTGACAAAGATTTACCATTTAAATTAGTGCATTTTGTGATAGGAGTTATAATTGTTTCATAATTTATGTCCTGTTTTACATGCATATATACCATTTTATATACCTAAGGTGAGATGGTTAGACGCACGGTGAAACCGAGATTCTTAGGTTTGACTGTCTTTCTTGACAGTGGTCTCCCCGGGATGGCGTCTCTGCGTGGGCCGAGGGTTCCTATTAACTATATCTTTGATCGTGTTTTCGCGGCATATCCGCCGTCAGGCACAGCGTATTGCAGAAAATCTGAAACAAACAGTGAGATTTTTTTTCACTCTGTGAAGTTCTGAATTTGTTCATCGTCCACTGTCAATCATTCATTACCGAATATAACAACAGTCGGTGTAGTTTTTATAACAAAACTCTGCAGACGTATTTTTCTTGTCATGAATATGCAATGGTGAGCTTGTGGTGGCGCCACCTATGTCGCATTACTTTCTGCCGGCTAAAATAGCACTGCCTCTCATTCCAAGATACGTCATAGGGTATAAGTTTTATTTAGTTTTCATGTCATATTGTTAAGAATTGATTTAAGGGAAGGGGAATTAAAATAAGTTGGAATTTAGTCAAATTATTCTCAAGATTGCATCTTTAGGGAACCTTAAGTTTACCGTGTTTGCATGCATAATGCCGCACCTGCTCTCAGATGGTAGAGGTATGTGATTTTGAATGCCAGGTGGCGCCACCCGTTTTGACCACCCTCTGGGTTAAACCTTCTACTCTTTTCGTTGAAATGTGAGAAATAATTAACACTTTATCTTTTAAATAATCATAGGCACTTCCTTTGAGCAAGGGAAATTAGAACTAATCTGATAGAACAAGTTTAAAATTTGTTTCTTTTCTGAACCTTGCTCGCTTGATTTGTTTGCAAACACTATGTAATGTTCCCAAATATCTCAAGAACAGCTGCAGTAATAAAAAAAGTACAACTCTTACTCTATAAATTGAACTAAATATGTGTTTTAAGGCAAAATAAAATGTTATGATTTCATTTACCGCATTTATAATAATGCAATGGCAATCGTCATTTATCAATAGCTGCAGCTATTGAAAATGTGGGTGAAAAGCAGATTTAAGCCATATAGACTATGTCACCTTACTTGGACTACTGACGTAATGGTATTTTCACCTTATCGTTTTGTTTTCAACAAAGAGTAACATAAACCTATGGACCTCTCTTTTTTTTCTAAATCATATATTCTTAATTTTTCATATGCAGTGTTATGGTCACTTATCATGCACACAAAAAAACGCATCTTCTGTCAAAGTGTTTAAAAGATCTAGGTTTAGGCCAAGTTGCTATGAGTTTCCTGTTATTCGTTCGTTTTATTATCAGACGCTAAGATCAAAGAGAAAACCATGTCGTTCCACCGTCATGTTACAACACTGATGTCCCTGTAAAGCGTTCCAGTGGCAATTCGCTGGTGACCATATACTGTCGATGGATTCGTTTATCCCGCACTAAACCAGTTAATATCCATCCGGTAAAAACAAATGAGGCTTCTGAGAGGAGTAAGTAAAATGCCTTGAAAATATGATTAATTGATGTTTTTATAATATATGATTTTTTTTCGATGTGTTTCTAATTTTTTTAACAAGCCCAACCTGGATACTTTATGAACTCTGTGCTTGCTAGTCACCAGAACACAAAGTGAAATATATAAAATGACAAAAGAAAATTAAAATGCAGATACTTCTTAGTCTGTAACCTTTGATTGTTGTTTGTAACGCCACATTAAAATATTAAATCTTCTGAGGAACCGTGGAACAAAAATACATTTAGAAAACGAAAATTACTAATCAAGACACAAATATACAAGAATTCGCTCCATTCCAAGAAAGTACGCTTATAATCAATGTTAATCATTTTCGACATCTTTGAGTGTATTTTAAGGAAATTAACAGCATTACCGACGACCTGTAACTTATAGGCATAAAAAAAGAACGCATAAAGGGAGCGGTGAAACAGTACAACAATTATTTTTTTTCGCATGACCTAACAGATGCAAACACAAATGATTATGAAATTAACATTGTAGGTATGCAGTGTTTTGAACTGACTGGACCAGGCCAGCTGTGACACTGAAATTGTCAAGATCAGAGATATCAATGACAGGGCCCTCTACTCAGGACCACCTGCGCCAAGCGGAGACTCGTATCATTTTGTCGCGTGTTTTTATCATATATATTTATATATTTATATTGATCATATGAAAAATAAAATGCTATAATCAGAAACGGAGACAGACAAAATAAGTGTGTCCGCTTTTAATATGTATATATTGTGTCTTTAAATGAAATGTGATAGGCCAATACCTGGATTAACTCATTATGTTGTTTGATAATAAAGAGAGGCAAAAACCGATTCACATTCTATGAAATCACCTTGCACACACAACACACACACACACACACACATATATATATATATATATATATATATATATATATATATATATATATATACACGCCATGATAAAAAAATGCTTTATATTGCAAGGAAACACCTGCGGAATAAATATTCGTGTTCAAATGTAGTAACGGTTTTTAACTGATATTTAAATTATTTTGACATGATTCACCGTAAATGAAGACTGCTTCTTGCACTTAATTTGCGTATTTGGGTCACGCCGTGTCGAGAGTATAAAAATGGAACAATATACATGGCTGCGGTAGCTGCCATTTTGAATTAAAAATTGTTATACAATAATAAATTAAGCAATAGCGGTGGCCAGTGGGAATGTTGTGGTAATTTCCGCCATTGAGTCAACGTGATTTAATAAGAGCTTTGTTTTCTGCTATGTTCAGTATTTTCCGTGAAAATTATCATAGGGTATTGCATCGTGAAACTGTTGGCGATGATATAATGATTATGATAAGATCTACGTCTAAAGTCAAGTTAAACATAAAATAAAGTACAATATCTTCGATTCGACAATTGTTTAAGCTTAGTAAAGAAATGAAACTATAAATCAGTTTGTTACTTTATAAAACCATGCTAAGTAAAACATGTTTATTTATGGTTTAATTGTATCCCCTTTATCTTGGTATATATATATATATATATATATATATATATATATATATATATATATATACGCGACAATACCTTTGAGAAACAAAAAATAAAGCAAATAGGTCTAATAATACAGAAACTATAATAGATCTTTAAGCGCTTATGCCGAGTCATGCTACTGGTTGGCACACCTAAAGGCCCTGTCCACATTTTTAAACATAAAAGGGCTTTTATTTTCAAATATCTTGTTCTGACAGAACATTCGTCCACAGCACAATGAAAGGTTCTATTAGGAGTCTGTTTTTCGTTCTTTTACAAAATAGAATTTGAAAACCACTGCTCTGTCAACAGTTGTCAGTTCTCTCTGCACGCTGGCTGTCAAAGCAATATTTGTAATGAGACTGCTCTTTCGAGTCCTCTGCTCAGAACCATTGGTATATACGGGATATATCCTTTCGTGGGCGTATTATTATGTATAATTATATTTGTGCTAAGTTTTGGCACATTTTTTCATGCAAAAAACTTCAACAGTTTCTGACATAGTTTTTTATTCATACTTACACGTGAAATAAAACATGTTTTCTTCTGCATTTACACCTAAAAACATAATACTAAGCGCCATTCAAAGGTTATTCTTATTTTTTGTGAAATTTTTTTATGAGAATGCATGTTAACCCAATAGCTCTCTAGCTAAGCTCAATGGCATAAACGGTGAAGCAATTTCACCCTAGTATGTTTTCATACCAAACAAGTGAAGACAAGCTACTCATATGGTAATATATGTGTTGAGACCAAAACGTGCATCTTTTGATATACTCAATCATTTGGGGCATAATGACGCCATTGCAATGCCAGGAAGACAAAAACAATACCATACTTTAATTAATTAATATATAATATTTAAATATTTGTATAACTTGGCAGATTTACCTAGATGTCTTTGCTTTAAATAAATATATTAATATACATTTACTCATACATTTATGTATATGCTCCATACACATATCCATTTGGGAGATCATGGCTGAAACAATGTGTTGTGTTCTTCGATCTTTGACAAAAAAAAACTGCCACACACGATCGTCTAAATCATTTCTCTGATTTCCTTGTACCAGTAATAACTCTCAAACAAAGAGGTCTGGCGAGCGTATTTTCTGAAGTTTGGAGGTTCCATTCGAAGAAATAAGTTGCCTATAGCAGGAGGGTATGTTTTCATCCCTGTTCGTGTGTATTTTGTTCAAAATATAACCAACGCAATCGAGAATGGGATCTCATGATATTGTAAGGGCATCTGGGGAAAGAGTCATTTGAGAACCAGGTAGATTTTGGTGTGGATCCGGCTTATGATCCAGATCCAGAAACGTCATCAAGGAATATTCACAAATGTAAAGTCACTTATGCACGAATATTCCAGGGAATTTGGGCCGAATAAGTGAATGCAAACACGGGTTTTTGAGCCTCTCCATAGGAACCACCCACATGGCGGGGGCTTGCATTCCACAGAATGCATATTTTTTTTTATTGAGATGTATTGATAATTTATTTTTATCATATCAAGGCAGGATCTCTTTGCTGACGTCACTGACAGACGCCAGAGTCGTGAATAAGCTGAGAGCTCTACAACAATCAATCCACGTTATATTTTTGTGTGTGTAGAAATAGGGAAACATTTCTTGTCAGGTATTAGACTCAGTTTATTATAACTCTATATACCTAAAGGTGTATTTTTACAAATATATTACTTTATAATCAGAGTTGGGTTTAAATGTGGTATGATGCATCACTGCCATGTCGGTTTCCCAAACGCAAAATGCTAATGCTTTTTCAGTAATATAATTTGAATGTATTCAGATATTTTAAATGTAAATGCGTATTGAAAGGCCATTTTATTCTTAATTAAAATTTATATAAGTCTTAATACACTGTATGTCTTTATTTTTTTTATTTGCCACAAATATAATTTTGTATATGAAATAGCATATGAAAATTATCAATTAAATTGAAGACTGACAACAGAATTATGAATAAAACATGATGTTATCACAATTCAATTTATTCATATTAGACAGCAGCACTTTGTAACACTTATGGGGCTGTCCCACTTAGGCGACTCTACAGGCGACAACAGACGACCAGGCTGTCGCCTCATGGTCGCCGAAAAACAGGCGACAGGACTTCCGCTATGACAAGAGTCTACGACAAGCTACAAATGGTTGGCGACTGCCTGACGACAAGCTACGACAAGCTGCCGACAACCGGCGACACAGTCGCCGCGACAAAAGACAATCAACTACGACAACCTACGACCACATCTAAAACAACCTACGACCACACTGGCGACGACCTACAACACCAGAATTCATGCTACGTCCACCCGCGACAAGTGTTGACGAGTCTCTACCATGAGCTATGTGAGGAGCCGGACACAAGGATGGCCATTGTTTCAAGCAACAACAGCCAACGACAACACACGTAAACCCACGTCACATTGCCATAGCCTACGAAAGGACCTACGACAACCCGCGTCTGGCGAGACCCTAGGATAGCACCTACTCTAGTAGAAGACAGGCTGCGCTCACTGGCGACAAAAAAGCTGTCGCCTGAGAATTTTGAACATTTTGAAAATCCAAATGTGGCTGTCCCTCTTAGGCGACTCTACAGGCGACTACAGGCGACCAGGCTGTCGCCTAATGGTCGCCAGGTGGTCGCCTGTATGGTCGCCTGTAGTCGCCCGAAGTCACCCCAAGACGCGTGACCTCGAAGCTGTCGCCTCTGTATTTTCAACATGTTCAGAATTCTCAGGCGGTTTGTTTTATGTAGGATGAACTGCTGCAAGTGCAAGTTAACAGATCACATTTAGTCAAGTTGAATCGGTGAGATTAGTCAAAAGCCATAAGATTTGTATAGAGGTACTTGTATGTGTGCAATAATATTACTTTTTTTCATCCATTTAAGGAAAATAATGTTATTAAGAAAAAGTACTTAAAATGGTGAACGGAATATTTTATTACTATCACTATCACTATTTTAATCTATCAAAGAATTTGCTTTTGACGTTTGACTCAGAATTCAAATGCCATTGTAAATGCATAAAATTTTTTTTAACTGCAAATGTAAATGCAAATACACTTCATTAGCACTTCGTTTAAATGCTAATGCAAACACAAACCTGTTCAAGTTCGCTACATCTGAATACAAATGAAAATGTGCAAGAATTTAATGCAAATACTTTCCTTTTTAACTCAATTCTGTTTAATAAAATTTGATTGGAATACATTTGCTCTACCTTAATTATGACTGTCCGTGTCGTTTACAGTCTATAAAAATTAAACTGTTTCCGTTTTTACATGTTTGATCAGCATTTAGTGAGAGACAACATTCAGAATCAGTAAGTTAAATGAGCCAAGGTGAGGTCAACTAGTCCAGGTCGTTAGACCCTCATGCCAGCCGCAGACACCACGGCAGAGCATGAAGGACAACACTTTTGTCTGTGCAGGATATGAACCTGTCTCCCTGCGAGTTCAACCTGCCCTCTTACCAGCTAGAGTACCTGATCAAGTCTCCTTCGTATAGCCACAATCAAAGTTTATAAGGTCTAAGGTGGAAACGTTTAAGGCATCGTACCTGGTGGGAATTCATTTATTAATTAAATCAGTTTTATAATCATTAATAGAATCGTATGACCCTGTAAAGTTATTATAATTTAAAATCTAGCTAAGTTCTTTCAAATATTTTATGTTTCCTTGTCTCTTGATTTTTTATTTTATTTTTGAAAATTAATAACTTAAAATACTTGTAATAACTTAAAGCTTTAGACATTTCTTATATATATATACATGCTTACGGGAAATAAATCTGTCCGTTATTTTTATACTTATAATGCTCACAGTACTGTCATATGGCAATGGTGGCTGATTCAAAGGCACTAAAGCAAGAAAACGACACAAGGTGGAGCCAATTATCCTGATCCTCGGTTAAATTGATTTTTGGAACAATGCCTGCATCCCTTATTGAAATATTTATGATTTTGTGTGATTTTCAACAAATATGGAAATATTCAAGGTCAAAGCCAATCTAATAGGAAGGGTCATGGCCCCAATATAAAATGTCATCCACTTACCCATATCTACGTATATGCATAATATACAAGAAATATGTCTTGTAGTTTTTGACTTGGTCAAGGTCACTCTCCAAGGAAAGGTCATGCCTCCATTTTTTATTGGTTTCCTCCTCTCACTCATATCTATGCACATGTCAAATTTGGTACAAAAAATCTTTCTCGAGTAATCTCGTCCAAAAGAAACTCGGCGGCGGCGGCGTCGGGCGGCGGCGCCACCGTGCTTAAACCATTGTACCCCCCCCCCCCCCGTATTTTTCTGGTGATACAATAAATATTGTTAACACTCAAGCACACATTGAGCGCACATCTAAGTTACCCTCCTAGGTCACGCTTCACCAGCTCGATGATTTCACAGCTCTCTCAGGATCAACGGCTGCTCCAATTAGGTCACATTCGCGCACATTGCAGTTGGTTGAAATGTTCAACCCTTTTCAGACTGCCTTACACTTGACTTATCAAGCAATTGCCGCTTTTAAACAAAAACATATGATGGCTTTTCAGGTTATTACACAAATAAAATTATTGTTCCTTGGGTGTAATCCTGAAATATTCCATAAAATCGTTAACAAACGACGATAAAATATACTTCTGGCGGAGGTGTAAAAAATCAACGCCTTCTGGTGATAAGCAAGAGCATGAAAATAATCTAAGGACCCATGAGTCTCGACGCTAATCTTAATTTGTCTATAAGGATATGTTTATGAGCTTTTTCAAAATATGGGTCCTGTGATCAGTTTGTAACCAACCCATCTACCCTAACTGGAGCTATGATCCATAAACTATTTTTTGAATGGATAGGCCCTGTGACCTTGACCTTTGACAAAGTTACCAAAATCAAAAGGAAACTTTCCCTTGTGGCAGGTGTGCCACATGTGGAAGACATAAGGTTTGCGATGAAAAGTTTGGCTTAAAATGCATCCACAATCTTTCTAAAGGAGTGGGTCCTATGACCTAGACTTTTGATCTAATGACCCCGGAATCAACAGAGTTCTTATTTTAGTATAGGTCCATATAAGTCAAGTTTGAAACCAATATTTCATTCCAAACTGGTGTTATTATCTGAAACCAGATTGTGGATAGATGGCCCGAGACTGTGCCCTTGACTTTTGACCTCGTGACCAAAGTGTCTTCCCTAAGTGTTTTCCACTTTTAGCAAGTGAGCAATGTCTGGAATATTGAAGGTTTTGATGGAAAGTTTGGCTTAAAATTCATCCACAATCTTTTACAAAAAGTGGGTCCTGTGACCTTGATCTTTGACCTCATGACCCCAGAATCAAAGAGTTTTCTTACATTATTCTTGGGTCATATATAAGTCAAGATTGAAACCAGTATATCAATATAAACTGGAGTTATCATCCGGAAACAGATATATTGACAGATGGCCCCTGTAGCCTTGACCTTTGGATCTTATGACTCCAAATCTATCAGATTCTTCCTCTATTGGTAGGTCAGCTACATGTGCAAATTGGAAGGTGTGGGATGAACAGTTTGGCCTAAAAATGCATCCATAATCTTGTTAAAAAGTTGGTCCTGTGACCTTGACCTTTGACCTCATGACTCCAAATTCAATACAGTGCTTGCGTCAGAGATGGGCCATATATAAGTGAAGTTTGTCAGTCCAAATTGGAGTTATCATCATGAAATTAATTTTACGGACAAACAGAAACGGACGACCAGAAGGCCGGAGACGATTTATATAGGGCACCTGCATTTTCAAGCGGGGCCCAAATTAACACACCAGGTTTCAGGACAAAGATCAAACTACACTTGCGAATCTGATAGTACCAATATAATGTGGCAGTCTCAAAAAAAAGGAAAATATGCAGCAAAAGATAGAAAGAAATACAGGTGGCGCCACTAGTCTTCAGGAAACGAAAAAAACAATCATAATCAATAAACACACTGGATTTCAGGAAACTGGATACAACCACAACTGAGAAACTGACATAACATCTGTCATTTGATGGTCTCAAAAACATAAAAAACGTAAACATTAGAAAAAGTACAGGTGGTACCACCAGTTTTCGGGAACTGACCATCTAGTCATGGTCAATGTTCAAGGGAAGATTTCATGGCAATACATTGATTATTATCAAAATACTGGATGTTTTGTATCAAATTTACTTTCGAGCCCCATAGCTGGCAGGACATGGGTCGCAGTGACCTTATTTCAGGTTTGTAAGGAGATTTTTTATTAATCATCCTGGATCTTCAGTTACAAGTTTCTTGGATTAGCATTTACGATTTGTGCCCTGTTAAAGGACGGGCGGACGACCGGACGGCACGACGGTCGATAGAAAAAGCGCAGTCAGTTGGGCTAAAAAAAAATATTATTGTCGTACAATGTTTGGTGACAATGCTTAGTTCTGTATCCCCTCTATCTAATCATATTTTTATAAATGGTACTCATAATGACAATGGAATTTTCATTGAATTTCAATAATGCCCCTCATGAGAAACACTTGCGTAATTAGCCAAATGGTTGTTAATTAAATAATGCGTATTAATTTGATGCAGGAAACGTTTAGATGATTTATTGGAGAAAGATTTTATAACAAACTGTTATAAATACAGCATCTTTACTCTTAAAACGTAGCAGATTTTCTATTGATTTTGTCGTCAATATGATGTCAAAAGAAAATTGAGACATCCAAGTTATTGATATAAATATTCAAAATGAACTGAACTACTTTCTTGTTATAATGCCATTATTTTCAGTAAGCTTTGACCTCTATATTTTCATTTTTAGCGTAGCAAACCATGAGCTGGCTCTCTCAAATCGAAAATGAGGATATTGCCCTAAAATCTGTCGGTCTTAGAATCAATCCCACTAATGCTTGGAAAGTAATCATGGTGCATAATTGCTGGCAGTCGTTATCTCGGGTAATAAATAAAGTTGTTTTGTGGATGTTTGTTTTCCTTTCGGAGAGCTGGTCACTGAGTTGATGGGTAGTCTTTGTTAAACATTAAGCAAGGCTCACCAGGGCGATGACAGAAACTGAGATTTTAAGTTACTGGTTGAACATCAGACACTTACTGGTAACCATTTACCTTCTCCTAGGCTAGGCGTTCTGGCACATCCAAAAAGTGTGGGTGACCAGGACAGCCCAGACGAGACCTCTAAGACCCCCAAAACTGTCTTTTGTGGGACTACCCGAACGGTCCTTTTAGGGCCAAGCCCATCAGTCCTTTTAAGGACTAAACAACAATGCAAAGTTTTCCTTCAGTTGGCAGCGGACAGACAGACAACTTTAGGTCCGCTGCCATCAAAACGCCAGACAACACCAATCCCTGTGCTTTTTTTAGATCCAGCCTCTCGGAATTTTCATGAATATAAAAAAATATGATTCCGATAAAGTTTCCTTTTGTTTAGTTGTGCTGTTTACTAGCAAAAACAATTTTGTTATGAACCTGTTGTCCCCTGATCAAACAAAAATCTTTTTTTTAGACAGCGTTTAATGAAAGAAGGGTCATCGCTGAAAAGCACTGATTTATGAATAAACTAGGGACCCATGGGCCTCGACGCTCAGCTGAATTTGTCTTTAAGGATATTTTTAAAGAAATGTTTCAGAATGACAGTCCTGTGACCCGAACCAATGACCTGGTAACCAAAAAATCTGAGAACTAAATATCCTTGAACTTGTAGCATTTAGATTATTGTTACAATTTAAAAAAAAATAATGGGGTCCAGTGACCTTGAACTCTGGGCAGGTAACCTCAAAATCGACAGATTCCTCACTGTGGGTGAGTAAACCATGTGTGAAAGATGGAAAGTTTGTGATAAAAAGTTTTTAAAGATGTGGCTCCTGTGACCTTCACATTTGATCTCTGGACCCTGAAAATCAAAATGAGTCTTACTTAAGTGGTGGATCATAAATAAATCATTGAGGCAAATCTGTCTATCCAAAGCAGAATTGTCATCCATAAACTAATTTGTGAATGGATGGGCCCGGTGACTTTGACCTTTGACCCTATGACCCCAAAGGGTCAAAGTTACCTAATTTCAGGTTTCCAGGGAGATTTTTTATTGGCCTCACTGGATGTTCACTTAGAACATTTCGACTTTTTCAATTTCCTGCTAGTTCTTCAGGGTCTCTTGGGTCAAAGTGACCTGGCGTCTGTCACAGGTTACCAACCTTATAACCATGAATATGTTTTTTTTTCGAAAATGTATACCACTATCATCCAACCAATCATCAGGATATATGTAAACAATGACCTTGACCTTAATTTTTGGGATCGATCAGTTGTGACAAAAATAATATTATTTTTTCAAACATTGATATTATAGCATTTCCGAAATATTTTACAAGGTATGGTTTTGGTTTTCTTCCTTGTTAATTAAGCATATGCTTAACTTGCCATTTTCCCTACAAAATTTCAATTGGTATCTAAGCAACGGTTGGGTGTAGATATAACGGATCATGAACACTGGGGTATGAGCAGGCTATCGATTACGTGTGGAGAATTAAATAAACCAGCTACAAAGTCATGGCCGAAACCTTGATGCTTTATTCAATAGTCAGAGAGATTGGCAAATCAAAAGAAGTCTATTTCTTTGTAGACTCTGGGATATTTTCTTGGACTTTGAACTTGGAGAACTTAATGTTGGTTCTAAACACAATACGTTAGCCCGCTTACGTGCAAGGCCTGTTTAACCGATGGTGCTTCCATATATTTATCTCACTATATTTCATCCATAAGGCTTCATCGTTCACTGTTTATCAAGATATTTATGCTTTCTCTCTGAAATATCTTTAAAATGGGCATTTGTATCGGTCTCAAATTGCCTGATATCATATTTTTAGCCTATCATGCTGGTTCGTAACATGATGATGTATGCCTTGGCCAAGCACAGGTGGCACCGAGCCGAGGCCCTGAAATGGATATATCTAATCTTGTCACAGCTGGTCTGTTCCACTTGGTTTTAATTTCTTGCATACTTACAATGTTAATTTCACATTCCTTTGAGATTATCTATCTGTTCATTCCACGAAGCATAATTTTAATAATTTATTACGGTATATCACATGCATTATGACAATTTATGTTTTTTTTTTATATTGTAAGACCTTTGGTTTTAAAATTATTAATATAACTGTATTGTCAAATACATAACAAGCATCATTGATATATTAAAAAAAATTATGATTATTTCTTGGAAAGAATTAACGAACGATCTGCAATGAAAAATAATTACAGTAGTCGTTTAGGTTTTATAACATATGACATGAATTTATAGCGGGGATTTTTCCGCATATTAAACAGCCAACGTAAGGTACATTCTAATAAAAATAATTAAATATTAGTGCATGTTGATAAGTAATGTACATAAGTTTCATATTTCATTGATGATTGACTTCCATGTATATCCATACAATTCCTGATAGATTATCGCGGCGACATAAAAGGTTAATGGCTGGACGTTACCTATTACATAATTCGCCCAGTCTATAAGACGGGCATGTAAAACTAACATGTATACTTTTTGCAGTTCATTATACGACATGATGCCTGTTTCAACAGTTAGTGACCAGCGGTTTTGCTAGTTCTTGATTAAATATAATTCATTATCATTATGAAATGTGTTATTATGTTTTATCTAGTGACCGCGCACTCTTTTTGAGGTGATTTATTCATCTAGCCAACTATGGGAATGACCTGATGTGGCCTGCTCCTATTATTGACTACCACCAATCACCTGCGTAAAGTTTCAATCACATTTCAACTATTAGCAAATGAGTGTATACGGACTGCTTAGTAAATATAAGCACATTATCATTGGTGTATCTTTATCCTCAAAGTACAACACATCAGTATGTTTTAATCCACAAGTTATCATATCAGTGCATGTATCTTCATCCACAAGGTACGTCACATCAGTGTATCTATATCCACAAGGTACGTCAAATCAGTGTATCTTTATCAACAAGGTACGTCACATCTGTTTATCTTTATCCACCAGGGACATCACATCAGTGTATCTTTATGCACAATGTACGTAACATTAGTGAATCTTTATCCACAAGGTACGTCACATCAGTGTATTTTTATCCACAAGGTACGTCACATCAGTGTATCTTTATCAACAAGGTACGTCACATCAGTGTGTTTTTATCCACTAGGTACGTCACATCAGTGTATCTTTGTTAACAGGGTACGTCACACCAGTGAATCTTTATCCACAAGGTACATCACACCAGTGAATCTTTATCCACAAGGTACATCACACCAGTGAATCTTTATCCACAAGGCACATCACACCAGTGAATCTTTATTCACAAGGTACATCACACCAGTGAATCTTTATCCACAAGGTACATCACACCAGTGAATCTTTGTCCACAAGGTACGTCACATCAATGTGTTTTTATCCACAAGGTACGTCTCATCAGTGTATCTTTGTTAACAAGGTACGTCACACCGGTGGATCTTTATCCACAAGGTACATCACACCAGTGTATCTTTATCCACAAGGTACGTAACATCAGTGTATCCTTATCCAAAAGGTACGTCATATCAGTTTATCTTTATCCATAAGGTACCTCACATCACTGTATCTTTAGTCACAAGGTACGGCACATCAGTATATCGTTATCCACAAGGTACGTCACATCAGTGTATCTTTGTTCACAAGGTACGTCACATCACTTACGTATATAATTTTTTTTTTACACTGAAAAAAAAACATGCTATTCGTTACAGTTACCTCTAAGTATAAAACAGATACAAGAGTGTCCATAAAATATTCGCAAGATAATGTTAATGCTTTAAGAAAATATGCATTAGACTACTATTAAGTCACTTTATCACTTTCTAATGACTCCTTAGGCAAAAGTGGTCCAGCGTAAAAAAAGTTACAGTCAATATATTAAGATATACCGTAACGATAATACTAGAAAAAGACGTTCTGTTCGATTTCATAAATTTAGACATCGGCGTTTATTTTATATCCGATGTTTGCAGTCTTGCTGCCGATGCACTCAACAAGGCTTTAAACACACGTGACTTGTATTGTATAAAACATCATGTCATGTCATTTTTCAATTTCCTTTCCAGGGAACTGTCATTTCTTAAAATATCGGAGTTTTATGGTTTCAAGAAAAATAAAAGCTCTCGGTACCTGAATGTATAGATTGTAAAATTCTCTTCTCTCACGAATCATTCTTGAGCAAATATATCCAGTCACGACAAGCTGTAAGATATAATCCATTAATACCTTCCGGCTCCGCGTTAAATCGACAAGTTTGCATTAGCTGCTTCCAGATACACCGACAGGAACATCAATATAGGAGGCGGCTTGTATCAGGTAGATGGGCCTTGTTTCTAGAGGGGCGGGGGGGGGGGGGGGGAATATGCCCCTCACATTTTAGAAATGGAATTTTGTCCCACTCACTTTTTTGGGGGAATAAAATGCATAATTTTGAACATAGTGATTTCCAGAAAAATTTTTCATCCTGCTTGCAGTGTCTTGAAATTTTCCTTAATAATAACCTTCCGTTTTGAGAAAATTTAGGTTTTTGTGGGAGATCAGTATATATTGTACATGCCACCCTGAATAAGGTATAATAATAATAATAATAATAATAATAATGATAATAATAATATTGTAAATGCCAGTTGCCGTTTTAAACTATAATAAATGTTAGCTTATAGAATCTTGTTGAATGTTTGTAAATGTAGGAGTTAAATAATAAATAAAACCAAATTTAAATTGTAGAAATTCAGTTGAAAATTGATCATTAGTATTGTATATTGAAAATTACTATTGTATAACCACCTATAGGTATTGTAATAGATTGTAATTTTGTCTCCAAGTTCGGCTTTAAACATTCCGTTACGGAATGCAAAAGATTTAATCTAATGCTTTTATAGTTGCAGTGTTATTGGCACACCATCCACTATGTTCAATTTAACCACGGGAGAAAACAGATCCACACAGCTTCCACAAAAGTACTGCTAAACAAAAAAGTTTTTGATCCTGCCAGTTAATAATTTATCAGAATAAATATAATACATAACAGGTACCTCCACAGAGTAATACAGTAAAATTTGATCATAGATCAATCCTGGTGACCCAAGTGTGCCAGTGATCCAGAAAAGGGCAGAATAAAAATATATAATGATAGGTGCGCTGGCCCTTCGGTTGAATAAATCAAAATTTAGAGATTTTAGCTACATTTATTTGTTTCTATATCCTTACTGTGCATGGGGCCTTGTATCAGTTAAATATCCCCTTAGCTTCCACATGTTTTCTTTCTCGACGGAGAACCTTCAGGTCAGATCCTGAGGTCCATCAACTATAGTATTTGAGTGCCATATTTTTCATTTTTAGTGTATTAGAGCGGAATCATTCATTTTTTATATCACCCCGTTTATTGTACCGTCCACTATAGACCACAGAAACAGACGTCACACTCACCACAGACGGCGTAAGATTAAGATTTTGATTCACGTTTCTTTTGATAATTTGATTTGATAAAACCGATCTCGATTACATGGTCAGTTAATTATTTTCCCAGTAATTTTTGTTAATTTCATTGCTTCACATTATGCAGTTCACCCTTCTTATTTACAAGACACCCAGGTGGGTCGCTGATCCTTTTTCAGTGCATCTACGTCTATCATGACATAGGAACTTCCTCGTAGGACTGTTGAACATAGGACTGTTGAACCACACACGGTATTGATTGGCTGTTGTGCCTGGCTTTCGCTAGCAGCAGTTCGTGAGTGATTACTTTAGCTACACCAAAATGTCAATGCCATGTGCTCTAACCATGGATTTAGCTTTCTTCTAAACAAGAACGTCAGTATTTTAGAAAAACACGCTGTAACAAAATCGCATGTTCATAGCTTTAAAAACTAGACAAATAAGATTTCGCATACGCAGAAAAAAAACGCCCATCGAGAGTATGCTGGGTTTAAATTAAAAGTTTCAATGTGATACCCTCCTGATTTTACACAGAGATAGAGCTGATTTCAACCTAACCGATAACATGGTGTGTGTGTGTGTGGGGGGGGGGGGTTACACCTTTCCTCATGAGCATGCGTATTACACGTACCAGTCTTCTGCTGTATTCGGCCCTGTGAGCAAGCATTCTTAAAAGTAACCAGATAAAGTACAGAGAGTTCGAGGGGAACCTGCGATTAAAAATATTTTTTATCGTTTGAGATACAGCAAATACGATGGTTTGGTCGATAAAACAGACCCTAACACCTAGTGTCAGTCGTTCCCAACAGATGTCGCAAATGTGATGGAGAAGGTCACTTTCATGGTCAACGTAAAACATACCTCTGTACATGCAGATTCTAAAAAGGTTTTTGTATGGATCTTCTTGTTGATATAGAACAAACTATATAACTTTGTGGATAGCTACGTCACCAATCTTGAAATGACAAGATATATGATAAAGAGGGAGGACGTTTAAACCAGGGATGGCTGGTCCGGGTGAGACGTTGGTTATACCGATTGCATGAATACGCAAATTGACACATTACAATAATAATAATAATAATAATAATAATAATAATAATTATTAATATTATTATTATAATAATTATTATAATAAATAGCGTTCTTATTGTAACACCTCGTGCGTAAGTGACCGTATTCAAGGTGTTATTCGAACCTCCACAAAGGTTAGTTATTTACAGGCAGTGAAGGAGGCGGGTAACAAGTGCTAGACGTCTTCTTATTAAAAAGGAAACAGTGACCTCTCAAGACCTTGTGCTACCCTGCTCTTCTAGCCTTTCTCTACATTGAATTTCGTGAACACTTCTGCCTGCCGAACACCCCATCAACATGGCCACGCAATATGTGAACCATCTATACATTTGCCTTGGAAATGTCAGTCTATATTATAATTAACGGTGGTGCCACTAAACCTGTGTGAAGAAGCTGCTCTGTGGCCACACCTCGGAGGTACTCGTCTCTGTGTCTACATTGTTTGTAACCGTGCCAAGTGTGTCTCAAGGGGGGGGGGGGTCATTTTACATAATTCCACATATGTCTTGAGAAATTTGACATTATATCGCGCAGGAGCTATGTCGGCGATATCTATCGGAAACTATGCGATCAGTGTATAAAGCAAGTGAATTTTCTTTTAAAACCTGGATTTCGCAAGTCGGATGTCGCAGCTTAATGGTATTCAACAATTTAGGCATTTTTTTTTGTCTGCTGATCTGTGAATACAAGAAATAAGAACGGAGAGGCATATTTCAACGTACATGTGCCGGTCGAAACAAACTATAGGCCTTATTTCCAATAGTGCAAACTATGGAAGAATTATGTAAAACATGTGCTTTGAACATGAATAATTGAAATGTTGCACATGAGCAATACAACGACTGGTTTCATAAAGTTATTACCGTGACAATTACCATCAATACGGAAGACTCACTGTGAGTCTCGCTGACCCTGGAGTTGATGTCTGAATATCCGAGGTAAGGTGAGCCTCGCTAACACAGGGATCGAGGTAGCATTCTCCGAGGTTAAGTGAGTCTCGCTAACACAGGAATCGAGGTAGCATTATATGAGGTCAGTAAGCCTCACTAAAACTGGAGTCGTAGGAGGATTATCCGAGGTTAAGTGAGGCACACTAACACTGGGATCGAGGTTGGATTATCCGGGGTTAAGTGAGCCTCACTAATTTCAGAATCGAGGTAGGATTATCCGGGGTAAAGTGAGCCTCACTAACACAGGAATCGAGGGAGGATTATCCAGGGTAAAGGGAGCCTCGGTAACACAGGAATCGAGGTAAGATTATCCTAGGTTAAGTGAGCAACGTTAACACAGAAGTTTAGGTAGGATTATTTGAGGTTATGGGAGTCTCGCTCACACAGGAGTCGAGGTAGGATTATCCGAGGATAAGTGACCCTCGCTTACATAGGAGTTGTGGTCGGAACATCCGAGGTAAAGTTTGTTTCATAAACGATGAGTTACAATGAAGAGGTACAATGAAACTCAATTAAACCGAGACTGAGCTCGAAATCCCTTTGGTGCGACCTAACACTAGGTATGTGTATTGTTAATACGATACGCCTCTCTGTTCGGCCTTGATATTGTTGAAGGTATATGCAATTTACTCTGATTAAGCCCTAAACTGTTTGGATAACCGGGCCTTTACTGTGAGTACAGAATATGAACGCTTTTCTTTACATCTTCTTTACAAGATGATCATCCATCATAGCGTGCTATTTAGCATGGTCTCAGGAATCACGATCTTTACGTTTACCTCCGTTTAAACTGAGCCTTCAAACAGAGATCTCTGGAATAACCATTCACGAAAACACCAAAGGGATCAAGAAACACGGAATGAGACAGCAAGCGTCTTTTGTGTACAGAGACCCCCTGAGCCTGCATGGTGAATGGCAGCGAAACAACGTAGAAGAAATAAAGAGTTCGGTCATGGTGTTTCTATCACCGACATCTTTGTGATTTCCTTTGAAGGCAGGTACTTTATTGAAAAGTTTGTCTCCCCGCGTTGCACGGTGCTGAGGGCTAGGCGTGTTTTACTTATTGCGGGGGAGTATTTTTATTTTTCAGTATACATAATACATATCTCTTAATGTCTGTTAATGACAGGACTTTAACCAATGGTCAACCACTTTTGAAGCAGTATAACTCTCAAGACACACATAAGTCCAAGTAACATACAAGAATTTGCCAATTATAGTTTAATTTTATCTAAATTAAATAATTTTCCTTCTGAGACCTAGCTGGCTTGCTTTCGAACGTTGTTTCAAGTATAGCAGTTGTAAACTATCAAAGAAAAATTCCGCCTACTCTATAAATATGATATCTCAGTGGACTATTAGTTGTTTCGATACTCGATATAAACAAACTGATAAACTCACTTACTCAATCCATTGGTATCCTGATTCAATTCAATATTAATCACAAACAATTTATGTAGAACCTGTAATCTTAATTATATTTTGAAGAATGTATTGATTGCTTGAAACACCACATAAAACTGTCTGTGATGTGGGTATGTGGAATAATAATTATATTAATTATGTTTTTATCTAACACCTGACTATTATATGTATATGGCCATGTATTACTCTGTATTCTTCATTAAGTTTAATTATAATTTTTATGTTTTATTTTTTTTTTTTCAATGTTTTCGCTAGCCGTGACAAACACGACTCAGTTAGGACCCCCTACTTATCTGGCCATAATGTCAGAGGGCCGATCTGGCGCTATGTTTTCGCATGCGGACCTTAAATTTATCTGCTGTAAGAAATAACTTTAATATTTTGTCTAAATAATTAAACGTTATGTAATTATAGTTTGTTATGTAATGAGATGCAATATGTTACTTGAATTTTATAGTATACCACAAGGAAAAACCTGTGGTTAAACCATAACAGTGAATCTAGATCTTCCTTAAATTAATTTACTCACTTGCGACCGAATGTATAGCTCACCTTTTCCATCCGATATCATGGTTAGTATTTGATCTATTGGTATAAACAATCATTCACGACCCTAGCCCAGCAGATGAACTGAATGTTTGGCATCGACCACAAAGACCAGCAGATTGATTCATCCATTATAATCATCTCATTTATCACCTGCACGCCATGAAGGTGAGGCGGGCGAGTGGACAGGCAAGTCTGGTTATATCTCTCTGTGATATTGCACAGACTATGTTTACGTGACGGCCATAACAATGACCATCAAGAAAAATGAACCTCGTGAGGGTTCTACGTGGAATCTTATATGTTTAAAAAGCCTGATGTGATCTGTTATTGGGAACTCTAGACTTTCATCCCAAGTATTTATATTATACATTTGGATCCATAGGAAATAAAATACAAATAATGGAGGGAAGGATATTTACATGTCGAATTGAGAACATCTTTCTATATAACTGTTGCAGGCGGTCCAGCTTTTAGAGTCAATTTTGAAGAACGATAATCAGATAATGCGTTGATAAGGAAATAATTCTTCAGCCGTACTTGCAACGATCACAAATGGTCGCTTATATGCCCGCTTACACCGGGGATACAAACAATTGCTCTCGCAGATAAATGGTAGAGCATAGCTTAGATTAATTGCATTTTAAAGGAGTGGCACTGGTCCTGCGTGAATTATTTTCTGTTTGCCAATGTATGAAATATCTATTCCGCTTAAAAAAGGGCCTGCATGTCCAGTGGGCGCCCCATCGAAAAGGTGTTTCTGTGTGGAGAGTTATATTTAGAATATTCGTTTCAGTCGACCATCTCTCTCTCCAATAAATTGATAATATCTTATTAAACCCAAGGAAAACCTTCTATTATGCAGCTTTAAGTACCTTCTATAATGATATTTTGGTTCAGTTCCAAAGGCCGGTAAAATAAAGTTTATCCCTCCCGGAGGTGTAGCATTATTTCAATCATTACGATCTCACATAATGTTGCGGGTACAGTAAATGTATAGAATACCATGATTTATCTATTTATTCCTTGTTTGCCATAAACATGGAGGAAATATTGGTTTCTGTGTATTTTTTTAAATTATGGGCCTGTTTGAGTTTTCGACACAACATCATGTATAACATTTATTATGTCACGGTTTAAGCCGAGGGAAAGTTTCTTGGGCATTTGATACTTTAAGTTGTTATACATGGTTATATAACTAGTTTAAATTCAAATCACAAGATTCTACAATAATACGCTGTATTACTGAACAATGGAAACACTAAGCTCTTTAAAGCGAAAGAAACTGAACCGACCTCTCTGGCGAAATTGCTCTGAAGATGTTGAAAGAAAATAAACAGATAGTCAGAAGCCCGTTAGGACCAGAGCCAATACAAACATCAAACGCACCAATACCCATGGCCATCTCAGACAGGAAGAGCGGTCTTCCGGTGCCGTTTAATCACAGACTCAGTGGTGTAAAATACGACAGATCATTCATCAATCAACGCAGTGATTTTCACGAGCTGCTCTCGTGTATGTGGGAGCCTCCAGCACCTCGCCTGCTGCACAGTCTCTGAGAGACTGTATGTGTTCAGAAGTGACTGGTGTTTTTTTTTTATAAATTGAAATGCTGAAATTTTGACAGGTCCTGGATAATAAACAAGATAATAATACTATATTAATGATGATGACGATCATAGTAATGAGTGTAATCATCATCATTATCATAATTATAGAAAAGGTGACGGATCTAATACAATATCGGGTGGGGGGAGGGGGCAGTCCAACACTGGACGCTCACGACCTCTAATCCCCCATCCTGTCAGCCAGGTGTGTGGGGATGTTTGTAAAGGCCTCAGCGTCCAGTTCTGACATTAGTGGAGGCGGGAGTTTAAAGTTTTAGCAGGGTATTGGAGGTGGTTTTCCAATTTTGACCTATACCTAAATTGAGAAATAAACTTCACTACACAATCTAATCAGTAAAGGTATATGTATATTTGAAACTTGGTATTCTAACTCAAGTGAGACAATGTCCAGTTGTCATCAAGACTTTACAGAACATTAAGGGAAAGGGCAAAGCAAGTTTAAGAAACAGTCCATTTTAAGCAGTAAATATTAATTATGTGTCTTGGCATCCTGTGTAAATTTAAATATGTTGCATGTCTGTAAACTCGTACATAATTGTATGGCTATTATGTGTAGTGGACATCGTCACAGCTTAAAAAATTAACCCTCAGGAAAAATACATACATATGAAATGTTTTTTACATATGCGTCACTCTGGGAGAAAGATCATGTTATGTATCTGCTAAGAATAACCCGGTTGCTGTATGGGGATATGTGTACCAGTCCAATCAATGACCGTATTTCAGTTGTCACACGTCCGCTTCTAATCTGTTTTGACACCTGCACATTGCACGACGCTTGCTTTACTCGGTCTCATGCCTCAAATTCCCCTGTGGGAATCGGGAATAGCTGGGAGGGCAGCCGTATAAAATGACAGTAATTACTCCTGTCTGATTTGATTAAATATGTTGACCCCCTTTTCTGTCAAATCGCACGGGAACACAGAGTAAGAAAGTATTTCATTTTGGCCAATGTAATGTGTAAAGAAGCCCCCAAAAAAACTCTGCATGATGAAGGGGTATGGAATGGTATTTAAATTTCCCGGTCAGGAGAAAAATAGGTACCCTTCCTTTGGACTTTTATAATTGCACTAACATTTTTGTTGAACTTTTTGTATGATAATAAAAAGACACTACTAAGCAAGGACGTGATGAAATCATTTGGACTTAATAATTATTTATTTACGATGCACGATTCATTATCTCCAGTTTTTCAGTTATCTCATGAAAATTCAGGAATAACGTCCCTAGAAATAACATCTATTTCTATAACTTGCCCCTAGAAGAAAATATACAGAAATGCAGCCGCACGAACAGATTCAAGACACTGGGAGAAATAAACCTGTCCGGGCTTGATAAGGACACGGGCAAGCGAAACGAAACTACACCGACTACAGTGGCCAGGCGAAAATCTGTGGTGAGACATTGATGTAAAGAGACTTGTATCGGCAAAGTATAGACCGGTATAACGCATTTATGCGACCTCGCACAAAATCACAAATTTTTGTAAGAAACATATCATTAAACAGAACTGTAGTGTCTTAAATGCGCCGTCCCCCACCACGCTCCTGCGGGTAAATGTTACCTTTTAATCCGTTAAATGCTGACTCAGGCACACTCTTTAGCATATTAAACAAAACATGATCGAATGCATGTTTGTCTAAAAACTACTCGAGCAACTCAACCAGATTAGCATTTCAATAGACCTTTTCCACGATCATGTGGAAAACGATCGTCTTGTTTATTCGGATTGGCAAAGGAGCCTGGCCGTTTATAATCATGTCATTTGAGACTCAACAGCATAAGTAAAGTTCGATATACTCGTCCCTGTCCGGTCAGTACCAGTCACCTCGCCAGGTAACGATATTTTGACGGGAAAGGTCCATAACTGATTTATTAGAGAACATCGGGGTTATGACGCAACAGGTATGGCTATCTACAGACCAGAAAAAGTTATAAAGAGCTTATACATATGATAAATGCCTAGAGAAGCATTTGTTTTCATATTTGATCAGTGGCTGCACATGTAGCTAACAAGCTAAGTCGTATCCTTATAGAATATAAAATATGGGTGTTAGTCCTAACTAGGGCTGTATCAGTATACCGACATATCGGTACATGTCGATACGCCCCATCAGTACGGTTACTGGTCTATCGTCGTATCTCTGAAGCACAAACAAATATATATACATGTCATACAACCCTAACCTAAACTATAATCTAAGTTATATATAAAGCTTCAGCTTTTTCATAATGGCTTTTTAAGACTTAACAAGATCACACATTGTCGCATGATTGAATGGATGAGGAATGTAATTACAGTTCTCGGTGAATCCATGACAATGATAAACTTTATCCCCAGAGCAATGAATCAGACATGAAAAATGAAGCGGATCATCAATATATATCGGGTATCGTATATCCAGTTGTTAACTCTGTTCACTTTTTATACTTTTATGTAAGATTTGGGTTTTGACAGCAACAAGGCTATGATCTCGATGGTATAATATTAATAAAATAATTGTAACCATATAATGTTAAAATATTGAATAAATTAATTGATACCATATAATGTTAATATATTGAATACAATAATTGTTACCATATAATGTTAATAAATTGAATTTTAAGAATTGTTACCATATAATGTTAATTTATTGAATATAATAATTGTAACCATATAATGTTAATGTATTGAATTTTAATAATTGTTACCATATAATGTTAATGTTACTTTCTTAATGGATCCCGTAAAAATAATGTCTCTATTTTAAGTCACACATTAATTGGCAAACAGCTGAAATGAAGTATTTAAAAGACAAAGTGTCTTATTAGTAAACCTAAGTAAGCCACGGTACCCAGGTCGTTTCTATTGAACCATTTTAAAAGGACCATTTTCTACTATAATTTAGCATTTAGTGAAGGGGAAGAATTTTAAACTTGTGTTATCTATCTGTGTTACCAATCTGACTAGTGGAGCCTGGCAGTTATTAATATGGGACCCAAACTTAGATAAATTGCACGAATATACTTGCTTTTTTAAAATAATCATTATCACTATTATTATTATTATTTTTATAATACACTAGCAGTCGAAGTGGTAGTAGTATAATCATCTGTTATCAATACAAGTATACTAATAGTCTCATTCATGTTAAACCATTATCATTATCACAGAAATTCCAATAAACGGGTAGAGATTAAGGGCCAATTTACTTTTGAACCATGTCGTTATGTCAAGCAGTATTCTCGTTGCCAAAGTTAACATTTTTTTGTCACATCAGGTCACCAAATGTTATCATCCCAAATAAGCTTCCCCATATCTTGTCTATGTCAGCCTATGTCCCGGTGTCACCGCGAAGTGTCCTGATGTACTATCTCGATGTCTTCCCAATGTGAACTAAAATGCTCTCACTCTCCAGATTCGTCAAAAAATGCAATAAAAAAACCAACATCGTGGAAACAGGGAGGACACATGGGGGAACAACGAGAAACATATGGAGAGATCTGCATAACATTAGATTTTTTTATTTAACTGTCATGTAAATAATACAGGATTAAAACAGTAAATGTCTACTTATAAAGCCAAACTCTCGGTTTTCTAATAGATAATGATAGCTTACATAGGTACAAACAACTCATTCTAGTCTCCAGTGCCTTTGGCCACAAAGTCTCTGATCTCTCTAACTCTCTAATGTGAGTAATACCACATTTTACTTGTTATGAACAGATCTGATAACGAGTACCAACGCATTTAGATATATAGTAAATATTGTAGGTGTCAATGGATTACCCTGGCGTACACCCGATAACATCGGGCACATTGGAGTAACATCAAGATTACATGAACTTGTTAACGTTCGTGCGTCGGTACGACGTATCCAGATGTGTCCAAGATGTGATCCCGATGTCCCCCTTATTTCCAGAAAATCCTGGGCATGTTAAAAGATGTCCCTCTGTCACCCCGATCTTTTCTCATTTCCCGATGTCTTCCGGTTTGGTCCGGTGTAACCCCCTCGATGACCAGTGAGTTTGGACCACGTTTTTAGGGACTAGGACTCGCACTTGTAGTCGAGGGTTCAGGATACGGACGTATAAGGACTCGAATCCAAAAGAAAAATATCCTTTGTCACATACTTAATAGGCTTATACACATGTGCAAACTTATAACAGAATATTGAAAAATAATAACACTATATATATCAAGCTTTAGCTCTGCACCGGGAGCTTAATGTAACTTTAAAATATACATGATAATCTGACATGTTCATTTTAAATTGCTTGTTAAGGATAACTGTACTGGTCTCGGACTCGAGCTTGGATTGGGTTCCAAATGACTCAGACCCGAAGAAGGTTGTCTTTGAGTCGAACCTCAGGGACTCGGACTTGGACTCGTGTGGTTTGGACTCGGACTTGTACTCGGACTCGGACTTGGACTTGGACTCGGATGGTGTGGACTCGAATACATCACTTGTTACCCAAATGGTATAAAGATGTAGCAACGGAAACAACACCGATGTGAGCCTTGTTTAATAGCTACAAAAATATCTAAATTATTAGTATTATCTTTGAGTATAATTAGTAAATCTTCAAAGATTATAATGGACTATTTGGCTTTCCATCAAGATTGTAGAAAACTTTGCGGATGACTTACTTTAAATGATATGTGGCAAAGTTGCAAAGTGAATGCATGAATCTTGGATTGCAATTTTCTTAATTAGCTGATTGGGTTAATGGAAAGATAAAGCAATCCAATACATTTGTAAATTCTACTTTGCCTTAACACAGCCTAACCATGTTATATATCATCCTGAGAACTGGCCTTGATATTAATTAAGAGAAATGACACATAAATAAATTAGTGCTGGGTTCATTTATTTTTCATAGGCCCGTTCCCTATTTCATTTGAATAATGAGGTTTGCGTCATGTAAAATTCTTGTTTAATTGCCCATTTCCGCGTGTTTATCCAAGCAATCGGGGGATTTTAAAGAGAAATTTGCACAATGTTATGGACTCTTTTGACATGTATTATGAGATAATCTATGCTGACCATTAAAACAGTATTCATCGCGTTGATTAGTTGACTGTTTACTGAGTGACTGAAGCATCGATCTTGCAAATAAAGCTTCTCTAAACGAGGACCGAATGTTGCGATGAGTTATTTAATATTAAGATTATTAAGCAGTGGAAACAAGCTAATGGCAAGTCTGATAAGGTCGCAGTACAAGTTGGCGGATATAACTGGATTGTTTCTAACATGCAAACGTACAGCTCCACACCATCCCAGTCCTAGTGCATGTCCGAGTGTAGGCTACTTGAGTCCTAGTCCAAGTCCGAGTCCTTGAAATTCAAGCCCAAGTCAACCTTGTTCGATTCCGAGTCGTCTGGAACCCGAGTTAAAGTACAAGTCTTTGTAAAAAGAAATTGATAATGGTGCATTAAGATTAGCTTAGTATTCTTTTTATTAGTTTACGCCTGCCTTTAACATGAACCCCGTCACACTTATTCGGAATGAGCAGGAATCAAGCAGAACCATTCGGACTGAAGAATTGTTAAAATTCGCGGCACACTTGGGCGGGTATTTTAAATTTATCTAAATTTTCACAGGTTTGTAGGATGCAGTAAGAATAATGAGAATGCGCTTCCAACCGGCCTCCGGTGTTTCCGGTTCGGTTGCTGACCGAATAATTCTGGTCGGAAGGAGGCCTCGAATGCTGTACGAATTCATCTCAAAAGCAGTCAGAGCGCTCAAGGAATGGCTGCCGATTATCGTTTAAACGTTCAAGAATTCAAACAGAATGTAGCTCGAATACTTAAAAGGAACTTCCAATGTATTTACAATATAACACGAATGTTTCGAATGTATCAAGAGTGTACCAGAATGGAATGCGGTTAGAATAAACTTCCAATGACGTTCGATATTTCTCCACTTCGAAATGAGAGGGCAAGAATGGGACCGAATATTTGGAATGCCGTCAGAATGCAGTAACAATTTTAGAATGCACTTCGAATATTAAGGAATATACAAAGATTTCTCATTCCAACGGGCACTCCGGGTCATTCCGCATCTAGTTTGACGGGGATATAAAATCTTGGTATACATAGCCTTTTTAATATTCTGTTAGTAGTTCTGTTGAACTCGTGATTGATTCGACCTGATTTATCGAGTCCTTAAATCCGGGCCTGAGTACAAGTCCAGGACGCCTGAGTCCAAGTCCGAGACCGAGTCCAAGTCCAGGACGCCTGAGTCCAAGTCCGGGACGCCCGAGTCCAAGTCCGGGACGCCCGAGTCCAAGTCCGAGACCGAGTCCAATTCCAGGACGCCCGAGTCCAAGTCCGGGACCGAGTCCCTAAAAAAGTAGACTCGAGTCAGAGTGGGATCCGGACTCGAGTCCTACATCACCGGTACAGTTTATCAAACAAAAGATTGTACTTGTGAGAATAAAATGACAAAGATACAAAAATGCAAGTTCAAGAAAGCAAGACCCCTAGATGACAAGTGTCACCAACAAGCTGTGGACATTCCTTAATATAGAAAAAAAAACAAACAAAATGCAGAATTAATATTTTATTTCAAAATATGTAAAGCAAGCATGAATATCGGATTATATTGTGTCTATTAAACATTTTCGGACAAATATTTATAGGTTTACTTGATTTTCCTTTGATTCAAGTCATATTAATTTTGTTTGTCCTATAAAAAATAACGTCAAATGCATTCATTATTTTTTACAATAACAAACAGATGTTCATTCCATAATTCAAACTGTAGTAACATTTAATAATCAAATGAAATATAATTTGAGATAATAAGGCTATATCAAGCTCGGGTCACAATTAGCGAATTCGTTCTCTAAGACCCTGTCAATGAAGCAGTCCAGGGTTGTCTACAGTTTACAAAATTACTCTGCCAATACTAATATTATCAAAACGGCGATAATCAGATTCCAAGTCTCTTGTATGATGCAATAACCACTGAGTGCAAACAGTAGAATAGGTTTTTTTACAGCATTGACGTAGAAGGCGGTGCCAGTCTTCTGATATAAGTAAATGAAAGCGGTTTATTGATACCAACAGCTCCATCGGCTTTCATTAGTTGAGGGTTTTTGAAGTACATTGTTTCCTTTGTTAATCATTGATCTGGTTTATGATTGATGATTCCTGCAACTTCTTTAAGTATTTTTAGAAGAGACATACAACAACAGCGTCACTTCGTCAATCTGTTCAAACTTGCATTACTTGTTAGTAACTAGGTCAACGAAATCTGTGCCTGCAGCATAGAGAAATCGATAAAAAAAAACCCGGAAGTTTGAGCATTAGACATATAATCAAACACCCCGGGCATAAGACTACATGTAAAATAAAATTTCATAAGAACGCAAGGTATAAATATAATTTAATGTGAACCGATTTAAAGGGACAGAGTCAGGAGCTATATTATGCTTATTCTTTCACACAATCAGTTCCGTTTTGCTTTTTACAAAAGTTTTCCAGCAAAACCACCCTCAATACCTCCCGTCTAGCTTGTTATAGTCCTGCTTGTGAGGGGATAAACTCGGTCCATATGTGTCTTTTTAGCGTTTATCATAACAAGGCCGTGACCGGATGTCCGAATTTGCGCATGCGCGACATATTCCAAACAAGGAGAAATCCAAACTGGTCCATGCATGGACCTTCATGTTTTCTGATATACCTCTGCAGGATGAACATTACTGTCCAATGGCCGAATGTAAATTCATGGTAGAACCTATCGCAACAGATATGTGCGCGAGGGGTCCAGGAGTCTCAGCCGAAATGACAGGCGAAATACAGTGTGTGAGCCAGTGTATCAGATCCCTGAGTCACCATGGGATGCGATGTTTTAGCCAGCGGGAACATGTACATATTACATTTTGGGCAAAATCATTCAGGGCATCTACTGATTGACAGTTGTTGTGGCCTGAACATAAACGTGAAAAGAAAAACACAATGCAGCTGGCGTTCGCACTATGCCAGTGATCTACTTTTTGAACACTTACAGGAGTAATCAATGGTTCAAGGTTTTTTTTATTTCAAAGAGAAAACGCCATTTTTCTCGTTAATTCATCATTCTTTCCAGGAGATTTTGTCCCTTTTATACACAATCGAACCTCTACAAATGGGCACCCTTGGTACAGGGCAAAATTGCATACTTTATAGAGGTGCCCTCTATATGGAGGTAATAACCGCCTTATTCAGTGCCGCTACCCACTTTATAATTGCTCCATCTCTCTGCATATTAAAGGTAAAAGTTAATTAATAAGATTTAATAAATATATGTAATCATGATACCGCCGTCAGCTATTCATTTGTTGTGATCTGTGTACAGGAGTGTGCACACTGTGTTAAAATTGGTCAGAAAGTAGCGCGCCAATGTTGTAATCCCTCTCGGTGCAGACCACCAGGATGGTAACCTTGACTTGATAATTAATTTTGGCCAATATTTAATTGTATGTAGCAGAAAAGTATAATAATATATATGCTGAAATAGGATGCGTTATATTTTATATCAAAAACACTAACCAGTTCTCTTACGTTTAAATGACACATTGATTAAACTTACTCTATTTTAAGTAACAGAGTACCTGGTTTTCCCGCCAAGTTTGCCCATGCACGTCACTTGGCGTGACAAATCTGGAACTGCACGGTTTATGTTTTCTCATTTTCCAGGAACCTAATTTCCCGTGTATTTCGAGATTGAATTAAAGTGTAAATGTTATTACAGCAGAGTATGTCAGTTATTATATTATCATAGTAACTCTAACACGCTTTATTTTTTCTAAATGTGGTTGTCTGTAAAATTAAAATAGACTAATGATAAATGTGGTCCAAAGGTGGTCGTCCGATCAGTAAGAATATTTTCATGTACTATAGGTGTAAGCGAAGCTGATGTTTTGGAGATAGTTAACTGTGAATTCTGTAATTCTGTATAATTCTGTATGCCGAGTGTTTCCGTGATGCCGTTTTAATTGTATATATGACTTGGTGTGATAAATCTTGAACTGAACGGTTCATGTTCTTACATTTTCCGGTATAAAACGTGAAAAGCATATTATGTGTTTGTGTTTGAGAGACGTATGCGCGGCCCAAAACCCTAGTGTGACAACTGTTGTTACACACACACACACACACTTCACAGAAAGGTCGGTATACTGCCGATAAGAAACGAAACCATGATCTTCCGATTTCCGGTCGGCTGAATCCTCTGAGCTACGACCGATCCCAAATGCCTCTCGAGTATTTGCACACTTTTTTAGTAACCAGCGAAGGGACGTCACGGTTATGACATATATATATATATATATATATATATATATATATATATGTATATATATATGTATATATTATATGTATATATGTATGGACATATACCAAATGGAGATAAAGTGTACATATGGACATATAACTAGAATCAAATTTGTACATCCATTTTAATATTTTGATAAGCTCAACATAGCAAGGCTGAGCATGTGGTGTTAAGCATCATTGGGGAAGCTTTTACTGTCAGTCGAGACAGTTCCATCCTAAAAGTGCTCAGAAAGACTGCTATTTTGCCTGCCCACTGCCCCATCACTTTTCGACAAGCTTTCTCTAAGATTAGAATTCTTTGACCAGGTAATCTTTTAGAGCTGATCTCAACCCTTTCTTTTCAGTTTGGGTGAACAGTACGAGTGGATATGATGCAGAAGGGCCAGTATTGGTCATTAAGATAAATTAACCTAAATAAACATTGCACTGTGTCAGAGGGACCTTACTCTGCTACTTATCACGGAGTATCAAGTTATTAGGTGAATAAGCATTCATGCACTCATGATAACTAAAACAGCATAATATGATCCCGAATTAATAGCAAAAAAATGGTTTAAAAATGGCTTATGAAATAAAAAATAATAATGATGAAATAGATGACATGCAATTTTTTTACTACAAAAAAGACTAAAATTGATAATTTATTAACATTTAAACATATAAATGAATTTGAAGTCCAAAATATAATCAATAATCTCTGACCAGTACAAACCCTGACCTAGGGTTTGACAACGTTCACATGCAGCTAGGTTATGGTCATTAAGGCCGAGTGATCCAGGGGTCATTGGTTACACTGCAACGGTCATTGCAGGTATACAGAGAATATAGAGAAAAACGCATCAGAAATAATAAATATATAATTATTATATATTTTATTAAAGAAGACGATCAAGAAACGGAATATTTCGAAAATTACGATTTCGTTTTCGAACTTACCAGAGCGGTTTGGTATATCGCGAACACTCAACAGAGGCATTAAAGATCAGCTTTAAAGTCCAACAACTATTATCACTTAAATTTGTAAATCAAGATATAATATAATTCATGGTCTTATATATTTTGTGTCAACGTTATTCATATAAAGGTGTCTACCGACGATTTATTCCTACGTTAAAAATAATCTCAACTCAATGTATGACATTCTAAAATACGCGAATTAATATCATATTCCTTTGTTTTAAATATGTTTCGAAGTATTTATGTAAATGTATACGTATCATCAAACCAGAAAATATGTGTTTTAGCTTCAGAACAATACAGAACGACAATTTTATTAATAAAAATAGTTCCAGCGTTTAGAAATCATTTTCAATATAAAGCTGATTAATCACTCAGTGCTGTCACGGCGAGAAAAGACCTGAGAGGTTTAGTAGTGTAAGAACAGGCTCAGTTTGACACAGCCAAGAATAGAAGAGCTAAGGACATTTATTAAGGGTATATAACGGCACCAGGCTGCTAGATCCGCTGACAGCAGAAAAAAATGAACTTGTTTATCTGAAAACTCTAATGAAATCAGCTGAAATAAAGATATGAGTCTCATGCCTAGCAAGGCATTGCTATGGGCTCAGAAGCCGGAGAGAATTAAGTTTCTTTTATCTGGTGACGGGGCGGCTGGAAAGTAAGTTGTATAGCCCGGCTAGCGGGCGGTAAAGCGCGCAGCAGACCTGGCCCTTTCCAAGGTCACAACGATTTATGTTCCAGTTAAGCCGGGATGACAAGACTTGTGCTGTAAGCGGGAATTATATTCAACAGAAAACGTGTTTTAGCCATCGGCCGGTCCGTAGATTGCCTCGGTAATCAACCAGTTAGGATGAATCCGCACTTTAACGAGGGTGCCTTTATAGTTAATGTTCTTTACATCGTCGGCTGATACAGAACATCCTGAATTAAATCACAGTTTGGTGCTCGGCCCGGCGATAGCTAATACCAAGTCCCAAATTTACTTCATTATGAAAATCAACAAAAGAAATTCTCTATATTGTCCTTTTTTTTATCTCTGTCCTTATTCACAACAAAGGGTGAGTAATTCGTCAGAGGTTTTAACAAGAAGAAACAGCGGCTACCCTCACACCGTAAAACCCATGTGTCAGAGAACTAATGAAATTAACGAATCTCTTTGATTTCTAGACTGCTTGTTATAAATTCAATTAAGCTCGGAAATTACTTAGAGATGGGTAACCGGGGATTATTCATAGAGATAATTAATCAAATTGTTTATCTAATGTTGCCGATATTAGACGCTGTAGGCTTGTGGAATGGCGAGGGAATCGAGGTTTCGTATGTGTATATATGTATATGCACTGTTCATCTACACTAGCACACACACACACACACACGCAAACACACACACACACACATATATTTATATATATATATATATATATATACTAGTATATGGAAATTGGAATTTGTTTAAATCTTTCTTAAATTGTTACAATCATTATAACAGTTTCAGCAAGTGTCACTGTAGCAGACTTTTTCCCCATTCAGTAATTAAAATCCTGCATGGGCCTTGTTAAAGGAAGGACAGGGAGGAGATGTCCCCTCACTTTTTCAGGGGAGGGGAACAAGGAACCGTTTGTCCGCCTCACTCACAGGGGAATAAAACACACTTTTTCAATTTTGAGAGGATTCCATCAATCAGTTTATCGTTTCATATTCTCCTAATGAACTTTAAATCATGCATCTCATAATTGAGAAAAATTGTAACTGTAAATTAAATAATTATATCATCATAAATATCGTCTAAACATATTATGCTTAAACCAATGTTTAAAATTAAGTAAAAAATACGTTATAATTATGAAAATATATATTTCATAAAACCCGATTGCCGTTATTAAATTATGCTGTTCTGGGACACTGATTTGTTCTTTTTGTCATAAAGGGGGTGGGGGGGGGGGGGGGCATGAGTTGCCAACAGGATATTTTGAGCGGGTGTCTTCCGAATGGTCCCCGTCATATTTTCACAGCAAATAAGGCCTGACAATGGACTAACACGGCTGTATTATTATATATATTAACCATTACCCGCCATGACATTTGAAGCAAAACATCGCTGATTGCAAGACTCTTGCAGGGTTTATCCTTGTTAAACCAATTTGGTTCCGAAGTAAGCTTTGCTCGGAAAAAAAATTTAGATGAATCTGTTTAACATTAGCAGACATCAAAATTAAATGCCGTCAACAGGACTGACGTAAGATTTAGATACAGAAAACCCATTAAGATAAATAAATGGTAAGATAAGCACATACTGTTGAATTCTTATCGTAAGTTCGTTGTCTGGGGAGAAACTTGCTGGAACAGTCAATTTGTCTGCTATCAGATCATAGCTATTGGTCAACGTTAGTAGGAGCTCTTTATCATCATGGTTGTCACACAAAATAAATTATATATTTACTAGGGTTTTACTAGGGTGACACACAATATTATATATATATATATATATATATATATATATATATATATATATATATATACACACATATTGTTACAGATGTCTCTTTTATTGTATGCAGCAGTCTTACATGTGTATGTACAGCGCTAGCATTGTCCGTTACTATGGCAGCATCGCCTGGCCGAGCCGGACCGGCCCATGTGTGAACCCTGACAGGGTTCTTTGTTCTAGTTTGTTCTTTTGGCGCCTGTGTACTGTGTATCATGTTAGGTTCTTTGGATTGTTCGGGAAATAGAAAGTTCTCGGCTTGAGGTGAAAAGTTATAAATAAGGGGCTGTGTTTTAAAGCCGAGGTAGAGAGGAGGGAAATATTCCAGCGGACACAGAAGAGTGTGTGTTAATCTGTGGACCTTTTCCGATAATTGCGGCAGTTACAGATCTTCTTCGAATTTGAGACGGATTTTATATAGTCCTCAGTTTGCCTTTGGGATCACTACCCGATCTTCACTTTTGGATTACAACAAATTGATTTTGTGATTGAACCGGACTGTTATTCTCTCGGAAGGTTTATGTGAACTGTTCATCTGGATTATATGCTCTGAACGACTTCTTGTCGCTTTGACAGTGGTGGTATCCAGGAACTGTACACTTTATTTATATACTTGTATTATACTGTTGTACTGTTGTTATACTGTGTAATTGTATTGATTTAGTGTATTGTAATGTTATGAATGTTTTCAGAGTAAATTACAATTTTTGTTAACAAAAAACCACAGACAACTATATTCATTCCCCTAGACATTTCACGTTGCCTAGTGTTACAGAATCTGTTTTTTTTTATCTCCATTACAAAATTTGTTCGTCACGACTTTGTGATCTGTTGATATTAGGTTTCGTAACAATATATAGATATAGATTCCTTTTTGACGTGGCGTGTGCCCTTGGACCGGGGTGTGTTGCCCGGGAACTTCCTAACCGTGACGTTCTCATCACAGTTTATATCACTGCTCTTTCTGGAGTTGACTATAAGATCCCGAGAGGAGAATCATAATAAATCAGGTAGTCCCCTGATTAGCTTTATCGATTTTCACTGAATTTGGAACAAATATAGAACATAAGAAAATTTTGCAGCCAAATGAAACTGGCACTTTAATGGCTTATCCATAGTCTTGGACTGACAAAACCGCTTGAGCGGCGGCAAGAGGGGACCCCAGGGATACGAAAAGATGTAAGGTTAACACAGAACCAAACAGAACTACTATGATTGCATCTCCTAGCCTAGTTGGGATCATCCAAATTTGTGGCCTATCAATTTGTATTGATAGTTAGAAAAATGAGTCACTGACCTGTCCCGTACATATATTCCTGTATCGATATAAGTTCAGCCAGCTTTAAAAGGATGGAGTAGAGAGTCTCCGGGTCTTGTAGTCCCTCCAGCACGGCGGGGAATTTTATATAGTATTTACTTCTTTAATGTTCTTTATCATAAAAAAATAGTTCGCCTCCAGGCATCCTCTTTTGTTCAGCTTGTTCCGACACCTTATTTTACTGTGCATGTATAAAGCTCCATCTTCGGTACCTCCTAAAGTGTGTCCTATTTTGAATTACCTCACAGCAATCCCTCATCAATAAACCTGTGGTTGCTGAAGGCAGCATTTGTCATATTATAAATATACACTTTTCATTTTACATTGATTGTGCAATCAGTCATTTTTACTAATACAAAGCAGTCTCTGTGGCATATAATAGACTTAAAAAACAATGTTTCCATTCACACGTTATGTATATATTTAGAATGCATATATATATATATATATATATTCAGTGTACATATTTTTCAAACATAAAAAATCAGCTAAGCTATAAACGATACAGATACGTAGGAGTATTTGTAGTTTTTTCTATTTCTTTGTGGCATCGTAGAAATCAATGTTTATGCAATTATTAATGCAGTATAAGACTGAGTGTTATACGTCACTTAAAACCAACCTTCCTGTGGTATACCCTTCAGCTTGAGTAAAAGGAAAAAAATATTCCGTTGAACGAAATATACAGAACCTCAATAACATGTTTATAAAATATTCTCTTCAAAGAGGAATTGATATAGGGCTGTATTTAATCCCATAGGTATGATAGATACCCTCTCCATTGGGTGCTCGTTTTATTTTTACTTTATTTATTTATAACACTCGCGAAAACAACAATTTAATATACATTTACACTTCAAACCGCCATCAACATATTTTTCATTTTCATATAATCCCGGATGATTGACTCTTGCTCTTACGGGGGTGGTAAACGGTCACGTGACCTTGACCCGCTAATCAGGGAAACCCCCTGGAGTGTGTGACCCCGTGACCTCGAGAATAATAAGAGGTTGGGCGTGATGTCATTGAATCAAGACTGAGTACCATCACCGGAACAGGCCAGGGGAGGACGATTACTCGTCACTTGCTTGGCCGTCAACGTTATTACCCCCCGGCCTGCGTGGCGGGCTGCCCGACCACTTTAACCAACAATAGCATCACCATAAAAGGCCTTTTCGATCGACCTGAGGTTACCAAGCAACATAATAAACTGAATAAACCCCGGATATATGGCCAGGCAGCGGGCGTGTCCCTTATTTCTTCACAATGGCTCTTTTATCTTATCACTTCAAACAAGGACTGTCGAAGGTAATGTTATCACCACGGCTGTTTCTGTGTTCGTTATACTGTTCAGGCAGTTTTGAGTACCCCTTTTGGCTCAAGCAATAACGTTCAGAAAGGGTAATAATAATAATAATAATAATAATAATAATAATAATAATAATAATAATAATAATATAATATAATATAATAATGATAATATAATAACAACAATAATAATAATATAATTATTATTATTTAAAAAATAATAGAATAAAATACAAATACGCCGCAGTATCTGCATACGTCACATAAGGGATTTCCCAGGAACACGTGTTTAATACTTTTAATAGTATACCATGAGGGAAAAACACTATCTACCATGAAAACTGATTAGTTTAGAGGTCTGTTAACCATTGTATTGTAGGTAACTTTAACGATTTTCTTTTTGAATCCTTACGCTACGTTACAGTTATGATAACGCATTAACGAAAAATCATCCATATATTATGTCTGGCACAAACAAAAAAAAGTAACAAGGAAAAACAAATCATATCGATGTTTTGTACTGTAGGGGACCTAAGATGGTCCATCCAGCATTCTATCTTTTATTCTATCCCTATAAGAATCGTCGTCAAACGGGGGGAGGCATATTAAAAATTCACCATATATAAAAGAGAAAATCCATCTTCATATTCAGCACAGATCCACAACCATAAATGGCCTAAGCATCACTTGATGAGGATGTAAATTGTAACAATAAGAACTGTGAAAACATACCATATTATCCGTTATTACGGCACACTTTATTGTTCCTGAAACCTCAAAGTAGTTGTTAAAGTAACAAGAAGTGTATAATGTTACTCTGTCGCATAATAGTTGTATAGTATGTGGGCATGAAGTATCTGTTGTTTTTTTTCCAGGACGATGGAGTAAATGTGACGGCCCCCTGCGGCCTCCCCTAACACGAAAAGGGCAGTAAATGATGGCAACATGGGAAGCCATGAATCCAACCATGAAGTGGTAAACTACTTGCCAGAGAGGATGCCGGGCAGTTTTGTAAAAACTGTAATCAGTCGTAAAGCTTTTTACGAGAGTCTATATACACGCATTTGACAAAATTACAGACTTGTAAAAATATTTTGACAACCTGGTTTGTTGATTAAAGTACACCCATTTTACAACTCTAAATTTGTAAAAACTCTTACAAGCCTATGGTTTCAGTGATGATGTTATAAGGAAAAAGAAGTGCCCATTTTATGGCCCCACACTGGATTACCGTTTCACTATATATATATATATATATATATATATATATATATATATATATATATATATACATGCGAACATATGAATGGATTATCTAATCCTCTATACGTTTATATATAAAATGGAAATCTAATAAAATGACCACATGACAATCAGAGCAAGCAGCCCAGCGTGCATACTGGATCAGTTTTTCGTGATGATCTAGAGCTTTATTGCATCATATTCTTATTCACAAACTGAGTATGTCGCCCCAATGCTTCTTTTCCTACGCCTCAGTAATCTAGGGCTCAGGGTTGTGTGAGCCTTCAGAAAATTTACGCGATCTCTCTAGCATCAAGACAGGTGGATTGAGAGCTATATATACCAGCTATGCATGAGTCTGCTTTCAACAGAATGGGAGTGAGACGGTCGGAATTTGTTGATGGCCGGGGGCGCTCGGTGAACCGTCTGACGAGAGGACCTTAGGGAGAACCCACCAATAAAAGGCGAGGGTATTCCCACCGGTCGTTACAACAAAGGCGTCATAAACTGATTTAAAACCAATGTGATTCATATGATTTTATTCTTTATGATCTCGCTTGATACCCGTGTAAGGAGCCTTGGTACCGGTGTCTTGTCCCTGTCACCGTTTCTTTCTTTATATCTGTCGTCGTTTCTATGGAAAAAGTGCTCCCAGGGACAACGTTCAACTAATATGATCTAAAGAAGGTTTAGATGAAGGTCGAGTTGCGATGTTATATATAGGGGTCGAAGACCCATCGTCCGCCCGGATCCCTCACCAACGAAAAGAATAATGTTATGGTTCCGTTTCCGGAAGTGGCTCACATGTTGCATGTAAACCAAAAGAAGAAAGGCAAGCAACGCTTACTATTATGTTTAAGGTCCAGACAGGGTTCGTCCATTACGATGTCACATTGTGTGATGTTGCAATTTTAACTTTTTTTCTGAGTATAACACTCATACTCATTACTGTTGACCTGCATCAAATCCTGTGGGTTAAATTTATCTTGAATATGTGAATATCTTTTTATTCTAATGATGACGCTCTTGTAATATATACAATCAATCTATTCCGAATAGTTAAAACATTTCTTATTATTATTCAACCCATCGTAACATACGGGAAGACTTGTCATGTATTTCAGTTTGATTAATGAAATCCTCTTTACGTAAATGGGATATTATTGTAATTGAACTTTGGACAATATAATCCAAATTTATTAACCAACACAATAATCAGGCTTCGTCTGGTCATCTCATAGGTTCGCATCGCCTAGTATTACCTTGGGGCCAACTCATTGTTTCCCAAAATGCTTGGGATCGTTTATTTTGACAAGTATAGTGTTTCTAGTATTAGCTGTGTAGAACAGAAGTACTGAGATATCATTGTAGGCAGTTGTTCTGATGAAACGATCGCAAAGCACTACCGTATGGTTAAGTATACACACATATATCACCAGTGCCTTCAGGATACTTAAACCCCTCAGGAAAGGGAGATTTTATAGGGAAGAGGCTAAGTGCTCTTATGCTGTTCTAATAGATTGATGAAACCTTCCCGTGTGGACAAGAACTGGGGAAACACGAGGTAAATTTGATTTGAATTTTATTTAGCAAATATGTAAGCTTTCTAGAATCCTGTGCCTACCCGCGCAGTTATCTTCAGCTGCCTTCCTTTGTTGCTGTCGTCTGCTTCACTGGCAGCGCGCGCAGCATGCGGTTATTAGCCAACCAATCAGAACACATGGCGCTCATCTGCTTGGCAGCGGTAAGCTGTGCCTGTAGTCAACACATGTTGTCGAGTGTTGAGTGTCGCGGCCCTGAGAGCCGACCGGTAGCCTTCTGATTCCATGGAAGGACGGGAAACGCTAACTGGAACGTTCGTTCAAGGTAAGATTAAATTATTTTTGACACAACGTTACTTTTTAAATTTACTGATTTTAACCATATAAAGTAAATATTTGGAATGTATTTTGTTATCAATTTTGAGAACATTGGACTTGTCTGGGAGTGTATGGTGACATCTAACCCGTTTCTCCATATGTTACTTGCTGCACAATGTGCTCCCTTGATACGCTTTTATAAATTCATTTACACGATAATGTATATATAATCAGTAAATAATACAGATCGATATAACTAGCTAAAGAGAGAGATAAATTAATGAGTATGTAAGGGGGAAAAGTAAATTATTGTCGCTGTAAAATTTCAGCAAAATCATACAGGGAAAAGATTAATAAATATTTATATAAATGACGTAAATGTGAGTGGATGGTTAAATCTCTATAGGTAAGACAGCGAATTAACTCTTATTATTAATAAAACCTAAATTTTAAAAACACACACACACATATAAATATATATATATATATATATATATATATATATATATATATTTACGTACAGAGTTTCACTGTGAAGTCAGACACAGACCTTGCTTATTTTCCCTTGGTAGTGTTTTACTTAATGTGGCTTACTGTAAATCATTTAATATCTCATTTGGCAGTGACACCTCCTCGAGAAATTGAAAGAATACCTCTGAGGGGAACCAAAGCCGTTATCAGAATTTCAAATAAATAAAACATTGAAATCATGATTGAACGCGGGGGCTGTGGGGCATATTTCATGATTTCACACTGACTTAGTTCAGGGGGACACACCACTGGCACCATAAAAAAGTCTCCGTACATTGGTATAAGTGATGGTCTAGAGCAGTTGTTTTAGACATGGAGGCTATTGATTTTCAGCCGTAGGTCTGGAGACAGAGGTGCTCCAGCATTAAATTGGATATTACGGGAACATGTCCAGCAATTTGAACGGGAACGTGTCCCTTTAGCATCTTTTACTCTAATTCGAAGCAATTCACGGAAACACAGGCTGTGCGGTAATCACCTTTGGTCGACAGCGGGCTTTGTTGGACCGTCGGCGGGACCCCCTCCACTAGGCCCCTTGTCTAGGTCGCCGTTCCAACAAGCTAACAAGTCTCAATTTGGCGACCCTAATGACTCCCGCGGCGAATTTGACGGTTAAATCAGCAAATAAATGTGATTAGATCGAACGAAAGCAATTAGAATCTTTATGTATATAAATAATAAGTAAGGCTGTTCCCAGATGAGACTTTGACATGTTTTTTTTAATAAAGGTATATTGTCTTCATCAATGAACCTTCGGGCAACCTAAGATTTTATAAGATGATGAATTAAATATAATTTCAAATGAATAACCAACTAGTAAAATAAAGATATTACTAAAGCCTAACAGATCCTTGTTGGCTGACGTATCACGTCTCCGGTTTTATTTACCATTGCCTAGGGATAAGATATGTAGCAATTAATTTCCTGAAATGATCATCTCAGAAGTCTTTGTTAATTTTGGATACAATCTTTTCACTTCCTGTCACTGTCTCACTTGTTTCAGATATAAAAGTACCGGTTAACACTATTAAATAATGGTAAGAAAGTGACATAAGCAAGGTGTTAAAATCCGTCTCTGTTTTATGAAGCGCTTATTGATCTACTTCCCTGATTTTTCAAGTCGAAAAAGGGAGGCGTAGGGGTCGCGAACCCCTTGTCCTCTTAAAGTTGCCCAACCCCTGAAACTTCAACCGTTCTCTTGAGATTTTTAATTTTTACAGAGCAATTTGACCTTCTTTTGGTTAATCGCCAAGGGGTAAGTGTCGAAGGTTATAGTCCGGTAATAATTGTCTGGGTTGCAGTTGTCCTAGAACAAAATAACGAAGTGGTCACGGTATTTGCTTGGTCAGGTTAGTGAGTTGGTCATATAATAGGGGCGGTTCTGCTTGTTGGTTGGTCATGTTGGCGGGATGGTCGCACCATGGGGAGTGCGTGTTAGCGAAATGGACATATTAGCGGTTAGACATTTATAAAGAATGCACGTTCTTGATCAATTTATAGTGGTGCGGCTGACGAGGTTGCCAAATATTAACTGGATGGTCATCAGGGTGGCTTCCACTATGCAATAATATGATATGGATATAACCTACATTTTCATCATACGTATGGCAGCCATTTTCTTGCATGGGAACTATACTGAATTAGATTGTTTGAATACTCCCGAAAATAGCAAAGGTTCTGAAATGATTGATGGTTTAAACCACGGGGGTCTGTAAGATGACTTCGCTAAAGCGATCATATAAAGTCTTTGGTCATGAAACCCACGCACACATCGAAGTCATCTCCGAAACTGTGTTTATATGCACCAATAGATCGGAAATTTGATGTTTCCTCTTGAGCTCGAACAGGACGTTTGTACCTTTCAGAGACTCCAATGGTGCAAACATTAATTTGTGGTCCTACAAATATGGAATTTTGGAAGAATCATCTGTCATTGAATCTATGCTATTCTTTTGAAACTATGAAATTCAACTGCTGTGACCTAGTTTTTATTCAGCCTCTTATTACGAGGCCTGGTTTGTAAGGACTGTAGCATTATTTCTGTATCAATATTTCATTACATTTTTTTTCGGGATGGACTGTAGCATTATTACTGTATCAATATTTCATTACATTTTTTTTCGGGATGGACTTTCATAGGTCCTTCTAGTGCTAAAATATCGATTACAATTTTTTTTCTTTTCTTTTTTTTTTTTTTTTTTTTTATTTTCTTCTGTTTGGCCTGGATCTCCAACATGGCTGATATTCAAAATCTGACATCGAGATAAAGTAACAGTCATAAGTGACAGATTAGTACTTGCTCTTCAGATTTGATTGTGATCTAACTTTCAAGATGCACTCAGATTCTTAATTATCGCCCACTTCTGCCCATTTTTGCGCTCGATCTTCAATATGGCTAATCTTCCGAAACAAAACTTTGGTCAGAGGAAATAACTCGCCTTGTGATACTTCTGCAGCATGTATTTAACAACAAAAGAGCATGCTTTAACATCTTATATTATAGATGTGGCATTACGCATGTTGTTACATTCGAACATTTGTGATAAGCGCAATAATCATTAACCTGATTGATTAAACTGAATACCTGACTATTAAACCGTTCGATTAACAAGTGGATCATCGAACCATTATGTATTCCATCAGTCTCCAACAAATATTTATTTACAGTGGAACAGGAAGTAGGTTCGATACTTCTACTGTTTAACGCACTTTTATAGAACATAAGTTCCTCGGTTCGATCCCTGTCGGTTCTTCAATGGCAATTAATGAAGCATCGATGGAACCTCACATATTCAAACAATCTATACAGCTTCATAATCATTCATAGCGCGTGTATATAAAATCAGAAACCCAAATGTACTAAAATTTAAACATAACATACTTGTCGTACGGCAACATTCATCCTTCATCCCCATTCAATAGAAAACGCCACCTGCAGGCCTCGGACTTATAATGTGAAATTTATCACATAAAAACCTCAAAACGTCACAGCAAACATGAGGAAACTCACACATTGTAACGAGTCATTTAAAGGAGTCAACATGGTGTAAAGAAACACGTAATGACGGGAGAAACTTGACACTTCCTGTGAAGGAAAGCCAGAACTCGGCAATGAAACGCAATAACAGGATTTTCAGAGGCTGAAAACCAGCTGCCATATCAACCTGTTACTATGGATACGGCATTGCTGTGGCAGTAATTTCGTCCAGATCAGATCTAAATATAATCAAAATAATTAGTCTTTTAATTGATTCAAAGAACAGTGTGCGCTACATTTCATTCCCTTTCCCGTAAACCTTCACCGGGGCAATGTCAGAAGGACGTATTATCTGTGTGCCAATTGTGAATGATAATTGTACTTAATACAGTGACATTAATGAAAATAACACATCATAGATTAACAACTGTCATGTTTATTGAATACCTGGCTTATCCAATCTAACATTGTACCTAGTATGCCTCTCCACGAGCATGCGCATTACGCATAATTACCTTCCCCTGTGTTCGGGTTCAATGAACCAGTGTTGTTGTGTTGTTTTAGAACAAATTGAACACAATTCAGCGACTCGGGCACGTATCTCTTAATGAAAATAAAAAGATAGAATTTTACTTTTATTATTGGAAATGTATTCTTCTGGCCGATATCTTGGACTCGAACACCTACCGTCAATCTTTGGCAGGATGTGGCGCAAGTGGGATGTAATAGGTCCATTATAAATATAGTGGGAGTCTATTACGGACTTTTTGTAGTATTTATAATCTAACCATGTTCTCACGGGTATCAATCCGAATAACTGATACATGTTTTTTTTGTCGCACATCTGTTTCATGTATACGTGTAGAGGTTAGCCCCCCCCCCCCCAAAAAAAAAATAAAAAACATGGAGAAATTAATTACCCTTTTTGCAGTGCTCCTCTTGAATTTGTATTCATAAATCCCCTCCTGCAGTTAATTGATGATCATTTAGGTGATTTGTCCGTGGCCGTATTAGCTCTTCCCAAACAATTTGTATTCCCTTCTTATAGGTTAACAGATCTCTGTACATGAAGTGACAATATCTGAAGCGGGTTGAATGTCGGTCGAATATGTTACATGAACTCACATATTTATTATTTGCTGAAAATTTAAGGCTCCCTGTCTTCGTTGCCACGGTAACACGAGAAAATATGACTGTAGGAATCCTGTATTATGTTGAGTAACAAAAAGTTATTCGATAAACCAGTTGGAAGAAGCATTTTTGCCATCCAAAAATGAACTGCTACTACCATTGTTGAAATAGCGTCAAGCATGGGTTGCATGCATGATCAGCGCTTCTTGAAAATAATTTTTATGAATTTGAGGTTTTGTAAAGATACGACCGGTTCTTCAAGTGTACCCTCAGTACATTTGTCAGTATACGAATTGTGGGAATACGATACTTGTTTGGATAATTTTTATAAACCTCAAAATAATCGGTTATTATTTTCAAATTAACGGATATATATATATATATATATATATATATATATATATATATATATATATATATATATATATATTTCCAAATAAGGATACAACTTATGAGAATGTTAAGGTAGAGCTTTGGAACTCATGCACAGAACTAAAACATAAATATGTTCCTGCCTATGAAATGGTTAACATAATCCTTTCCAGACTTAAAAATAATTTTCCGAATTCCTCTCATGCCCTTATGTACCGATCATGATGACCGAAATAACCTGAGCTAAACTTGAGCGTATTTTAAGATGTCAAATACATCTATAACTAGCTTCTGTGGCTCGGGGGTAGAGCGTAGGATTCAAAACCGGGAGATCGTGAGTTCGAAACGAGTGCGCCTTTAGGGGTTTCCTCGGTGTTGTGACCCAGTAATGGGGATGACACACACCCAGGGCCCGCAGGAGTGGTATACCGAACCTGGTTGACACCTGGAAAAATCGTAGTCCGAAACCGGAATGGATCTCTGCAGATGTACATATACTTAGTTAAGCAAAGCATTAAAAATGGAGGCGGTTACCTCCAACAAAAAAATCTTTAAAAAAATAATAAAAGATGTCAAATATTGTTTTAACTAAAGTGTTCCTATTATTACAGTCAAAATACGTGTATCGAATGGCCTTGCATCCTACGCAGTTTAAATTTCAGAGTTTTCACGATGTGGTTATAACGTTATCTTATCAATATAATCCCTCTGCAAAACACATTGACATGTTTTACCATGAAGTGAGATACAAACACACATAAATAATTGTTCTATATAATCCCCTCTCCCTGATTGGTTTCTTTTCCCCGATCTTCTAATTATTGCTGTTTTAAACGTAACCATGGATATGTGCTAATTTTTTTTCGGTATTATATGCACATTTGAGAGAATTAACACATTTTGTATTCCTTCCGCAAGTTTGTAAAATTTTATTTATTTATCGTGTCTTGCAATGTAATTAAAAGAGAACTATTCGCCCGCTCGCTCCTTATGGTTGGCTTTAGTCCCTGGGGCCTTAAACAGTGTGTTGACCCTTTCAATTTTCCGGAACATACTTTTACTCGAATTCTTAATGTACTTCACTTAAATGTGTCATAACAACAGAGGAGTCAAGAGGATCTCTTATAATGTATAATACTAGGTGAGATTTCCTTTTATTACGTCTCAACCACAACGTACGTACGGGTTTACATAGTTTAGACCATTACATATTCCCTCGGCTGACAATAATTCTCCTTTCCGGGGCTCCGTAAAGAAGAAATTCCTCGTTGTTTGTTGTTATCCGACACAGCATATTTTATCAATATCATCATGGTCGAGAGGAATGTAATATTCAGAAGCTTCAATATTGGAGAAGTCAGCGATGCACCGAAAAAAAGCTTTTTTTTTTCAAATCCAATGTTAGCATGACGGATTGAAATTAATTACAATTTTGATTATATTCAAGAATAATTTAACCATAAAAAAACTTTGTACAAAACCTGAGAGTAAGGAGCTGAAATACACAATCATTACACATGTAGTGGTAACAATGTAGTGGTGTTTCTCTATGCCTTATTTATCTTGACACAGAGGTGTACATTCAGTGGCGGATTAAGGGGGTGGCTGACTGGGCTGAAGCTAGGGGCCCCGGGTATTTAAGGGGCCCACTAAAATTAGTTTTAATAAATTTAGTTGTGAAAATAATTTCACATCTAGTTTGACTTGATGTGGACAGAAGGATGCTTATGCTTATATAACTATAAGCCTTTGGTACTGTAATCTTGCCATTGGCTGCATGATGCAAGCCTCCTGCGTAAGTTGATAGTACAGTCTCAGATAATCATTCTGTCATTTGATCATTGTGATCATTTGAGTGTGGCCCAAAGAATTACAATTAAAGCGATATTTAACTGCCGGTACACGTCCTTGCCACCAAACTGCCTCCGCGGGTTAGACCTCGCCTTGACGCTTTCATCGACATGAAGTGAGTGGTTATATATACAAACTGACACGTATTGCTTCCTGCTCACTGTAGTTTAGGTATTAATAAAACTGCTGGAAAAAAGACAGTGATTCACGTGAACTAAGGTGTATATTGTTTTAGAGAATTCAGTTCAAGTGTCAAGTAAAAGATCAGAATAAAAAAGCAAGGGCTTGTTTAGAGGGGCTAAGATGCCTGCTCCCCTAAAAAGGAGTTCAAGTCATTTTTATAGGAGGCTCCCGATTTCCCGGTCGGGTCTAAACCTTTTAGAAAAAAAATTTCTGCAAGCCATCTTAATTGATTAATTTCGATTCAGGTGAGCAATACAGAACGACGGTGTGGACCCCCATTGTTTCACAACACCTCTCATACACCTCAGATATGGTCATAAAACCATTGTGATCTATTTAATGATTTTTTTTTACATTTGTGGAAAACTTTTAATCTTTTATTAAAAAATATTAAATGTTATATTTTTGTATATAGTGACATAAAGAAATTCTTTGGAAAATTCTTTTTCTTAGTAAAAATAATGGAAACATTAAGAAATCAATGTGTGATTTTTTTTTCACACCGATTTCGCTGATCAAGGAAGTACTAACAAGCGTGATCCTATTGCCTGTCATTCATCTGTTTTGCATTTTTTTGCAGTTTTTTAGATGGGGCAGGGGGTTATAAGTGGCCAGAGAATGTGGTACAAAGACATATGATGAAACATGTGTTAGTTGAAAATTAACTTATACGACTAAACGCTAGATTTCTCCAACATTTTTCTCATACAAGCAGTATAAATTCAATTTGTTTATAAAATTCATTCAATTTGTTAACACTGATCGGAAAAAAAATTGTTGGACGTCGTGTTGTTATTAAGTCTTCAAATAATGCCTATAACTATATAAGGAGATCAGCGAACGTTTGACATTTTCAGAGATTAGTCCTTGTAATAATTTTTTTTCATTATTCTCGATCGATATTACAACACTACAAAGTCAACATTAGCTGTACGTCATGTTTTATCAATTTGCGAGTTCAATAAATGTCAGTGACTAAATTGATGAGATTCTACGAAAAAAAGTATACGTAAAGTATACGAAATAAAGCTTTATAATACTGTAATAATATTTATGCGGACCATATGAGTGATGGCCCTTATTGTATATCACACATAACAATGAGGATAAGAGTCAATATTATTATAATTCAGCACAGTATTTCTTTTGTATACACATTGTCAATTTGAAGAAAGGGCCACTGATTGAAGTATGGACAGGGCACCAAGCAACCTCAATCGGCCCCTGTGTACCTTGTATGTGTGTATGTATTATATAGTCAAAAGTAACCTGACAACGAAGCTTGAGGTTAGGTATTATACATTTAGTCGCATATTCGACAGTCCCGGTCAGTCTTTGTTTATCCACCAAGAGCACAGGAACCCTAATCACCATGCAGCGGCCAGGCCATACAGGAGCAGGCCGTATACAATTTATTTCCGGTCTGAGAGTGATTCGTTTATCGTTTTGTTCCCTAAAAAGTGTCGTACTGGTTGATTTACTGATACACCAGTACCCCGGAGAGAGCCGACACGCGGCCTCTCATTTGCTGGTCGGGACTGTTTCTACGTTCTGACAAACACCATGCCACTTGCTCTTTGTACGAATAGCTTTTATGTAAAGTGACCGTAGGACGTGTTGAGTGACTCTTCGTATATGCATATATTCATACAATCCACAGACATGGTGTTGTGCAGCTGGGTTTGAACTGTTTTCTGTGTCGCCTTTCAAATGAAAACCGAGGTAGGATTATACCAAAGAGGTTTAGTACCAGCCCTCCTTGATTGTCCCTCGAGTTTTACTAATATTCAAGATTAAAGTAAACAGATTGGTGTATAACAAAATACATATTGTTATAATATCTAAATAAGTGAAGGCTGCATACTGCAAGGGAAAGGTCCATATAGAGTTAGATATCAGTCTATAGAAACACACCCATACAACATAAACGTGGTACAAGCGAATGTTCTGTTCCGCCTTTATTTAAATCTGATTAGATCTTCTCACCTTGAAAGCGGGAGATCATGTCACAAAGAAGAGAAAATGTAAAAAGAGTGAATTCTTAATACACTCATTCGTTCAGTATGCGAACGATATCTCCAGGAGAGGTCAATCCGGTACAAACGTTCGCTACAATTACTTCCGTACTTAAATCTACTGATTTCCTCTATTTGACCCGGCTTTGACCACGTGTCATCATAGCTAAACGTGCTATGACTGCGGAGTTACATTGCCCACTTGGATTAAAACTTTATAGTTCTCGTGGTAGCAACAGCGAAACATTTTCGAATCATTGTTAAAATAAGTAGGACAATGGTTATCAAACATTTACAATTGATCTGTTCACTCTGTTTACCAATATCACTCGCTGTCTGCGTATGTTTATTTTGCTCTGGTGAAAGAAAATTTGCCCAGTCGCAAGGCCGATGCCCGGTTTAGGCCTACGCGTAACTTAATTCTCCTCGGTTTAGGTTAAACGTCACTTGCTTGTGAATCTTTCTGATCGTAATCATTGATATTATAAATACAAGAACATCTGTACCAAAAAAAAGAAATACTGATATTAAATGATAAAACTTTGCAGTTCACTTTGGACAAGATTCTTGATAAAAATGAGAGCCCCATAAAGAGTATGTTAGACCAGCGAAAGCGAGCTCTTGTGGAGACTGGTGTAGTAATTTCCTGCCACCTCCGCGATAAGTTTAACATTGAATAACAGAAAATGCAGTGGTCCGTGAGTATTATCGCTTTCAAAACAGGCTAATTTGTTTATAAGGCCACCTTAACCTCTTTTTGCTGAGAAGACCTCGTATCCTTATGTTTGTGAAGACACATTTACAATCTGGACTGTTGTTTTTAATATTTGAATACTCATAAACATTCACGGCAATCTTCTCGTATAACCTTTCGTGTGTTTATGTCGGCTTCAATACTTTGTGCTAAATAAAGAGCATGGGTGGAGGCCAAGTACTAAAGACTGAAACGTTTCCCCCCGCCTTATTTAGAGGTGATAATTGCATAATGTAGATATTTTCTATCAGGACCTTGTTTAAATAGTGTGAAGGTTTTTTTTTTTTTATAAGTGAGAAGGGGATTGGCCCAGTGAATTTTGTAATATCGCTCAGCCGATGAATATATTGTGTCCAGAACATGTGATATGTAGTTATTGCAAAGGTAACTAGAGGCATAACGCCCTTTACAAAACTCTGGTTCCCCTGCAGGATTTTTTCCCACAGATAATAGAAAACAACACAGAATTTTAGGTTTAAATTACCAAGTTGCCGAAATATCAGTCCTTTATATTATACTGCCAGTCTGATAGTTACACGTGATAAACAGGGAGCTAGAAGGGTCGCGGCAGGTTACTGAACTTCGCCTAGTGTCGATTATCTTTTAGCCCCTTAACACGTCTAAATGACTAAACTTAGTGCTGACCAGACATGGGCCATAGGCCCATGGTGCACGCAGAAGAGTGGTCAGGCCTAGACATTCCCGGCTGTAGGCCAGCCTACTTTACAATAGGGGTGGCCTATTAATGGACCAGTCCAAATACCGATAGCTGACGGGTAGTAGGCTGATGTCTTACACTCCCCCCCCCCCTTACTTGAAGAAAGAAGACATCTTGGCCGTATACAGGCAAAAACAATTTTTAACAGACGTACATTACAGCCTCAAAGTAAAAAAAAAAACCCTGGGGACAGAGATTCCAGGAAAAACAATGAGCTTGAAATTGTGCTTGGAGATGACAGGTCTGGCAGTATTTATCTTATATAACTGTAATATCTTAATCTGTTCCCCCTCCCACAATTTGGTGTATTGGTAAGTTTATTCAAATATACACATCAGATAGTAATTGAATGATAACAACATAGAATCGCATTGCATGCATCTCTAAAACATAAAAGTTTGCAAAATATTTTGCATAATGTCCAAATTGGCTGCATTGTGTCAGCATAGCACGAAATATAAGACAGTCCTAGTCATAAATCGCTGAGCATGTAGCATTCAGAAATGTCTTTCATTTTAACTTTGCACAAGGTGGCAAGTCCATAGGCAGATTTTTATTTATTGTATTGCTATATATCTTTAATATATATGTTAGGGGCACTGCTGCTGGGCAACATCAACTGTATCCCCCGCGTTGTATCTTGTAGCTGTGCTGAACATACTAGTGTGTGCAGGAGGCAGAACATGTACGTCTTTCTCCTGCAAAGAAATAAAACAACGCCGCAGTATCTATTCAACACAAATTTTATCACAATATATATCAATAATGAACAACTCTGACTTAAAAGTCAATGTGATTTTCTTTTTTTTTTAATGACTACCCCTTAGAGCTTACAGGTCTGAATAACTTTACATTTTTTTGCTGATCAGGTTAATGTAACAATTATCATATACAGGGTTGAATGAAGTATATGGTCAGGTCATAACAATACATTACCAGGGTTTATATGTACCTAAATGGATGCCAACTTGCATGAATAACAATTAAACTCAAAGTATAATCAAATGTTTTCATCATCAATTGTTATATTGGGTTATGCAAGTTATGTTATACTAATAGGAAAAAAGTAAATACCCTTAAACTGTAAACTGTAATAATAGAATACTATATCAGTTTGCAAAGGGACCAACAGAACAGTTGGTCAAAATATGAATAAAATATCACACTATTTATTATAAATATCACACTATTTATTCAATTCTTCAATGCAAGAGAGTAAACCAGCTAATAACAAGCTAACAGTAATATATTGGGTGTAATTCCTAAATCAACGTGTCTGTTTTAATAGATGTAATTACATACATTTAATGTTTAAATCCAGTAGTTTAAAATGCGTACTACTAGAAGTAGAAATGAGCTGTTTATTTTAAATGTCCTATGTTGTTCATATTACTAAACTGTGTGAAAGTTGGTTAATGGCATCCCCACATATTACAATATGTTTCCTGTTCGTAAATGCCACCTTAAACACACTTGACAGTCACCAAACACGCATACTTTCCAGCCAGATTTAACTAATCTGGGATTACTAGACTTGTCAGTATTTCCTGACACTCGAAAGGTACACAAAGCTACTGCACTGATAAGCGTTTTTACAGCTGACTGCTTAATAAACAGAGACATGACATAAGGCCAGGTGCTTAGTTGATATCAGACTTTATATATACAGGATTATATAGTGTGAATTGTGGACCACTGATATAAAATGAGTGTTTGGGAGTCACAAAGGCCATTGCGTGTTACATCATCTGATAGCAGTATTTTGGCTCGACAAATATGCCTGAACTTGTGACTTGTATTATCTCACTGTGAATGCACATGTGACTGGGCATGTGATAGATTCTCACAATATAGCTATTTACTGACTTTAAAAATACCTCTTTCAGTTGTGTCAGGTGATAACTAGGGGCTTTATTTTTCTATGCACAACAGAAATATATTTAAACTGTATCTCAGAGAGAACTAGTGGCGTTAATTATATAATACGTTACGTTAGTTATATAAATTATTCAGGGGGGAACTCCTATGTCTGGTTTGTTATTTAGTAATATTTACCACTTAAGAGTTTTCATTAAAAGTTTAGATGATTGATTTTAACCACACAAAAATACCCATTACGAATCAAATCTAAAGACTACTGACCTTGGCCCTTAAACAACAAATTCTGCACCTGCACTTAGTATCAAATTATATGTTATCCATTTGAGCCTTAGTTATACATTTTTTGGTGTTTGTATTTTTTCTGTTTTTAGTTTTATTTATTTTAATTTCATAGACTCGTACTACAAAATTGGTATCACTACTACTTTCACGATTATATGTTAATGTTGATAAAATTCATTTTAAAATGAGAAATTACTTGTTTTATTTGTTCTAACATCAAATTTTAATTGTTAAATAAATTATGATCTTAGGCATTTAAATAACTATGGAATGTACTTTATAAAATTTTTATCTTATTGTATACTTTTAAATAAACTTTTCCCTTATTGGTTCAGTTGGTGAAAATATTGTCTGCTTGGCCCTGTAACATGAAAACAAACTGAATATTAGATGAAACATCTCACTAATTGCTACCAGAGAATGACAGAAGATTCACAGGCGTTGGCATTCATGACTTTTTACAGGGTCAGCCTATATATAGTTATTCAGATTCAAGTGCACGCACTCTAAGTGGTTTCCTAAGATGTGTACTTTTTTAAAGAAAAATTTGTTTAATTATCATTTTTGTAGGCTTATGTGCTTACATCTTTAAAAGGTTAAAAATTGTTATATATTGTTCAGACACCATATTAAACTCTTAAATCCAGCCTTATAGATCTAACAAAGATGAAGACTGATATTATTATTTTTAGACTGTATTATATGCTTACTTTAACATTTTTTATTTTAATGATTGTTATATGGATTAAAATGGGACATATTGATATATCAATATTTTTCTCAGTTTGTCGATTTTTATGTCAACTAATTAAAGTCTGCACTTTATCACTCTGTATGAATCTATACATATATATGTAGCACGTAATCAGAATAATTAATAAATGAACGATTGCCTGTCCCCTTTTTATCATAACAATGATAAATTTCTGCATTGCGAAAAAAAGGATTTTTTAGAGCCTTATATATATATATATATATATATATATATATATATACACACACATATCAACGCTTACTTGACATAACAACCTTTAAACCTCATCTTTTACATGAACTTAATTAGCACACTGCTCCATTTCTATACAATTAGTTCATTCTGCCTTACCTGGCTATGTACTATTAACATACATTAATGTACATCAAAACAAAAGTGGCACATACCTGTGGCAAAAAGTACAATACTTTAGAACATTTTCTCACAATATAAGCCTACCTCAGGGCCGATTATTTGACATAACATTGGTGTCATTCTATACACACTGGTTGCCCGAAGCCACAGTTTTTTCGTATTTCTTTAGTTATACAGCCAGTCCTCGTTTTTGCGCTATTGGTAAGTTTTCAAACTATCGCGGCAGGCTACTACTATACCGGTTCGCCTTATGTCGACACATGTTTGAACCTTTCGAGCGCTGAGGTAATTTTTTATGCCATTGAATTACAGAAGTTCCCTATTTCCAGCCTACCTAGGGCCATGTCTCGTGTCATTTACAGCAATTCTATATTTCCAGCCATTTGGGGCCATTTTTCATGTCAACTAAGGCAATGCAATATTTCTAGCCTCATTGCTAATCATGGTTATTGCCAATATAAGCGATCTTATAAGGTACAGGCATGTCTCCGTTACTACTTTATAAATTTTCGTGTCGGTGGACAGCGGCCACGCTTACCTATGCTATGGCAATTCTCTTTAAAAGGTCACGGGGCCAATTTATCATGATATCTACATAAAATCTATTTAACCAGCCTCTTAGGGCCCTTTTTGATACGTACTATAGTATATTGTACTCTATGACACTAAACACAAACACAAAATTCACATACTGTAGTATTTCCGGGAATCTGGAACTTCTTGATCGGGAGTGCTTCTTCATCTTCACGCTTCTTAATTTATCTACCTAACTTCTTTGTGTGGCAGTTCATTTTTTAAATTTTGAAGAACAAATATTGCCAAAAATGCAGGTCAGAATCACTGCTCGTAAGTATTTTAGATTTACAAGCTGGCAAACGCTCGCCAAATGTAGGATTTTTCACACAGATAATAGAAAACAACACAGAATTTTAGGTTTAAATTACCAAGTTGCCGAAATATCTGTCCTTTATATTATACTGCCAGTCTGATGTCAGGTACTGTCAGGTACACGTGATAAACAGGGAGCTAGAAAGTCGCGGCAGGCTACTGAACTTCGCTTTATGTCGATTATACTTAAGCCCCTTAACACGTCTAAATGACTAAACCTTGTGCTGACCAGACGTGGGCCATTGGCCCACGTCTGCATTATTCAGGTGCAAGCAGAAGAGTGGTCAGGCCTGAACATTCCCGGCTGAAGGCTAGTCTACTTTTCAATAGGCGTGACCTATTAATGGGCCAGTCTAAAAACTGATAGCTGACGGGTAGTACGCCTCATGTCTTATACCCCGATTTCCGCCTAAAGTTCCTGTTGTACATGTTTATATTATTTTGGTGGGTGTCCCAGGTGTAATGAACTAGTGGATATAAACGAAGCGAACAGCCTGTGTGCGATTGGTTCTGCGTTTTCTGGCCTATTTTTTTTATAAAAGGTTTAAGGGATTATCTTTCTATGATAAATGTCATATATCGGTATGGGCCCCTTTAAGTATCGAATTGGATGTTCCGGTATTCAGTTTTTAGATGACAGGAATGGAGGACAAGTTATTATAGTTGAGTTGATTTTGAGTATTCCTCTCTTTTTTACAAAAAAAGTAACTGTGAAATAGACGGTAGAATGGAAACGATTCTATGGTCGCCAATTCTCGGTCTTAAATCATATGGGCACGGGTCCTATGTTCTCGATCTTCAATCCCTCTCAGTCGTTATCTCCCTCTATCTCTCTGTTTCTCTCTCTCTCTTTATATATATATATATATATATATATATATATATACAATATTACATACACATATACTTTAGGTTATTATATGTTCACTCAGCTGAATTATTTAACGATCTCTGCCCTCTCTCTTTCGTCTTGGCAGGTGCACCGTCAAATGTCACGCCCGGTGACATTTATGCTGATTGAGGAAGAAATTTTTTAATGTCCCTGAGGAAGCATCTGATCTGGTGATTTCAGGTGCTCTGTAGCTGGAATTTAAATGCTAAAAAAGAGCGGCAGCACGCTTGTCAGTAGTAATGTCACAATCCCCTGCCGAGATGATCGCATTAGTGTCAGTCTCTCGGTGGATCACGACATCCCTACTCGTGGCACATAACGACATACTCATTTGTGGCAGGCCACCTGCAGGTCCCGGCGGGAGACATGCCAGCAGGGACGCTGTCACCGCATTGCTGGACATTAAAACCAACGGTGCCTTTCGCAGAGTATGTCCTACTTCAAATCAGACATAATTATAAAGCCAAAAGAGGTTGCTTTCTCAAACACTGTACACGTAAATTTTGAAACTCTTAATCAATTTTAATTTTCAAAAGAAATATACCAATGTTGAGCTTCTGCCCCTTTTTCTGTCAGGCAAATAAAATAGTAAAATCTCGAAGAACTATCAAGTTGTTATGATGTGATTTCTCTTGTTTAGCAAATAAATCTGTTATTATATTGTTGTCCTCTGGTCATATGAAATCGGTATAAAAAATATATAATAAAATATAACAATATGGCACTTAGTTGCTTAATAGCACTCATTTATATCACCCTTGGAGAGAACACTAAGGGAAGTTTTGTTATGACTTAATAAAAACTGAAAACCTGGCTCCACAGTTTAAGAAATTCATAATGTCAAAACTGTTCTGACAATACCGCTCCTCGGTCGCTAGATGCAGTGTAATTTTAACTGTTGTAACTATCCATCTATTTTGATCTATACAACGATGTGTGTAAACAGAATCAGGAGCTCTGTTGTGATAATGAAGCATTGTAAGCATGAATAATTTGTAAACTGAATATGACTTCGGAACAAATATTTTTTTCTAGACCTTGTTGAGCTACTTTCGCCTATCTGGGTAAATTGGGACTGAAATGTAATTCCAAACATCGTTTGGAAGAAAACTAAAGCTGACCTGTTGTTTATTTTCACACAACAACGAAAATTACGGAATACACACACGCAGTCCTGTAGAGCTTTGTTGCGGGAATATTAGTAAAAATCAAAGTGTTACTTTATTATACAAACCTTTTGCATATAATTGCAGTACCACTTACGTGCACTTTTCACATACGCATGTATTGTGAATGGAGCGCCATTTCTTGATAAAATTATATTGACAAAGAGAACAAAGGCAATGGGATCGGAAAGGGGGAATGTTTCGAAACAAGATCACACGGCAAAGGGACCGGAAAGGAAGTGACGTCATCGTTTGTTTAGTTTTCCTAAACTCAGTTTTTTATAACTTGACACGGCTTCCTGTAGACACGTCCCATCTCCTACCGTCATCTCACTCATTTAATCTCGTTAGGCGTGAAGACCAGCAAGATATCTACCGTAATTGATCGTGAAAATACATTTCTCTCCCCGGAGACGCCATTATCAGAGTGGCAGCCCATTTCCAATTTCTCTGCAGGAGTTTCCGTTCAGGTTGCATTGCTAAGACGTTATGCTTGTTTATAGCGTCGCAAGCAAAGCCTGTTAATTCACCAAACCAACATTCATGGCAAAATAAGACAACAAATAAATAAACGAGACAGAACTATCCTCTCTGGGGTTGACCGGATGACAAAAACCTCAGCTTCATCAGTCAACCAGACCGCCATGGAATCAACCACACACACTATATAACTTACTTTTTCAAGTGACAAAATTAGGAGCAAACTCGTTTCGGGGAAAAAACATAACTTTTTGTTCCCTTTGTTTCTTTTAAAAAAGTACAAGCAAATTTAAATGTTTCAGAGTAATTATTTTGTCACGTTTACACAATAACAAAAAGGCTTACAGAATGCAATGACTCGGTGAAGGCGGCGCAGTTTCTCCTGTGAGTGAGCAAATAAATAATATTATCTGTGTTAGGATTAGCGCTGGCAATGGTGAGCTATCAGAGTTTGTCTGTCCCTTTTTTTTTTTATTTAGCACCAACGACCGATTATGTTTGGTATCTGCACTCTGCGTAAATACTGGAGTCATTGCATTCTGTAAGCCTTTTTGTTATTGTGTAAACGTGGCAAAATAATTACTCTGAAACATTTAAATTTGCTTGTACTTTTTGTATTATAATTGACGGTGGAGGCAATCAACCGTCGTCACGCCTCTGTGGTCTTTCTGTTTGACGTATTTGGAACGAGGGAACGATGTCATATCTGTCATACTTTTATCACAATCCCTGACATTTATAAAGGCTCTTTCGCAGTGCCATATTTCAGACAATAGGCTTTGTGGCTGACCCATAACAACTCGGCCCATGGTAAAGCCCCTTTCACACATTCAGCAGCGCGGCGATTTCGTAAATGGGGCTTTCACATATTCACGGATAGCAACACGGATAATCCCGGAGCATCGTTCCGGAATCATCCGTGTTATCTACGGCATCGCCGTGTAAACACCGGGCATCACCGTGTTAACACCGGGTTGCATCCGTAGTGATCCTTGGTGCACCAGCATGATCGGGGAATTGCTAGTATGCTTTAACCGGAGTAAAAACTTTAATTTAGGGGACGCCATTTTTCCCCGACCCCCATGCATGCGGTCCTTGCGTCGCCGTCCATGTTAAGCCTGTTATTCCTGTATAAGCGATTTGCAGACTTGGTTGCGCAAAAAGATCGTGAGTTCTCCAAAACTTAAGAGTGGGTGTCTCAGAGGAATCCTTGCCTGACAGGCTGAGAATATACCACATCCCCGTGCGGCAATAACTCTACAGGAAATAGTAAAGGATGGCTGTTAGATGCCTCATAATACCACAGTGTCACACGCATCAGGGTTCTCTCGCCCGCTCGTGGCATTAATTATTATTCTCCTTGGTTTATGCCCCGCGTTCGACAGGTGACCTTATTACAGGATAAATTGAACTCCAGTGAAGAAATAGAGAAGAATCCCTCCTTCCTTGCCATTCGTGTAGATATAATATTCACCTTCAATTTTTACCATATTTATGCTCTCAAATATCAGTATTCTTTACTGGAATGTTACTTTGTGAAGAGAGCACGACATGGTATATAATTTTCTCTCAAATATTCTGATATGAGTTTACAAAATTAATCTTACCACTTAACATTTATCTTAACTCGATATGATATTACAATAACAGCTCATACTTATTATACACACAACTAGTCATAATCACGGTCAAAATTATAAGTATGGAACTCAATATTTCCTTAGGAACATTAACCCTTCCTTACGCCCTGCAGATATTATATAATAGTCGTAAAGCTGAACAATATTAAAAGAAAACAAAAATCTTCATAAAAAATATGCAAATATACCCTATTTTACTTTATTTAACTATGAAACGATGTAGAATCGCAAAATAAAACTGTGTAGCTTTTAAAAAAATGAACAATGATTCCTAACATTGAAAAACACCTGAGCTTCATCCGAGGACGTTACTGGTTCCCGTAACTTCCCTGGGAAGACTCCACATTCTTCTGTTGTTTTCCTAGGTAGACTCCACATTCTTCCGTTGTTTCTCTGGGAAGACTCCACATTCTTCTGTTGTTTCCCTGGGTAGACTCCACAATCTTCTGTTGTTTCCCTGGGTAGACTGCACATTCTTCTGTTGTTTCCCTGGGAAGAATGCACATTCTTCTGTTGTTTCCCTGGGAAGACTGCACATTCTTCTGTTGTTTCCCTGGGAAGACTGCTCATTTTTCCGTTGTTTCCCTGGAAAGACTGCACATTCTTCTGTTGTTTTCCTGGGAAGACTGCACATTCTTCCGTACCCTCCCTTGGAAGACTGCACATTCTTCTGTTGTTTCCCTGGGAAGACTGCACATTCTTCCGTAGTTTCCCTGGGAAGACTGCACATTCTTCCGTAGTTTCTCTGAAAAGACTCCACATTCTTCTGTTGTTTCCATGGGAAGACTGCACATTCTTCCGTAGTTTCTCTGGGAAGATTGCACATTCTTCTGTTGTTTCCATGGGAAGACTGCATATTCTTCTGTTATTCCCTGGGAAAACTGCACATTTTTCTGTTGTTTCCCTGGGAAGACTGCACATTCTTCTGTTGTTTCCCTGGGAAGACTCCACATTCTTCTGTTGATTCCCTGAGAAGACTGCACACTCTTCTGTCATTTTCCTTGGAAGACTCCACATGCTTCTGTTGTTTCCCTGGGAAGACTCCACATTCCTTTGTTGTTTCTCTGGTCTGGGAAGAATCCACATTCTTCTGTTGTTTCCCTGGAAGACTGCACATTCTTCTGTTATTTCTCTGGTCAGACACCACATTTGTTTTTGTGTTTCTCTAGGAAGACTCCACATTCTTCTGTTGTTTTCCTAAGGAGGACTCCACATTCTTCTGTTGTTTTCCTTGGATGACTCCACATTCTTCTGTTGTTGATTCCCTGGGAAGACTCCACATGCTTCTGTTGTCTTCCCTGGGCAGACTCAACATGCTTCTGTTGTTTCCCTGAGAAGAATATACATGTTTCTGTTGTTTCCCTGGGCAGACTCCACATGCTTCTGTTGTTTTCCTTTGGAAGACTCCACATGCTTCTGTTGTTTCCTTGGGAAGACACCATATTCTTCTGTTGCTTCCCTGGGAAGACTCCACATTCTTCTGTTATATCCCTGGGCAGACTCCACATACTTCTGTTGTTCCCCTGGGTAGACTCCAGATGCTTCTGTTGTTCTCCTGAGGAAGACTCCATATGCTTCTGTTGTTTCCTTGAGAAGACTCCACATTCTTCTGTTGTTTTCCTGGGAAGGCTCCTCATTTTTCTGTTGTTTTCCCTGGGCAGACTCAACATGCTTCTGTTGTTTCCCTGAGAAGTATATAAGTGTTTCTGTTGTTTCCCTGAATAGACTGCACATTCTTCGGTTGTTTTCCTGGGAAGGCTCCGTATTCTTCTGTTGTTTCTCTGGGAAGACTCCACATTCTTCTGTTGATTCCCTGGGAAGACTCAACATGCTTCTGTTGTTTCCCTGAGAAGAATCCACATTTTTCTGATGGCTCCCCGTTCCCTGTGTTTTTCCTGGGCAGACTCCACATGCTTCTGTTGTTTTCCTTTGGAAGACTCCACATACTTCTGTTGTTTCTTTGGGAAGACACCACATTCTTCTGTTGCTTCCCTGGGAAGACTCCACATTCTTCTGTTATATCCCTGGGCAGACTCCACATACTTCTGTTGTTCCCCTTGACAGACTCCACATTCTTCTGTTGTTTCTCTGAGAAGATTCCACACGGACTTGACATTCAGGATCGACCTGACAGAATGAAACCAGTACGTTCAAACGCCCTCAGCAACCAACAGATCCAGGGTTCAGGATGATGTATGATTTATAAGAAGGACATGCCTTTCTTGCTATATTTCTGCACTCTTTCTAACAGATTAAACACAGTAGGTCTTTCACGCGGGCAGACAATACCTGAAGTTATTAAAATGTTGAGTATGAAATGTCATTATTACATTTTATCGAGTCAGTATTTTGTACATAGTATAGTGCTGAATGTTATACACATTCACAGATTGTAAGGGCTCAAACCTGGGACATTTAGCTAAAAGCATCGATATTTTATCAATTAAGTTATCATCTGTTGCTAAAACGTGCTTTAAAAATGATGACATTTATTTTTGCCCATTGTTTTACACCATGCTTTTACTTGGTGTTACGAAACAATAAATAAAATTCAGTTAATTATAACAAGGGAATATCAGATATTTATTCTTAGAAAACGAATCGTCGTTTACAAAGTTCATCGTTAATTATGTTGTATAACAAATTAGTAAGTAAATGGATTCGTATGTCATCACGAAATCTCAAAAAGGCCACCGGTTGCTCAATGACGTCATCTATGATTTATTCATTGAAACGGGCGGGTATTATACATGTTTTGCACAGAGCCTGAACCTAAAATAACGTACACTAATAAAAATCCTGTGTTTGTTATACCGCCGTGCAGGCTTGATTGGTGTATACCAATATATGTGTTGGATAATACATGATACAGATGCAGAGACTCGGTCTGTGATTGTCACGAAGCTTGGTGATGGGGACGAGGACCCAGCAGGAAATATAACCACAATGACGACCATGGAATAGGTATACATCTCCAAACTATTGACATTTTACAAATTGGATATTTGGCTAATTAAGTTCCTGACAACTTGTTATGAAGAAATTCAAGTTTACCGGGGCCTTCAATGTCGGGGACTAGTTGATTATGGAACCGATTCATCTCGAAGAGAAGTCGTAAAAACTTCAAGGGGATGTCATAAACATGATTTAGGTCTTGAACATATGCAACATAATAATAAGTAAAGCGTTGCAATTCAAATAGCTGTTCTCTTTAATGAGTTACCGAAAGATTGCAAAAGCCACCAGTTATATATTCACACATGTGTACATATATATCGTGGCGGTTTTGATTCGTAATGAGTGGTTTGATAACGTATTTACTCATATCCATAGATAATTGCCCAATATTTTACTACCAAGAGCTCCCGGCTGCTTATGGTCGTTCCAGCCCCCCACAGATGTTCTATTATGAGCTGCGATAGTCCCTTCGAAAATATATTTGAATTATTTCTGAATTAATGTAGAAAAAAAACCCTTTAGGACATTAATTCCCGATAGTTCTAGACAAAAACGTGTATATCCGAGGCATGGTCATAGGATTCCGTGATAAAAGTCCCTTGGCTTCACTGTCGGGTATAATAAAGGTGACAAAATTTATAGGATTTCTTTGTCAATATAACGGACCACAACACCCAATGTGATTCGACGCCTCACGTTTTTTTTTTTTTGTTCTATTAAGTTCTATTAAGGCATTCTTTTGGTTTTTTTTAATTTGAGGATGCAGTTGTAAATTTTAAACCCGTAGATAGATATATATCTAAATAATACCCTGGTGTTTTACGAATAACGTTTGGCAGTGTACCTTTATCTAGCTGTCTGTTGTCGCCTGAGTGCGCATGCGCATTTCTTTCATTTTGTTTTCGTCTTGACCATCGACTCTCTCTTCTCGTTCAATTTTAAATCAGTACTCTTAAGGCATTCTTTTGTACTGTTTAAACACTCTTTCGAAGCAAGGTGGTTGTATCAGTTTTTTTATATAAGTTGAATAAAACAAATGCATTTCAACAGATTCTGTGGACTATGGTTCATTATGTCAGGATTTTGATCATGAAAGCGGTATCAGGTTGAGCATCGTAATCAACTCGTCTGACTTCGTTTGTAAATATGCCGTGTGTAGAAAAATAAAATAATTCGAAATTCTCATTCACCTAATGTCAGGTAATTCCCTGAAGAAAATGCTCATGCGAGGACAGTTAACCTGGTGCCTGGGTCCAGGAGAATTAAGGGGCCATTGATAAAAGAAACCTAAGTGCTTTTCCTGTCCCGATCCTTCAGGAAATGAAAATATTTAATTATCATTACTCAGTATAAAGAAAGAGAGTACAAGTCTACAAACTTTTTTTTACTATTATTGGCTTTTCAGCAGAGCTTTGGGGTCCATGGGTTTGTTGGTTCTGAGTTGCCATTGATGTTTTCTCGTATTTATCACCTTAATCAATACATTGCAATTAAACATAAGACACAATTGAATCTTTCACCGTCCTTCTACCCACAGCTCTTACTTAAAATCTTTGTAATCCATCCCAAAAATTTGGTAATGTGCCTAAAGCCTTTAGATATAATGTCTAACCTAAAAAAACATATGTTAATCATGTCAATACTGTTTCAATCGTTTAATCAATGGTAACTTTAATGAAAAGCAGAGTAGGATGTTGTAGATATGGAGGGACTCCTATGGAGACAGCTTGGACCTGGTCTCAGTAGGACTGATATACGGTTAACGTGCCGTTATAATTCCTAATATCAATCCCATCTTCTTCAGAGAGCGGTAAGACCACCCTGTGGCGTTCCATTACTTCGTGACGGGTACCCTTCAGGAGAACACTGAAGGATAATTTGGAAGCTACAAGATATGCGCTGACGTATTTGGTGGGCTCCGGCAAACAGCCTTTGTCCGGCTAAGGAAATTCGTGTAACTACCGTCTCGCCTTGTCCGGGGGGCACCATGCAATATGTAACCACATCCGTTCAGCTATAACTTTGTTAGGAACTTTCTTGATCCTAGGTTTCCTAGCCTGTTTGTGTTACAGCTGCTGATTCTTTTTAAGGCATAAATTTGCGGTTTTGGGGAAAGGTTGTTGGAGCAATTTTACTTCAAACGGAATCTTAAAAAAAGTAACCTTTGGAAAAAATGGCCTGCAGCTTACTTTATACTTCTTTGTAAACACCCAATTCGATCTGGCAAACAATCAATTGGTGGCAAAGTAATCTCGTGAAATTGTCCGCTCTATCTAATTACCAACAAAGAGTGGAATGCATCTTTCCTGATAAAAGAGCGAGGCGGCAGAAACTGTAAGAAAATAGCCATTTGCCTCGGGCTTATTACATATAGCCTTGACTTCTCACTTGCAGTAATGCAGTAGAAATATATTCTTTTTAATATTTGTTCTTAAGATCTAAAGGACTTTCGAGAAACGTGATTACGCTTTGAAAATAATATTAAATTAATTGACCATTTAGGTTTATTGATTTAATCTCCTAGCCAATCCGATTTCGCCAAACGACATTTTGCCGCCATATATTTGTATACGTTTTTATTGCAGACCATTCTAAAACATTTTCAGCATTTATATCAATGTAACGGATCTGGAAGATGTGTTTTAGGAGTCTTTCTGTAAATATGCTGTTACTATATATAAGTATATAAGTTACTGTAGTATATCCAGTTAGCCCAGCATAAAATCAATGGAACATTGAAATAGTTTCTATTATTGACCAACACGGGTTAAACAACGTTGAATAGAGGATTTGGGAAATAAAGGGATTTGTCACTCTTACAAAGGTATAAGCACGTGTGCAAAAGTATAGGGAAGAAAAAGTTGTGAGAAAAAATCCTTCGATGCTTTTTTTTTTGCATAAAGCATGCATTAATAAATTTCCCTGATATTTTTAGCCGAAAAAGCGTCCCCTGTGCCCTCTCTAATTCGTTCCTGTAAAAATGTGCAGTGATCAGACGCATGAGGAAACTTTCCCAGACATATATATATATATATATATATATATATATAGAAATATACACTATTAAATTTGATGACCTTTATATTTTCACCTATGCAAGATTTTAATGTTACCAGCGGGTTATCCCTTAATTCCGACATGCAACCTGCGACATCCGGGTTTCAGTCTGAATGAAAACAGTTGGCAGCTCCCATGGGCGTTTTCGAAATTTGTGCAACGTCCGCGTTTGATAAAGGCATGGGAATTCGATCGGAAAGTAGCCGAAGGTCAGGGAGTGTTGGGACATGGAGATCCCTGAATTGTCAGTGTGTCCCTGAGGTCAATTTGTTAAATAGCCAAACGGATAATAAAATGACCGATTGTACAATATGATTTATTATTCATGGATATTCATCAAGTATTGATCTACTTATCTTATTATCCCAATTATATTACTCGTTAATAATGAACACCGGCAGCATCAAATAGTGTATCCAGTGAGTATAATGATATATTTTAGTCTAAATGGCATAATCGTGCGATGTGCGAAGAATGTGATGTAGGCCAAAGGCGGCCGCAGGAATGACCTACGACGGTAGAACGTTCGTACGACAGTAGGGTTACCAAAAAAAAAATCGATCGTAATTCGTAGGTTTCCCGTACAACAGTCGCAAGGCATCGTACATCAGACCTACGAGACCGGCCTGAAGTAAAAACTGACTCTGACATGTTCAAAATTCTACGACAAGGTACTAACACAGCATTTTCTGTCGTAGAACACCTGAATTTCGTACGACCCCCGTGCGATGTTTGCGGCTTAGACATTTAACACGTCGGTCTGATGTTGGTCTAAAGCCTAGCGTACACGTTACAAAATTTGGAAACGATATTATACGAAGCATCCTGGCTTCTTGGCTTCCTATTGCCACGAGCATGTTGAAATGCAGTACGAAATACACGATCATGGCTTTGTATTGTAACGTATATATTATATCGTGTATGAATTTCATTACGCGTACGCTGGGCTTATCCTTCTCCTACCCTTCTTCATATATCCTGTTCCTAGTGCACAAAGTCGATTATTTACGTTGATGGTCATCCAATGTTCGTATATATTAGATTAATATGAGATCATGCGAGACTGGTTCGTATTATGTGGCCGCAGATGTCCTATTTTTGGCAGGGGCCGGGAGTTGGTCAAAATTTCAGAGTACCTTTACGAATCACTGAGAAGGTGATGTAGTTCAGGTGCGACAGTACTCTAATTAAATGGTAGTCTGATTATGCTCCACTCTGTTCCCGATTCATCGATGAAGCTGAACAATGTGGAAGCGTATTGACCTGTTATTTAATAAAAGTAGTGCGACTGAGGATTCCCTTTGGATGTGATGTTATCTATGGTCATTAGTATAATATCAACGGGTGTATTATTATCATTATTATTATTATTATTATTATTAGCTGCACCCGTGGAAAATCCACGGCACTATCTGATGCATTTTTTTTGTAATGAACTGATAGGAACTAAACGACGCATATTTTAATCCTAAAGTTTTTGCAGGAACTTTTGTCATATGTTTCATTTATATGATATAAAAATTACTTCTGCTAGAATTCCCCAGGAACATCCCCCCCCCCCCCAAAAAAAAATTATCAACATAGAAAGAAAAATATTCTATTCCGGAAATCACACAAAAAAATAAATTTGGAAAAAGACGTGAGGCATATGCAGGGTGTACGAATTTTTAAGTGAGAAGGGTTTTTTTCCGATAAACAACATAGGTCCGACAGGTTCATTGCTTGGGAAATATTGTAGACATAACGATTGTATAAAGAAACTTTCTACCGTGAAATTGTATGAAAGATGCTTTGTATTATAGTTGAAGCTGAGGCGACATCGTGAAACACGATGTTTTTTTAGTGTAGTCAGTTGAGGGTATAGTCTAAGGCATGTTTACAGACACATACGTTATTTGTACACGCATACATATGTCGTTGAAGTCTCTTGCTCATGAAACGTAGGCGTATAGCTGCCAATGTTAAAAAGATAGGCCCAGAGAATATACCCCAACAGTATAAAATTTTTGGTCGAAGTACTGTAAATTGTCATGGAATAAGCAAGTCTGATGCAAAATTGACAGCTCTCCCAGATAAAAAGAAAGCATGTTGATATATTTCAATGAAAGCATTTAGCAAAGAAACCACTTCAGCCTTGCTTCGTTGCATTAAATTGCATCCTTAATCCATTACATTATTGGAAGTAATCGGACAACCATAATATATGTTTTTCTTAAGTGTCATAATCACAATTCCACAAAGGAATAATTATAAGGTGCCATTGTCCCCGAGTAGAAGCCGCCCATTCGTATAAAGTGATCTCCCCCGGGGGGAGGGGGGCTTCCTTAAAAAAAACTGTTTTCAAACAACCCATAAGTGAGGATTACAGGTAGCCTCCTGAAAAAGCGTGACAGGCGAAAAATGCATTTGTAGAGGGTTAGGGTAAAGACTTATCAATAGTCCATTTCATTTTAGAGTTAATAAGAATCACCCATATATATTTTCTTATAAACCATTATTACAAAGGACCATTCCTTTGTCCCCGTGTGGAAGCCACCCATTCTTATTTATTTGTTCTGCCACTCGCAAGGTGAACTCGTGTTAATGAAGCATGACAGTGTTCACACATGAAACGCATACATTTGAACACATATTCCGATATTAAAGGAGATTCTGGTGGAGGTCTGTACACCCTGACTACATATTCTACTTTGTTATCTATTTAAAGATGAACTGGTGATTTTTTTTTCATGTTTCGCCGTCCCTTCAGACAACGGATCTTAACAAATATATGTAACACAGTGCACCGGGTTGTGAAGGAGTTGTTGAACCATGAAAGGTGTGTATAAACCTACACAGCAAAGAACATCCTCGCGGCGACGTGATGTCTCGAATAGCAGCTGTTATTACTATATTGTTCTGTTCCCATTCCTATGCGTCAAATAAATAAATCATTGTATGCATGTGTTGTATAAAAATGTACAATTTATTATGTCATTTCGAATGACAAATGAAACCAGAGTATATTCCACATTATGAAATGTATGTCATCAACCTTTTGGTGACAGATATAGCTTTCCTAAACACTTCATTTTCGTTTTGTTGGTTTTGGCGAAGCCTTATAAGAAGTAGTGGCTATATTATTTAGTGTCATAAAACATGTAAAAAATGAAAAAGCTCATGTACCTGCTTGGATTTTCCTAGGCAATCTGGACCTTTATGCGTGAACTCTTGTCATGTCACGGAAAATCAGGTATTTAGGATCTGACAAGTGAGAGCTATATTCTGAATATTAAAGCATTGAGCAAGTGAGGGAGAAAGGTTCTATCAGATCCAGGCAATGAGGCGGAGTGGCAGCCTGACGCTCGTATGTTAGGTTTTATCTGCTTTAGATCCCAAAGAAAACGACGGACCGCATGAAACGCTGTTTTTTTTGGCAACCATGAATACTAAGAATTGAAGGCAATTTGATCCAACTGTCATTCAGATCCATTTAAGGATAGTAATGGAAGTCCAAAATATTCCTCTCTTACTGTCGGCTCTGGTAATATGTAATCTGGGAAAATGTAAAATGTAATCAAGGCCATGCATAGTAAAAAATAAGTTTCCTTTTATGACTGATATATCAAAAAAGCGGCCTGAAGGCCATGTCGATCTGTAGACAAGCAGGAAAAGTACATTATGAACTATCTGCAATGAGAATAACGGAAAATGACAGAGAAATTTTATAATTGTTAGTCATATTTGTGAATCATACCCTCCACATGCAGCGGTTAAACACTGCAGTCATAACTGGTCTCCTTGTTTTGCTTTGTATAGCAAGGTTCTCTGGGTGTGAACACCAGGTGGACACAGTGCAAAGAAATGTTATCTGACCAATGAGAGCGTGGTATCGCATGGTGCATCCAGCTCCACACCAGGGACACCCGCTCCCGTTTCTCTGATTTCACCGGTTCTGACACAGGGCCAGGATTCGGACAAACTATAGAGAGTGTTTCAGAGTAATCAAAACACTGATGTCTGTAGGTTGGCGATAAGTACAGACCTACATGCACGCGAACACACACATCCACGAGTAGTCCTGCCCGTGTTTGGACGTAAGCACTCTATTCGAATAATCCAGAATCGAGTTCATGGAAGCAGGAACTATGTTTTCATCATTCTTTGGGTTCATGGTGACGTCGAGACATGACGTCGTAACAATCTTCACTCTCATATAAGAGAGCGCGCCATATGTAGACAAGGGTCCTTATCCATACAAATCAAAAAGACTTAGAGAAAAGTTTATGTGGGTAAATACACAAGAAATTTAGAGTTATTTATCTTGAGGAAGAAATTATTGATGCTTCATCTATAATTATTAGATATTTATACAATTTAATCATTAATCAATTTATATTCACAAGGGGAACGATATGCTTCAGGAAGGAAATTTTTAAGTATTTATCGTAAAGGGGGAACAGCAGAGTCAAGTTCCACAGGGTAAGCCGTTTTATCTCTGATAAACAGCAACAGAAAAGCCTTTTTACGAACTAAATCGAAGCTTTTGTACAGTTTTTCCTGTGCCATCTAAAAGATTAAAATTGCTATTGCGGGCATGTCATTTTTATTTTCATTAAGAATGTGAAAAATAAAAGAAATCTTGCGCCAAAGAAGAAGTGCCGCTGCGTGTGTTTCATCAATTATTGACTGCAACATTGAAACGGTCTTAATGGAAGCGGGGGAAAGTGTGGTCTTTTTATAACTGTCAGCGAAGAGTCATGTCAAGCAAAACCGTTAATGAGTCACGTTGCTCCATATATCTGTGAAACCTTTTATAGGGGCGGATCAAGAATTTTTTCCAAGTGGTGTATCAAAATATGTGTCCGCATATAAATGTGTTTAAATGTATTAGCGGCCGCACAGGCCAGAGGTTCCGGGACCCTCCTGCAGGGAGAGTTTCTAATCTAGAAAGCAAAAGCTGCCATTTCCGGCTTCTCAGAATTAAGCAACAAGGATCAAACTAAAGGGATGTAATGGTAAGGATTTATTTTCGTTTTGGCCAATAGTTTAGCATTAACTATTTTTACTTCAGATTTACATCTGATTTCATAAAGCAATACCCAACCATGATCTGGTAAGAAAATTTGATTAAATGAATTGTTTATTTATTTATGACAAGAAGGTTGATAGGATATCGCGAGCACATTCTTTTGGTATAATTCAACACCCTTTAAGCCTTATCTGTAGATTCGCGGGCTGCCGTCTTGACAATCAGCTGAGTCCGTGTCTCATAGCTGCACTGTCATGGGAGGGAGAGCTATCATTCGGTTGTATATCAAATTGCCGTACTTATATTTAGAACGCTTCGTGTATTCTATGTTATTAGAGCCTGTTGATAGTTTTAGTTTATCGCTTGGACAAGCAGAAATATGGACTCTTGTAGAGAGAAAACTGCCAAAAAAAAACTTTAAATATTAAACTTTTATAATAATTCATTTTCCGGACAGTCTAAAACTGATTTGGACAGCTCAAGCTGATAAAGCAAAACGTATGTTAGAGATAACCATAACCATACAATTTAATAAATAAAGGGAATCCTCCAAACATTTCATGGCTTTAAATTACGGATTACATAATACAAGGTATTACATGATACTTAATGTCATTTTGAATGCCCCTGGTCAAATTTAGAATTTCACGAAACAATTTCTAATGTTTCATATATCATTTCGATTTAAATATGACTTTTGTTATTTTCTGCATTTTCTGTATTTGAGTGTATGTAAATTTACCATTGTTTGGGCCATGCTAGATACAGAGCGTATAAATATGATGCGGGATCATATTTTGACTACGGAATGAGGCGATGTTTATTTCCACATGCAGATCTGTTTACTGCATTGTTTAATTCCCGGTAACGCGGGGATGATATGATTTTTAAAGCCACAAATAACGGCAATTTTGTCTGGATAATATTTTCAAAAGTACAGAGGATTTGACAGCGAAAAAGGCAAAGCTTTGAATACTGAGAGGTGTATGTAACTCTCCTCTCCAAGAAATTAACTGAAAGCCGTTATATGACGTTGCATGCATGAACTGTATGTTACTAGAGAGATATCGTTATAAGAAAAAAAAACAGAGTAAAAAGTATGAAAATATGTTCGATAGCTGGACACCTTTTCTCTTCCGGTTATAAATAAATTATTTTTGCTTGCCTGAAATCTTCGATGTCGGCAAGCAGGTTGGTCAGTTCCGTATGTCTGTTAGTTGCTTTCCGGAATCAAAGGTTTCGGCAAGCATATCGGTCAGTTCTGTATGTTTGTCCGTCTGTCTGTCTGTCAGTTTGTCTGTGTGCGCTCTACAAGTCGCAGTTTTCCACCAATCGTTTTCAAACTTACAGGGTTTATGGATAACCAAAAGTTCCCGAAGCCTATTGCTTTTGTTCAATAAAGGTCAAAGGTCAAGGTCAAGGTCAGTTTGCAAAACGGTTTTTTTCTTCATATCTTCGTCACTATGAGTCGTATCCAGTTCAACTGTAGATCATTTTATTCGTCATTCCAAGGCCTTTTTTGGCCTCAAGCTTGTGTCACTTTGTCAGTATGTCTGTATGTTTGTCAATTGTCCTCAAATTCGACTGCTTGTTGGTTCTTGCGTCTTACATATAACATTCTACAGACCACAGTTTTGAAGGAATCCCTTTGAAATAGGTACATCTTATGTTTTACACTAGTATCTCGAAATGTATTTTTCATTTCCGGAAATTGAATCTTCGGACGCTGCACTAGACCCTCCCCAACATGTCATTTTATGGCCAAATCCCCAAAACTATAATTCTCAATTACAGAAACTATGGCTTATTTTCTTTTTTTCTAGGTCTTCTCCATAACCTGAGTAAGTCATCTGACATTCTTGTGTCAGTTTGTCGGTATGTCTGACTGTTTGTCAGTTGTCCTCAAATTCGACTGCTTTCTGGTTCCTGCGTCTCACAAATAGCATTCTGCAGGCCATAGTTTTGAAGGAATCCTTTTGAAACTGGTAGATCTTATGTCTTGTCTTAAACTAATGTCTCGAAAGTGTTTTTTTCATTTTCCGGATGTTGCCACTAGGTGGCTCTGCCATGGAAACACTCTAACATATAATTTTTTGGCCATATCTCCGGAAGAATAAACCTTTATTACATAAACTGTCGCTTGTTTTCTTCCTCTTGGCTTGGGCAAGTCATCTGGTCTCCATCTTGTGTCACTTTGCCAGTATGTCTGTCTGTTTGTCTGTTGTCCTCAAATTCAACTGCTTGCTGGTTCTTGCATCTCACAAATAGCATTTAACAGACCAGAGTTCTGAAGGAATCCTTCTGAAACTAGGAAATCTTATGTCATACACAATATCACGAAACGCATTTGTCGTCTTCAGGATATGCCCGTTAGGGCTGCTGCGTTCGAACCTTCCCAATATATCATTATTTGGCCATATCTCCAAAATTATATACCTCAATACATAAATTATAACTTATTTTCTTCCTCTGAATCTTCGTCTTTTGTTGTCAGTTTTGTCTGCTTGCTTGTTCTTTTGTCTGATATGTCCTTCTACGGGCCACAACTTCTCAGTAATGGCGCTGAGTCATTCCATTAATAGAAAACCGACAATATCTTCTGTCTGTCCGTCTGTCTGTCATTTCAATCTCCGGCAAGCGCTGACCTATGGTCGTCTGGTTTGTCTGTTTGTCCGTGCCCTCTCTACAGGTCACAATTTTGCTGCAATCATTTTCAGACTTACACAGTTGATAGACAATCAAAAAATACTAGCCGCCTATTGTTTTGGTTACTATAAGTCAAAGGTCAAGGTCAAGATCATCAAAAATGTGATTTCGCGATATTTTGCTTAAAGATACCCTAGAGGCCACGACTTCGTAGCAATCATTTTTAAGCTGAAATATCTTATTTCCCAGACTAATATCTCGAAATTGTTTTTTCATTTTTTGAATATTGGCGCTAGAGGGCGCTGCAGCTATTATACTACGACATATACTTTCGGGCCAAATCTTCATAACTATATATGTTACAAACAGTAACTGTAGCCCATTTTGTAAGACATTCTATGTACTTTTATGTAATAAGTAGCTAGCTTCATCTACGGTTACAATGGTTACGCAATTTTGGGTTAAATCTTGATAATATAAAAAATATTCATGCTACATTTTCTATCTTTGTAAATTTTTCAGCTACAGAAGTATGGTTTTCGTTATTTAGTAGCTTATGGCTAACTTGGCAACGTAAAACTGAAAGTCTCACCTAACTCGCACTTTATCTCGTCAAACAGGAAAAAACGAGATTTCACAGAAATGCTTATAACTCGGCGACTTTTTAAGTTCGACAGGTCTAGTTATCAGCATTTCGTAACATTTGGCCAGCTTGACATGATAAAGCTGCAAGACTTGCCAAATCTCGCAGCATATCCCTTCAAACGAGAAAAAAAGGTTTCACAGAAATGCTTATAACTCTGCGACTTTATAAGTTAGACAGGTGTAGTTTTCGGTATTTCATAACATTTGGCTTTCACCCCTGGCCGTGGGTCACGTGATGAGCCTGGTGTGTAGAGACACACGGCTATGTCTTTCTAGCGAATTCCTGAAACGCGTGTTGTGCAGGACCTTATAGACTGTTCGAGAAGTTGAAAATTTCCAGCTTGGGGTGTGAAGGTTTATAAAGGGGCTGTTTTTTTTTATAGAACGGAAGGGCAGACAGCAGAGCAGATTCCAGCGGACGTAGAAGCGTGTGTCAGATTCTAAGACCTTATCCGACGAATGGGGCTATTATACATTTTCAAAGACTTTTCTCCTGGATTTTATGCTTTTGAACTTCAGTTTACTTTTTGGGTTGTTGAAAGAACTTTCCACAGGACTGTCATTCTCCGAGAGTTTACATTTAAAGGACTTATCGTGGTGACGGTATTGGTATCCAGGTATTGTACCATTATCTTTCTGTGTGATTGTATTGACTTGTTGCTATAACGCTGTTTTACTGTATAATTGTATTGATTTAGTGTATTGTATTGTTAGGGTTGTTTTAAGAATAAATTATAGTTATTTGTTAACAAAAAAACACTGACTTCTTTATTCATTCCCCTAGACATTTCACGCTGCTACAGAATCTGATTTTTTTATTATTATATTATATTTTTTATTTATATTAGGTTCCGTAACACAAGACTGGCCAAATCTCGCAGCATATCTCTTCAAACGAGAAAAAAAGGTTTCACAGAAATGCTTATAACTCTGCGACTTTATAAGTTAGACAGGTGTAGTTTTTGGTATTTCATAACATTTGGCCAGCTTGACATGACAAAGCTGCAAGACTGGCCAAACCTCGCAGCATATCTCGTCAAACGAGAAAGAAACCAAGATTTCATAGAAATGCCTATAACTCGGCGACTTTTTAAGTTAGACAGGACTAGTTTTCGGCATTTCGTAACATATTACTCGCTTGACAAGATAATACTGCAAGTTTTGCCAAATCTCGCACTATATCTTGTCAAACCAGAAACAAAACGAGACTTCACATGAATGCTTATAACTCGACGACGTTTAAAGCGAGCCATGTCTTATTTTCAGAATTTCTAACACCTGGCCAGTTAGACATGATAAAACTGGAAGACTGAACAAATCTTGCACCATATCTCGTCAAACGAGAAAAAATTAGATTTCACAAAAATGCATTTAAATCGGCGACTTTTACAGCTTAAAAGGTCTAGCTTGCGCGCTTTCGTAACATCTGGCCAGCTTGTCATGACAATCTGACAATTTCTCACTGCTCCTTGTCAAAGGAGAATAAACAAGATCTCATGGAAATGCTTGAATATAGTCACTTTTACACTAGAAAGTGCTTCAGCTATTCAAAGTAAGCATGCCTTACTAAACGCAATACTCGTTTCTGCTAACCCACAACATTGTTCATTCATACATTCCCTCAACATCCCCTCTCTGTCTGTCTGTCTGTCTGTCTGTATTATTTTAATTTCCGGCAAGCGCTTGACCTATGGTCATCTTGTTCACAGTGGTCTTTTAGAATGCTGTTTAAGGAGATCAGATGAAGTGACCGCCTTCTGATGTTGTCTTTAAAGTTGATCATGTCTAAAATTAATCCGAAGATGAGAGTGATATATGGTTTGAAACCATTCTCCTGTCCAGATTTTATTTACCCGCGTGGCAATGAATTATGGTGATTTTTTTTCCATTATTCACTTTAAAGCTCTTATATAGTTCGAATATACGCTTCACCTACACAGCCATGGGGCCTGGACAGCCGAGTAGTAAAACAATTGGCTCTCTATGCTTGCGACCAGGGTTCGATTCGGGGCTGTGAGAGTAGGCTGTGGTTTCTTCCGGGTCTTCCGGTTTCCTTCCCCTCTGCGACTACCGGGCTCCACCAAGGCTATGAAGAGTGCCTCGTATTAGTTATTATAACTAGTCTTACAATTCATGTAACACAAATAAAGTTTATATGATACAAAATCCATTCCCCGCCTAACACCAGTTACAATATTTAATCCGAAAGACCCCAGGTATACCCTTGGTTGATTCAAGTTCTCCTGAAGACATTATTTCAGACTTCTGCCTGGTGGTGCTAAGACCGAGTATGTTTGACATCCCGTTTATTCCACGTGTTTTAACTCGCCGGCTTGATATATTGACCCTCGCAGCAAAGAATATATAAAAGCGATGTCAATACATTTTGCGGGGTATTTGCGGTGTTGGGTTGGGATGAGATATAGACCAGACTGGCAGCACGTAGTATATTTACTGAGGACATATTATGTCTGCGATGCGTGACCGCCCTTAAATGAGTTGACAATAGTTCGTTATTCAAGACGAGTGCCGCGCGGTCAGCTGCCGAATGGGGTATCGATCTCTATATTAACCCCAAGGTGTGTTTCCACCCAGCGCCTTCAGCAGTGTCTGACGGCAGTCTCAAGGACTTAACTCGTGGGCACAACTTGATCTGGCACAATACATCACACTCCTCCTGGACCTGGCACGCCAGCCACATGTGCTCAGACGTTTATATATTAAAGATCCTTATCTACTTCGCCATGTCTATACAAGATGAAAATCTTAACCTGTGTGGATAAAGTCAAAGGAAATTAATTTTTAACTACATGTGTATATAAATATGTATAACATTTTATCTTCAGCAGCTTCAACATGGGGATTGGATGTTTCTTCACTCTGTTGGTAAAGCATGTCAAGTTGCCTTAAAATTTAGTTTCACCAACCACGGTAAAAGACCCTCCCCCCTCAAATTACAGATTAACCATTGAGGTATTTAGTCTGAACTTGATATCGGGTTACTTCCACACAGCTCACATTTCCCCTCGCTGCTTTATCTGAATGATTAATTCTAATGCTATTGACCCATGATATATGAGGTCACGTGAAAGATATAAGATTTAAAAAATTTATTCGGTCTATGAAAAATAAAGTTGTCGCAAATTGTAACTCATATTGTAAATTACATTTATATCAATTCATTAACTTCATCAAAGCGCATGACACTTTGCGTGTCTGTGATAAGGGGCTCGAGTCCGGTCTAAGACTCGAGTCGGGACTTGGTTCACATTTTAGGGACTCAGACTTGGACTCGAGCGTCCTGGACTCGGACTTGAAGGCAAGGACTCGAGAAATCAGGCCAAATCCATCGTGGGCCCATCAGAAGGAAAGCTCTGTTACATATACCATAAAGACACTTTTATACCTGTGCGAACTACTTACAGAATATTACAAAAAGGCATATACCAAGCTGTGTGTCTGCATCAGGAGTATGTATAATTAAAGGTCATGTGTAAACTTACATTCATAAACTTGTGAAAATCTCAAAGTTCCAATGTATCGTTATAAAGAATTTTTTATTTGACTCGGATTTGGACTCAGGTTCCAGATGATCCGCACTCTTAGAGGACAGACTTGGACTCAAACCTCACAGACTCGGACTTGGACTCGGGACTTGCATTCAGACTCGGTCGGGGTGGACTCGACTGAATCACTGTAACATGTAAACATAAGATACAAAGATTCAAATTAGTTTTGGAAATGAAAAAAAAAATATATGAAAATTTAATCCAAACAAAAACAGCTATTCTGAAGAATCAATCTGAAATCACAGGGGCACATGTGAAGTCGATTTCAGTTTACCGGGGGGGGGGGGACCTGAAGAGGGGGTAATCTGAAATTGCTTCACCTTGTGCTCAGGTATCTGACCACCAAGTCGGTTCACTGGTAGGTGTGTTTCCGATCATGACAGCGGCAGGTGTTGTTCCTTGTAAAACTATCATCCAGAGTATTAAAAATAAATGGAAACATTCATATCAGCTATTTTCTTTTCTAGTATTGAGCTAGCCGTCAGGTAATGTATGTAATGTCAGGTCTGTCCTCAAGCAGTATACACATCAACTCCTTTCATGTGTCAAGTCACTCGAGAATACAGAGCCGCCAGTGAAGTGTGCTTTAATGAAACCCGCCTAAGTATAGATGTAGCAGATAATAGAGTGAAGGTGGAGGTCTTCTAGGTTGTCAGAGATTACCGCAAGAGCGCAACAGGTAAACAACTATGGAGGGAGGCGGCGTATGGATCTACGTTAACAGGTAAACAACTATGGAGGGAGGCGGCGTATGGATCTACGTTAACAGGTAAACAACAATGGAGGGAGGTGGCGTCTGATCTACGTTAACAGGTTAAGAACAAAGGAGGGAGGCGGCGTATGTATCTACGTTAACAGGTAAAGAACAATGGAGGGTGGCGGCGTATGTATCTACGTTAACAGGTAAAGAACAAAGGAGGGAGGCGGCGTATGTATCTACGTTAACAGGTAAAGAACAATGGAGGGTGGCGGCGTATGTATCTACGTTAACAGGTAAAGAACAAAGGAGGGAGGCGGCGTATGTATCTACGTTAACAGGTAAAGAACAAAGGAGGGAGGCGGCGTATGTATCTACGTTAACAGGTAAAGAACAATGGAGGGTGGCGGCGTATGTATCTACGTTAACAGGTAAAGAACAATGGAGGGTGGCGGCGTATGTATCTACGTTAACAGGTAAACAACAATGGAGGGAGGTGGCGTCTGATCTACGTTAACAGGTAAAGAACAAAGGAGGGAGGCGGCGTATGTATCTACGTTAACAGGTAAACAACAATGGAGGGAGGCGGCGTATGTATCTATTAACATAAGATAGTGTAAAAACTACAAGGTGTAGCATCGCTCATGAATAGAAGATCTTGAAATATTATCAGTTATGCAGACTCTATTACCTTCAAAAAGTAATTGTTTGGCTATTTTCATTGTTATTTCGTGGAATGGCTATCACACAGCTGCTACTGAAGCTATAGCAGAGCAATTAAACAATTATGTGAGTAGTCTCCCTGATGCAGTTTTATTAAATTATGGTATCTGCCAAGATTTCCTCCTAAAACCGTTTGATTTCTCATATGCACGAGAAAAACAAGCTTGCGTCGGGCTCGACCAGTGACGCTAAACATAAACATAGCGCGCATGCCATCTGGTGGCCGAACCGTGCAACCGCGCACAAATCAAGAATTGTTCAGGCTTCCTTCTGTGAAATTTTCTGTGAAATTTTTCCTTCTGTGTTTCATCTTTCATGTTTTTTCTTCGTGTTTAGGAGTTGTGGCGCATGCTCGAGTTCGGAGCTATGGTTGCCCAGTCTTGTTTTGGTAAACATAACCACAGAGACTGTGTTACTCACAAAAGAACCATAACAAAATGTAAAACAGGTGAATTGGAGATAGTATGTCCATGTTCACGGTTGATTGTGCTAGGAAACTGCAGTATTCAGCCATAATGATACAAATCAGTAAGATAATACACATAACATTGCAAATGATTATGTATCTTTAACTATGGCTGACTTACATCGGTGTAAAATTATACCAAACACATAAAAACCTGTCGTCCGTCTGTGGATTTCAGTACAACAGGGTTGGATAACACTCTTGAAATGTTATACAATACCTTTAACAATTCATATACATATACATACATATATATGTGTTATATTTATATATATATATATGACCCTCTAGAATCTTTCAAGAACAACTAGTTCCAGGAAGAACCCTTCTGTAGGGTTCTTAGAATGCCATATTATCAGGACTACATGCAGAACCTTTACGGTTCTCCAAAGAACCCCCGGGAAGGGTTCCATGAAGAACCCTGACTATAAGGTTCTATCTCGAACCTCCCTCTATATATATATATACCACATTCTGCAGGGTAGCCTGCAAGAGATGACACTTCTGTTGTAAGCAGGGCCCTGTTCCAGGTATGAAATACAAGAAAATTATGATCAACATGACAATGTTATATATATACAAGTTACACTACACATGTAAATGAAATACTAATAATGTAAAACTAATTCAAAATGATAGATTATACTTTAGAAGCATTATGTTATCATGTGTATATCGGTGACAGAAAGCAACTTGCAAACGACTTTGTTTGTTATAGGACATTATATAGTACATGAAACTAAGAAAACGCTGCAAGACTTCTTAGTATGCACGCGATATTTTTTTTTCATTAAAACGCTGTATGTATTGCTTATTGCATATTGGAAAAGCTTTTGATGTATATAAGTCGTTTAAACGTAGCTTAATTTCGGGTTTTCTCTTGGGTCACATCACGGAGGCTATGCATGGAGTAATCACTGCTAGTGGCCTGAAATATAAATCACGGGCTCCCGGCACATTGACCCAGATGCTTACAGAGTGCATCGTTAATAAGACCCCGTCCCGCTGAACCAGCGTTAATAATATACATGTATATTAAATCTTGTGTCTCTTGGACGGCCCCGGTAACTCCGCCTGGCGGTCATTATTACTTCTGGTTCCAGTCATTTTTAAGAGATTGAATCAGCTGGGCGAAAGCTTGTACGAAATTGCTACTTTTAATCCCTTGTTCTATAAATCCATCAAAATGACAGGAGAATGACAGTCAATTAAGTGTTATGTTGATGGAGTTAGTTGCAACTATTGCATATTGAAGTAGACTTGCTTCATCCTCTTAATTTATAATATCATCTTTAAATTAAGAATACATGTGTAAATATCGCTTCAGATAGGGGAGTGCTATTAAGTGAGTTAGAGATCACTATAGATATAAGAGCGAATAAAACGTAACAAGCGAAAGTGACCTATTTTAAACTGATGTATGTAATGTACCCCCTCCTGTAAACAACGTGAGCCCGTGTCAAATTATATTGTGCCAACATGGCGGCTTTTAAAAAGTCTGACGTGAAAATCCGGCTTGGGCTTAAGGAATGCAGAACTTGGTAGAGAGAGTGTTCAAACAAGCGCTCTGTCTGAATACCCAAGGCACATTTACAAAAGTCAAATTCATTGTTCTAGCTTTACAATCTTAATTCCGACATGTAACCTGTGACATTTTGGCTTAAGTCCTCATAGAGATAACGACACATGCGCGCTTTTGAAATAAACAAGTCAGGGTAGGATAATGGCACGGAGTACGGCACGTATAGGTACTCTGAGGACAGTGCCAAGGCATGAATATATCTCCAAAGACATATTGGCGGCGGCTGGATCCCTAGCGCCAAAGAAGATACCGGAATAACGTGCCCCACACGCCACGCCCACGTTATTTAAATTTTAGATGAATTAGAAATGTGTTCACACAGCGAAAACCTCCGCCAAGGCAGCTCATTAGGCCTTCCCTCACATGGAATTGTCAGAAATGCAACATTTTTTCTATAAAAAAAAGATCCCATAATGTACGTTGATTTACTGACACCTTTCAGGGAATCGGTACGTACACCTGGCGTGACGTCATTGTCCTCTGTGACTTCACGACTCGCACTCCAAAGAAAGCCATATTATAAGTTACGTTCCCGTGTAAACTAATGTGCTATAAAACACAGTACAACACTCATTTCGGGGTTATTTGCCCCGAAAATTCGACCGATTGTTCCTTGTATCATAGCTTTGCTATCCTGAAAATTTCATCAAATTCCATTCATAACTTTTTGAGAGATGTTGCTAACAGACAAACAGACAAGTCAACTTCACCAATAACATAACCCCCGAGAGGTAAATATTGTGTATTGTGACTTTTTAAGAAGAAATGAGACATTAACCTTATTCACAAAAAAAATGACCCAAGTAAAATCTGTTCTATTGACTCTAAATATTTTGACCAGACAAAAGTTGTCATGACCACTGCTACCATAACTGAACAATCATACAATCAAGTATGATTGTTGGGCATAACTATCCATCGTGAATGGTTGAATTTAGAAGATCAAAATCAAATAAAAAATTAAATTTCATTTTAACTGAGATCATGCTATAATATGTTCATTTCATGTTATTCTTCTGAAAATCATTGAATTCCGTGCCTAGAACTAAGTCAGAACTCAATGGCTGTGTGGTTCAAGAAATGATCGGATAAATCCTGAGACCGTCTTTTGTTACTGGTATTGGGGATTTTGTTGGTCTCATAAAGTAAACATCAACTTCCCACCGCGGTCAACACGACGGTTCGATAAGTCGATATGATCTCGTCGCAGCCATTGATGTTCACTTAGCTAACTTTGATGCTGTAAAATAGGTTTTCATATATTAATGCATTGTATGGTAGCATTGTTTACCTTTATCGACAGTGTTTCGAAATGGTGTTCAGGCCGGATATTTTTCTCCTACGCGTTCCGTCCCTGAGTATTGTGGACTATTACATATAAGTATACATAAAATCCGAATATATATATATATATATATATATATATATATATATATATATATATATATATATAGTTAGTTAGGAAAAAACTATGCGAATAAAAAAATGTATATGTGCGTTTAATAAAATTCAGAGTCAGGAAAATAAAAAAAAAGAAAATTGTTCTTGTTTCTTTCCCTAGGTATATGAAAAATCCTATCAAAGGTGAAATTGATAATATTGGGATAAAGTAATAGGTGCATGAAGAAGGATCAGTGGACAGGAATATATTTATACATATTCCTATCCTTTTAGCCTTCTTCATGATAGGATAGGACGTAGCCTAGTTGTTATAAAGCCTTGAAATACGGAGCGAATGCCGCCTGTTCGACCCCCCTCGATTGTTCGCTCTAATGTCTCAATGACAGGTCATGACTTACTGGATGATTCCTCGCCATGTATATATATGAACTCCAGAAGGCTCAGTAATGACATATTGTTATCATAAGATTACCTTCATCCTTGTTCAACGAACAGTGGCAGAGAGAGGTCAGGCATGGACTTATCATTTTAAAAAATAAACTTTATACCCGGAGCGTGTCGACGCATTTTTTTTATCTGTGGCACGTAGATGTATCGATTATGTTACCCCACATGTCACTTAGCTAGCCCATAGTACCGCTGCTTTATTGTCGGCGCCGCCTTTTTTTAAAGCAGGACCTTTTACACTGTCATTGTCATTATCTTTGTGTTGCCCTAGCGGCCTGGCCGGTGCAACATAGATTATTTATGTCAGCAATAACGTCAGGTGGTGTTATAGGACTGTGAGATGTATGAAATATTTATATGGTTCTGCGCCTCTGGGTATTTCGGGCGTTGAGTAGCTCTCTTTTAATGTACACTACCCAGCAAAACACTGAAAAATATTTTGACAAATGGGCTAGACAATACGTACATACATATTTGAAGAAATATAATAGTTTTGCCATACCAAACGTGACAGCTCCCCATTACGACCATCAGAGGCCCAGCTGATTAATATTCACAGCTCAGTATCCCATCCGGTGGAATTTTATACGCATGGAATCTGTTGTGTACAACATTCCGAGTAACATGTTCGGGTTGTAACGTATATGCGACATCGAGAGTCTCGCGAGAACGTGACTTGAGTTAGTATGATGACTGATTCAAGTTTGGTTTTAGCTGCCCATGTCATTATACAAGCCAAAGGACTTGCCAAAATGTGTAAATAATCTACTGACATAATAAACAAGAAACCCAAATAGTTTGGAAACGGAAGCGGTATATTCTCTCATGTGAAGGCTGCTGAACTCTTAAAGAAACACCTTCTGCAAATCTATTTTTAGTCTTCCAATTCATAAATTATAACTATAAAATAATTTAGTAACTAATGTACTAAGTAATTAAGCCAACAGACTACGACGCTGCAGTTTAATACTGTTACAAAAAATATAACCATCCGTACTTCTCAGCTTGTTTGGGCCCTGAAAGGTATCAAATACGCCAGGATAGTTCTTTGTTATTCTGAATAAGTAAACCTATATCCTGCCTCACATTGGCGCGTTCTGATACTACACCTCAGTATTATACACCGCCTTCAGTTCATGTTATATAGTTACTTACCTGTTACCATAGAAACGGCTCTTTCAATTATAAAGGGTGGCGCGGTGAAATGCTTGTCTACATGTTCATATACCCTCGTGGGGGGTCCATTTCCATCCCCTGAAAAGAGTCATAACACGTGAAACAGAATGAAGAAATGTGACCTAGTCTGGTATATTGGTTTATATGAACAGAGTGCCCAAAATGGCATCAGGGCTCAGAAAATCTACTTTAGAAACCAGGTAAATCGCTACGTTTTATGAACCAAATAATTTTATTTCTTACAACTCAGATTAATTTTGGATTTCGGACAAATAATATAACTCTTTATAATAACAAGTGTGCTTGGTGTACAAGTAAATTTACAACAGTTACTACAAAAATTTGCACTGGGTTAATGGGCGACCAAAAGTAAATAAGCAATATGTTTGATCTTAGAAAATCTAACGAAATGAAGTCAATCTAGAGTGTGTTCATCAGTGGCAATCTGGCCAGCAAAAGGTTAAAATAAGAAAACATTTAATGACCGTCAGCAGTGTCGAGCGAGCATAATTTTTTATCGTTATAATCATATTAATGGGGCGTGTGCCTCATTACCGGTCTTCAGATATGTCTTCATGTCTCATCTTCGCCAGTCACATATGACCGTCATTATCTGGTCTCTCAGCGCCCACTAGGAGCAGATAATTACCTCCCGCTGGTAATTCCTTGAAGACATCTGCCGAGGAATCTCATATCATCGATCTCGTTACAGAACTCACTGGGCGGACCCTGTCCCTCGCCTAATATATATATATATATATATATATATATATATATATATATTTATATATATATATATAATATATATATAATATATATACACGTCTACAGATTATATAATTAAATGTCAAGTCGGTGTATTTTGCTCTCATGATTTTATTACAATAGCCGGAAATTAATACTTAAACTCTCGGGCTGTTGCCAAGACAATAATTATTCACTGGATAACACATATGTAGATGGAATGGCTATACTTGAATCTATATCGTTCATTTTAAACATTAACATTGTTATAAATAAAATTTCTTCATTTACATAGAAATGGGCTAATTGCAATATAATCACTTGTTACGGGGTGATATAAAAGCGGACCGAACTGTCTCGCTAGTGAAGCTTGCTTTGCTAGCGAAGCGGTTGGTACACCGGACTTGTGCGTCACCGTTATGGGTTCGAATCCCGGATCGGCCCAGTATTTTCCCCTGATCAATTTGTCTTCGTAACACCCGCCCTAATGAATTTAGCTTCACTCTTCGATATGAATCTAGGTTGATTCTCCCTGCTGGATATATGTTTTAATCTCTCTGATGAATCTGGGTTCATTCTCCCTGCTGAATTTAGTTTTTAATCTCACTAATGAATCTTGGTTCATTCTCCCTGCTGAATATAGGTTTTAATCTCTCTGATGATTCTAGGTTCATTCTCCCTGCTGAGTATAGGCTTTAATCTCTCTGATGAATCTAGGTTCACTCTCCTTGCTAAATATACCCCCATTCCCACTTTCACGAATTTGGCGCCGAATCACCACGAACTGACATCATAATGAAACGGAAAATTTAGTTTTCTTAGTGATTTTTAACTTCTTACAAATAAATGAGGATAAAGGTTTAGAAGTAAGAACACTATGTAGATTGTAAATTTGTTGTAAAGAAGATTTGTATTGTGGTTATTGGTTCGAATTAAATTTAAACTAAAATAATTTGAAGAAGCTGAACCAATTACGTTTTCTTTGTAATTTGTAACTTCTCTGTAAACAAACGAGGAAGTTTTTGTAGTAAATAAACTATGTAGATTTGTAAATTTGTTTTAAGAAAATTTTGTATTGTGGATATTGGTTGAAAAAATAATTTTAACCTAAATAGTTTAAAGAAGCTGAATATATTATACAGTTTCCTCATACTTAAACATACTGTACAAATATTAAAGAATAATTTCCTATTTTATTATTTGAGAATAATACTGAGCTTTAAGCAAACTGATATTAAAAGAATTATCTGATATTTAATTGAGAGCTGGATCAATTAGATATTTTAACCAATATTTTGAGAATACAGATATTTTACATCCGATTAAGGCGGTCGTCTGCCTGGACCTACAGAAGTGAACGTCGTATTTGCATCCATAAAAATAGGTCTAATTACTCAAATCAAATTAGACCTATATAATCAGTGTTTTAAACTGGATCACTTTTGTCAAATTAAAATAGCAAGAGAAGTTGAGTAAAGTGTTGTTTTCGTGTCATTATTTCAGAGTTTCATTTTGTTCACCAGCTATATTTAAACATATATAGATAGCAATGGATTATACGGTCTTGTATTCTTAAAAAAATAGGTGAAATCTAAATAACTGAAATGACTGTTTCGTATAAGCATATATAAATTTATATCGTTTTTATGTTTATAACTCTGCTCAACTCTATTTAAATATAGTTTAACTGCACTAAATCTTTTATAGAGGTTAGGATAATTAGCACTTTTAGTCCACTATAATTTGCTGATTTTAAATTCATAGCTATTTCCCAATCATTTTATAATTTTACATTTTATCACACAAATAAATTAAAAAATATATAATACATATTTCGGCCGTTGGTAGGTTCGATCGGTGCCGCATGGTGTTGATCGGGTATTTATTCATTTAGAATAATATGATAATCTAAAAGACCGTAGACGATATTTAAGGTTTCTCAACACCAAACTCAAGAGCTCTAACGGATAGCACGTTTTGACAAAGTTAAGATTTTATACCAGGTCCTCAGAGACTACTTCTAGACCTCCATCAGGAGGTGTATAAAAGCAAATCCAGAGGAATGTATGTCGTAAGTCGGCAACTCCAGGGTTGCATCATAGGTTAGCTGTGCCCCTGTGAGGCGCTCTGATGCAGGTGACTATGGCCCTGGATCCCGGCCGTGATATGTAAATGTGCCGTATCTTACAAAGGTTTCCTTTATTACGGGGATCCCAATTAACTCTGAAATGTAATTGTTTCTTCATTGGGTCCTAGTCTGACTACTCAGCATATTTAATCAAAATCCATTTATAACCTTTCTAGTATATTTGCTTATATACAAGATAACCAAAAAACAAAGTACTGGCAATTTAAACATGATACTTCCAGGCAAAAGTTTTTAAATTATTTGTTACAGTATATTGATATAGGATTTAAATAAATTAGCACAGAAGAACAACTCGAATGTGCTAGCTGGATGATTTTTCAAATAATCATGATTTAACAAAGTAATAGCAAATTCAAATGGTCAGTGAGACCCCTTGCAATCATGATGTCATACGATTAAAGTGTGATGAGGTTAATGGTATATTAATAATAACAGATAGGAGACTGAATTATGAGAACACGAAGTGATGGGATACTTCAATAAGCGCTGTATGGATTTGGCCAAGGGCGTTGTCTACTATTTATTACGTTTAATAAAACTGTAGATTATGGAAAGTAATGTCTTTTTTATGAAATTCTGAGCATTACTTTGGGCGTAATTCACAACCTGTTAAGAAAAGAACAGAAGTTAACCAATTCCTCCCCTCCTCCCCCCCCCCCAACTTCCACATTAGTTTCCCTCCTGAACAGGTGAAATGATCACACCTTTGCCGTAAATATGTTTTGATTTATACCTTGAAATATCTGGATGTAAATCTCTTAAAGCTTAAATCTCTGTTATAGTTCCTTGTGTGTTAAATGTGAGAGATGCTATTTTCAAACTGGTTTTAATGAAAGGAACATATAAGTAAAAATATAGTTATACAGATATGTCAGTGAGTACATTATAAATCATTTTATATCAATCACGTTTGTTTAAAATGTTATAAGTATGAGTTAAGAATATCCTTGCGATAAAAAAAAACAGATGAATGTAGATTTTGATAATATCCTGGTTACTTACTAAGTTTACAAACTGACGCAGTCAATGTGAAATAATCACACAAAACAGTTGTCAAAGTCTGAGGATTATTCAGATATTGGAAAGTATCAGTTCACCAATACTCTATCAGTACTCAAGCCTGCATATATATATATGCTTGAAAACATGTATATACACACATATATATATATATATATATATATATATATATATATATATTCATAGGTGTCATTTGATCTGACCTATATATATATATATATATATATATATATATATATATACATACATATATATACAGAGAGAGAAAGAGCAAGGGAGGGAGAGAAATTGTGGTCATGTCCTTTTCTCTATATCACTGGACCCGCCATGCAGTTGGCTGGCGAACTGGTTGTGTTCTTTCCTGTGGTACACAGCACGAAGTCAGTGTCTGCTGCTGTCTGGGTTAACTGCAGACCAGCCAACGATACCACAGGGGACATTATGACCAGTATTCATTTACTTAATTCATGCTAATGTGTTATTTTCTTTACAGGGACGATCAGCCGGTCCTCTCGAGACATCACTGAGTATTAGCCCGCCCTGCAGGTCTTGGAAATAAACACAAGGCACCGGAACATAAGGTCCATTTGAAGACCAGGAGGAATAAGATAGACGTGAATTGTAAGCGAGGCCCGGAGGCTTGATTCCAAGTACAGGCTCTCCAATTACATGTAAAGCTTGGCCTTTCCAAGCGCTTCGGTTAGGACCATAGTAACGCCGAAGAAGGATTTGGAAAAAAATCTACAAGCATCGGGCGACCTCATTTGACGTGATCTACTGAATCCATGCTGCCAGGGAGTGTCACCAGGCCACCGCTACGGGTTGTGTAGCGGGCCTAATGGGCAGAAATGAAGCTGAAAGGAGCGAAGCTCTGCTCTAAGCCGCCGTGCTGTTTCTCCTTCTTCGTCAGTAACCCACTGCCTTCTGCTTTCTCAGTTCTAGATTGGAACAGACAGGGGTCGTAACATGCTACGTCTGCTGATGGACATAACGTGCTGTTACGATTACGGAATCAGGATTTGTTGTGAGATAGCTGAAGTAATCATCCCTTGAGTCGTCGGAAAAGCTTGAAAAAGGTTCAAAGGTTAGATCCAGAAGGAAAAACGTGATCTGAATGCTTTTTTATTCCACCTGAGAGATGCCTTTAGGTATCAGAAGTTTACTGCCCCATGCCGCTTAAAGTGAATGGTTATACAGTGGTCGTGCGAAAAGGAATAGCTAAGTATCTGTGTGGAACGGTCTCCAAATTTCTGTTTACCCGTCGCCCTGAAAAGGAGTTGGATATTACGCATAGTGCCTCAATGCTCCTTCATTTATGAACGTTTATTTGATACTACACAGCTACGTTAGATTGTCTTTACTGACAGGTTACGAAAACAGGATATAACTTTCAACAGACTATACACAAACATATTTTAGCGTCAGAGACATTTCAGACCAATTCGATGTGTGCGCTGTGCGGTCGCCCTGGTTGAGCTGACTGCGCTGGTTGTTGGCCAGGGTCAGGATGAACATCGCCCGGTGTATCGGTTACGTGTCGTCCACGTTACTTATTTTACTGTCCCTGATTTTCATGGCCGTATTGGTGAGTCTGTACCGTCCGTTCATTAAGAGCGCCCTCTACACCCCTGCAGTCTGCGAAATCCAGACGTCCTTGTATCTTGTCCAGTTCATGTGTGACTGCGGGAGCCAGTGCCGGTCGCGCTACCCGTGCCTTATTCTGTATGCATACATCGAGGGACTGCCCGCCCGTAAAGACGGCAGTAAAACGCTTGTCATGCTGTTCAGCGACGACCAGCAACAAGCAAATGTCTTGGCTGCAGAAGACACGCTATACCAGGAAAGGGTAAGGAATATTAATGCATTTACGCGAGCGGAGCTCTGCTACACATAATCCAGGTCGGACCTCACTTTTTAAATTGTTTTAACGGACTTCCTCCTCTCGACCCATTACCCAACTTGCAGTCACATGGTTTGATGATCAGGGTTAAGTGAAAATACGACATGGAGCAAATAAATTAAGATGAACTTTCAGCAGCAACATTTCTATGTATTTTTAAGCCTATGAGATACTTGTTAAGCCAGGATAGAAACATTCAGCCCGAATTTAAAGAAGTCTAGCAGAGAGCCGTCAATTTTATCTGCAGATATTTTTGGTTCCGTGATAGCATATCAGTTTTCCTTCCCTCGTACACTTACCACGGCTTCTGTTTCCGCCGATTATCACAAAAATGGCGGAAAGTCTATACCATATATATATATATATATATATATATATATATATATATATATATATATATATATATATATATATATATATATATACAGAAGCACTATTCCCCCGGCTGAACAGCTGGTTCCATAGTTGAACATTCAGCATAACAAGCATGGCACGCGCTAGCGGGCACACCTCCCCCACGGATTGGCACAAAAATTTAAACAAAGTCCTTACTGACCCATATCTCACTTACACCTGTTAGCAGTGTTTGTGTTATCCTGAAAATAATCAAAGAAACAGGCACGGGTTAAACACAACGGAGGCAGTGACGCATTTATTCTTTGTCTATAACCCACTACCGTTCTTCGTTATATCTTATATGTTTTTAACGAGTATACCAGCGAAAAAAGTGTATTCTTTATTTTCAACTGCCGGTCTTCTATGAAAACCGTATAAAAACTAAATATTATATAAATGTATGTGAAATAAATCATGTATATATCTAAATATATTTGAGCAGATATTCTTGTAATAGGACTAAAGTCACTAAATAAATACCGCTGATAAAAGTGATAAATACCAGACATAATGAGACAAATGAATGTTCTTTATGGGTAATTTGTTGAAGTTTGTTCTATTGTCATGTTAAGCACACAGATATGCCATCAGGTGTATTAATACTATAGAAAAACAGAAATGAAAATATGCGCAATGGCATGCCATTAACAAGTCATTTCCACACTCCCTCGCTGGCTTCAGTAATTGAATAATAGCCTCCAGTGGGCTTAGTAACCCAGGAACCATGATAGCCCAGGACGCACCGCTTGTTGCAGATGCAGAAAAAGGGGTCTGGTCTTTGCGTTTCGATATTATATGCTGTGCCATTTTATTAGATTTAATGTAGTTGTAAATTGTTCGATATGGGTTCTTGGGGCCTGCACCTGCACCATTTATTCCTTCGCTTGATACCCTGTAAGTGATTTTGATTGTGTTTTGGCCAAAAAAAATAAAATAAAAAAAGGTTAGTTTCTCATGCGCTGCTCGCGTTTTGTTTAACCCGCAATAAAAATATATTATTTTGATTTTCAGTAGAAATTTATTGCGATCGCTCGAAGAAAATAAAATAATAAAATTTCGACAACATTTAGTTTGGATATGATGTTTTCTACAACGAGTTAAGCAACCCAATTCTGTTATTCTCATGTTGCATGTGCACTGATCTAGAATATAGGTAATTTTTGTCGATTTTTTTAAAAAGTGCATGAAAGCCCAGCTCTATTTTTTTCTTTTTGCCTCGGGTCTTTCTTTTATTCTGAATCTGTCGGGGAGACCCGCATGGATCGCGTCGTCGGTTTTTATATAACGGTATTATCCGTCTTCCCGGGGTAAATGGGTTTTTTCCTACTTAATCTGATTATAATATGGTATGGCTCCCTAAATCTGCAGAGCGATCAATAAACAAAGCTCCATAACCAGATAGAAGGTGATTATAGCGAGGTCGATGGTAATCTTCTCATCTCAGTATTAAAATATGTGTCAGCTACGGAGGACAACGTGCTGGTCACGCATATAACGGGAGAATATAATACTATAGCCTTGGATGATGAGAAGTGGCAGATCTATATAAATCATATCAATTCATTATCGTTTTGTTTTAAATATGTTTTCAGGACGGTTTTCATGTCTCATATTGATCGTATTTTTTTGCAAGGACAAGTTCTTCATTAACAATCAAAAGCATGTGCCGCTATACTGGATCTGATGTATATATATATATATATATATATATATATATATATATAAATATATAAATATATATATATATATATACATATATATATATATATATATATAGATGAAAAGGGTATACACAGAAAAGTGGTTCACTGCCAGTGGGATTCGGACCCACGATCTTCCGATTTCCGGAGCGGCTGCCTTAGTCCACTTAGCAGCCGCACCGGAAATCGGAAGATCGTGGGTTCGAATCCCACTGGCAGTGAACCACTTTTCTGTGTATACCCTTTCCATCTATTAAACAATGAACAAGCATGGCTATTCATATATATATATATATATATATATATATATATATATATATATATGATTTTACTAAATTGGCGAATTTCTAAATAAAAAACAAGGTAAATGTAGCTCCCTCAAATAAAGAAGGTTGGACAGTCGAGTGGTAAAACGCTCGGTTCTCTTGACTGGCAACCCATTTCGATTCCCGTCGTGGCTGTAAGAGTGGGATGTAGTGGTCCGTCCAAGTTCGGTGGTTTTCCCCGGGTCCTCCGGTTTTGTCCACCTCAACAGACTTCCTAACGCCAACATCGGTTCCATGGAGAGTGCCTCGTATTAGTTATTATAACTTTTTGTACAATCTATGTAAAATAAATCAATTATTAGTTAAAGAAGGTTCTGTTTTCATTGCAATAGATCTTAAGGGCTCCCCGAACACCTGACAATGCTGTTAGTTTGTTTTGACTATCACGGCCTTGGACGGGTTCGTCCCGTACGGTTATTCAATGGGCCGAATTCATCCGCTACAATGGTGTAGTTTTTTGCGCTGCGATAGCGACTTAGCCAGATTTTCCCAAATAACGTTGACTACGTCAGGACCTTTTAGAAAAGGTGAATGATGACTCACCTAAGGACACACTTAGTATCGTTCCCGACACGTCAGCAATAAAAAGCATGCCCAAAGAGAAGGTACATGCCAATGATTTAGTGCCATCCTTTTTTGTATGGGCCTTGTTCTCGCGCTGCATACACATTAATAGTTTAAGACAAAAGGCGCTGCGATACACCCTTTGCAAATAATACACATTACTTATGCATGATTTATGAGAAAATATAGACCCCTAACCGGGCATTTCCGAGGGGAAGTTCCACAAGATCTAAAGGAACATATGGAAAATACCTCCCCTAGGACTCACGTGGTATCATCCCCGAAACTTCAAAACTAATTTGGGATTTCTGAAGCACGGTTATATAGGAAGGCATTCCCCAACAGGGGCGGGTCAATGGCGGTTGTTTGCGTTGTAATTTATCAGTCATTTATTTGTATCTAGCGGCAAAACACCCTTTTCTTAGACATGAGCAACAAGACAACACACAGAATGCAAGAACACAACAAGTCAATAAATAATGCTGTGTATAGGAGTCGTGGCACACACTTTGTGCAGCTCTCGACCCGAGACAGTTTTTCTTTGGTGCCCATGGCGGTGGCAGTTTATTGGAAAGGATTTATTGTCATTATGTCTTTATGCATTATGTGTAAGAAACGCTTTTGTATTTTCAGTGTTCCATGCACGTGTGTATGAAGACTCCTATGGCCAGCCGTGGCGCTGTAGAGACGTTTCGGAGCACCCACGGTCAGCTGAGAAGCAAACATAAGTGCTATTACGACCCATCTGACATATCACGTGGTGCAGTATTTAAACGGAGCTACACATGGCTGTTGGTATTCAACGTCTTCTTTTGGCCAGGACTTGCTTTTCTCTCGGGAATATTTATATGCGCCGGGGTGTGCTACGTCCGCAGACGCAAATCGTCCTATCAGCCCGATCGGGCGGCGGAGGAAAGTACGTCACCCGGAAGTAAAACCGAGGTCATCAGCGGGTCACAGCTGTGTTTCCTTGAACGTTACTGAATTGTAATAGGAATGAAACAGATGTATGTGCATGCATAATATAAAATTAGAGAGCTGAGGGTTTTTTCCCTTAGAAGAATGGCTACAGCTGTCGGGTATTAAGAACAGGACTGGGCGGTATTGAGGACCAAGCACGTGCGATGAACTTGCTCAAGAAAGAAATATGAGGTCATTAATGTATATATAATCACGACAATTATACAGTGTCAGTCCTGGTGGACGGAGATAGGATTAATGTACAGATCATGTCCGTATTCATATTATTCATATTGTCACGAAGGATCCTTAGATTATTAAACGCGCCCCATGTATATGGATAATTATCATGTCATTCTGTGAAACAAAAAAAAACACACAACAATGTGTTGCAATGTATGACTCATCCTTATCATAGTCGGCAGCGTCGGTGAGAACCAATATTCCTTCTGTATTAGTACACGAATATCTATAACATAGATGTGCTTTGTCGAGCGAACGTTGTATACACACCTAACCTCTCCCCTCCCTCGCCTGGAGTCCATCTGGAGTGGAGTTTATGTTGTATAGAATAAACCTACAACGCTGCTTGGTATCATGCCGTCTGTCGGGAGCTTTATTGATGACTGGGGATGTGAGCAGGTGAAATTGACTTCCTATGCCTCAGAGCCAGGTTTGATCGTCTAAAAATATGGTTTATACTGAAGGTAATGGAGTTTTGTATGTGGAAATATATAATATATGAACCGGTAAATTGCTCTGATAACGACTTCGGCTCGGGCATCTAAATCACACAAGGCACCAGGCAATATTTCGGTCCAAACACCGATTTTGAGAATCGCCATCATTAATACAAATATAATATTAATATCTACATTTGCATCTACTTATAAGTCTTTCTGTTAAAGGGGTATGTCTTTGCACATAACAGTGATGAAATCATACTTTTTATTTAATATTTTGAAATTTGTAAACATATTTTCAATCATTACATAGACATTTTTTTCATATGGAATTTAAAAAAAAAAATATGCCAGTGTTTATAAAAAATAAGTTTATTTACATTTACAACAGTCTGGTAAATTAAATCTTATATAAAAACTAGAAACACCACAATATTTTTCAGCAGGGATTTGCAACAGCTTGACGAATCTATAATATTTTAATATTACACTATTTTGTTTTATTTATGTTATTCATTAACATTTAATATTTTTATATTTATGATTATATTATAATATATATTTTATGATTGTCCTGGGTTAAACAACAGAACAAATAAATTGGTATTTACAATAATTATGCAAGCATATATAAATTCATATTCATCAATGAGCTCCTTAAGCCATTCACCAAGGAAAAGCAAAACTACCATTAAAACCATTATACGGGTTCGGATCCATGTTTTTGGGATTGGGGTTGGGGGGGGGGGGTGAAAATTTATAAAATTTATAAACTAATACCCTAAAATGGTCTACACCTCTTGGATGGGGTGGGGTAGCTGTCAATAATGGAAAAACGGTGCAAAAAAAGACAATTCTGCCTTGTCAGGGGTGGGGTTAATCCCCCTTAAACTCCTGGATCCAATCCCTATCAAACCATTTCTTTTCATACTTTCATCGACTACAAACTATTCCGGGTCAATACCAATGGACTTATCACGTCTGGTCAAGCGTTACAGAAGAATCAATATGGTAAAAAAAGGGGGAAAAATCTTTCAATTTCAAATGTTAACAGACATTTTCCAGTCAAAAAGGAAACATAGCGCTTCGGGAGTACGGTGGCTAGGCAATCCGCTGCCAACTAATATACGCGGGGAGGTTTCTCGACATGGCCGTTAAAATTCTTATATTAACAAATAATATTTATTTTTGTCCTGATGTTCAAGATATCTGCTTACCGTCCTTCATTTCCCAGTCTCCAGCAGGCAGTAATGCTGATACCTGCTATATGACTGTCTGGTCGGACCTGGGAATCTCCGGGAAAGCTTTAAACCTGTCCTGAACAAACAGTGAACATCAACAATGCTCTGACACACCGCATCTCTGGCTATGGACAGGATTCAGTTCAGCATGACAGTTTATAATTTTTGATTTATCTTTCGCGAAGCCTCAAACCGAGATTTCATGGACATGTTATCTCTTTTATATATTTATCTGAACAGATACGGAACTATTCATAAGTTTTGTACTTATATAACCAAAAGCTTTGAAAGGTCATTTTTTACAACAATGTGGTTGCCCTTTTTACCCAATGGTTATAAATATCCTATATTTTTCTCTCCTTAGAAGGTTGTCTCAGATTAATTTCATCTCGATACTTTATTATTGTTTTGTTTCTCGTCACCGACAAAGTTAAACATACATCTGATAGTGATAGATATATGACTTATGCATGTGACAGTGGACATAACTTTTATGCAAAAGATAGTGGATATAAATTTTATATGTTAATAATCAGAATTACGGCTACTACGTACATCACACATTATCGGCTTCTTAACAGAAGCACTAATTAACCCATTTGTCATCATGTCAGTGATGATTTATTTTTCTTCTCCGCCACTTTGCGCTCATATATTTCAATATTTTTTACACGTTTGACAAAAGTAACAAAAGAAGGAATACCGTCATTATTTATGGTATATTTAATATAATAATATACATGGTAGAAACAAATACATCTCAAGTGCAGCATTTTGTTCTGCACTGAAATGATAACATCATCAGAATTTCAATTATATATTGTGAAAGGTATTTCTTTTGATTTAATCAATTGTTTCCAATTGTGCGCCACATCCTTTTGAATAGCTAGCCAATGTATAAAATAAATGTTATACTCCATGCTAGAGTGCGGTATAATATCACTGGATTCTTTTGACAACCATGTTTCTTAGACAGATGATATATGTATATAATTACTAATTTATCTGAATAACTTACATAATTAGGTCTCCCGCCTACTGTTATATTTTTATTGTTCCATAAAGGCTGTCGATATATATTTACCTTATTAGCAGGTTCACAAGAGGTTAGCCTAGACCATAATTCTAAACACTGAATATAAAACTTTGACATTTTTTTCATGTAATGCTTACGTCAAAATTAGCCCTTATTTTTTTACCTCCCACATATTTCAAATAAGTGAGAAATATTGCACACTTACTAGTTAACATATTTTTCAGTCGTATAATCCTCATTATTCTCTGACTTTCTCTGATGGTTTCTTCTAATTCCTCCTTCTTCTTGATCGCTGATAAGTACATCGTGTCTCATTTTCGGTTTTCTTCCATTCCATACGAAGTCAGTCACAGAATTTTCACTCTCTTTATAAAACCTTTATCGGACTCCATTATAGAACATATATAATCTTTGACTCATATATAGACTTGATAACGGTATTTTATTAACGTACTTTTGTCGCCATATAAATTCAGAATGTTCATATTTTCAAAATCATTATCAATGTTAAGAATATGTGAAATCTCTCGTCATATGGGTACCATATACCTAAAATATTCATCTAATCTTTCTCTAAATTAATCCATTTAGTATCCTTGAATTTCTGGGATATTTCCTTATGTTCTTCCCAACCAAGCTATCTCCCGTTTTTTTAATTAACAACTATGGACAAACATGCAGCAAAATCATCCAAATATACTTTACAATGCTCCATTGATTATAAGTCTCTGATTAAATATGTATTGTCATGATGTCAGGGTTTCAAATTTACGAGATTCGCGAAAGAAGAATCATCGCTAAATAAAACTTTCGTCAATAAGACGTCGAAGGCAAAGTTAAAGGTTAACATTATGACAGAAAGAAAATGTTTATGTTCACAGATTGACGTTTGTTTTTTTTTATTTATTTATTTTTTTTATTCTCACAAGAAAAGTAATACAACAAGGATATTAATACAATTCACATGTCATTTACAAAGGCACAACACACATACACAGAATGTGTTGTTTACATGTAATTATGTAAATTCAACATATACTGAGGTCGGTCTGTCCACTCAGCCTTACCAGATCAAGCATCGGCTAAGCTGCCCGACAGTAAGTGGATAGCCCTGTCCTCAGCACTGCCAGATGAAGTGAGAGAGCAAGCAACCCTCGTAACCAGCAATGCTGAGTCTGTCCCAAAATAACTGAGTGGAATAGCTTACAAAAGCCATAACATATATATACTTAAAATAAACCAAATTTTCCTAAGATCCCTTCTTGGTATGTATTTACACAAAAGAAACATCACGTAAACAATGAGATACACAAACAATACATAATTGAACTTCAAACAAAACAATTCAGCATCACAGTACATATTACACACAAGTTACAGGTACAGAGAAACACATGCTGGATAATACTGAAAGTGGTCTGTGGAATACAAAATCACTGAACTATGCACGTATACTTATTTACAGTGCATTACTTGAACTCAACAATAATTAATACTAATTTGATATGGAACCATAGGGACCTGCGTTTATCTATATTAAAAAATAAGTATTTCCATCAAGGTGCTTCAAATCTGAATGGGGGAATGAGCACCTTCAAACATCTACATATGCATATAAACTCATGCTCCCATATACACACATATATATATGCACACAAACATATATATACACATAAATATATATAAACATATATACACATACATATATAAACATTCATTACATTAGTTTCAAATTAATGACTAATCAGTGCAAATGAGGTATCATCATGTTCCATTTCTTCACATGTAAAGACATTTTATCTTTACTTTGTGCAATAGTGTACTCCGTGTTTTGCACAGATGTTATTCTACGAACGAAATCTGCAAAAAGGTCGACTTCATGTTCTTTTCTATTAAAATATAGAGTAAGTTTATATGTCAATATAATCTGATTGATTAAACAATTTTCTGTCCCTGGTAGAACTCCCAATAAAACTGTTTTCCTATTAATACACGGCAGTATAATACCTTTTGAGTCTAATCACGATTGTTTTTTTTTTTAAATTTAGGTTCTTTGAGACAAAACATTCAAAAAAGAGATGTGTAAAAGTCTCATATTCAGTATGACAATACGAACAGCGTGGAGAAACAGACAATTTCCATTGATGTAACCAATAGTTAACTGGTAAATAATTATGTATCACTTTGAACTGAAACTCTCTGCCGTACATATCTAAGGAAGTTTGATGTATTAAAATATAAAATTGTTTCAAGTCTTCTGGACATATATTTGTGGTTTTAACCCAGTTGTTTTCTTGTGTAGGTGGTACTAATATTTGTTTAATCAATACTTTGTACACTGTCCTTGAGTCTAATTTTAAAGGGTTGCATATTCCACCAATTGTTTGAATAAAATCACATCCATCTTTCATTACAGTTTCTAACTGCCCATGAGCCTTTAATTTTACCCTTTCAATCCAATCCTTTGGTACTGCATCAACAATTGACCTCCATTGCATAAATTATTTTACTGATATAGCTGGATAAGCCCTCTGTAACTCATTCCAGGTATAACGGTTACCTGTTACATTCATCAGGTCTCCAACTGTTTTAATATTATGAACATCAAGAGAAGCATAATGAAATGACTTACTATTTATTTTGAAGAAAGAATTGTTCCAGAGTGACTGTATTCTAACCTCCTCTGCTGACTCTGGAATCACTGTTACATAATTATAGACCACTCATTCAGACATTTTTTGTAAAATGATAACATGTTTCCTGGAACCCTCTTCACATCAAAATTTGAAGACATTGACATTGCCCCTCCATTAGATTTTGAATAATATTGTGGAATTATTTTCCATGTTGCATCTCCACCCGCAATCAAACGTTTGATCCACATTATGTTTTGTGTTTTTAATCGAGGTTTTACATCTGGAAACTTTATTCCACCCATTTCATAATCGCAAATAATTGAATTATATTGAACCTTTGGTCTTTTGCCATTCCATAAAAACTTTCTTAAGTATTGTGTAACATTTTCAACAAATAATTTTGGTGCAATACACATATTACATACGATTTTTTTTTTTTTCACATTGCTAGTGTTCGACAATTTCTGACCGACCAAATATTGTAAGGGCTCTGCATGACCACATAGTTAGAACTGACTTTAAGTCTGTACTAAAGAAGTTTAATCTGTAACATATATCGGTATCATATGAGAAAATGATTCCTAGAGTCCTGATAGCAGAACATGTTAAATCCACCCGTTTACAGGATATTGCTTTATCTTGTCTGGCCTTCCAGTCACCCAACCAGTTGGATTGTTCAAACAATTCAAATATAGATATCAATGACTTAAATGAATGTATGTCTGATAAGAAAAAGGTGATATCGTCTGCAAACAGCGTTAGCTTAATCTCGTTGTTCCCTACTGTAATTCCTTTTACATCCATACTGTTTCAAACCATTTGTGTCAGAACTTCCATGACAAGGATAAACAGATATGGAGCCATTGGGTCTCCCTGTTTTGTGCCCCTTGATAAAGTAAAATAGTTAGAGAATCCATTATTTAAAACGCAACTCGAAGAATTAGTATGCAACAGTTTGACACAGATTGACGTTTGAAATAATATCAGATCTTTCCAATTGACCGCTATTAAAGAGCAATATATTTTGTTAATATAATATTGTGCTCATAATATTTTTTATAAGTAATTCACATAATAATGGTTGTACTCTGTGCATAGATCTTTTATATTGTGAGATCGCGAAAAAGGGACCCTTGCGAAACCCTGAAGAAATGAAAATCGCGAACTTTTGATCCCAAGAATATGAAGCCAATCACATGCAGTAAATCGGCCTTTTGTTTCTTTTTTTACTATTAATATGGTCCGTATTGAATGTGTTTGCTGTCTATTTTTCTGTCGCTTCTTAGAACGTGTGCAATGTGTATTGTAGTTTAATTTTAAAAATCTAAAAAAGCTCGTCCTCCTTTGTTTATACCGATATTTGTCTGTAGTGTTTATTTCACGTCAGCCTTTAAGGGGAAGATAGGAAAAAAGACATGCGCATGTGAGACAGAGGTGGGACAGCTGTTTTACCCATTTTCTCTCAAGACTCCAGAGTTGGTTCGTCTTAAAATTGTTTAAATGTGCTCAAATCCCTTTGCATTTCCCAGCAGCGTGAACTTAACTCTAGCGGTAAAAAATTTCTCCCACTTCTTGGCTTAGCTGCAATAACAGCTTTGTTTTTAATTTTTATTAAATTTTCAGTGGAACTTTATTTTCTTTTTAAATAAAAGAGCAGCAAATTGCTTTCCCGAACCAATGATGAATTTGCCTGTCTTTAGAACAGCATGCTTGAGTTAGAAAAGACTTGTCTGAATCACCCACAATTAATTCCTAGCAGCTTCCTTTATAAAATTAAACAGTAGGAAATTGTTTTGCCGAATCTATGATGGATTACCTTGCTTTGAGGAGAACAAAAAATTTGAAAAAGACAGATTATGTTTGAAATGCTCATATCTTATTACCAAAGATCCCTGTTAATATTAAAATCTAGCAAATTGCTTTGCCGAATTTGTGATGGGTCTGTTGTGATCAGAACAAGAAAAGGACTTTGTTTGAAAAGTCATTTGGCCAATTAGCCACTAAGGACTGTCCGGGTAATGAAAAGGTTAATGAAGTGTCTTCTTTCCGCAATGACAGAACCGGCTACGTATGTTTCCAATCTTGACTTAATTTCTTCCACCCCATTTGTTCCTCCTTTATTTTCCATCTGATGTGTTCTTTTGAATTTCCGTCATGTTCTGCTGTCCCGTTGACAAGCGGGAGATGGGCGTTTCATGAAGCAATTTAAATAATGCTACCATTCCCTCGTGTTAGCAAAGGGAGCCAAGTGAATTTGTCAGTTACCCGGGGTATTGGGGTCAGCGACGTGACAGGCTTATTTTCAAACCGCCATTGCTTTTGCGTTAATTCTGGTGAAGCCTCACGGTTATAACGCCTATTTCTCCTTTTAAAAGGAAGGCTATATTTTTAGACGTGGCGCTGTGTGAATGATCGATCCAGAAAATCAATGTCTTATCCCTGCCGGTCACAAGGAAACTAGCAACTTCTCTTAAATATTATAGCTTTTTGTGTTTCTTCTTTTGTGATACTTTTGTAAAACCGGGAAAACGTCAATCAAAATGCTATTTGATTTATTTTGTGTGCTAAATGTTATTTTTAATCATTCATATAAATTATAAAACTGAGAGATTTATTACTTTATGTACGGATATCAGTGGCTATGAAACAACAACAGAGATATGGAAAAGTGCTGGTCCACTCAGTCCACTTAGTCCACTCCGATGAAATGGTTTCAAATGGCATGTTCTGGAATCGGAGACATTGATCTTGCCACGGCCCGTCGGTACATCAAATGACATTACGTGATTGTCTGTTCGTCTTCAGAATCGGCCTGCTCTCAGGATCCACCAATATATGTTCAAGTGAAAAACCGAGAGAAGCCTGGCGTGATCCAAAATGAGTTATACAATTCTGAATCATGGAGAAATATTTTATAATAAAACTCCAAGTGCAAACATACTGACGGCGTCAATAAACCATTTCCCCCAGTGAAATTGTAACATTAAATGATTTCATTCAAACAATTTTATTCAATTTTAAATTAAAAATTAGCAATTAATGCCTGGGAAATTTTTCATGTGTGCGTAAACAATCGTCTCTTTTAACATTTGAGTGTTGAACGAACTGCCCGGGAAATATTTATTTGAATTACAAAACATCTACCTGGACAATTTTTCTACGTCAGTTAACTATCTTTTATGTGTTTATAATAATTACATTAAACATGTTAACAAGAAATATTTAAATTCTACATAAACACTGAAATATTCTATATTTATCAGATGATCATTTATCAGTTATGGCTTTTTTACAGGCCATGTAATTTTTTTCCTACGCAGTCATTTAACGCCCTTTGTGTTTTGTATATTAAACATTTTTCTGATAAATAGTATCTTATAGATAAAAAGCTACATTGAATTCAATGTTTCTTTCTAACGAAATAATAACGCGTGTCAAAGTGTATCTTTATAATCAATATTATTTATTTGAAGTTAAACATCTCTCTCATCCTCATTTGTGTCTTTAATGACATAGATAAATATACCAGATGCTCATAAGCATGACTGTAAAACTGTTAAAAAGTAGTATATAATATAACTTGATATGCGTTATATTTACAATCAATACCATATTTCTGTCAGAATCTTATTTTTTTTTCAGAATCAGTATCATGTATTATATTTAATATAATGATCAGTTTCTGTAGAGTAGCAAAACACATTAAAGATTAATGGAAAAACTTTAATTTCAAGACACTATATTAATATATATTTGAGAAAGAGACCGAAAGGGACTGCCTAAGGCATGGCTCATGAAAAAGAGACGGAGCGGCGGAGAGTGCCGGGGATTGCTATTGCATCGTTTAAAATAAATCAGGGGAGATGGCCACGTTATATTAGCTCAGTCTGTATATATTATTACCCTGAGACCCTAGATAGGCCGAATCTAAATGGATTGCCTTCACTATATAACGGATAAATTGCCTCTGTTCCCACTGTGATAACAGCTACTATCATAAAGACCTATGCAGCCACTCTTGGCCCGATGCAGGAAATGTACTTTCGATGAAGATTTATAGTTATATTATTCGTATAACTCTTTTTGTACCGGTAGTTTGATCTGAATAATCTAAAATATAACATCACTTATAAAGTCCATTTGTACTAAAACATAACTTTTCTTATACCATCCATTTGTACGAGTATATTTCTTTTTTTTAACCGAGTATGGTCTTCAGTCAGTGCACGAATACGTCAATTATCTCCATTAAGGCGTCACAAATGTGTTGCTTATTTCTAACACTTCACATTTTCTTTTTCTGCCTGCGGGCTATGCCAGTTTTTACATTTAGAAATGTAACTTTAAGGTTAATGTTCGATTTTTCTGACTGAGTGACATTACATCACGGTAAATATAAAATTATCGTTGGCTACACAAACAAAGACGTTCCACCACCACCACCACTCTAACTCTCTCTCTCTCTCTCTCTCTCTCTCTCTCTCTCTCTCTCTGTTTTACATTGCTCATTTAACTGTTTTATTGGATGATTTTTGTTCGAATATTTTTTGTATTTATCTGTCCATGGAGTTTACAAATTCGATTAATAAAATGTATAAATTACAAGATGTTTTATAGAAGGTTTTAATTTTATGCTTTGGTTCAGAAAATTTTATTTCACACTCACACATAGATAGATATAAACTCATGGTTATTCTGTGGTCGAAATGTAGGTACAGAGTAAGAGTGACACCTGTTAGATAGAGTAACTTATTTGTTATCATGTACTAATAATAAATAAGTTAGTCTACTAAAAGGCGTCACTCAAATTCTTTATGTACATGTATATATCTTCACGCACATCAAGTAATAGGTAACGTATTGAGAATCTATCTGTTTCTTAAAGTACACCTGTGAGACAGAAATCGTCTACCCATCATGGCTGAATGATCTACAATCCGCTTACAGAGGGGACTCACTTTAGGCCAGCCTGTGTAAATCTCCGGGAATACTCCATACACCTTCGGATAATCCTACTCCACCTAAGCCGCTTATACGAATCACGTGGCCTTACACGACGCTGCTTCCAGTTCGTGGCAGGCGGGTCTGTGCCGATAAAATATGATTTGAATCTCGAGATTTAGTTTTATCAGGCAGCTGCTTGTTTGGTTGTGCAGGTGGGGACAGCTCTGCCAGTGTTGTGTCGTAGGCAATCTGGAGAATTAAATTTTCTATTATCATTCAGCTGTCTATATAATGACCTTGTGAAAAAGATAAAGAATAAATAAAACTGAATAACAATAACGAAGATACAGTCAAGTACAAGATACAATGAATGACGAAATAATTATGACGTACATTAAGGGCAACAAACAGTAAAAATACCATGACGTCGATCAAAACGAAGACCAAGATACAATGGCGAAATAATTATGACGTACAAATAAGGACAACAAACAGTTAAAATACAGGGATGTTGATAAAAAGAAGTACAAGGTACCATGACGAAATAATTATAACGTACAATAAGACCAACAAACAGTCAAAATACAATGATGAAAACACAATCAAGTTCAAGATACAATGACGAAATAATCATGACGTACAATAAGGACAACAAACAGTTAAAATACAGTGATGTCGATAAAAAGAAGTACAAGGTACCATAACGAAATAATTATAACGTACAATAAGACCAACAAACAGTCAAAATACAATGATGAAAACACAATTAAGTTCAAGATACGATGACGAAATAATCATGACGTACAATAAGGACAACAAACAGTTAAAATACAGTGATATTGATAAAAAGAAGTACAAGGTACCATAACGAAATAATTATAACGTACAATAAGACCAACAAACAGTCAAAATACAATGATGAAAACACAATCAAGTTCAAGATACGATGACGAAATAATTATGACGTACACAATATAGTTGAAGATATAGTGAAAAAAAAATCCAACCAAATATGGCGTTCAAATAAAGACAACACACAGGGTTTTATTCAATGATGGTCACAAAATAAAAGATAATAAACCAGTCAAGGGCCAGTAATGGGGACATAATGAAGGGCAAGATACAGTGAACAAACAATCGTTACATAGAAATAAGGACACCAAACAATGATGTCGACACAAGAAAGGATCAAATTTAGTAAACAAACACTGCGGGTAACATAAAAAAAGACAGTAAACGATGCAGAGAAATTGATGGACGGGTAAAACTAAACGAAGGTCAAAGGAGGTAAGGCTGAGTACTTCTCTATTTACTAAAAGCTTATAAAAATGAAAACAAAAATAAGAATAAAGTTGTATGGGTTATTGTCCATTGTATATATTTATATTTAGCTAAATATATTATTTTTGGTTGTCTTTTTATCTCCACCGAAGACAAAAGTTACACATCCAAGGACAGCAGCTGGTTTTAATGATGGAGTGCCAGGTCAAATATTTACATGAAAAATCAACAAACATTATCGTTATAAAAAAATTGGGTACATGGAAATGCGAATATTTATCGTGTATATCTGATCTTAAGCTATAATGACAAAAAAAAACAAAGTAGCAAACCTACTCCGTATTTTAACCTCATATTACAAGCACATAAAAAAAAGTATTTTACTGGTGAGCGATTTAAGAAGTATCCTGTCTTTCTTGTCGATCTGTTTTTTTTTTCAATAATGAACTTCGTTAACTTGGTTCCCTTGCATTTGTTTTAGTGCTAAGTCTATTCAGAAAGGACATAAAGTAACTTTTCACAATATGGAGGAGAGGTTCAGAAATTCTTCTATAGACAATTACCAACTCCACCCGCTCTTTCACAAAAAGTTATTCCGCGAACCTTGTAAGTAACGAATAAATGAATATTCTGATTGACATCGTCGACATACTGTGGTAGGGTTAACAAGAAAGACTCATGTCGTCTATTTTACGTTCTTACCTGTAAAGAGTGTAAAGCGATTGAAAAACAATAGATGTATTTGTTCATTCTGTCAATACGGTTTATCCCTATATGCTTTATGAACCGTGTTTTTACAAGAAGGAATTCATGAAGAAGCAATGAAATGATTGTTAAGTATGTCTAGAGTAGCCTTGACTGGTGACATTGGTTATGTAGAAAACACTTCGGCATCGGACACTGGTTTCTCAGAATTAGGCTTCCACTCGTAGTTGATGACTTTATTTCTGTATCAAGGTTTTGAGTATAAAAACATGTCGGAGTAAAAAACATCGAATCCAATGTTTCCTTTTTTCCTCTGCGTTTTGTTCTAATTAAATCTCTTATACGCCTGATTTACAAGTAAACAGACGTTTATGCACATTAATGGCCAAAGGTGTCTGATTTGCACCTGATATTCATTTTTGACCTTGACATAATTCCCATGTTAATAAATTTACTATTATTGCCAATTCCACAATATCACTGGGTTCTGCTCGTGTATCCGCTACAACTTCCGCTGCATTTTACAAAAACTGGCCTAAAGTCAGAGAAACATCTGACTTACAGGTGAATGATTTTCATCTTGAATTAACCTTTGCCCTTAATTCACAGAGTTTATTCCCTGTTATCTCGCTTGAGAGTTACATCTTGTTGTGTGTTGTGGCTGTGTTATGGCCTTTGTCTCTTTAATTTCTTCGTTTCTTTAATATATGGTCTGCACCGATGAATATTGTAAGAAAGTGGTCACTCATTGTGATTTTATAGCTTTTGGTCGGTTGGTCCGGCGCTTCGAAGGTTTGTTTAATAAAATCAACCGGTTACGCGCAGATTTTGATGAAATTGTATGGGGGATTACGGCATGTCGTCTAATCGATCAAGTGTACCTAGACACAAATTACTCTCACACTGAATTCATTTATTCCTTGTGTATTCAAACCCAGTTGATCTCTCTAGACAGTTTAGCCAATACCTGAGTGTCATAATTAGAGGAGCATCCAATGGGGTCGAGGGTTTCCGGACACACCCCCCCCCCCCCGCCCTTTTCAGCCCCCACTACCTTCTATTAGACACTTTGTGCGGCCTGCAGCCCACCCCCTCCACCACCTTCCCGGACTTGGGAACCTTTTATTTAGGCTTTGTCATTGGTCCTCCTGGGTTGGACCCCCCCCCCCAAATCCTGGATCCGACCCTGATAATCGAACTAATAACTGTAAAGTAAGAGTACATTTTGTTAAGGATGCGCCCATGGTCTATAGCTGGCATTACCTTTTAATGAGGATGTCAGTAACCATATTAAAAAATTACAATCTGTCATTTAACTTTCATTAGTTTTCTTCTCCAAAGCATTAGATTAGAAATAATAAATATCCCTGATATTTGAAGGCATGTTTGAGCTTGCATCGATTATTCACCAGTTTGCCATTGACGCACTGACGGAGTTCGAACCGTGGACTTTCAGCTCCGAGGTCTAGCGTCTTAACCTCTAGGCTAAGTCCTGGCCAATACTGAGAATGATTTTAATGAATAGGTAATTACACATACTATAGTATACAACGCTGGAAATAAGATGGGATTTTTTTTCGCCCAATGATTTTAATATCCATAACTGATTTCCTCACACAATAACAGCTATATGATGGTGTAATCAAACTTTCAATTTCAGGAATTCTGGAAATATTTTATAGATTTTTTTTTTTTCATAGAGGAACATATCGCAGGTGAAGCTGCCTTAGGCGACAGGCGACCGAGAAGGGTGTGATAAGGCCGTGACTTCCTCCTACACACACAGATACATACAGAGGCACCATCGGCGACAGGCGACCGAGAAGGGAGGGATTAAGCCGCACTTCCTCCTTCACGCACACACACACACACACCCTCACACACACACACTATTGCTCGATGGCCTACTTTACTTTCTACAAGCATATGAATTGTACCAAACGATCTTGTGCATACTTCTCAATATTATAATGTACAAAATATATAATCAGATCGAAGATATTGACTCGGTATCACTGATACTTAGATTTGAAAGATGCATATATATATATATATATATATAGAGAGAGAGAGAGATGGAAAGGGTATACACAGAAAAGTCAGTTCACTGCCAGTGGGATTAGAACCCACGATTTCCGGTGCGGCTGTCTTCACATCTTGGCAATGCCAGATCCCTAACCCCTCTGTGTATTTGCACACTTTTTTTAAGAACCAGCGAAGTGACGTCACGGTACTGACGTCATAGTCACACCAACTACACGTTTCGGCACGGCGACTTTTGCATGCAGCAGGGAGAACTGATGGCTTTATATGATGTGCCGCACATCATGATAACAAAATGATAAATATAGAAAGGATATAATAAATAATAGTAATCATTATTTTTTGGAATTTAGAAAGTTTTTAACATAAACTTATTTCTGAATATTAATATAACATGTAATGGATTATGAAGGAAAATAAAAATAAAAATATAATACAGAGAGCATAATGTAAGAGGCACAAATATAAAATACATTGTTATGCCAACAAATATTCTGCAGTAGGAATAAATCAAAGTATAATTTAAGGATTCGTAAATATTTTGTGCAATAAAGACATGCATGATACATAATTAAATGATATATTAGTATATTAATACATATCAATACTAGGTATGATTCATGTAGTCTGCGGAGCTGAAACTGGGCATATAAATGAATACTAAGTCTATTTCCAAGAGAGCAATATAACGTAATAAGTACGAACGGAGGCTCTGGGCAGCAGATGGAGAAGATAGCCGAGCGCTCCATCTTTCTAGAGATTTTTGCGTGTGGCAGCTGGCGAGTACTGCCAAAGGAATAATTATATGGTCAAACGAGATACAATTTACGTCAGAAATTCATGCCAAACCCTATATACCAGCGGGATTTATGCCCCGAACTTGATTGAATTTCGTGTGAATGGACCTGTCTCAGAGACAATGGCATAATCAGTATGCGAAAGTTTACAGTAACATTTGTCGTTAAACTATCGGTTATTTGCAGGATACTGCAAAAATATAAACATAAATTTCCCTGGAAATTGTAAAATCAGTGCAGGCCCCGTCGCAAATTCAATTCTGCTCAGTCGCTGTATTGTCAGGAATTGAATAATTAGCGCTGGACACTTAAATGCATGAAAAGATGAGATAGCTCCTAGAAAAAGTGCATAAAATGTGAAGCAAAATGACCATCTTGAAATAAAAAAAATAAACGAAGACAATTTATTTTTTACACCCTCCGATTGTGTACATACCGGACTATATTTGGAACCTGAATCATTAACAAACAACGATCCTTCTCGACGATATTCAATCTTTGATATTTTAATTTTTTAACACTACCCGTTTTCAAGGAATGTTCACATCTGGGTTTATTTACTTCATTAGGCCACGTATCCCCTGACTGGGTGTGTTTAGTTCATTAGGCCACGTTGTATCCCCGACTGGGTGTGTTTAGTTCATTAGGCCACGTTGTATCCCCGACTGGGTATGTTTACTTCATTGGGCCACGTCGTATCCCTGACTGGGTGTGTTTACTTCATTAGGCCAAGTCGTATCCCTGACTGGGTGTGTTTCCTTCATTAGGCCACGTCGTATCCCTGACTGGGTGTATTTACTTCATTAGACCACGTCGTATCCCTGACAGGGTGAATTAACTTCATTAGGCCACGTCGTATCCCTGACTTGGTGTATTTACTTCATTAGGCCACGTCGTATCCCTGACTTGGTGTATTTACTTCATTAGGCCACGTCGTATCCCTGACTTGGTGTATTTACTTCATTAGGCCACGTCGTATCCCTGACTGGGTGAATTTACTTCATTAGGCCACGTCGTATCCCTGACTGGGTGTGTTTACTTTATAGGCCACGTCGTATCCCTGACTGGGTTTATTTACTTCATTAGGCTACGTCGTATCCTTGACTTGGTGTATTTACTTCATTAGGCCACGTCGTATCCCTGACTGTGTGTGTTTACTTCATTTGGCCACGTCGTATCCCTGACTGGGTGTATTTACTTCATTAGGCCACGTCGTATCCCCGACTGGGTGTGTTTACTTCATTTGGCCACGTCGTATCCCCGACTGGGTGTGTTTACTTCATTTGGCCACGTCGTATCCCCGACTGGGTGTGTTTACTTCATTAGGCCACGTCGTATCCCTGACTGGGTGTGTTTACTTCATTAGGCCACGTCGTATCCCTGACTGGGTGTGTTTACTTCATTAGGCCACGTCGTATCCCTGACTGGGTGTGTTTACTTCATTAGGCCACGTCGTATCCCTGACTGGGTGTGTTTACTTCATTAGGCCACGTCGTATCCCTGACTGGGTGTGTTTACTTCATTAGGCCACGTCGTATCCCCGACTGGGTGTGTTTACTTCATTAGGCCACGTCGTATCCCTGACTGGGTGTGTTTACTTCATTAGGCCACGTCGTATCCCTGACTGGGTGTGTTTACTTCATTAGGCCACGTCGTATCCCTGACTGGGTGTGTTTACTTCATTAGGCCACGTCGTATCCCTGACTGGGTGTGTTTACTTCATTAGGCCACGTCGTATCCCTGACTGGGTGAGTTTACTTCATTAGGAAACGTCGTATCCCTGACTGGGTGTGTTTACTTCATTAGGCCACGTCGTATCCCTGACTGGATGTGTTTACTTCATTAGGCCACATCGTGTCCCTGACTGGGTGTGTTTACTTCATTAGGCCACGTCGTGTCCCTGACTGGGTGTGTTTACTTCATTAGGCCACGTCGTATCCCTGACTGGGTGTGTTTACTTCATTAGGCCACGTCGTATCCCTGACTGGGTGTGTTTACTTCATTAGGCCACGTCGTATCCCTGACTGGGTGTGTTTACTTCATTAGGCCACGTCGTATCCCCGACTGGGTGTGTTTACTTCATTAGGCCACGTCGTATCCCCGACTGGGTGTGTTTACTTCATTAGGCCACGTCGTATCCCCGACTGGGTGTGTTTACTTCATTAGGCCACGTCGTATCCCCGACTGGGTGTGTTTACTTCATTAGGCCACGTCGTATCCCTGACTGGGTGTGTTTACTTCATTAGGCCACGTCGTATCCCTGACTGGGTGTGTTTACTTCATTAGGCCACATCGTATCCCTGACTGGGTGTGTTTACTTCATTAGGCCACGTCGTATCCCTGACTGGGTGTGTTTACTTCATTAGGCCACGTCGTATCCCTGACTGGGTGTGTTTACTTCATTAGGCCACGTCGTATCCCTGACTGGGTGTGTTTACTTCATTAGGCCACGTCGTATCCCTGACTGGGTGTGTTTACTTCATTAGGCCACGTCGTATCCCCGACTGGGTGTGTTTACTTCATTAGGCCACGTCGTATCCCTGACTGGGTGTGTTTACTTCATTAGGCCACGTCGTATCCCTGACTGGGTGTGTTTACTTCATTAGGCCACGTCGTATCCCTGACTGGGTGTGTTTACTTCATTAGGCCACGTCGTATCCCTGACTGGGTGTGTTTACTTCATTAGGCCACATCGTATCCCTGACTGGGTGTGTTTACTTCATTAGGCCACGTCGTATCCCTGACTGGGTGTGTTTACTTCATTAGGCCACGTCGTATCCCTGACTGGGTGTGTTTACTTCATTAGGCCACGTCGTATCCCTGACTGGGTGTGTTTACTTCATTAGGCCACGTCGTATCCCTGACTAGGTGAATTTACTACATTAGACCTCGTCGTATCCCTGAATGGGGGTATTTACTTCATTGGACCACGTCGTATCACTGACTGATGTATTTACTTCATTAAAACATTTCAAATGATGACTTTAAAGGATATGGGATAATACTACAACGCACAAACAAAGCTTCCAAGTAATAATCACATGTAGCTGAATTATACAGTCACGTCTAAAATATATATCAGGTGACTTTAAAGGATATGGGATATATACTACAAGGCACAAACAAAGCTTCCAAGTAATAACCACGTGTAGCTGAATTATACAGTCACGTCTTAAATATGTATCAGATGACTTTAAAGGATATGGGATATATACTACAAGGCACAAACAAAGCTTCCAAGTAATAATCACATGTAGCTGAATTATACAGTCACGTCTTAAATATGTATCAGGTGACTTTAAAGGATATGGGATATATACTTCAACGCACAAACAAAGCTTCCAAGTAATAATCACATGTAGCTGAATTATACAGTCACGTCCTAAATATGTATCAGGTGACTTTAAAGGATTTGGGATATATACTACAACGCACAAACAAAGCTTCCAAGTAATAATCACATGTAGCTGAATTATACAGTCACGTCCTAAATATGTATCAGGTGACTTTAAAGGATATGGGATATATACAACAACGCACTAACAAAGCTTCCAAGTAATAATCACGTGTAGCTGAATTATACAGTCACGTCCTAAATATGTATCAGGTGACTTTAAAGGATTTGGGATATATACTACAACGTACAAACAAAGCTTCCAAGTAATAATCACGTGTAGCTGAATTATACAGTCACGTCCTAAATATGTTTCAGGTGACTTTAAAGGATTTGGGATATATACTACAACGTACAAACAAAGCTTCCAAGTAATAATCACATGTAGCTGAATTATACAGTCACGTCCTAAATATGTATCAGGTGACTTTAAAGGATATGGGATATATACTACAACGTACAAACAAAGCTTCCAAGTAATAATCACGTGTAGCTGAATTATACAGTCACGTCCTAAATATGTATCAGGTGACTTTAAAGGATTTGGGATATATACTACAACGTACAAACAAAGCTTCCAAGTAATAATCACATGTAGCTGAATTATACAGTCACGTCCTAAATATTTATCAGGTGACTTTAAAGGATTTGGGATATATACTACAACGTACAAACAAAGCTTCCAAGTAATAATCACATGTAGCTGAATTATACAGTCACGTCCTAAATATGTATCAGGTGACTTTAAAGGATTTGGGATATATACTACAACGCACAAACAAAGCTTCCAAGTAATAATCACATGAAGCTGAATTATACAGTCACGTCCTAAATATGTATCAGGTGACTTTAAAGGATTTGGGATATATACTACAACGTACAAACAAAGCTTCCAAGTAATAATCACATGTAGTTGAATTATACAGTCACGTCCTAAATATGTATCAGGTGACTTTAAAGGATTTGGGATATATACTACAACGCACAAACAAATATTCAAAGTAATAATCAAATGTAGCTGAATTATACAGTCACGTCTTAAATATGTATCAGGTGACTTTAAAGGATATGGGATATATACTACAACGCACAAACAAAGCTTCCAAGTAATAACCACGTGTAGCTGAATTATACCGTCACGTCTAAAATATGTATCAGGTGACTTTAAAGGATATGGGATATATACTACAAGGCACAAACAAATATTCAAAGTAATAACCACGTGTAGCTGAATTATACCGTCACGTCTAAAATATGTTTCAGGTGACTTTAAAGGATTTGGGATATATACTACAACGCACAAACAAAGCTTCCAAGTAATAATCACATGTAGCTGAATTATACAGTCACGTCCTAAATATGTATCAGGTGACTTTAAAGGATTTGGGATATATACTACAACGTACAAACAAAGCTTCCAAGTAATAATCACATGTAGCTGAATTATACAGTCACGTCCTAAACATTTATCAGGTGACTTTAAAGGATTTGGGATATATACTACAACGTACAAACAAAGCTTCCAAGTAATAATCACATGTAGTTGAATTATACAGTCACGTCTTAAATATGTATCAGGTGACTTTAAAGGATTTGGGATATATACTACAAGGCACAAACAAAGCTTCCAAGTAATAATCACATGTAGCTGAATTATACAGTCACGTCTTAAATATGTATCAGGTGACTTTAAAGGATTTGGGATATATACTACAAGGCACAAACAAAGCTTCCAAGTAATAATCACATGTAGCTGAATTATACAGTCACGTCTTAAATATGTATCAGGTGACTTTAAAGGATTTGAGATATATACTACAAGGCACAAACAAAGCTTCCAAGTAATAATCACATGTAGCTGACTTATACAGTCACGTCTTAAATATGTATCAGGTGACTTTAAAGGATTTGAGATATATACTACAACGCACAAACAAAGCTTCCAAGTAATAATCACATGTAGCTGAATTATACAGTCACGTCTTAAAAATGTATCAGGTGACTTTAAAGGATTTGGGATATATACTACAACGCACAAACAAAGCTTCCAAGTAATAATCACATGTAGCTGAATTATACAGTCACGTCCTAAATATGTATCAGGTGACTTTAAAGGATTTGGGATATATAATACAACGCACAAACAAATATTCAAAGTAATAATCAAATGTAGCTGAATTATACAGTCACGTCTTAAATATGTATCAGGTGACTTTAAAGGATATGGGATATATACTACAAGGCACAAACAAAGCTTCCAAGTAATAACCACGTGTAGCTGAATTATACCGTCACGTCTAAAATATGTATCAGGTGACTTTAAAGGATTTGGGATATATACTACAAGGCACAAACAAATATTCAAAGTAATAATCAAATGTAGCTGAATTATACAGTCACGTCTTAAATATGTATCAGGTGACTTTAAAGGATTTGGGATATATACTACAACGCACAAACAAATATTCAAAGTAATAATCAAATGTAGCTGAATTATACAGTCACGTCTAAAATATGTATCAGGTGACTTTAAAGGATTTGGGATATATACTACAAGGCACAAACAAATATTCAAAGTAATAATCAAATGTAGCTGACTTATACAGTCACGTCTTAAATATGTATCAGGTGACTTTAAAGGATTTGGGATATATACTACAACGCACAAACAAAGCTTCCAAGTAATAATCACGTGTAGCTGAATTATACAGTCACGTCTTAAATATGTATCAGGTGACTTTAAAGGATTTGGGATATATACTACAACGCACAAACAAAGCTTCCAAGTAATAATCACGTGTAGCTGAATTATATAGTCACGTCCTAAATATGTATCAGGTGACTTTAAAGGATTTGGGATATATACTACAAGGCACAAACAAAGCTTCCAAGTAATAATCACGTGTAGCTGAATTATACAGTCACGTCCTAAATATGTATCAGGTGACTTTAAAGGATTTGGGATATATACTACAAGGCACAAACAAAGCTTCCAAGTAATAATCACATGTAGCTGAATTATACAGTCACGTCTTAAATATGTATCTGGTGACTTTAAAGGATTTGGGATATATACTACAACGTACAAACAAAGCTTCCAAGTAATAATCACGTGTAGCTGAATTATACAGTCACGTCTTAAATATGTATCAGGTGACTTTAAAGGATTTGGGATATATACTACAACGCACAAACAAAGCTTCCAAGTAATAATCACGTGTAGCTGAATTATATAGTCACGTCCTAAATATGTATCAGGTGACTTTAAAGGATTTGGGATATATACTACAAGGCACAAACAAAGCTTCCAAGTAATAATCACGTGTAGCTGAATTATACAGTCACGTCCTAAATATGTATCAGGTGACTTTAAAGGATTTGGGATATATACTACAAGGCACAAACAAAGCTTCCAAGTAATAATCAAGTGTAGCTGAATTATACAGTCACGTCTAAAATATGTATCAGGTGACTTTAAAGGATTTGGGATATATACTACAACGTACAAACAAAGCTTCCAAGTAATAATCACGTGTAGCTGAATTATACAGTCACGTCCTAAATATGTATCAGGTGACTTTAAAGGATTTGGGATATATACTACAAGGCACAAACAAAGCTTCCAAGTAATAATCACATGTAGCTGAATTATACAGTCACGTCCTAAATATGTATCAGGTGACTTTAAAGGATTTGGGATATATACTACAAGGCACAAACAAAGCTTCCAAGTAATAATCACATGTAGCTGAATTATGCAGTCAGGTCGAAAATATGTATCAGGTGACTTTAAAGGATATGGGATATATACTACAAGGCACAAACAAAGCTTCGAGGTAATAACCACGTGTAGCTGAATTATACAGTCACGTCCTAAATATGTATCAGGTGACTTTAAAGGATTTGGGATATATACTACAAGGCACAAACAAAGCTTCCAAGTAATAATCACATGTAGCTGAATTATACAGTCACGTCCTAAATATGTATCAGGTGACTTTAAAGGATTTGGGATATATACTACAAGGCACAAACAAAGCTTCCAAGTAATAATCACATGTAGCTGAATTATACAGTCAGGTCGAAAATATGTATCAGGTGACTTTAAAGGATATGGGATATATACTACAAGGCACAAACAAAGCTTCGAGGTAATAACCACGTGTAGCTGAATTATACAGTCACGTCCTAAATATGTATCAGGTGACTTTAAAGGATTTGGGATATATACTACAAGGCACAAACAAAGCTTCCAAGTAATAATCACATTTAGCTGACTTATACAGTCACGTCTAAAATATGTATCAGGTGACTTTAAAGGATTTGGGATATATACTACAACGTACAAACAAAGCTTCCAAGTAATATTCACATGTAGCTGAATTATACAGTCACGTCGAAAATATGTATCAGGTGACTTTAAAGGATATGGGATATATACTACAACGCACAAACAAATATTCAAAGTAATAATCAAATGTAGCTGAATTATACAGTCACGTCTTAAATATGTATCAGGTGACTTTAAAGGATTTGGGATATATACTACAAGGCACAAACAAAGCTTCCAAGTAATAATCACGTGTAGCTGAATTATACAGTCACGTCTAAAATATGTATCAGGTGACTTTAATGGATATGGGATATATACTACAAGGCACAAACAAAGCTTCCAAGTAATAATCACATGTAGCTGAATTATACACTCACGTCTTAAATATGTATCAGGTGACTTTAAAGGATTTGGGATATATACTACAACGCACAAACAAAGCTTCCAAGTAATAATCACGTGTAGCTGAATTATACAGTCACGTCCTAAATATGTATCAGGTGACTTTAAAGGATTTGGGATATATACTACAACGCACAAACAAAGCTTCCAAGTAATAATCACGTGTAGCTGAATTATACAGTCACGTCTGAAATATGTATCAGGTGACTTTAAAGGATTTGGGATATATACTACAACGCACAAACAAAGCTTCCAAGTAATAATCACGTGTAGCTGAATTATACAGTCCCGTCTTAAATATGTATCAGGTGACTTTAAAGGATATGGGATATATACTACAACGTACAAACAAAGCTTCCAAGTAATAATCACGTGTAGCTGAATTATACAGTCACGTCTTAAATATGTATCAGGTGACTTTAAAGGATTTGGGATATATACTACAACGCACAAACAAAGCTTCCAAGTAATAATCACGTGTAGCTGAATTATACAGTCACGTCTTAAATATGTATCAGGTGACCTTAAAGGATTTGGGATATATACTACAACGCACAAACAAAGCTTCCAAGTAATAATCACGTGTAGCTGAATTATACAGTCACGTCTTAAATATGTATCAGGTGACTTTAAAGGATATGGGATATATACTACAACGTACAAACAAAGCTTCCAAGTAATAATCACATGTAGCTGAATTATACAGTCACGTCTTAAATATGTATCAGGTGACTTTAAAGGATATGGGATATATACTACAAGGCACAAACAAAGCTTCCAAGTAATAATCACATGTAGCTGAATTATACAGTCACGTCCTAAATATGTATCAGGTGACTTTAAAGGATTTGGGATATATACTACAAGGCACAAACAAAGCTTCCGAGTAATAATCACATGTAGCTGAATTATACAGTCACGTCTTAAATATGTATCAGGTGACTTTAAAGGATATGGGATATATACTACAACGCACAAACAAAGCTTCCAAGTAATAATCACGTGTAGCTGAATCATACAGTCACGTCGAAAATATGTATCAGGTGACTTTAAAGGATTTGGGATATATACTACAACGCACAAACAAAGCTTCCAAGTAATAATCACGTGTAGCTGAATTATACAGTCACGTCTAAAATATGTATCAGGTGACTTTAAAGGATATGGAATATATACTACAACACAAGAACAAAGCTTCCAAGTAATAATCACATGTAGTTGAATTATACAGTCACGTCTTAAATATGTATCAGGTGACTTTATGGGATATGGAATATATACTACAACACAAGAACAAAGCTTCCAAGTAATAATCACATGTAGTTGAATTATACAGTCACGTCTAAAATATGTATCAGATGACTTTAAAGGATATGGAATATATACTACAACACAAGAACAAAGCTTCTAAGTAATAATCACATGTAGTTGAATTATACAGTCACGTCTTAAATATGTATCAGATGACTTTAAAGGATATGGGATATATACTACAAGGCACAAACAAAGCTTCCAAGTAATAATCACATGTAGCTGAATTATACAGTCAGGTCGAAAATATGTATCAGGTGACTTTAAAGGATATGGAATATATACTACAACACAAGAACAAAGCTTCCAAGTAATAATCACATGTAGTTGAATTATACAGTCAGGTCGAAAATATGTATCAGGTGACTTTAAAGGATATGGGATATATACTACAACGCACAAACAAAGCTTCCAAGTAATAATCACGTGTAGCTGAATTATACAGTCACGTCCTAAATATGTATCAGGTGACTTTAAAGGATTTGGGATATATACTACAAGGCACAAACAAAGCTTCCAAGTAATAATCACATGTAGCTGAATTATACAGTCACGTCGAAAATATGTATCAGGTGACTTTAAAGGATATGGGATATATACTACAACACAAGAACAAAGCTTCCAAGTAATAATCACATGTAGTTGAATTATACAGTCACGTCTTAAATATGTATCAGATGACTTTAAAGGATATGGTATATATACTACAACGCACAAACAAAGCTTCAAAGTAATAATCACGTGTATCTGATTTATACAGTCACGTCTAAAATATGTATCAGGTGACTTTAAAGGATATGGGATATATACTACAACGCACAAACAAAGCTTCCACGTAATAATCACGTGTAGCCGAATTAAACAGTCACGTCTAAAATATGTATCAGGTGACTTTAAAGGATATGGGATATATACTACAAGGCACAAACAAACTTCCAAGTAATAACCACGTGTAGCTGAATTATACAGTCACGTCTAAAATATGTATCAGGTGACTTTATGGGATATGGAATATATACTACAACACAAGAACAAAGCTTCCAAGTAATAATCACATGTAGCTGACTTATACAGTCACGTCTAAAATATGTATCAGGTGACTTTAAAGGATATGGGATATATACTACAAGGCACAAACAAAGCTTCCAAGTAATAATCACATGTAGCTGAATTATACAGTCACGTCTTAAATATGTATCAGGTGACTTTATGGGATATGGAATATATACTACAACACAAGAACAAAGCTTCCAAGTAATAATCACATGTAGTTGAATTATACAGTCACGTCTAAAATATGTATCAGATGACTTTAAAGGATATGGAATATATACTACAACACAAGAACAAAGCTTCTAAGTAATAATCACATGTAGTTGAATTATACAGTCACGTCTTAAATATGTATCAGATGACTTTAAAGGATATGGGATATATACTACAAGGCACAAACAAAGCTTCCAAGTAATAATCACGTGTAGCTGAATTATACAGTCACGTCTAAATATGTATCAGGTGACTTTAAAGGATATGGGATATATACTACAACGCACAAACAAAGCTTCCAAGTAATAATCACATTTAGCTGACTTATACAGTCACGTCTAAAATATGTATCAGGTGACTTTAAAGGATATGGGATATATACTACAAGGCACAAACAAAGCTTCCAAGTAATAATCACATGTAGCTGAATTATACAGTCACGTCTTAAATATGTATCAGGTGACTTTAAAGGATATGGGATATATACTACAACGCACAAACAAAGCTTCCAAGTAATAATCACGTGTAGCCGAATTAAACAGTCACGTCTAAAATATGTATCAGGTGACTTTAAAGGATATGGGATATATACTACAAGGCACAAACAAACTTCCAAGTAATAATCACGTGTAGCTGACTTATACAGTCACGTCTAAAATATGTATCAGGTGACTTTAAAAGATGGGGGATATATACTACAACGCACAAACAAAGCTTCCAAGTAATAATCACATTTAGCTGACTTATACAGTCACGTCTAAAATATGTATCAGGTGAGTTTAAAGGATTTGGGATATATACTAGAACGCACAAACAAAGCTTCCAAGTAATAATCACATTTAGCTGACTTATACAGTCACGTCTAAAATATGTATCAGGTGACTTTAAAGGATATGGGATATATACTACAACGCACAAACAAAGCTTCAAAGTAATAATCACGTGTATCTGAATTATACAGTCACGTCTAAAATATGTATCAGGTGACTTTAAAGGATATGGGATATATACTACAACGCACAAACAAAGCTTCCAAGTAATAATCACATTTAGCTGACTTATACAGTCACGTCTAAAATATGTATCAGGTGACTTTAAAGGATTTGGGATATATACTACAACGCACAAACAAAGCTTCCAAGTAATAATCACGTGTAGCCGAATTAAACAGTCACGTCTAAAATATGTATCAGGTGACTTTAAAGGATATGGGATATATACTACAACGCACAAACAAAGCTTCCAAGTAATAATCACATTTAGCTGACTTATACAGTCACGTCTAAAATATGTATCAGGTGACTTTAAAGGATATGGGATATACTACAAGGTACAAACAAAGCTTCCAAGTAATAATCACATGTAGCTGAATTATACAGTCACGTCTTAAATATGTATCAGGTGACTTTAAAGGATATGGGATATATACTACAACGCACAAACAAAGCTTCCAAGTAATAATCACGTGTAGCCGAATTAAACAGTCACGTCTAAAATATGTATCAGGTGACTTTAAAGGATATGGGATATATACTACAAGGCACAAACAAACTTCCAAGTAATAATCACGTGTAGCTGACTTATACAGTCACGTCTAAAATATGTATCAGGTGACTTTAAAGGATTTGGGATATATACTACAACGCACAAACAAAGCTTCCAAGTAATAATCACATTTAGCTGACTTATACAGTCACGTCTAAAATATGTATCAGGTGACTTTAAAGGATTTGGGATATATACTACAACGCACAAACAAAGCTTCCAAGTAATAATCACATTTAGCTGACTTATACAGTCACGTCTAAAATATGTATCAGGTGACTTTAAAGGATATGGGATATATACTACAACGCACAAACAAAGCTTCCAAGTAATAATCACGTGTAGCCGAATTAAACAGTCACGTCTAAAATATGTATCAGGTGACTTTAAAGGATATGGGATATATACTACAAGGCACAAACAAACTTCCAAGTAATAATCACGTGTAGCTGACTTATACAGTCACGTCTAAAATATGTATCAGGTGACTTTAAAGGATTTGGGATATATACTACAACGCACAAACAAAGCTTCCAAGTAATAATCACATTTAGCTGACTTATACAGTCACGTCTAAAATATGTATCAGGTGACTTTAAAGGATTTGGGATATATACTACAACGCACAAACAAAGCTTCAAAGTAATAATCACGTGTATCTGAATTATACAGTCACGTCTAAAATATGTATCAGGTGACTTTAAAGGATATGGGATATATACTACAACGCACAAACAAAGCTTCCAAGTAATAATCACATTTAGCTGACTTATACAGTCACGTCTAAAATATGTATCAGGTGACTTTAAAGGATTTGGGATATATACTACAACGCACAAACAAAGCTTCCAAGTAATAATCACGTGTAGCCGAATTAAACAGTCACGTCTAAAATATGTATCAGGTGACTTTAAAGGATATGGGATATATACTACAACGCACAAACAAAGCTTCCAAGTAATAATCACATTTAGCTGACTTAAACAGTCACGTCTAAAATATGTATCAGGTGACTTTAAAGGATATGGGATATATACTACAACGCACAAACAAAGCTTCCAAGTAATAATAACATTTAGCTGACTTATACAGTCACGTCTAAAATATGTATCAGGTGACTTTAAAGGATTTGGGATATATACTACAAGGCACAAACAAAGCTTCCAAGTAATAATCACATGTAGCTGAATTATACAGTCACGTCCTAAATATGTATCAGGTGACTTTAAAGGATTTGGGATATATACTACAAGGCACAAACAAAGTTTCCAAGTAATAATCACATGCAGCCAAATTATACAGTCACGTCTAAAATATATATCAGGTGACTTTAAAGGATTTGGGATATATACTACAACACAAGAACAAAGCTTCCAAGTAATAATCACATGCAGCCAAATTATACAGTCACGTCTAAAATATGTATCAGGTGACTTTAAAGGATTTGGGATATATACTACAAGGCACAAACAAAGCTTCCAAGTAATAATCACGTGTAGCTGAATTATACAGTCACGTCTAAAATATGTATCAGGTGACTTTAAAGGATTTGGGATATATACTACACGCACAAACAAAGCTTCCAAGTAATAATCACGTGTAGCTGAATTATACAGTCACGTCTAAAATATGTATCAGGTGACTTTAAAGGATTTGGGATATATACTACAACGTACAAACAAAGCTTCCAAGTAATAATCACATGCAGCCAAATTATACAGTCACGTCTAAAATATATATCAGGTGACTTTAAAGGATTTGGGATATATACTACAACACAAGAACAAAGCTTCCAAGTAATAATCACATGCAGCCAAATTATACAGTCACGTCTAAAATATGTATCAGGTGACTTTAAAGGATTTGGGATATATACTACACGCACAAACAAAGCTTCCAAGTAATAATCACGTGTAGCTGAATTATACAGTCACGTCTAAAATATGTATCAGGTGACTTTAAAGGATTTGGGATATATACTACACGCACAAACAAAGCTTCAAAGTAATAATCACGTGTATCTGAATTATACAGTCACGTCTAAAATATGTATCAGGTGACTTTAAAGGATTTGGGATATATACTACAACGTACAAACAAAGCTTCCAAGTAATAATCACATGTAGCTGAATTATACAGTCACGTCTAAAATATGTATCAGGTGACTTTAAAGGATTTGGGATATATACTACAAGGCACAAACAAAGCTTCCAAGTAATAATCACATGTAGCTGAATTATACAGTCACGTCCTAAATATGTATCAGGTGACTTTAAAGGATTTGGGATATATACTACAAGGCACAAACAAAGCTTCCAAGTAATAATCACATGCAGCCAAATTATACAGTCACGTCTAAAATATGTATCAGGTGACTTTAAAGGATTTGGGATATATACTACACGCACAAACAAAGCTTCAAAGTAATAATCACGTGTATCTGAATTATACAGTCACGTCTAAAATATGTATCAGGTGACTTTAAAGGATTTGGGATATATACTACAACGAACAAACAAAGCTTCCAAGTAATAATCACGTGTAGCTGACTTATACAGTCACGTCTTAAATATATATCAGTTGACTTTAAAGGATTTGGGATATATACTACACGCACAAACAAAGCTTCAAAGTAATAATCACGTGTATCTGAATTATACAGTCACGTCTTAAATATATATCAGGTGACTTTAAAGGATTTGGGATATATACTACAAGGCACAAACAAAGCTTCCAAGTAATAACCACGTGTAGCTGAATTATACAGTCACTTCTTAAATATATATCAGGTGACTTTAAAGGATTTGGGATATATACTACAAGGCACAAACAAAGCTTCCAAGTAATAATCACGTGTAGCTGACTTATACAGTCACGTCTTAAATATATATCAGGTGACTTTAAAGGATTTGGGATATATACTACACGCACAAACAAAGCTTCAAAGTAATAATCACGTGTATCTGAATTATACAGTCACGTCTAAAATATGTATCAGGTGACTTTAAAGGATTTGGGATATATACTACAACGCACAAACAAAGCTTCCAAGTAATAATCACGTGTAGCTGACTCATACAGTCACGTCTTAAATATATATCAGGTGACTTTAAAGGATTTGGGATATATACTACAAGGCACAAACAAAGCTTCCAAGTAATAATCACATGCAGCCAAATTATACAGTCACGTCTAAAATATATATCAGGTGACTTTAAAGGATTTGGGATATATACTACACGCACAAACAAAGCTTCAAAGTAATAATCACGTGTATCTGAATTATACAGTCACGTCTAAAATATGTATCAGGTGACTTTAAAGGATATGGGATATATACTACAACGCACAAACAAATCATCCAAGTAATAATCACGTGTAGCTGACTTATACAGTCACGTCTTAAATATATATCAGGTGACTTTAAAGGATTTGGGATATATACTACAAGGCACAAACAAAGCTTCCAAGTAATAATCACATGCAGCCAAATTATACAGTCACGTCTAAAATATATATCAGGTGACTTTAAAGGATATGGGATATATACTACACGCACAAACAAAGCTTCAAAGTAATAATCACGTGTATCTGAATTATACAGTCACGTCTAAAATATGTATCAGGTGACTTTAAAGGATATGGGATATATACTACAACGCACAAACAAAGCTTCAAAGTAATAATCACGTGTAGCTGAATTATACAGTCACGTCTAAAATATGTATCAGGTGACTTTAAAGGATTTGGGATATATACTACAAGGCACAAACAAAGCTTCCAAGTAATAACCACGTGTAGCTGAATTATACAGTCACGTCGAAAATATGTATCAGGTGACTTTAAAGGATTTGGGATATATACTACAACGCACAAACAAAGCTTCCAAGTAATAATCACGTGTAGCTGAATTAAACAGTCACGTCTAAAATATGTATCAGGTGACTTTAAAGGATTTGGGATATATACTACAAGGCACAAACCAAGCTTCCAAGTAATAATCACGTGTAGCTGAATTATACAGTCACGTCTAAAATATGTATCAGGTGACTTTAAAGGATTTGGGATATATACTACAAGGCACAAACAAAGCTTCCAAGTAATAATCACGTGTAGCTGAATTATACAGTCACGTCTAAAATATGTATCAGGTGACTTTAAAGGATTTGGGATATATACTACAACGTACAAACAAAGCTTCCAAGTAATAATCACATGTAGCTGAATTATACAGTCACGTCTAAAATATGTATCAGGTGACTTTAAAGGATTTGGGATATATACTACAAGGCACAAACAAAGCTTCCAAGTAATAATCACATGTAGCTGAATTATACAGTCACGTCTAAAATATGTATCAGGTGACTTTAAAGGATTTGGGATATATACTACAAGGCACAAACAAAGCTTCCAAGTAATAATCACGTGTAGCTGAATTATACAGTCACGTCTAAAATATATATCAGGTGACTTTAAAGGATTTGGGATATATACTACAACACAAGAACAAAGCTTCCAAGTAATAATCACGTGTAGCTGAATTATACAGTCACGTCCTAAATATGTATCAGGTGACTTTAAAGGATATGGGATATATACTACAACGCACAAACAAAGCTTCCAAGTAATAATCACATGTAGCTGAATTATACAGTCACGTCTTAAATATATATCAGGTGACTTTAAAGGATTTGGGATATATACTACAAGGCACAAACAAAGCTTCCAAGTAATAATCACGTGTAGCTGAATTATACAGTCACGTCTAAAATATGTATCAGGTGACTTTAAAGGATATGGAATATATACTACAACACAAGAACAAAGCTTCCAAGTAATAATCACGTGTAGCTGAATTATACAGTCACGTTTGAAATATGTATCAGGTGACTTTAAAGGATTTGGGATATATACTACAACACAAGAACAAAGCTTCCAAGTAATAATCACGTGTAGCTGAATTATACAGTCACGTCTAAAATATGTATCAGGTGACTTTAAAGGATATGGGATATATACTACAACGCACAAACAAAGCTTCCAAGTAATAATCACGTGTAGCTGAATTATACAGTCACGTCTAAAATATGTATCAGGTGACTTTAAAGGATATGGAATATATACTACAACACAAGAACAAAGCTTCCAAGTAATAATCACGTGTAGCTGAATTATACAGTCACGTCTGAAATATGTATCAGGTGACTTTAAAGGATTTGGGATATATACTACAAGGCACAAACAAATATTCAAAGTAATAATCACGTGTAGCTGAATTATACAGTCACGTCTAAAATATGTATCAGGTGACTTTAAAGGATTTGGGATATATACTACAAGGCACAAACAAAGCTTCCAAGTAATAATCACATGTAGCTGAATTATACAGTCACGTCCTAAATATGTATCAGGTGACTTTAAAGGATATGGGATATATACTACAAGGCACAAACAAAGCTTCCAGTTAATAACCACGTGTAGCTGAATTATACCGTCACGTCTAAAATATGTATCAGGTGACTTTAAAGGATATGGGATATATACTACAAGGCACAAACAAAGCTTCCAGTTAATAACCACGTGTAGCTGAATTATACAGTCACGTCTAAAATATGTATCAGGTGACTTTAAAGGATATGGGATATATACTACAAGGCACAAACAAAGCTTCCAAGTAATAATCACGTGTAGCTGAATTATACAGTCACGTCTAAAATATGTATCAGGTGACTTTAAAGGATATGGGATATATACTACAACGCACAAACAAAGCTTCCAAGTAATAATCACGTGTAGCTGAATTATACAGTCACGTCTAAAATATGTATCAGGTGACTTTAAAGGATATGGAATATATACTACAACACAAGAACAAAGCTTCCAAGTAATAATCACGTGTAGCTGAATTATACAGTCACGTCTGAAATATGTATCAGGTGACTTTAAAGGATTTGGGATATATACTACAAGGCACAAACAAAGCTTCCAAGTAATAATCACGTGTAGCTGAATTATACAGTCACGTCTAAAATATGTATCAGGTGACTTTAAAGGATATGGGATATATACTACAAGGCACAAACAAAGCTTCCAAGTAATAATCACGTGTAGCTGAATTATACAGTCACGTCTGAAATATGTATCAGGTGACTTTAAAGGATTTGGGATATATACTACAAGGCACAAACAAAGCTTCCAAGTAATAATCACGTGTAGCTGAATTATACAGTCACGTCTAAAATATGTATCAGGTGACTTTAAAGGATATGGGATATATACTACAAGGCACAAACAAAGCTTCCAAGTAATAATCACGTGTAGCTGAATTATACAGTCACGTCTGAAATATGTATCAGGTGACTTTAAAGGATTTGGGATATATACTACAAGGCACAAACAAAGCTTCCAAGTAATAATCACGTGTAGCTGAATTATACAGTCACGTCTGAAATATGTATCAGGTGACTTTAAAGGATTTGGGATATATACTACAAGGCACAAACAAAGCTTCCAAGTAATAATCACGTGTAGCTGAATTATACAGTCACGTCTGAAATATGTATCAGGTGACTTTAAAGGATTTGGGATATATACTACAAGGCACAAACAAAGCTTCCAAGTAATAATCACGTGTAGCTGAATTATACAGTCACGTCTAAAATATGTATCAGGTGACTTTAAAGGATATGGGATATATACTACAAGGCACAAACAAAGCTTCCAAGTAATAATCACGTGTAGCTGAATTATACAGTCACGTCTAAAATATGTATCAGGTGACTTTAAAGGATATGGGATATATACTACAACGCACAAACAAAGCTTCCAAGTAATAATCACGTGTAGCTGAATTATACAGTCACGTCTAAAATATGTATCAGGTGACTTTAAAGGATATGGAATATATACTACAACACAAGAACAAAGCTTCCAAGTAATAATCACGTGTAGCTGAATTATACAGTCACGTCTAAAATATGTATCAGGTGACTTTAAAGGATATGGAATATATACTACAACACAAGAACAAAGCTTCCAAGTAATAATCACGTGTAGCTGAATTATACAGTCACGTCTGAAATATGTATCAGGTGACTTTAAAGGATTTGGGATATATACTACAAGGCACAAACAAAGCTTCCAAGTAATAATCACATGTAGCTGAATTATACAGTCACGTCCTAAATATGTATCAGGTGACTTTAAAGGATATGGGATATATACTACAAGGCACAAACAAAGCTTCCAGTTAATAACCACGTGTAGCTGAATTATACCGTCACGTCTAAAATATGTATCAGGTGACTTTAAAGGATATGGGATATATACTACAAGGCACAAACAAAGCTTCCAGTTAATAACCACGTGTAGCTGAATTATACCGTCACGTCTAAAATATGTATCAGGTGACTTTAAAGGATATGGGATATTTACTACAACACAAGAACAAAGCTTCCAAGTAATAATCACATGTAGCTGAATTATACAGTCACGTCTAAAATATGTTTCAGATCACTTTAAAGGACAGTCAAAAAGATAAAACTAAGCATATCAGAATATACTGTGTATATATCGCTTTTACAAAAGGGGGTCGTTCGATTTGTAAAAGGACAATATTATACAAAGTTTGTTCTTTGATATAAAACAAAAACTAAGACATTAAAAGAAAAGTTTTTACCATTCTTTGGTAATGATTTAAAAACCTTGTTTCTTTAGGCAATGCGTTCTTATCAGAAGGGTTTCGGTATAAAAAGCTATTTTTGTATAAATTAAGTAATCGTTTTTGCACTGAAAGACCTCTTGTTGCAGATCTGGTAACATTATAGAGCGTATCGGTGGTAAAAATAAATATTTTGATATTAAAGGCACATTTAATGAATATTTGATGCATCAAAACGTTTATAAAATATTCACATCTTTTAGAAACTGTAAGCGATTGTGTTTTTTTTTTCAATAGGATTGCATCCGGCATCCCCTATAAATAAAGACTTCTAAATCCACACGAGAAATCGTAACCCACTGGTTAAGTCGAATTATTAGTAGTCTTAACATACTGCCATGATTACCACTGCTTTAGTTGAGTTGGAAGAAGTCTAAACATACTGACATATTTACCACTGTTTAAATTGAGTTGTAAGTAGTCTACACATCTGACATATTTTACCACTGTTTAAATTGAGTTGTAAGTAGTCTACACATACTGTCATATTTACCACTGTTTAAATTGAGTTGTAAGTAGTTTATTTACATACTGTCATATTTACCACTGTTTAAATTGAGTTGTAAGTAGTTTACACTGGTGCCATATTTACCACTGTTTAAACTGAGTTGTAAGTAGTTTACACATACTGTCATATTTACCACTGTTTAAATTGAGTTGTAAGTAGTTTATTTACTGTCATATTTACCACTGTTTAAATTGAGTTGTAAGTAGTTTACACTGGTGCCATATTTACCACTGTTTAAACTGAGTTGTAAGTAGTTTACACATACTGTCATATTTACCACTGTTTAAATTGAGTTTTAAGTAGTTTACACTGGTGCCATATTTACCACTGTTTAAACTGAGTTGTAAGTAGTTTACACATACTGTCATATTTACCACTGTTTAAATTGAGTTTTAAGTAGTTTATTTACATACTGTCATATTTACCACTGTTTAAATTGAGTTGTAAGTAGTTTACACTGGTGCCATATTTACCACTGTTTAAACTGAGTTGTAAGTAGTTTACACATACTGTCATATTTACCACTGTCGTCGAATTTAACCATAACGTCTGCACTGTGTCTACCCACATTTCGCAATAAAAAAAATAATTGGTTAACAAATGTTGCCTCTAATATCTGAATTTGACGAATATCCCTGGGAAAAAAGAATCAAACTGCATCACAGTTAAATAAAAACTATATTATCTCCAATATTTAAGAGACTGGTGATTATTTGTCACCCAAACCCTCCAAAAAATTCCATAAAATTCCGTTCATTTATAACTTGTTTGGGTAAAATTGCTAACAGACAAAACAAACAACCAACCAAAGCAAATGCATATTATCTTTCTGGCTGAAGTTCAATTAAACAAAGCATGTGAAATTAGAGTTAAAACAGAACATATTGCTATTAGGACTTTTGCTCAAAATAGAGCGCAAAGGAGGAAGATAAAGACAGGTTATCACCACAAGACATTTGCGGCCAGTGCGTTGTTGGTGTTATCCCAGGACTGAACAATGACCCTGTCACTCTTGTCCATGTAGATCATGGAGCAGTCGACACAGCCGCTGGCTCCGCCGTCTATTAGGGTCAGTCCGGTGGAAAATGCGTCTCCTGGGTCTGGATAATAACGATATACTTCAGCCATAGCAGTTGGTGATGACGTATCCCTGACGGGTGCCCCATACCAGTCTGCCACGGCGTCGGAGAGCCGCACGCCAGATTTCTGATGAATGCGCTGTTGACATCAGATCACGAAGATTGAAAGACATATTCAGACAAGGGATTAAAGGTTCAAAAAGAAAAACAAAGTGGACCATCCAAGCATGTTTGCGATGCTTTTACTTTAGATTTATCTGTCAGAGAATTGCTGAGTGTTTCATTCATCCACTGTGAGTTTATCTGTCAAATCGACACAACGGGAGTAGCAATCCAAACGCTCTGAATACAAAACACGGGACATCCCCTGACCTTCCTAAAATCCCAGCACAGGCCGTATTTGTCATGCTTTCATGCCATCAATAATAAATCTTCATCAAAGTAAAACCTAAAGCGATTTTGAATCACTGATTTATGAGGACTGGAAAACTCGTGCGTAGGGGATTTGATAGGAACTTTTACTGCAGACATTGATGAATATCAATGCCTGAACAATCGCCCCCAGGAGACGGCCACTTTGATGTAACCGCGGGATATTTAAGCCCCAGGAGTATTCTAAAAAACATTCCTACCTTTACCTTTTTGCTCCCGAGACTATTTCTAGCCGTATGAAATTCGTAGTGTGAAAACACGTTTTTCCATACCTTTTAGTCAAAAATTGATCGGCTTTTTTTAATTATTTTTAAGTCTAAATGTCTAAGTATTACATGTTTAGTCCATGCATTCCGGACTATTGTGTCAAAATATACCTGTATATTAACTTATAATATAATAGCATTTTTCCATGTATTGGTAATCAAATATTGGTCAGTATTTGATAACAAAAACTTTGCAGGCATTTAATTAGACTATTTGTATGTCTGACCAAAAAAAAAATAAAAAGAACCATTTTTAGGTTATGTGTCCAACAACGTTAACCAAATTCATACTTAATAAGAAGGGTCAAAGGTGGGGATATAATTCGATCAGACAAACAAATTAATGACAACACAAGGGCATATAATTAATGTTCGAGGTACACGGTAACGTAATGATTATTACGCTGGGCCCGTGACCGCAGGGTTGGGGGTTCGCGTTCCGATCTGACCACTTTCCACACTAAGACTCCTGGTGAAATTCTTTATCAAAATGGAACGATCTCTCCACCAAGAAGTGAATGGGGACTGTTCATGGGGCTGCAGGCAAAAATTAGAACGAAAACCCAAGTGCCATTTATAGCTTCTTGAATTGTATGCTCCCAGGGGCGCTAAAGAAAGCTACAAGAATGAATAGGCACGAAATACCAGAAAGACAAAGTCTAAAACAGATGAGGCTGACATCGTCACTCATATCAGAAAGCCTACCTTTTAGCTTAAATTCATATGATATAAGCGTCCTGTCGCCCCCTATGGCACCCGGCTTGCCTCTACTAGATCCTATGGCAGCCCGGCTTGCCTCCACAAGATCCTATGGCAGCCCGGCTTGTCTCTACTAGATCCTATGGCAGCCCGACTTGTACCTACTAGATCCTATGGCAGCCCGACTTGTCTCTACTAGATCCTATGGCAGCCCGGCTTGCCTCCACTAGATCCTATGGCAGCCCGGCTTGCCTCCACAAGATCCTATGGCAGCCCAGCTTGCCTCCACTAGATCTTAAGGCACCCGGCTTGCCTCTACTATATCCTATGGCAGCCCGGCTTGTACCTACTGGATCCTATGGCAGCCCGGCTTGCCTCCACAAGATCCTATGGCAGCCCTGCTTGCCTCCACAAGATCCTATGGCAGCCCTGCTTGCCTCTACTGGATCCTATGGCAGCCCAGCTTGCCTCCACTAGATCTTAAGGCACCCAGCTTCCCTCCACTAAATCCTATGGCAGCCCGACTTGTACCTACTAGATCCTATGGCAGCCCGACTTGTACCTACTAGATCCTATGGCAGCCCGGCTTGCCTCTACTAGATCCTATGGCAACCCTGCTTGCCTCCACTAGATCTTAAGGCACCCGGCTTCCCTCCACTAAATCCTATGGCAGCCCGACTTGTACCTACTAGATCCTATGGCAGCCCGGCTTGCCTCTACTAGATCCTATGGCAGCCCTGCTTGCCTCTACTAGATCCTATGGCAGCCCGGCTTGTCTCCACTAGATCTTAAGGCACCCGGCTTCCCTCCACTAAATCCTATGGCAGCCCGACTTGTACCTACTAGATCCTATGGCAGCCCGGCTTGCCTCTACTAGATCCTATGGCAGCCCTGCTTGCCTCTACTAGATCCTATGGCAGCCCGGCTTGTCTCCACTAGATCTTAAGGCACCCGGCTTCCCTCCACTAAATCCTATGGCAGCCCGACTTGTACCTACTAGATCCTATGGCAGCCCGGCTTGCCTCTACTAGATCCTATGGCAGCCCTGCTTGCCTCTACTAGATCCTATGGCAGCCCGGCTTGTCTCCACTAGATCTTAAGGCACCCGGCTTCCCTTCACTAAATCCTATGGCAGCCCGACTTGTACCTACTAGATCCTATGGCAGCCCGGCTTGCCTCCACAAGATCCTATGGCAGCCCGGCTTGCCTCCACAAGATCCTATGGCAGCCCTGCTTGCCTCTACTGGATCCTATGGCAGCCCAGCTTACCTCCACTAGATCTTAAGGCACCCAGCTTCCCTCCACTAAATCCTATGGCAGCCCGACTTGTACCTACTAGATCCTATGGCAGCCCGACTTGTACCTACTAGATCCTATGGCAGCCCGGCTTGCCTCTACTAGATCCTATGGCAACCCTGCTTGCCTCCACTAGATCTTAAGGCACCCGGCTTCCCTCCACTAAATCCTATGGCAGCCCGACTTGTACCTACTAGATCCTATGGCAGCCCGGCTTGCCTCTACTAGATCCTATGGCAGCCCTGCTTGCCTCTACTAGATCCTATGGCAGCCCGGCTTGTCTCCACTAGATCTTAAGGCACCCGGCTTCCCTCCACTAGATCCTATGGCAGCCCGACTTGTACCTACTAGATCCTATGGCAGCCCGGCTTGCCTCTACTAGATCCTATGGCAGCCCGGCTTGCCTCTACTAGATCCTATGGCAGCCCGGCTTGCCTCTACTAGATCTTAAGGCACCCGGCTTCCCTCCACTAAATCCTATGGCAGCCCGACTTGTACCTACTAGATCCTATGGCAGCCCGGCTTGCCTCTACTAGATCCTATGGCAGCCCTGCTTGCCTCCACAAGATCCTATGGCATCCCAGCTTGCCTCCACTAGATCCTATGGCAGCCCGACTTGTACCTACTAGATCCTATGGCAGCCCGGCTTGCCTCCACAAGATCCTATGGCAGCCCGGCTTGCCTCCACAAGATCCTATGGCATCCCAGCTTGCCTCCACTAGATCCTATGGCAGCCCGACTTGTACCTACTAGATCCTATGGCAGCCCGGCTTGCCTCCACAAGATCCTATGGCAGCCCGGCTTGCCTCCACAAGATCCTATGGCATCCCAGCTTGCCTCCACTAGATCCTATGGCAGCCCGACTTGTACCTACTAGATCCTATGGCAGCCCGGCTTGCCTCCACAAGATCCTATGGCAGCCCGGCTTGCCTCAACAAGATCCTATGGCATCCCAGCTTGCCTCCACTAGATCCTATGGCAGCCCGACTTGTACCTTCTAGATCCTATGGCAGCCCAGCTTGCCTCTACTAGATCTTAAGGCACCCGGCTTCCCTCCACTAAATCCTATGGCAGCCCGACTTGTACCTACTAGATCCTATGGCAGCCCGGCTTGCCTCTACTAGATCTTAAGGCACCCGGCTTCCCTCCACTAAATCCTATGGCAGCCCGACTTGTACCTACTAGATCCTATGGCAGCCCGGCTTGTCTCCACTAGATCTTAAGGCACCCGGCTTCCCTCCACTAAATCCTATGGCAGCCCGACTTGTACCTACTAGATCCTATGGCAGCCCGGCTTGCCTCTACTAGATCCTATGGCAGCCCGGCTTGCCTCCACAAGATCCTATGGCAGCCCGGCTTGCCTCCACAAGATCCTATGGCACCCGGCTTCCCTCCACTAAATCCTATGGCAGCCCGACTTGTACCTACTAGATCCTATGGCAGCCCGGCTTCCCTCTACTAGATCCTATGGCAGCCCTGCTTGCCTCTACTAGATCCTATGGCAGCCCGGCTTGTCTCCACTAGATCTTAAGGCACCCGGCTTCCCTCCACTAAATCCTATGGCAGCCCGACTTGTACCTACTAGATCCTATGGCAGCCCGGCTTGCCTCTACTAGATCCTATGGCAGCCCTGCTTGCCTCTACTAGATCCTATGGCAGCCCGGCTTGTCTCCACTAGATCTTAAGGCACCCGGCTTCCCTCCACTAAATCCTATGGCAGCCCGACTTGTACCTACTAGATCCTATGGCAGCCCGGCTTGCCTCTACTAGATCCTATGGCAGCCCTGCTTGCCTCTACTAGATCCTATGGCAGCCCGGCTTGTCTCCACTAGATCTTAAGGCACCCGGCTTCCCTTCACTAAATCCTATGGCAGCCCGACTTGTACCTACTAGATCCTATGGCAGCCCGGCTTGCCTCCACAAGATCCTATGGCAGCCCGGCTTGCCTCCACAAGATCCTATGGCAGCCCTGCTTGCCTCTACTGGATCCTATGGCAGCCCAGCTTACCTCCACTAGATCTTAAGGCACCCAGCTTCCCTCCACTAAATCCTATGGCAGCCCGACTTGTACCTACTAGATCCTATGGCAGCCCGACTTGTACCTACTAGATCCTATGGCAGCCCGGCTTGCCTCTACTAGATCCTATGGCAACCCTGCTTGCCTCCACTAGATCTTAAGGCACCCGGCTTCCCTCCACTAAATCCTATGGCAGCCCGACTTGTACCTACTAGATCCTATGGCAGCCCGGCTTGCCTCTACTAGATCCTATGGCAGCCCTGCTTGCCTCTACTAGATCCTATGGCAGCCCGGCTTGTCTCCACTAGATCTTAAGGCACCCGGCTTCCCTCCACTAGATCCTATGGCAGCCCGACTTGTACCTACTAGATCCTATGGCAGCCCGGCTTGCCTCTACTAGATCCTATGGCAGCCCGGCTTGCCTCTACTAGATCCTATGGCAGCCCGGCTTGCCTCTACTAGATCTTAAGGCACCCGGCTTCCCTCCACTAAATCCTATGGCAGCCCGACTTGTACCTACTAGATCCTATGGCAGCCCGGCTTGCCTCTACTAGATCCTATGGCAGCCCTGCTTGCCTCCACAAGATCCTATGGCATCCCAGCTTGCCTCCACTAGATCCTATGGCAGCCCGACTTGTACCTACTAGATCCTATGGCAGCCCGGCTTGCCTCCACAAGATCCTATGGCAGCCCGGCTTGCCTCCACAAGATCCTATGGCATCCCAGCTTGCCTCCACTAGATCCTATGGCAGCCCGACTTGTACCTACTAGATCCTATGGCAGCCCGGCTTGCCTCCACAAGATCCTATGGCAGCCCGGCTTGCCTCCACAAGATCCTATGGCATCCCAGCTTGCCTCCACTAGATCCTATGGCAGCCCGACTTGTACCTACTAGATCCTATGGCAGCCCGGCTTGCCTCCACAAGATCCTATGGCAGCCCGGCTTGCCTCAACAAGATCCTATGGCATCCCAGCTTGCCTCCACTAGATCCTATGGCAGCCCGACTTGTACCTTCTAGATCCTATGGCAGCCCAGCTTGCCTCTACTAGATCTTAAGGCACCCGGCTTCCCTCCACTAAATCCTATGGCAGCCCGACTTGTACCTACTAGATCCTATGGCAGCCCGGCTTGCCTCTACTAGATCTTAAGGCACCCGGCTTCCCTCCACTAAATCCTATGGCAGCCCGACTTGTACCTACTAGATCCTATGGCAGCCCGGCTTGTCTCCACTAGATCTTAAGGCACCCGGCTTCCCTCCACTAAATCCTATGGCAGCCCGACTTGTACCTACTAGATCCTATGGCAGCCCGGCTTGCCTCTACTAGATCCTAAGCAGCCCGGCTTGCCTCCACAAGATCCTATGGCAGCCCGGCTTGCCTCCACAAGATCCTATGGCAGCCCAGCTTGCCTCCACTAGATCCTATGGCAGCCCGACTTGTACCTACTAGATCCTATGGCAGCCCGGCTTGTACCTACTAGATCCTATGGCAGCCTGGCTTGCCTCTACTAGATCCTATGACAGCCCGGCTTGCCTCTACTAGATCCTATGGCAGCCCTGCTTGCCTCTACTAGATCCTATGGCAGCCCGGCTTGCCTCTACTAGATCCTATGGCAGCCCTGCTTGCCTCCACAAGATCCTATGGCATCCCAGCTTGCCTCCACTAGATCCTATGGCAGCCCGACTTGTACCTACTAGATCCTATGGCAGCCCGGCTTGCCTCCACAAGATCCTATGGCAGCCCGGCTTGCCTCCACAAGATCCTATGGCATCCCAGCTTGCCTCCACTAGATCCTATGGCAGCCCGACTTGTACCTACTAGATCCTATGGCAGCCCGGCTTGCCTCCGCAAGATCCTATGGCAGCCCGGCTTGCCTCCACAAGATCCTATGGCATCCCAGCTTGCCTCCACTAGATCCTATGGCAGCCCGACTTGTACCTACTAGATCCTATGGCAGCCCGGCTTGCCTCCACAAGATCCTATGGCAGCCCGGCTTTCCTCCACAAGATCCTATGGCATCCCAGCTTGCCTCCACTAGATCCTATGGCAGCCCGACTTGTACCTACTAGATCCTATGGCAGCCCAGCTTGCCTGTACTAGATCTTAAGGCACCCGGCTTCCCTCCACTAAATCCTATGGCAGCCCGACTTGTACCTACTAGATCCTATGGCAGCCCGGCTTGCCTCTACTAGATCTTAAGGCACCCGGCTTCCCTCCACTAAATCCTATGGCAGCCCGACTTGTACCTACTAGATCCTATGGCAGCCCGGCTTGTCTCCACTAGATCTTAAGGCACCCGGCTTCCCTCCACTAAATCCTATGGCAGCCCGACTTGTACCCACTAGATCCTATGGCAGCCCGGCTTGCCTCTACTAGATCCTATGGCAGCCCGGCTTGCCTCCACAAGATCCTATGGCAGCCCGGCTTGCCTCCACAAGATCCTATGGCAGCCCAGCTTGCCTCCACTAGATCCTATGGCAGCCCGACTTGTACCTACTAGATCCTATGGCAGCCCGGCTTGTACCTACTAGATCCTATGGCAGCCTGGCTTGCCTCTACTAGATCCTATGACAGCCCGGCTTGCCTCTACTAGATCCTATGGCAGCCCGGCTTGCCTCTACTAGATCCTATGGCAGCCCGGCTTGCCTCTACTAGATCCTATGGCAGCCCGGCTTGCCTCTACTAGATCTTAAGGCACCCGGCTTGCCTCTACTATATCCTATGGCAGCCCGGCCTGCCTCTACTAGATCCTATGGCAGCCCGGCTTGTCTCTACTAGATCCTATGGCAGCCCGGCTTGCCTCTACTAGATCCTATGGCAGCCCGGCTTGCCTCTACTAGATCTTAAGGCACCCGGCTTGCCTCTACTATATCCTATGGCAGCCCGGCCTGCCTCTACTGGATCCTATGGCAGGCCGGCTTGTCTCTACTAGATCCTATGGCAGCCCGGCTTGCCTCTACTAGATCCTATGGCAGCCCGGCTTGCCTCCACAAGATCCTATGGCAGCCCGGCTTGCCTCCACAAGATCCTATGGCAGCCCAGCTTGCCTCCACTAGATCCTATGGCAGCCCGACTTGTACCTTCTGGATCCTATGGCAGCCCGGCTTGCCTCTACTAGATCCTATGGCAGCCCGGCTTGCCTCTACTAGATCTTAAGGCACCCGGCTTGCCTCTACTATATCCTATGGCAGCCCGGCCTGCCTCTACTGGATCCTATGGCAGCCCGGCCTGCCTCTACTGGATCCTAGGGCAGCCCGGCTTGCTTCTACTAGATCCTATGGCAGCCCGGCTAACCTCTACTGGATCCTATGGCAGCAAGGACTGCCTCTACTAGATCCTATGGCAGCCCTGCTTGCCTCTACTAGATCCTATGGCAGCCCTGCTTGCCTCTACTAGTTCCTATGGCAGCCATGCTTGCCTCTACTAGATCCTATGGCAGCCCGGCTTGCTTCTACTAGATCCTAAGGCAGCAAGGGCTGCCTCTACTAGATCCTATGGCAGCCCGGCTTGTCTCTACTAGATCCTAAGGCAGCCTTGCTTGCCTCTACTAGATCCTATGGCAGCCCGGCTTGCCTCTACTAGATCTTATGGCAGCCCGGCTTGCTTCTACTAGATCCTATGGCAGCCCGGCTTGCCTCCACTAGATCCTATGGCTGCCCGGCTTGCCTCTACTAGATCCTATGGCAGCCCGACTTGTACCTACTAGATCCTATGGCAGCCCGGCTTGTACCTACTAGATCCTATGGCAGCCCGGCTTGCCTCTACCAGATCCTATGACAGCCCGGCTTGCCTCTACTAGATCCTATGGCATCCCAGCTTGCCTCCACTAGATCCTATGGCAGCCCGACTTGTACCTACTAGATCCTATGGCAGCCCGGCTTGCCTCCACAAGATCCTATGGCAGCCCGGCTTGCCTCCACAAGATCCTATGGCATCCCAGCTTGCCTCCACTAGATCCTATGGCAGCCCGACTTGTACCTACTAGATCCTATGGCAGCCCGGCTTGCCTCCACAAGATCCTATGGCAGCCCGGCTTGCCTCAACAAGATCCTATGGCATCCCAGCTTGCCTCCACTAGATCCTATGGCAGCCCGACTTGTACCTTCTAGATCCTATGGCAGCCCAGCTTGCCTGTACTAGATCTTAAGGCACCCGGCTTCCCTCCACTAAATCCTATGGCAGCCCGACTTGTACCTACTAGATCCTATGGCAGCCCGGCTTGCCTCTACTAGATCTTAAGGCACCCGGCTTCCCTCCACTAAATCCTATGGCAGCCCGACTTGTACCTACTAGATCCTATGGCAGCCCGGCTTGTCTCCACTAGATCTTAAGGCACCCGGCTTCCCTCCACTAAATCCTATGGCAGCCCGACTTGTACCTACTAGATCCTATGGCAGCCCGGCTTGCCTCTACTAGATCCTATGGCAGCCCGGCTTGCCTCCACAAGATCCTATGGCAGCCCGGCTTGCCTCCACAAGATCCTATGGCAGCCCAGCTTGCCTCCACTAGATCCTATGGCAGCCCGACTTGTACCTACTAGATCCTATGGCAGCCCGGCTTGTACCTACTAGATCCTATGGCAGCCTGGCTTGCCTCTACTAGATCCTATGACAGCCCGGCTTGCCTCTACTAGATCCTATGGCAGCCCTGCTTGCCTCTACTAGATCCTATGGCAGCCCGGCTTGCCTCTACTAGATCCTATGGCAGCCCTGCTTGCCTCCACAAGATCCTATGGCATCCCAGCTTGCCTCCACTAGATCCTATGGCAGCCCGACTTGTACCTACTAGATCCTATGGCAGCCCGGCTTGCCTCCACAAGATCCTATGGCAGCCCGGCTTGCCTCCACAAGATCCTATGGCATCCCAGCTTGCCTCCACTAGATCCTATGGCAGCCCGACTTGTACCTACTAGATCCTATGGCAGCCCGGCTTGCCTCCGCAAGATCCTATGGCAGCCCGGCTTGCCTCCACAAGATCCTATGGCATCCCAGCTTGCCTCCACTAGATCCTATGGCAGCCCGACTTGTACCTACTAGATCCTATGGCAGCCCGGCTTGCCTCCACAAGATCCTATGGCAGCCCGGCTTTCCTCCACAAGATCCTATGGCATCCCAGCTTGCCTCCACTAGATCCTATGGCAGCCCGACTTGTACCTACTAGATCCTATGGCAGCCCAGCTTGCCTCTACTAGATCTTAAGGCACCCGGCTTCCCTCCACTAAATCCTATGGCAGCCCGACTTGTACCTACTAGATCCTATGGCAGCCCGGCTTGCCTCTACTAGATCTTAAGGCACCCGGCTTCCCTCCACTAAATCCTATGGCAGCCCGACTTGTACCTACTAGATCCTATGGCAGCCCGGCTTGTCTCCACTAGATCTTAAGGCACCCGGCTTCCCTCCACTAAATCCTATGGCAGCCCGACTTGTACCCACTAGATCCTATGGCAGCCCGGCTTGCCTCTACTAGATCCTATGGCAGCCCGGCTTGCCTCCACAAGATCCTATGGCAGCCCGGCTTGCCTCCACAAGATCCTATGGCAGCCCAGCTTGCCTCCACTAGATCCTATGGCAGCCCGACTTGTACCTACTAGATCCTATGGCAGCCCGGCTTGTACCTACTAGATCCTATGGCAGCCTGGCTTGCCTCTACTAGATCCTATGACAGCCCGGCTTGCCTCTACTAGATCCTATGGCAGCCCGGCTTGCCTCTACTAGATCCTATGGCAGCCCGGCTTGCCTCTACTAGATCCTATGGCAGCCCGGCTTGCCTCTACTAGATCCTATGGCAGCCCGGCTTGCCTCTACTAGATCTTAAGGCACCCGGCTTGCCTCTACTATATCCTATGGCAGCCCGGCCTGCCTCTACTAGATCCTATGGCAGCCCGGCTTGTCTCTACTAGATCCTATGGCAGCCCGGCTTGCCTCTACTAGATCCTATGGCAGCCCGGCTTGCCTCTACTAGATCTTAAGGCACCCGGCTTGCCTCTACTATATCCTATGGCAGCCCGGCCTGCCTCTACTGGATCCTATGGCAGGCCGGCTTGTCTCTACTAGATCCTATGGCAGCCCGGCTTGCCTCTACTAGATCCTATGGCAGCCCGGCTTGCCTCCACAAGATCCTATGGCAGCCCGGCTTGCCTCCACAAGATCCTATGGCAGCCCAGCTTGCCTCCACTAGATCCTATGGCAGCCCGACTTGTACCTTCTGGATCCTATGGCAGCCCGGCTTGCCTCTACTAGATCCTATGGCAGCCCGGCTTGCCTCTACTAGATCTTAAGGCACCCGGCTTGCCTCTACTATATCCTATGGCAGCCCGGCCTGCCTCTACTGGATCCTATGGCAGCCCGGCCTGCCTCTACTGGATCCTAGGGCAGCCCGGCTTGCTTCTACTAGATCCTATGGCAGCCCGGCTAACCTCTACTGGATCCTATGGCAGCAAGGACTGCCTCTACTAGATCCTATGGCAGCCCTGCTTGCCTCTACTAGATCCTATGGCAGCCCTGCTTGCCTCTACTAGTTCCTATGGCAGCCATGCTTGCCTCTACTAGATCCTATGGCAGCCCGGCTTGCTTCTACTAGATCCTAAGGCAGCAAGGGCTGCCTCTACTAGATCCTATGGCAGCCCGGCTTGTCTCTACTAGATCCTAAGGCAGCCTTGCTTGCCTCTACTAGATCCTATGGCAGCCCGGCTTGCCTCTACTAGATCTTATGGCAGCCCGGCTTGCTTCTACTAGATCCTATGGCAGCCCGGCTTGCCTCCACTAGATCCTATGGCTGCCCGGCTTGCCTCTACTAGATCCTATGGCAGCCCTGATTGCCTCTACTAGATCCTATGGCAGCCCGGCTTGTCTCCACTAGATCTTAAGGCACCCGGCTTCCCTCCACTAAATCCTATGGCAGCCCGACTTGTACCTACTAGATCCTATGGCAGCCCGGCTTGCCTCTTCTAGATCCTATGGCAGCCCTGCTTGCCTCCACAAGATCCTATGGCAGCCCGGCTTGCCTCCACAAGATCCTATGGCATCCCAGCTTGCCTCCACTAGATCCTATGGCAGCCCGACTTGTACCTACTAGATCCTATGGCAGCCCGGCTTGCCTCCACAAGATCCTATGGCAGCCCGGCTTGCCTCCACAAGATCCTATGGCATCCCAGCTTGTCTCCACTAGATCCTATGGCAGCCCGACTTGTACCTACTAGATCCTATGGCAGCCCAGCTTGCCTCTACTAGATCTTAAGGCACCCGGCTTCCCTCCACTAAATCCTATGGCAGCCCGACTTGTACCTACTAGATCCTATGGCAGCCCGGCTTGCCTCTACTAGATCCTATGGCAGCCCGGCTTGCCTGCACAAGATCCTATGGCAGCCCGGCTTGCCTCCACAAGATCCTATGGCAGCCCAGCTTGCCTCCACTAGATCCTATGGCAGCCCGACTTGTACCTACTAGATCCTATGGCAGCCCGGCTTGTACCTACTAGATCCTATGGCAGCCCGGCTTGCCTCTACCAGATCCTATGACAGCCCGGCTTGCCTCTACTAGATCCTATGGCAGCCCGGCTTGCCTCTACTAGATCCTATGGCAGCCCGGCTTGCCTCTACTAGATCCTATGGCAGCCCGGCCTGCCTCTGCTGGATCCTATGGCAGCCCGGCTTGTCTCTACTAGATCCTATGGCAGCCCGGCTTGCCTCTACTAGATCCTATGGCAGCCCGGCCTGCCTCTACTGGATCCTATGGCAGCCCGGCTTGTCTCTACTAGATCCTATGGCAGCCCGGCTTGCCTCTACTAGATCCTATGGCAGCCCGGCTTGCCTCTACTAGATCTTAAGGCACCCGGCTTGCCTCCACAAGATCCTATGGCAGCCCGGCTTGCCTCCACAAGATCCTATGGCATCCCAGCTTGCCTCCACTAGATCCTATGGCAGCCCGGCTTGCCTCTACTAGATCCTATGGCAGCCCGGCTTGCCTCCACAAGATCCTATGGCAGCCCGGCTTGCCTCAACAAGATCCTATGGCATCCCAGCTTGCCTCCACTAGATCCTATGGCAGCCCGACTTGTACCTTCTAGATCCTATGGCAGCCCAGCTTGCCTCTACTAGATCTTAAGGCACCCGGCTTCCCTCCACTAAATCCTATGGCAGCCCGACTTGTACCTACTAGATCCTATGGCAGCCCGGCTTGCCTCTACTAGATCTTAAGGCACCCGGCTTCCCTCCACTAAATCCTATGGCAGCCCGACTTGTACCTACTAGATCCTATGGCAGCCCGGCTTGTCTCCACTAGATCTTAAGGCACCCGGCTTCCCTCCACTAAATCCTATGGCAGCCCGACTTGTACCTACTAGATCCTATGGCAGCCCGGCTTGCCTCTACTAGATCCTATGGCAGCCCGGCTTGCCTCCACAAGATCCTATGGCAGCCCGGCTTGCCTCCACAAGATCCTATGGCAGCCCAGCTTGCCTCCACTAGATCCTATGGCAGCCCGACTTGTACCTACTAGATCCTATGGCAGCCCGGCTTGTACCTACTAGATCCTATGGCAGCCCGGCTTGTACCTACTAGATCCTATGGCAGCCCGGCTTGCCTCCACAAGATCCTATGGCAGCCCAGCTTGCCTCCACTAGATCCTATGGCAGCCCGACTTGTACCTACTAGATCTTAAGGCACCCGGCTTGCCTCTACTATATCCTATGGCAGCCCGGCCTGCCTCTACTGGATCCTATGGCAGGCCGGCTTGTCTCTACTAGATCCTATGGCAGCCCGGCTTGCCTCTACTAGATCCTATGGCAGCCCGGCTTGCCTCTACTAGATCCTATGGCAGCCCGGCTTGCCTCCACAAGATCCTATGGCAGCCCGGCTTGCCTCCACAAGATCCTATGGCAGCCCAGCTTGCCTCCACTAGATCCTATGGCAGCCCGACTTGTACCTTCTGGATCCTATGGCAGCCCGGCTTGCCTCTACTAGATCCTATGGCAGCCCGGCTTGCCTCTACTAGATCTTAAGGCACCCGGCTTCCCTCTACTATATCCTATGGCAGCCCGGCCTGCCTCTACTGGATCCTATGGCAGCCCGGCCTGCCTCTACTGGATCCTAGGGCAGCCCGGCTTGCTTCTACTAGATCCTATGGCAGCCCGGCTAACCTCTACTGGATCCTATGGCAGCAAGGACTGCCTCTACTAGATCCTATGGCAGCCCTGCTTGCCTCTACTAGATCCTATGGCAGCCCTGCTTGCCTCTACTAGTTCCTATGGCAGCCATGCTTGCCTCTACTAGATCCTATGGCAGCCCGGCTTGCTTCTACTAGATCCTAAGGCAGCAAGGGCTGCCTCTACTAGATCCTATGGCAGCCCGGCTTGTCTCTACTAGATCCTAAGGCAGCCTTGCTTGCCTCTACTAGATCCTATGGCAGCCCGGCTTGCCTCTACTAGATCTTATGGCAGCCCGGCTTGCTTCTACTAGATCCTATGGCAGCCCGGCTTGCCTCCACTAGATCCTATGGCTGCCCGGCTTGCCTCTACTAGATCCTATGGCAGCCCTGATTGCCTCTACTAGATCCTATGGCAGCCCGGCTTGTCTCCACTAGATCTTAAGGCACCCGGCTTCCCTCCACTAAATCCTATGGCAGCCCGACTTGTACCTACTAGATCCTATGGCAGCCCGGCTTGCCTCTACTAGATCCTATGGCAGCCCTGCTTGCCTCCACAAGATCCTATGGCAGCCCGGCTTGCCTCCACAAGATCCTATGGCATCCCAGCTTGCCTCCACTAGATCCTATGGCAGCCCGACTTGTACCTACTAGATCCTATGGCAGCCCGGCTTGCCTCCACAAGATCCTATGGCAGCCCGGCTTGCCTCCACAAGATCCTATGGCATCCCAGCTTGTCTCCACTAGATCCTATGGCAGCCCGACTTGTACCTACTAGATCCTATGGCAGCCCAGCTTGCCTCTACTAGATCTTAAGGCACCCGGCTTCCCTCCACTAAATCCTATGGCAGCCCGACTTGTACCTACTAGATCCTATGGCAGCCCGGCTTGCCTCTACTAGATCCTATGGCAGCCCGGCTTGCCTCCACAAGATCCTATGGCAGCCCGGCTTGCCTCCACAAGATCCTATGGCAGCCCAGCTTGCCTCCACTAGATCCTATGGCAGCCCGACTTGTACCTACTAGATCCTATGGCAGCCCGGCTTGTACCTACTAGATCCTATGGCAGCCCGGCTTGCCTCTACCAGATCCTATGACAGCCCGGCTTGCCTCTACTAGATCCTATGGCAGCCCGGCTTGCCTCTACTAGATCCTATGGCAGCCCGGCTTGCCTCTACTAGATCCTATGGCAGCCCGGCCTGCCTCTACTGGATCCTATGGCAGCCCGGCTTGTCTCTACTAGATCCTATGGCAGCCCGGCTTGCCTCTACTAGATCCTATGGCAGCCCGGCCTGCCTCTACTGGATCCTATGGCAGCCCGGCTTGTCTCTACTAGATCCTATGGCAGCCCGGCTTGCCTCTACTAGATCCTATGGCAGCCCGGCTTGCCTCTACTAGATCTTAAGGCACCCGGCTTGCCTCTACTATATCCTATTACAGCCCGGCCTGCCTCTACTGGATCCTATGGCAGGCCGGCTTGTCTCTACTAGATCCTATGGCAGCCCGGCTTGCCTCTACTAGATCCTATGGCAGCCCGGCTTGCCTCTACTAGATCCTATGGCAGCCCGGCTTGCCTCCACAAGATCCTATGGCAGCCCGGCTTGCCTCCACAAGATCCTATGGCAGCCCAGCTTGCCTCCACTAGATCCTATGGCAGCCCGACTTGTACCTTCTGGATCCTATGGCAGCCCGGCTTGCCTCTACTAGATCCTATGGCAGCCCGGCTTGCCTCTACTAGATCTTAAGGCACCCGGCTTGCCTCTACTATATCCTATGGCAGCCCGGCCTGCCTCTACTGGATCCTATGGCAGCCCGGCCTGCCTCTACTGGATCCTATGGCAGCCCGGCTTGCTTCTACTAGATCCTATGGCAGCCCGGCTAACCTCTACTGGATCCTATGGCAGCAAGGCCTGCCTCTACTAGATCCTATGGCAGCCCTGCTTGCCTCTACTAGATCCTCTGGCAGCCCTGCTTGCCTCTACTAGTTCCTATGGCAGCCATGCTTGCCTCTACTAGATCCTATGGCAGCCCGGCTTGCTTCTACTAGATCCTAAGGCAGCAAGGGCTGCCTCTACTAGATCCTATGGCAGCCCGGCTTGTCTCTACTAGATCCTAAGGCAGCCTTGCTTGCCTCTACTAGATCCTATGGCAGCCCGGCTTGCCTCTACTAGATCTTATGGCAGCCCGGCTTGCTTCTACTAGATCCTATGGCAGCCCGGCTTGCCTCCACTAGATCCTATGGCAGCCATGCTTGCCTCTACTAGATCCTATGGCAGCCCGACTTGTCTCTACTAGATCCTATGGCAGCCCGGCCTGCCTCTACTAGATACTATGGCAGCCCGGCTTGCCTCTACTAGATCTTATGGCACCCGGCTTGCCTCTTCTATATCCTATGGCAGCCTACCTTGCCTCTACTAGATCCTATGGCAGCCCGGCTTGCCTCTATTAGATCCTATAGCAGCCCGGCTTGCCTCTACTAGATCCTATGGCAGCCCGGCTTGCCTCTACTAGATCGTATGGAAGCCCGGCTTGCCTCAACTTGATCCTATGGCAGCTCGGCTTGCCTCTACTGGATCCTATGGCAGCCCAGCTTGTCTCTACTAGATACTATGGCAGCCCGGCTTGCCTCTACTAGATTCTATGGCAGCCTAGCTTGCCTGTACTAGATCCTATGGCAGCCCGGGCTACCTCTACTAGATCCTTTGGCAGCCCGGCTTGCCTCTACTAGATCCTATGGCAGCCCGGCTTGCCTCTACTAGATCCTAAGGCAGCCTTGCTTGCATCTACTAGATCATATGGCAGCCCGGCTTGCCTCTACTAGATCCTGTGGCAGCCCGGCTTGCCTCTACTAGATCCTACGGCAGCCCGACTTGTCTCTACTAGATACTATGGCAGCCCGGCTTGCCTCTACTAGATCTTATGGCACCCGGCTTGCCTCTAATACATCCTATGGCAGCCCGGCCTGCCTCTACTGGATCCTATGGCAGCCCGGCATGCTTCTACTAGATCCTATGGCAGCCCGGCTTGCCTCTACTAGATCCTAAGGCAGCCTTGCTTGCATCTACTAGATCCTATGGCAGCCCGGCTTGCCTCTACTAGATCCTGTGGCAGCCCGCTTTCTTCTACTATATCCTATGGCAGCCCGGCTTCCCTCCACTAGATCCTATGGCAGCCCGGCTTGCCTCTACTAGATCCTATGGCAGTCCGACTTGTCTCTACTAGATCCTATGGCAGCCCGGCTTTCTTCTACTAGATCCTATGGCAGCCCGGCTTGCCTCCACTAGATGCTATGGCAGCTATGCTTGCCTCTACTAGATCCTATGGCAGCCCGACTTGTCTCTACTAGATCCTATGGCAGCCCGGCCTGCCTCTACTAGATACTATGGCAGCCCGGCTTGCCTCTACTAGATCTTATGGCACCCGGCTTGCCTCTACTATATCCTATGGCAGCCTACCTTGCCTCTACTAGATCCTATGGCAGCCCGGCTTCCCTCTATTAGATCCTATAGCAGCCCGGCTTGCCTCTACTAGATCCTATGACAGCCCGGCTTGCCTCTACTAGATCGTATGGAAGCCCGGCTTGCCTCAACTTGATCCTATGGCAGCCCGGCTTGCCTCTACTGGATCCTATGGCAGCCCAGTTTGTCTCTACTAGATACTATGGCAGCCCGGCTTGCCTCTACTAGATTCTATGGCAGCCTAGCTTGCCTATACTAGATCCTATGGCAGCCCGGGCTACCTCTACTAGATCCTATGGCAGCCCGGCTTGCCTCTACTAGATCCTATGGCAGCCCGGTTTGCCTCCACTAGATCTTATGGCTCCCGGCTTTCCTCTACTATATCCTATGGCAGCCCGGCCTGCCTCTACTGGATCCTATGACAGCCTGGCCTGCTTCTCCTAGATCCTATGGCAGCCCGGGCTACCTCTACTAGATCCTATGGCAGCCCGGCTTGCCTCTACTAGATCCTATGGCAGCCCGGCTTGCCTCTACTAGATCCTAAGGCAGCCTTGCTTGCATCTACTAGATCATATGGCAGCCCGGCTTGCCTCTACTAGATCCTGTGGCAGCCCGGTTTTCTTCTACTAGATCCTATGGCAGCCCGGCTTCCCTCTACTAGATCCTATGGCAGCCCGGCTTGTCTCTACTAGATCCTATGGCAGCCCGGCTTGCCTCTACTAGATCCTATGGCAGCCCGGCTTGCCTCTACTAGATCTTAAGGCACCCGGCTTGCCTCTACTATATCCTATGGCAGCCCGGCCTGCCTCTACTGGATCCTATGGCAGGCCGGCTTGTCTCTACTAGATCCTATGGCAGCCCGGCTTGCCTCTACTAGATCCTATGGCAGCCCGGCTTGCCTCTACTAGATCCTATGGCAGCCCGGCTTGCCTCCACAAGATCCTATGGCAGCCCGGCTTGCCTCCACAAGATCCTATGGCAGCCCAGCTTGCCTCCACTAGATCCTATGGCAGCCCGACTTGTACCTTCTGGATCCTATGGCAGCCCGGCTTGCCTCTACTAGATCCTATGGCAGCCCGGCTTGCCTCTACTAGATCTTAAGGCACCCGGCTTGCCTCTACTATATCCTATGGCAGCCCGGCCTGCCTCTACTGGATCCTATGGCAGCCCGGCCTGCCTCTACTGGATCCTAGGGCAGCCCGGCTTGCTTCTACTAGATCCTATGGCAGCCCGGCTAACCTCTACTGGATCCTATGGCAGCAAGGACTGCCTCTACTAGATCCTATGGCAGCCCTGCTTGCCTCTACTAGATCCTATGGCAGCCCTGCTTGCCTCTACTAGTTCCTATGGCAGCCATGCTTGCCTCTACTAGATCCTATGGCAGCCCGGCTTGCTTCTACTAGATCCTAAGGCAGCAAGGGCTGCCTCTACTAGATCCTATGGCAGCCCGGCTTGTCTCTACTAGATCCTAAAGCAGCCTTGCTTGCCTCTACTGGATCCTAGGGCAGCCCGGCTTGCTTCTACTAGATCCTATGGCAGCCCGGCTAACCTCTACTGGATCCTATGGCAGCAAGGACTGCCTCTACTAGATCCTATGGCAGCCCTGCTTGCCTCTACTAGATCCTATGGCAGCCCTGCTTGCCTCTACTAGTTCCTATGGCAGCCATGCTTGCCTCTACTAGATCCTATGGCAGCCCGGCTTGCTTCTACTAGATCCTAAGGCAGCAAGGGCTGCCTCTACTAGATCCTATGGCAGCCCGGCTTGTCTCTACTAGATCCTAAGGCAGCCTTGCTTGCCTCTACTAGATCCTATGGCAGCCCGGCTTGCCTCTACTAGATCTTATGGCAGCCCGGCTTGCTTCTACTAGATCCTATGGCAGCCCGGCTTGCCTCCACTAGATCCTATGGCTGCCCGGCTTGCCTCTACTAGATCCTATGGCAGCCCGACTTGTACCTACTAGATCCTATGGCAGCCCGGCTTGTACCTACTAGATCCTATGGCAGCCCGGCTTGCCTCTACCAGATCCTATGACAGCCCGGCTTGCCTCTACTAGATCCTATGGCATCCCAGCTTGCCTCCACTAGATCCTATGGCAGCCCGACTTGTACCTACTAGATCCTATGGCAGCCCGGCTTGCCTCCACAAGATCCTATGGCAGCCCGGCTTGCCTCCACAAGATCCTATGGCATCCCAGCTTGCCTCCACTAGATCCTATGGCAGCCCGACTTGTACCTACTAGATCCTATGGCAGCCCGGCTTGCCTCCACAAGATCCTATGGCAGCCCGGCTTGCCTCAACAAGATCCTATGGCATCCCAGCTTGCCTCCACTAGATCCTATGGCAGCCCGACTTGTACCTTCTAGATCCTATGGCAGCCCAGCTTGCCTGTACTAGATCTTAAGGCACCCGGCTTCCCTCCACTAAATCCTATGGCAGCCCGACTTGTACCTACTAGATCCTATGGCAGCCCGGCTTGCCTCTACTAGATCTTAAGGCACCCGGCTTCCCTCCACTAAATCCTATGGCAGCCCGACTTGTACCTACTAGATCCTATGGCAGCCCGGCTTGTCTCCACTAGATCTTAAGGCACCCGGCTTCCCTCCACTAAATCCTATGGCAGCCCGACTTGTACCTACTAGATCCTATGGCAGCCCGGCTTGCCTCTACTAGATCCTATGGCAGCCCGGCTTGCCTCCACAAGATCCTATGGCAGCCCGGCTTGCCTCCACAAGATCCTATGGCAGCCCAGCTTGCCTCCACTAGATCCTATGGCAGCCCGACTTGTACCTACTAGATCCTATGGCAGCCCGGCTTGTACCTACTAGATCCTATGGCAGCCTGGCTTGCCTCTACTAGATCCTATGACAGCCCGGCTTGCCTCTACTAGATCCTATGGCAGCCCTGCTTGCCTCTACTAGATCCTATGGCAGCCCGGCTTGCCTCTACTAGATCCTATGGCAGCCCTGCTTGCCTCCACAAGATCCTATGGCATCCCAGCTTGCCTCCACTAGATCCTATGGCAGCCCGACTTGTACCTACTAGATCCTATGGCAGCCCGGCTTGCCTCCACAAGATCCTATGGCAGCCCGGCTTGCCTCCACAAGATCCTATGGCATCCCAGCTTGCCTCCACTAGATCCTATGGCAGCCCGACTTGTACCTACTAGATCCTATGGCAGCCCGGCTTGCCTCCGCAAGATCCTATGGCAGCCCGGCTTGCCTCCACAAGATCCTATGGCATCCCAGCTTGCCTCCACTAGATCCTATGGCAGCCCGACTTGTACCTACTAGATCCTATGGCAGCCCGGCTTGCCTCCACAAGATCCTATGGCAGCCCGGCTTTCCTCCACAAGATCCTATGGCATCCCAGCTTGCCTCCACTAGATCCTATGGCAGCCCGACTTGTACCTACTAGATCCTATGGCAGCCCAGCTTGCCTCTACTAGATCTTAAGGCACCCGGCTTCCCTCCACTAAATCCTATGGCAGCCCGACTTGTACCTACTAGATCCTATGGCAGCCCGGCTTGCCTCTACTAGATCTTAAGGCACCCGGCTTCCCTCCACTAAATCCTATGGCAGCCCGACTTGTACCTACTAGATCCTATGGCAGCCCGGCTTGTCTCCACTAGATCTTAAGGCACCCGGCTTCCCTCCACTAAATCCTATGGCAGCCCGACTTGTACCCACTAGATCCTATGGCAGCCCGGCTTGCCTCTACTAGATCCTATGGCAGCCCGGCTTGCCTCCACAAGATCCTATGGCAGCCCGGCTTGCCTCCACAAGATCCTATGGCAGCCCAGCTTGCCTCCACTAGATCCTATGGCAGCCCGACTTGTACCTACTAGATCCTATGGCAGCCCGGCTTGTACCTACTAGATCCTATGGCAGCCTGGCTTGCCTCTACTAGATCCTATGACAGCCCGGCTTGCCTCTACTAGATCCTATGGCAGCCCGGCTTGCCTCTACTAGATCCTATGGCAGCCCGGCTTGCCTCTACTAGATCCTATGGCAGCCCGGCTTGCCTCTACTAGATCCTATGGCAGCCCGGCTTGCCTCTACTAGATCTTAAGGCACCCGGCTTGCCTCTACTATATCCTATGGCAGCCCGGCCTGCCTCTACTAGATCCTATGGCAGCCCGGCTTGTCTCTACTAGATCCTATGGCAGCCCGGCTTGCCTCTACTAGATCCTATGGCAGCCCGGCTTGCCTCTACTAGATCTTAAGGCACCCGGCTTGCCTCTACTATATCCTATGGCAGCCCGGCCTGCCTCTACTGGATCCTATGGCAGGCCGGCTTGTCTCTACTAGATCCTATGGCAGCCCGGCTTGCCTCTACTAGATCCTATGGCAGCCCGGCTTGCCTCCACAAGATCCTATGGCAGCCCGGCTTGCCTCCACAAGATCCTATGGCAGCCCAGCTTGCCTCCACTAGATCCTATGGCAGCCCGACTTGTACCTTCTGGATCCTATGGCAGCCCGGCTTGCCTCTACTAGATCCTATGGCAGCCCGGCTTGCCTCTACTAGATCTTAAGGCACCCGGCTTGCCTCTACTATATCCTATGGCAGCCCGGCCTGCCTCTACTGGATCCTATGGCAGCCCGGCCTGCCTCTACTGGATCCTAGGGCAGCCCGGCTTGCTTCTACTAGATCCTATGGCAGCCCGGCTAACCTCTACTGGATCCTATGGCAGCAAGGACTGCCTCTACTAGATCCTATGGCAGCCCTGCTTGCCTCTACTAGATCCTATGGCAGCCCTGCTTGCCTCTACTAGTTCCTATGGCAGCCATGCTTGCCTCTACTAGATCCTATGGCAGCCCGGCTTGCTTCTACTAGATCCTAAGGCAGCAAGGGCTGCCTCTACTAGATCCTATGGCAGCCCGGCTTGTCTCTACTAGATCCTAAGGCAGCCTTGCTTGCCTCTACTAGATCCTATGGCAGCCCGGCTTGCCTCTACTAGATCTTATGGCAGCCCGGCTTGCTTCTACTAGATCCTATGGCAGCCCGGCTTGCCTCCACTAGATCCTATGGCTGCCCGGCTTGCCTCTACTAGATCCTATGGCAGCCCTGATTGCCTCTACTAGATCCTATGGCAGCCCGGCTTGTCTCCACTAGATCTTAAGGCACCCGGCTTCCCTCCACTAAATCCTATGGCAGCCCGACTTGTACCTACTAGATCCTATGGCAGCCCGGCTTGCCTCTTCTAGATCCTATGGCAGCCCTGCTTGCCTCCACAAGATCCTATGGCAGCCCGGCTTGCCTCCACAAGATCCTATGGCATCCCAGCTTGCCTCCACTAGATCCTATGGCAGCCCGACTTGTACCTACTAGATCCTATGGCAGCCCGGCTTGCCTCCACAAGATCCTATGGCAGCCCGGCTTGCCTCCACAAGATCCTATGGCATCCCAGCTTGTCTCCACTAGATCCTATGGCAGCCCGACTTGTACCTACTAGATCCTATGGCAGCCCAGCTTGCCTCTACTAGATCTTAAGGCACCCGGCTTCCCTCCACTAAATCCTATGGCAGCCCGACTTGTACCTACTAGATCCTATGGCAGCCCGGCTTGCCTCTACTAGATCCTATGGCAGCCCGGCTTGCCTGCACAAGATCCTATGGCAGCCCGGCTTGCCTCCACAAGATCCTATGGCAGCCCAGCTTGCCTCCACTAGATCCTATGGCAGCCCGACTTGTACCTACTAGATCCTATGGCAGCCCGGCTTGTACCTACTAGATCCTATGGCAGCCCGGCTTGCCTCTACCAGATCCTATGACAGCCCGGCTTGCCTCTACTAGATCCTATGGCAGCCCGGCTTGCCTCTACTAGATCCTATGGCAGCCCGGCTTGCCTCTACTAGATCCTATGGCAGCCCGGCCTGCCTCTGCTGGATCCTATGGCAGCCCGGCTTGTCTCTACTAGATCCTATGGCAGCCCGGCTTGCCTCTACTAGATCCTATGGCAGCCCGGCCTGCCTCTACTGGATCCTATGGCAGCCCGGCTTGTCTCTACTAGATCCTATGGCAGCCCGGCTTGCCTCTACTAGATCCTATGGCAGCCCGGCTTGCCTCTACTAGATCTTAAGGCACCCGGCTTGCCTCCACAAGATCCTATGGCAGCCCGGCTTGCCTCCACAAGATCCTATGGCATCCCAGCTTGCCTCCACTAGATCCTATGGCAGCCCGGCTTGCCTCTACTAGATCCTATGGCAGCCCGGCTTGCCTCCACAAGATCCTATGGCAGCCCGGCTTGCCTCAACAAGATCCTATGGCATCCCAGCTTGCCTCCACTAGATCCTATGGCAGCCCGACTTGTACCTTCTAGATCCTATGGCAGCCCAGCTTGCCTCTACTAGATCTTAAGGCACCCGGCTTCCCTCCACTAAATCCTATGGCAGCCCGACTTGTACCTACTAGATCCTATGGCAGCCCGGCTTGCCTCTACTAGATCTTAAGGCACCCGGCTTCCCTCCACTAAATCCTATGGCAGCCCGACTTGTACCTACTAGATCCTATGGCAGCCCGGCTTGTCTCCACTAGATCTTAAGGCACCCGGCTTCCCTCCACTAAATCCTATGGCAGCCCGACTTGTACCTACTAGATCCTATGGCAGCCCGGCTTGCCTCTACTAGATCCTATGGCAGCCCGGCTTGCCTCCACAAGATCCTATGGCAGCCCGGCTTGCCTCCACAAGATCCTATGGCAGCCCAGCTTGCCTCCACTAGATCCTATGGCAGCCCGACTTGTACCTACTAGATCCTATGGCAGCCCGGCTTGTACCTACTAGATCCTATGGCAGCCCGGCTTGTACCTACTAGATCCTATGGCAGCCCGGCTTGCCTCCACAAGATCCTATGGCAGCCCAGCTTGCCTCCACTAGATCCTATGGCAGCCCGACTTGTACCTACTAGATCTTAAGGCACCCGGCTTGCCTCTACTATATCCTATGGCAGCCCGGCCTGCCTCTACTGGATCCTATGGCAGGCCGGCTTGTCTCTACTAGATCCTATGGCAGCCCGGCTTGCCTCTACTAGATCCTATGGCAGCCCGGCTTGCCTCTACTAGATCCTATGGCAGCCCGGCTTGCCTCCACAAGATCCTATGGCAGCCCGGCTTGCCTCCACAAGATCCTATGGCAGCCCAGCTTGCCTCCACTAGATCCTATGGCAGCCCGACTTGTACCTTCTGGATCCTATGGCAGCCCGGCTTGCCTCTACTAGATCCTATGGCAGCCCGGCTTGCCTCTACTAGATCTTAAGGCACCCGGCTTCCCTCTACTATATCCTATGGCAGCCCGGCCTGCCTCTACTGGATCCTATGGCAGCCCGGCCTGCCTCTACTGGATCCTAGGGCAGCCCGGCTTGCTTCTACTAGATCCTATGGCAGCCCGGCTAACCTCTACTGGATCCTATGGCAGCAAGGACTGCCTCTACTAGATCCTATGGCAGCCCTGCTTGCCTCTACTAGATCCTATGGCAGCCCTGCTTGCCTCTACTAGTTCCTATGGCAGCCATGCTTGCCTCTACTAGATCCTATGGCAGCCCGGCTTGCTTCTACTAGATCCTAAGGCAGCAAGGGCTGCCTCTACTAGATCCTATGGCAGCCCGGCTTGTCTCTACTAGATCCTAAGGCAGCCTTGCTTGCCTCTACTAGATCCTATGGCAGCCCGGCTTGCCTCTACTAGATCTTATGGCAGCCCGGCTTGCTTCTACTAGATCCTATGGCAGCCCGGCTTGCCTCCACTAGATCCTATGGCTGCCCGGCTTGCCTCTACTAGATCCTATGGCAGCCCTGATTGCCTCTACTAGATCCTATGGCAGCCCGGCTTGTCTCCACTAGATCTTAAGGCACCCGGCTTCCCTCCACTAAATCCTATGGCAGCCCGACTTGTACCTACTAGATCCTATGGCAGCCCGGCTTGCCTCTACTAGATCCTATGGCAGCCCTGCTTGCCTCCACAAGATCCTATGGCAGCCCGGCTTGCCTCCACAAGATCCTATGGCATCCCAGCTTGCCTCCACTAGATCCTATGGCAGCCCGACTTGTACCTACTAGATCCTATGGCAGCCCGGCTTGCCTCCACAAGATCCTATGGCAGCCCGGCTTGCCTCCACAAGATCCTATGGCATCCCAGCTTGTCTCCACTAGATCCTATGGCAGCCCGACTTGTACCTACTAGATCCTATGGCAGCCCAGCTTGCCTCTACTAGATCTTAAGGCACCCGGCTTCCCTCCACTAAATCCTATGGCAGCCCGACTTGTACCTACTAGATCCTATGGCAGCCCGGCTTGCCTCTACTAGATCCTATGGCAGCCCGGCTTGCCTCCACAAGATCCTATGGCAGCCCGGCTTGCCTCCACAAGATCCTATGGCAGCCCAGCTTGCCTCCACTAGATCCTATGGCAGCCCGACTTGTACCTACTAGATCCTATGGCAGCCCGGCTTGTACCTACTAGATCCTATGGCAGCCCGGCTTGCCTCTACCAGATCCTATGACAGCCCGGCTTGCCTCTACTAGATCCTATGGCAGCCCGGCTTGCCTCTACTAGATCCTATGGCAGCCCGGCTTGCCTCTACTAGATCCTATGGCAGCCCGGCCTGCCTCTACTGGATCCTATGGCAGCCCGGCTTGTCTCTACTAGATCCTATGGCAGCCCGGCTTGCCTCTACTAGATCCTATGGCAGCCCGGCCTGCCTCTACTGGATCCTATGGCAGCCCGGCTTGTCTCTACTAGATCCTATGGCAGCCCGGCTTGCCTCTACTAGATCCTATGGCAGCCCGGCTTGCCTCTACTAGATCTTAAGGCACCCGGCTTGCCTCTACTATATCCTATTACAGCCCGGCCTGCCTCTACTGGATCCTATGGCAGGCCGGCTTGTCTCTACTAGATCCTATGGCAGCCCGGCTTGCCTCTACTAGATCCTATGGCAGCCCGGCTTGCCTCTACTAGATCCTATGGCAGCCCGGCTTGCCTCCACAAGATCCTATGGCAGCCCGGCTTGCCTCCACAAGATCCTATGGCAGCCCAGCTTGCCTCCACTAGATCCTATGGCAGCCCGACTTGTACCTTCTGGATCCTATGGCAGCCCGGCTTGCCTCTACTAGATCCTATGGCAGCCCGGCTTGCCTCTACTAGATCTTAAGGCACCCGGCTTGCCTCTACTATATCCTATGGCAGCCCGGCCTGCCTCTACTGGATCCTATGGCAGCCCGGCCTGCCTCTACTGGATCCTATGGCAGCCCGGCTTGCTTCTACTAGATCCTATGGCAGCCCGGCTAACCTCTACTGGATCCTATGGCAGCAAGGCCTGCCTCTACTAGATCCTATGGCAGCCCTGCTTGCCTCTACTAGATCCTCTGGCAGCCCTGCTTGCCTCTACTAGTTCCTATGGCAGCCATGCTTGCCTCTACTAGATCCTATGGCAGCCCGGCTTGCTTCTACTAGATCCTAAGGCAGCAAGGGCTGCCTCTACTAGATCCTATGGCAGCCCGGCTTGTCTCTACTAGATCCTAAGGCAGCCTTGCTTGCCTCTACTAGATCCTATGGCAGCCCGGCTTGCCTCTACTAGATCTTATGGCAGCCCGGCTTGCTTCTACTAGATCCTATGGCAGCCCGGCTTGCCTCCACTAGATCCTATGGCAGCCATGCTTGCCTCTACTAGATCCTATGGCAGCCCGACTTGTCTCTACTAGATCCTATGGCAGCCCGGCCTGCCTCTACTAGATACTATGGCAGCCCGGCTTGCCTCTACTAGATCTTATGGCACCCGGCTTGCCTCTTCTATATCCTATGGCAGCCTACCTTGCCTCTACTAGATCCTATGGCAGCCCGGCTTGCCTCTATTAGATCCTATAGCAGCCCGGCTTGCCTCTACTAGATCCTATGGCAGCCCGGCTTGCCTCTACTAGATCGTATGGAAGCCCGGCTTGCCTCAACTTGATCCTATGGCAGCTCGGCTTGCCTCTACTGGATCCTATGGCAGCCCAGCTTGTCTCTACTAGATACTATGGCAGCCCGGCTTGCCTCTACTAGATTCTATGGCAGCCTAGCTTGCCTGTACTAGATCCTATGGCAGCCCGGGCTACCTCTACTAGATCCTTTGGCAGCCCGGCTTGCCTCTACTAGATCCTATGGCAGCCCGGCTTGCCTCTACTAGATCCTAAGGCAGCCTTGCTTGCATCTACTAGATCATATGGCAGCCCGGCTTGCCTCTACTAGATCCTGTGGCAGCCCGGCTTGCCTCTACTAGATCCTACGGCAGCCCGACTTGTCTCTACTAGATACTATGGCAGCCCGGCTTGCCTCTACTAGATCTTATGGCACCCGGCTTGCCTCTAATACATCCTATGGCAGCCCGGCCTGCCTCTACTGGATCCTATGGCAGCCCGGCATGCTTCTACTAGATCCTATGGCAGCCCGGCTTGCCTCTACTAGATCCTAAGGCAGCCTTGCTTGCATCTACTAGATCCTATGGCAGCCCGGCTTGCCTCTACTAGATCCTGTGGCAGCCCGCTTTCTTCTACTATATCCTATGGCAGCCCGGCTTCCCTCCACTAGATCCTATGGCAGCCCGGCTTGCCTCTACTAGATCCTATGGCAGTCCGACTTGTCTCTACTAGATCCTATGGCAGCCCGGCTTTCTTCTACTAGATCCTATGGCAGCCCGGCTTGCCTCCACTAGATGCTATGGCAGCTATGCTTGCCTCTACTAGATCCTATGGCAGCCCGACTTGTCTCTACTAGATCCTATGGCAGCCCGGCCTGCCTCTACTAGATACTATGGCAGCCCGGCTTGCCTCTACTAGATCTTATGGCACCCGGCTTGCCTCTACTATATCCTATGGCAGCCTACCTTGCCTCTACTAGATCCTATGGCAGCCCGGCTTCCCTCTATTAGATCCTATAGCAGCCCGGCTTGCCTCTACTAGATCCTATGACAGCCCGGCTTGCCTCTACTAGATCGTATGGAAGCCCGGCTTGCCTCAACTTGATCCTATGGCAGCCCGGCTTGCCTCTACTGGATCCTATGGCAGCCCAGTTTGTCTCTACTAGATACTATGGCAGCCCGGCTTGCCTCTACTAGATTCTATGGCAGCCTAGCTTGCCTATACTAGATCCTATGGCAGCCCGGGCTACCTCTACTAGATCCTATGGCAGCCCGGCTTGCCTCTACTAGATCCTATGGCAGCCCGGTTTGCCTCCACTAGATCTTATGGCTCCCGGCTTTCCTCTACTATATCCTATGGCAGCCCGGCCTGCCTCTACTGGATCCTATGACAGCCTGGCCTGCTTCTCCTAGATCCTATGGCAGCCCGGGCTACCTCTACTAGATCCTATGGCAGCCCGGCTTGCCTCTACTAGATCCTATGGCAGCCCGGCTTGCCTCTACTAGATCCTAAGGCAGCCTTGCTTGCATCTACTAGATCATATGGCAGCCCGGCTTGCCTCTACTAGATCCTGTGGCAGCCCGGTTTTCTTCTACTAGATCCTATGGCAGCCCGGCTTCCCTCTACTAGATCCTATGGCAGCCCGGCTTGTCTCTACTAGATCCTATGGCAGCCCGGCTTGCCTCTACTAGATCCTATGGCAGCCCGGCTTGCCTCTACTAGATCTTAAGGCACCCGGCTTGCCTCTACTATATCCTATGGCAGCCCGGCCTGCCTCTACTGGATCCTATGGCAGGCCGGCTTGTCTCTACTAGATCCTATGGCAGCCCGGCTTGCCTCTACTAGATCCTATGGCAGCCCGGCTTGCCTCTACTAGATCCTATGGCAGCCCGGCTTGCCTCTACTAGATCTTATGGCAGCCCGGCTTGCCTCTACTAGATCCTATGGCAGCCCGGCCTGCCTCTACTGGATCCTATGGCAGCCCGGCTTGTCTCTACTAGATCCTATGGCAGCCCGGCTTGCCTCTACTAGATCCTATGGCAGCCCGGCTTGCCTCTACTAGATCTTAAGGCACCCGGCTTGCCTCTACTATATCCTATTACAGCCCGGCCTGCCTCTACTGGATCCTATGGCAGGCCGGCTTGTCTCTACTAGATCCTATGGCAGCCCGGCTTGCCTCTACTAGATCCTATGGCAGCCCGGCTTGCCTCTACTAGATCCTATGGCAGCCCGGCTTGCCTCCACAAGATCCTATGGCAGCCCGGCTTGCCTCCACAAGATCCTATGGCAGCCCAGCTTGCCTCCACTAGATCCTATGGCAGCCCGACTTGTACCTTCTGGATCCTATGGCAGCCCGGCTTGCCTCTACTAGATCCTATGGCAGCCCGGCTTGCCTCTACTAGATCTTAAGGCACCCGGCTTGCCTCTACTATATCCTATGGCAGCCCGGCCTGCCTCTACTGGATCCTATGGCAGCCCGGCCTGCCTCTACTGGATCCTATGGCAGCCCGGCTTGCTTCTACTAGATCCTATGGCAGCCCGGCTAACCTCTACTGGATCCTATGGCAGCAAGGCCTGCCTCTACTAGATCCTATGGCAGCCCTGCTTGCCTCTACTAGATCCTCTGGCAGCCCTGCTTGCCTCTACTAGTTCCTATGGCAGCCATGCTTGCCTCTACTAGATCCTATGGCAGCCCGGCTTGCTTCTACTAGATCCTAAGGCAGCAAGGGCTGCCTCTACTAGATCCTATGGCAGCCCGGCTTGTCTCTACTAGATCCTAAGGCAGCCTTGCTTGCCTCTACTAGATCCTATGGCAGCCCGGCTTGCCTCTACTAGATCTTATGGCAGCCCGGCTTGCTTCTACTAGATCCTATGGCAGCCCGGCTTGCCTCCACTAGATCCTATGGCAGCCATGCTTGCCTCTACTAGATCCTATGGCAGCCCGACTTGTCTCTACTAGATCCTATGGCAGCCCGGCCTGCCTCTACTAGATACTATGGCAGCCCGGCTTGCCTCTACTAGATCTTATGGCACCCGGCTTGCCTCTTCTATATCCTATGGCAGCCTACCTTGCCTCTACTAGATCCTATGGCAGCCCGGCTTGCCTCTATTAGATCCTATAGCAGCCCGGCTTGCCTCTACTAGATCCTATGGCAGCCCGGCTTGCCTCTACTAGATCGTATGGAAGCCCGGCTTGCCTCAACTTGATCCTATGGCAGCTCGGCTTGCCTCTACTGGATCCTATGGCAGCCCAGCTTGTCTCTACTAGATACTATGGCAGCCCGGCTTGCCTCTACTAGATTCTATGGCAGCCTAGCTTGCCTGTACTAGATCCTATGGCAGCCCGGGCTACCTCTACTAGATCCTTTGGCAGCCCGGCTTGCCTCTACTAGATCCTATGGCAGCCCGGCTTGCCTCTACTAGATCCTAAGGCAGCCTTGCTTGCATCTACTAGATCATATGGCAGCCCGGCTTGCCTCTACTAGATCCTGTGGCAGCCCGGCTTGCCTCTACTAGATCCTACGGCAGCCCGACTTGTCTCTACTAGATACTATGGCAGCCCGGCTTGCCTCTACTAGATCTTATGGCACCCGGCTTGCCTCTAATACATCCTATGGCAGCCCGGCCTGCCTCTACTGGATCCTATGGCAGCCCGGCATGCTTCTACTAGATCCTATGGCAGCCCGGCTTGCCTCTACTAGATCCTAAGGCAGCCTTGCTTGCATCTACTAGATCCTATGGCAGCCCGGCTTGCCTCTACTAGATCCTGTGGCAGCCCGCTTTCTTCTACTATATCCTATGGCAGCCCGGCTTCCCTCCACTAGATCCTATGGCAGCCCGGCTTGCCTCTACTAGATCCTATGGCAGTCCGACTTGTCTCTACTAGATCCTATGGCAGCCCGGCTTTCTTCTACTAGATCCTATGGCAGCCCGGCTTGCCTCCACTAGATGCTATGGCAGCTATGCTTGCCTCTACTAGATCCTATGGCAGCCCGACTTGTCTCTACTAGATCCTATGGCAGCCCGGCCTGCCTCTACTAGATACTATGGCAGCCCGGCTTGCCTCTACTAGATCTTATGGCACCCGGCTTGCCTCTACTATATCCTATGGCAGCCTACCTTGCCTCTACTAGATCCTATGGCAGCCCGGCTTCCCTCTATTAGATCCTATAGCAGCCCGGCTTGCCTCTACTAGATCCTATGACAGCCCGGCTTGCCTCTACTAGATCGTATGGAAGCCCGGCTTGCCTCAACTTGATCCTATGGCAGCCCGGCTTGCCTCTACTGGATCCTATGGCAGCCCAGTTTGTCTCTACTAGATACTATGGCAGCCCGGCTTGCCTCTACTAGATTCTATGGCAGCCTAGCTTGCCTATACTAGATCCTATGGCAGCCCGGGCTACCTCTACTAGATCCTATGGCAGCCCGGCTTGCCTCTACTAGATCCTATGGCAGCCCGGTTTGCCTCCACTAGATCTTATGGCTCCCGGCTTTCCTCTACTATATCCTATGGCAGCCCGGCCTGCCTCTACTGGATCCTATGACAGCCTGGCCTGCTTCTCCTAGATCCTATGGCAGCCCGGGCTACCTCTACTAGATCCTATGGCAGCCCGGCTTGCCTCTACTAGATCCTATGGCAGCCCGGCTTGCCTCTACTAGATCCTAAGGCAGCCTTGCTTGCATCTACTAGATCATATGGCAGCCCGGCTTGCCTCTACTAGATCCTGTGGCAGCCCGGTTTTCTTCTACTAGATCCTATGGCAGCCCGGCTTCCCTCTACTAGATCCTATGGCAGCCCGGCTTGTCTCTACTAGATCCTATGGCAGCCCGGCTTGCCTCTACTAGATCCTATGGCAGCCCGGCTTGCCTCTACTAGATCTTAAGGCACCCGGCTTGCCTCTACTATATCCTATGGCAGCCCGGCCTGCCTCTACTGGATCCTATGGCAGGCCGGCTTGTCTCTACTAGATCCTATGGCAGCCCGGCTTGCCTCTACTAGATCCTATGGCAGCCCGGCTTGCCTCTACTAGATCCTATGGCAGCCCGGCTTGCCTCCACAAGATCCTATGGCAGCCCGGCTTGCCTCCACAAGATCCTATGGCAGCCCAGCTTGCCTCCACTAGATCCTATGGCAGCCCGACTTGTACCTTCTGGATCCTATGGCAGCCCGGCTTGCCTCTACTAGATCCTATGGCAGCCCGGCTTGCCTCTACTAGATCTTAAGGCACCCGGCTTGCCTCTACTATATCCTATGGCAGCCCGGCCTGCCTCTACTGGATCCTATGGCAGCCCGGCCTGCCTCTACTGGATCCTAGGGCAGCCCGGCTTGCTTCTACTAGATCCTATGGCAGCCCGGCTAACCTCTACTGGATCCTATGGCAGCAAGGACTGCCTCTACTAGATCCTATGGCAGCCCTGCTTGCCTCTACTAGATCCTATGGCAGCCCTGCTTGCCTCTACTAGTTCCTATGGCAGCCATGCTTGCCTCTACTAGATCCTATGGCAGCCCGGCTTGCTTCTACTAGATCCTAAGGCAGCAAGGGCTGCCTCTACTAGATCCTATGGCAGCCCGGCTTGTCTCTACTAGATCCTAAAGCAGCCTTGCTTGCCTCTACTAGATCCTATGGCAGCCCGGCTTGCCTCTACTAGATCTTATGGCAGCCCGGCTTGCTTCTACTAGATCCTATGGCAGCCCGGCTTGCCTCCACTAGATCCTATGGCTGCCCGGCTTGCCTCTACTAGATCCTATGGCAGCCCTGATTGCCTCTACTAGATCCTATGGCAGCCCGGCTTGTCTCCACTAGATCTTAAGGCACCCGGCTTCCCTCCACTAAATCCTATGGCAGCCCGACTTGTACCTACTAGATCCTATGGCAGCCCGGCTTGCCTCTACTAGATCCTATGGCAGCCCTGCTTGCCTCCACAAGATCCTATGGCAGCCCGGCTTGCCTCCACAAGATCCTATGGCATCCCAGCTTGCCTCCACTAGATCCTATGGCAGCCCGACTTGTACCTACTAGATCCTATGGCAGCCCGGCTTGCCTCCACAAGATCCTATGGCAGCCCGGCTTGCCTCCACAAGATCCTATGGCATCCCAGCTTGTCTCCACTAGATCCTATGGCAGCCCGACTTGTACCTACTAGATCCTATGGCAGCCCAGCTTGCCTCTACTAGATCTTAAGGCACCCGGCTTCCCTCCACTAAATCCTATGGCAGCCCGACTTGTACCTACTAGATCCTATGGCAGCCCGGCTTGCCTCTACTAGATCCTATGGCAGCCCGGCTTGCCTCCACAAGATCCTATGGCAGCCCGGCTTGCCTCCACAAGATCCTATGGCAGCCCAGCTTGCCTCCACTAGATCCTATGGCAGCCCGACTTGTACCTACTAGATCCTATGGCAGCCCGGCTTGTACCTACTAGATCCTATGGCAGCCCGGCTTGCCTCTACCAGATCCTATGACAGCCCGGCTTGCCTCTACTAGATCCTATGGCAGCCCGGCTTGCCTCTACTAGATCCTATGGCAGCCCGGCTTGCCTCTACTAGATCCTATGGCAGCCCGGCCTGCCTCTACTGGATCCTATGGCAGCCCGGCTTGTCTCTACTAGATCCTATGGCAGCCCGGCTTGCCTCTACTAGATCCTATGGCAGCCCGGCCTGCCTCTACTGGATCCTATGGCAGCCCGGCTTGTCTCTACTAGATCCTATGGCAGCCCGGCTTGCCTCTACTAGATCCTATGGCAGCCCGGCTTGCCTCTACTAGATCTTAAGGCACCCGGCTTGCCTCTACTATATCCTATTACAGCCCGGCCTGCCTCTACTGGATCCTATGGCAGGCCGGCTTGTCTCTACTAGATCCTATGGCAGCCCGGCTTGCCTCTACTAGATCCTATGGCAGCCCGGCTTGCCTCTACTAGATCCTATGGCAGCCCGGCTTGCCTCCACAAGATCCTATGGCAGCCCGGCTTGCCTCCACAAGATCCTATGGCAGCCCAGCTTGCCTCCACTAGATCCTATGGCAGCCCGACTTGTACCTTCTGGATCCTATGGCAGCCCGGCTTGCCTCTACTAGATCCTATGGCAGCCCGGCTTGCCTCTACTAGATCTTAAGGCACCCGGCTTGCCTCTACTATATCCTATGGCAGCCCGGCCTGCCTCTACTGGATCCTATGGCAGCCCGGCCTGCCTCTACTGGATCCTATGGCAGCCCGGCTTGCTTCTACTAGATCCTATGGCAGCCCGGCTAACCTCTACTGGATCCTATGGCAGCAAGGCCTGCCTCTACTAGATCCTATGGCAGCCCTGCTTGCCTCTACTAGATCCTCTGGCAGCCCTGCTTGCCTCTACTAGTTCCTATGGCAGCCATGCTTGCCTCTACTAGATCCTATGGCAGCCCGGCTTGCTTCTACTAGATCCTAAGGCAGCAAGGGCTGCCTCTACTAGATCCTATGGCAGCCCGGCTTGTCTCTACTAGATCCTAAGGCAGCCTTGCTTGCCTCTACTAGATCCTATGGCAGCCCGGCTTGCCTCTACTAGATCTTATGGCAGCCCGGCTTGCTTCTACTAGATCCTATGGCAGCCCGGCTTGCCTCCACTAGATCCTATGGCAGCCCGGCTTGCCTCTACTAGATCGTATGGAAGCCCGGCTTGCCTCAACTTGATCCTATGGCAGCTCGGCTTGCCTCTACTGGATCCTATGGCAGCCCAGCTTGTCTGTACTAGATACTATGGCAGCCCGGCTTGCCTCTACTAGATTCTATGGCAGCCTAGCTTGCCTGTACTAGATCCTATGGCAGCCCGGGCTACCTCTACTAGATCCTATGGCAGCCCGGCTTGCCTCTACTAGATCCTATGGCAGCCCGGCTTGCCTCTACTAGATCCTAAGGCAGCCTTGCTTGCATCTACTAGATCATATGGCAGCCCGGCTTGCCTCTACTAGATCCTGTGGCAGCCCGGCTTGCCTCTACTAGATCCTACGGCAGCCCGACTTGTCTCTACTAGATACTATGGCAGCCCGGCTTGCCTCTACTAGATCTTATGGCACCCGGCTTGCCTCTAATACATCCTATGGCAGCCCGGCCTGCCTCTACTGGATCCTATGGCAGCCCGGCATGCTTCTACTAGATCCTATGGCAGCCCGGCTTGCCTCTACTAGATCCTAAGGCAGCCTTGCTTGCATCTACTAGATCCTATGGCAGCCCGGCTTGCCTCTACTAGATCCTGTGGCAGCCCGCTTTCTTCTACTATATCCTATGGCAGCCCGGCTTCCCTCCACTAGATCCTATGGCAGCCCGGCTTGCCTCTACTAGATCCTATGGCAGTCCGACTTGTCTCTACTAGATCCTATGGCAGCCCGGCTTTCTTCTACTAGATCCTATGGCAGCCCGGCTTGCCTCCACTAGATGCTATGGCAGCTATGCTTGCCTCTACTAGATCCTATGGCAGCCCGACTTGTCTCTACTAGATCCTATGGCAGCCCGGCCTGCCTCTACTAGATACTATGGCAGCCCGGCTTGCCTCTACTAGATCTTATGGCACCCGGCTTGCCTCTACTATATCCTATGGCAGCCTACCTTGCCTCTACTAGATCCTATGGCAGCCCGGCTTCCCTCTATTAGATCCTATAGCAGCCCGGCTTGCCTCTACTAGATCCTATGACAGCCCGGCTTGCCTCTACTAGATCGTATGGAAGCCCGGCTTGCCTCAACTTGATCCTATGGCAGCCCGGCTTGCCTCTACTGGATCCTATGGCAGCCCAGTTTGTCTCTACTAGATACTATGGCAGCCCGGCTTGCCTCTACTAGATTCTATGGCAGCCTAGCTTGCCTATACTAGATCCTATGGCAGCCCGGGCTACCTCTACTAGATCCTATGGCAGCCCGGCTTGCCTCTACTAGATCCTATGGCAGCCCGGTTTGCCTCCACTAGATCTTATGGCTCCCGGCTTTCCTCTACTATATCCTATGGCAGCCCGGCCTGCCTCTACTGGATCCTATGACAGCCTGGCCTGCTTCTCCTAGATCCTATGGCAGCCCGGGCTACCTCTACTAGATCCTATGGCAGCCCGGCTTGCCTCTACTAGATCCTATGGCAGCCCGGCTTGCCTCTACTAGATCCTAAGGCAGCCTTGCTTGCATCTACTAGATCATATGGCAGCCCGGCTTGCCTCTACTAGATCCTGTGGCAGCCCGGTTTTCTTCTACTAGATCCTATGGCAGCCCGGCTTCCCTCCACTAAATCCTATGGCAGCCCGGCTTGCCTCTACTAGATCCTATGGCAGCCCGACTTGTCTCTACTAGATCCTATGGCAGCCCGGCCTGCCTCTACTAGATACTATGGCAGCCCGGCTTGCCTCTACTAGATCTTATGGCACCCGGCTTGCCTCTACTACATCCTATGGCAGCCCGGCCTGCCTTTACTGGATCCTATGGCAGCCCGGCCTGCTTCTACTAGATCCTATGTCAGCCCGGCTTGCCTCTACTAGATCCTAAGGCAGCCTTGCTTGCATCTACTAGATCCTATGGCAGCCCGGCTTGCCTCTACTAGATCCTATGGCAGCCCGGCTTGCCACTACCAGATCTTATGGCACCCGGCCTGCCTCTACTAGGTCCTATGGCAGCCCAACTTTCCTCTACTATATCCTATGGAAGCCCGGCTTGCCTCTTCTAGATCATATGGCAGCCCTGCTTGCCTCTACTAGATCCTATGGCAGCCCAGCTTGTCTCTACTGGATCCTATGGCAGCCCAGCTTGTCTCTACTGGATCCTATGACAGCCCGGCTTGCCTCTACTGGATCCTATTGCAGCCCGGCTTGCCTCTACTGGATCCTATGGCAGCCCGGCTTGCCTCTACTAGATACTATGGCAGCCCGGCTTGCCTCTACTGGATAATATGGCAGCCCGGCTTGCCTCTACTAGATCCTATGGTAGCCCAGCTTGTCTCTACTGGATCCTATGGCAGCCCGGCTTGCCTCTACTGGATAATATGGCAGCCCGGCTTGCCTCTACTAGATCCTATGGTAGCCCAGCTTGTCTCTACTGGATCCTATAGCAGCCCGGCTTGCCTCTACTAGATCCTATGGCAGCCCGGCTTGTCTCTACTGGATCCTATGGCAGCCCGGCTTGCCTCTACTGGATCCTATGGCAGACCTGCTTGCCTCTACTAGATCCTATGGCAGCCCTGCTTGCCTCTACTGGATACTATGGCAGCCCGGCTTGCCTCTACTAGATCCTATGGCAGCCCGGCTTGCCTCTACTGGATCCTATGGCAGACCTGCTTGCCACTACCAGATCTTATGGCACCCGGCCTGCCTCTACTAGGTCCTATGGCAGCCCAACTTTCCTCTACTATATCCTATGGAAGCCCGGCTTGCCTCTTCTAGATCATATGGCAGCCCTGCTTGCCTCTACTAGATCCTATGGCAGCCCAGCTTGTCTCTACTGGATCCTATGGCAGCCCAACTTGTCTCTACTGGATCCTATGACAGCCCGGCTTGCCTCTACTGGATCCTATGGCAACCCAGCTTGTCTCTACTGGATCCTATGGTAGCCCAGCTTGTCTCTACTGGATCCTATGGTAGCCCGGCTTCCCTGTACTAGATACTATGGCAGCCCGGCTTGCCTCTACTGTATCCTATGGCAACCCAGCTTGTCTCTACTGGATCCTATGGCAGCCCAGCTTGTCTCTACTGGATCCTAAGGCAGCCCGGCTTGCCTCTACTAGATACTATGGCAGCCCGGCTTGCCTCTACTGGATCCTATGGCAACCCAGCTTGTCTCTACTGGATCCTATGGCAGCCCAGCTTGTCTCTACTGGATCCTATGGCAGCCCGGCTTGCCTCTACTAGATACTATGGCAGCCCGGCTTGCCTCTACTGGATAATATGGCAGCCCGGCTTGCCTCTACTAGATCCTATGGTAGCCCAGCTTGTCTCTACTGGATCCTATGGCAGCCCGGCTTGCCTCTACTGGATAATATGGCAGCCCGGCTTGCCTCTACTAGATCCTATGGTAGCCCAGCTTGTCTCTACTGGATCCTATGGAAGCCCGGCTTTCCTCTACTAGATCCTATGGCAGCCCGGCTTGTCTCTACTGGATCCTATGGCAGCCCGGCTTGCCTCTACTGGATCCTATGGCAGACCTGCTTGCCTCTACTAGATCCTATGGCAGCCCTGCTTGCCTCTACTTGATCCTATGGCAGCCCGGATTGCCTCTACTAGATCCTATGGCAGCCCGGCTTGCCTCTACTGGATCCTATGGCAGACCTGCTTGCCACTACCAGATCTTATGGCACCCGGCCTGCCTCTACTAGGTCCTATGGCAGCCCAACTTTCCTCTACTATATCCTATGGAAGCCCGGCTTGCCTCTTCTAGATCATATGGCAGCCCTGCTTGCCTCTACTAGATCCTATGGCAGCCCAGCTTGTCTCTACTGGATCCTATGGCAGCCCAGCTTGTCTCTACTGGATCCTATGACAGCCCGGCGTGCCTCTACTGGATCCTATTGCAGCCCGGCTTGCCTCTTCTGGATCCTATGGCAGCCCGGCTTGCCTCTACCGGATCCTGTGGCAGCCCGGCTTACCTCTACCCGATCCTATGGCAGCCCGGCTTGCCTCTACCGGATCCTATGGCAGCCCGGCTTGGCTCTACTAGATCCTATGACAGCTTGTCTCTACTAGATACTATGGCAGCCTAGCTTGCCTCTACTAGATCCTATGGCAGCTCGGCTTGTCTCTACTGGATCCTTTGGCAGCCCGGATTCTATTAGATCCTGTGGCAGCTTGTCTCTACTGGATCCTATGGCAGCCTAGCTTGCCTCTACTAGATACTATGGCAGCCTGGCTTGCCTCTACTGGATCCTATGGCAACCCAGCTTGTCTCTACTGGACCTATGGCAGCCCAGCTTGTCTCTACTGGATCCTATGGCAGCCCGGCTTGCCTCTACTAGATACTATGGCAGCCCGGCTTGCCTCTACTGGATCCTATGGCAACCCAGCTTGTCTCTACTAGATCCTATGGCAGCCATGCTTGCCTCTACTAGATCCTAAGGCAGCCTTGCTTGCCTCTACTAGATCCTGTGGCAGCCCGGCTTGCTTCCACTGGATCCTATGGCAGCCCGGCTTGCCTCAACTAGATCCAATGGCAGACCGACTTGTCTCTACTAGATCCTATGGCAGCCCGGCCTGCCTATACTAGATACTATGGCAGCCCGGCTTGCCTCTACTAGATCTTATGGCACCCAGCTTTATTCTACTATATCCTATGGCAGCCCGGCCTGCCTCTACTGGATCCTATGACAGCCTGGCCTGCTTCTCCTGGATTCTATGGCAGCCCGGCTTGCCTCTACTAGATCCTATGGCAGCCCGGCTTGCCTCTACTGGATCCTATGGCAGCCCGGCCTGCCTCTACTAGATCCTATGGCAGCCCTGCTTGCCTCTACTGGATCCTATGGCAGCCCGGCTTGCCTCTACTAGATCCTATGGCAGCCCGGCTTGCCTCTACTGGATCCTATGGCAGACCTGCTTGCCTCTACTAGATCCTATGGCAGCCCTGCTTGCCTCTACTAGATCCTATGGCAGCCCGGCTTGCCTCTACTGGATCCTATGGCAGACCTGCTTGCCACTACCAGATCTTATGGCACCCGGCCTGCCTCTACTAGGTCCTATGGCAGCCCAACTTTCCTCTACTATATCCTATGGCAGCCCGGCCTGCCTCTACTGGATCCTATGACAGCCTGGCCTGCTTCTCCTGGATCCTATGGCAGCCCGGCTTGCCTCTACTAGATCCTATGGCAGCCCGGCTTACCTCTACTGGATCCTATGGCAGCCCGGCCTGCCTCTACTAGATCCTATGGCAGCCCTGCTTGCCTCTACTGGATCCTATGGCAGCCCGGCTTGCCTCTACTAGATCCTATGGCAGCCCTGCTTGCCTATACTGGATCCTATGGCAGCCCTGCTTGCCTCTACTAGATCCTATGGCAGCCCGGCCTGCCTCTACTAGATCCTATGGCAGCCCGGCTTGCCTCTACTAGATCCTATGGCAGCCCTGCTTGCCTCTACTAGATCCTTTGGCAGCCCGGCTTGCCTCTACTAGATCGTATGGCAGCCCGGCTTGCCTCTACTAGATCCTATGGCAGCCCTGCTTGCCTCTACTAGATCCTATGGCAGCCCGGCTTGCCTCTACTAGATCCTATGGCAGCCCGGTTTGCCTCTACTAGATCCTATGGCAGCCCGCCTTGCCTCTACTGGATCCTAAGGCAGCCCGGCTTGCCTCTACTGGATCCTATGGCAGCCCGGCTTCCCACAAATGGATCCTATGGCAGCCCGGCTAGGCTCTACTAGATCCTATGGCAGCTTGTCTCTACTAGATACTATGGCAGCCTAGCTTGCCTCTACTAGATCCTATGGCAGCCCGGCTTGCCTCTACTGGATCCTATGGCAGCCCGGCTTGGCTCTACTAGATCCTATGGCAGCTTGTCTCTACTAGATACTATGGCAGCCTAGCTTGCCTCTACTAGATCCTAAGGCAGCCCGGCTTGCCTCTACTAGAACTTATGGCAGCCTAGCTTGTCTCTACTAGATACTATGGCAGCTTGTCTCTACTAGATACTATGGCAGCCTAGCTTGCCTCTACTAGATCCTATGGCAGCCCGGATTGCCTCTACTAGATCCTGTGGCAGCCCGGCTTGGTTCTACTAGATCCTAAGGCAGCAAGGGCTGCCTCTACTAGATCCTATGGCAGCCCGGCTTGCCTCTACTAGATCCTAAGGCAGCCTGGCTTGCCACTACTAGGTCCTATGGCAGCCCGGCTTGCCTCTACTAGATACTATGGCAGCCCGGCTTGCCTCTACTAGATCCTATGGCAGCCCTGCTTGCCTCTACTAGATCCTATGGCAGCCCTGCTTGCCTCTACTAGTTCCTATGGCAGCCCGGCTTGCCTCTACTAGATCCTATGGCAGCCCGGCTTGCCTCTGCTAGATCCTATGGCAACCCGGCTTCCCTCTACTAGATCGTATGGCAGCCCGGCTTGCCTCTACTAGATCCTATGGCAGCCCGGCTTGCCTCTACTGGATCCTAAGGCAGCCCGGCTTGCCTCTAGTGGATCCTATGGCAGCCCGGCTTCCCTCAAATGGATCCTATGGCAGCCCGGCTTGGCTCTACTAGATCCTATGGCAGCTTGTCTCTACTAGATCCTATGGCAGCCCGGCTTGTCTCTACTGGATCCTTTGGCAGCCCGGCTTCTATTAGATCCTATGGCAGCTTGTCTCTACTGGATCCTATGGCAGCCCAGCTTTTCTCTACTGGATCTATGGCAGCCCAGCTTGTCTCTACTGGATCCTATGACAGCCCGGCTTGCCTCTACTGGATCCTATGGCAGCCCGGCTTGCCTCTACTGGATCCTATGGCAGCCCGGCTTGCCTCTCCTGGATCCTATGGCAGCCCGGCTTCCCACAAATGGATCCTATGGCAGCCCGGCTAGGCTCTACTAGATCCTATGGCAGCTTGTCTCTACTAGATACTATGGCAGCCTAGCTTGCCTCTACTAGATCCTATGGCATCCCGGCTTGCCTCTACTGGATCCTATGGCAGCCCGGCTTGGCTCTACTAGATCCTATGGAAGCTTGTCTCTACTAGATACTATGGCAGCCTAGCTTGCCTCTACTAGATCCTTTGGCAGCCACGCTTGCCTCTACTAGAACCTATGGCAGCCTAGCTTGTCTCTACTAGATACTATGGCAGCTTGTCTCTACTAGATACTATGGCAGCCTAGCTTGCCTCTACTAGATCCTATGGCAGCCCGGATTGCCTCTACTAGATCCTGTGGCAGCCCGGCTTGGTTCTACTAGATCCTAAGGCAGCAAGGGCTGCCTCTACTAGATCCTATGGCAGCCCGGCTTGCCTCTACTAGATCCTAAGGCAGCCTGGCTTGCCACTACTAGGTCCTATGGCAGCCCGGCTTGCCTCTACTAGATACTATGGCAGCCCGGCTTGCCTCTACTAGATCCTATGGCAGCCCTGCTTGCCTCTACTAGATCCTATGGCAGCCCTGCTTGCCTCTACTAGTTCCTATGGCACCCCGGCTTGCCTCTACTAGATCCTATGGCAGCCCGGCTTGCCTCTACTAGATCCTATGGCAGCCCAACTTTTCCTACTATATCCTATGGCAGCCCGGCTTGCCTCTTCTAGATCATATGGCAGCCCTGCTTGCCTCTACTAGATCCTATGGCAGCCCTGCTTGCCTCTACTAGATCCTATGGCAGCCCGGCCTGCCTCTACTAGATCCTATGGCAGCCCGGCTTGCCTCTACTAGATCCTATGGCAGCCCTGCTTGCCTCTACTAGATCCTTTGGCAGCCCGGCTTGCCTCTACTAGATCGTATGGCAGCCCGGCTTGCCTCTACTAGATCCTATGGCAGCCCTGCTTGCCTCTACTAGATCCTATGGCAGCCCGGCTTGCCTCTACTAGATCCTATGGCAGCCCGGTTTGCCTCTACTTGATCCTATGGCAGCCCGCCTTGCCTCTACTGGATCCTAAGGCAGCCCGGCTTGCCTCTACTGGATCCTATGGCAGCCCGGCTTCCCACAAATGGATCCTATGGCAGCTTGTCTCTACTAGATACTATGGCAGCCTAGCTTGCCTCTACTAGATCCTATGGCAGCCCGGCTTGCCTCTACTGGATCCTATGGCAGCCCGGCTTGGCTCTACTAGATCCTATGGCAGCTTGTCTCTACTAGATACTATGGCAGCCTAGCTTGCCTCTACTTGATCCTAAGGCAGCCCGGCTTGCCTCTACTAGAACCTATGGCAGCCTAGCTTGTCTCTACTAGATACTATGGCAGCTTGTCTCTACTAGATACTATGGCAGCCCGGCTTGCCTCTACTAGATCCTATGGCAGCCCTGCTTGCCTCTACTAGATCCTATGGCAGCCCTGCTTGCCTCTACTAGTTCCTATGGCAGCCCGGCTTGCCTCTACTAGATCCTATGGCAGCCCGGCTTGCCTCTACTAGATCCTATGGCAACCCGGCTTCCCTCTACTAGATCGTATGGCAGCCCGGCTTGCCTCTACTAGATCCTATGGCAGCCCTGCTTGCCTCTACTAGATCCTATGACAGCCCGGCTTGCCTCTAATAGATCCTATGGCAGCCCGGCTTGCCTCTACTGGATCCTAAGGCAGCCCGGCTTGCCTCTAGTGGATCCTATGGCAGCCCGGCTTCCCTCAAATGGATCCTATGGCAGCCCGGCTTGGCTCTACTAGATCCTATGGCAGCTTGTCTCTACTAGATCCTATGGCAGCCCGGCTTGTCTCTACTGGATCCTTTGGCAGCCCGGCTTCTATTAGATCCTATGGCAGCTTGTCTCTACTGGATCCTATGGCAGCCCAGCTTTTCTCTACTGGATCTATGGCAGCCCAGCTTGTCTCTACTGGATCCTATGACAGCCCGGCTTGCCTCTACTGGATCCTATGGCAGCCCGGCTTGCCTCTACTGGATCCAATGGCAGCCCGGCTTGCCTCTCCTGGATCCTATGGCAGCCCGGCTTCCCACAAATGGATCCTATGGCAGCCCGGCTAGGCTCTACTAGATCCTATGGCAGCTTGTCTCTACTAGATACTATGGCAGCCTAGCTTGCCTCTACTGGATCCTATGGCATCCCGGCTTGCCTCTACTGGATCCTATGGCAGCCCGGCTTGGCTCTACTAGATCCTATGGAAGCTTGTCTCTACTAGATACTATGGCAGCCTAGCTTGCCTCTACTAGATCCTTTGGCAGCCCGGCTTGCCTCTACTAGAACCTATGGCAGCCTAGCTTGTCTCTACTAGATACTATGGCAGCTTGTCTCTACTAGATACTATGGCAGCCTAGCTTGCCTCTACTAGATCCTATGGCAGCCCGGATTGCCTCTACTAGATCCTGTGGCAGCCCGGCTTGGTTCTACTAGATCCTAAGGCAGCAAGGGCTGCCTCTACTAGATCCTATGGCAGCCCGGCTTGCCTCTACTAGATCCTAAGGCAGCCTGGCTTGCCACTACTAGGTCCTATGGCAGCCCGGCTTGCCTCTACTAGATACTATGGCAGCCCGGCTTGCCTCTACTAGATCCTATGGCAGCCCTGCTTGCCTCTACTAGATCCTATGGCAGCCCTGCTTGCCTCTACTAGTTCCTATGGCAGCCCGGCTTGCCTCTACTAGATCCTATGGCAGCCCGGCTTGCCTCTACTAGATCCTATGGCAACCCGGCTTCCCTCTACTAGATCGTATGGCAGCCCGGCTTGCCTCTACTAGATCCTATGGCAGCCCTGCTTGCCTCTACTAGATCCTATGGCAGCCCGGCTTGCCTCTAATAGATCCTATGGCAGCCCGGCTTGCCTCTACTGGATCCTAAGGCAGCCCGGCTTGCCTCTAGTGGATCCTATGGCAGCCCGGCTTCCCTCAAATGGATCCTATGGCAGCCCGGCTTGGCTCTACTAGATCCTATGGCAGCTTGTCTCTACTAGATACTATGGCAGCCTAGCTTGCCTCTACTAGATCCTATGGCAGCCCGGCTTGTCTCTACTGGATCCTTTGGTAGCCCGGCTTCTATTAGATCCTATGGCAGCTTGTCTCTACTGGATCCTATGGCAGCCCAGCTTTTCTCTACTGGATCTATGGCAGCCCAGCTTGTCTCTACTGGATCCTATGACAGCCCGGCTTGCCTCTACTGGATCCTATGGCAGCCCGGCTTGCCTCTACTGGATCCTATGGCAGCCCGGCTTGCCTCTCCTGGATCCTATGGCAGCCCGGCATGCCTCTACCCGATCCTATGGCAGCCCGGCTTGCCTCTACTGGATCCTATGGCAGCCCGACTTGGCTCTACTAGATCCTATGACAGCTTGTCTCTACTAGATACTATGGCAGCCTAGCTTGCCTCTACTAGATCCTATGGCAGCCCGGCTTGTCTCTACTGGATCCTTTGGCAGCCCGGATTCTATTAGATCCTGTGGCAGCTTGTCTCTACTGGATCCTATGGCAACCCAGCTTGTCTCTACTGGATCCTATGGCAGCCCAGCTTGTCTCTGCTGGATCCTATGGCAGCCCGGCTTGCCTCTACTAGATACTATGGCAGCTCGGCTTGCCTCTACTGGATCCTATGGCAGCCCGGCTTGCCTCTACTAGATCCTATGGCAGCCCAGCTTATCTCTACTGGATCCTATGGCAGCCCGGCTTGCCTCTACTAGATCCTATGGCAGCCCGGCTTGTCTCTACTGGATTCTATGGCAGCCCGGCTTGTCTCTACTAGATCCTAAGGCAGCCTTGCTTGCCTCTACTAGATCCTATGGCAGCCCGGCTTGCCTCTACTAGATCTTATGGCAGCCCGGCTTGCTTCTACTAGATCCTATGGCAGCCCGGCTTGCCTCCACTAGATCCTATGGCAGCCATGCTTGCCTCTACTAGATCCTATGGCAGCCCGACTTGTCTCTACTAGATCCTATGGCAGCCCGGCCTGCCTCTACTAGATACTATGGCAGCCCGGCTTGCCTCTACTAGATCTTATGGCACCCGGCTTGCCTCTTCTATATCCTATGGCAGCCTACCTTGCCTCTACTAGATCCTATGGCAGCCCGGCTTGCCTCTATTAGATCCTATAGCAGCCCGGCTTGCCTCTACTAGATCCTATGGCAGCCCGGCTTGCCTCTACTAGATCGTATGGAAGCCCGGCTTGCCTCAACTTGATCCTATGGCAGCTCGGCTTGCCTCTACTGGATCCTATGGCAGCCCAGCTTGTCTCTACTAGATACTATGGCAGCCCGGCTTGCCTCTACTAGATTCTATGGCAGCCTAGCTTGCCTGTACTAGATCCTATGGCAGCCCGGGCTACCTCTACTAGATCCTTTGGCAGCCCGGCTTGCCTCTACTAGATCCTATGGCAGCCCGGCTTGCCTCTACTAGATCCTAAGGCAGCCTTGCTTGCATCTACTAGATCATATGGCAGCCCGGCTTGCCTCTACTAGATCCTGTGGCAGCCCGGCTTGCCTCTACTAGATCCTACGGCAGCCCGACTTGTCTCTACTAGATACTATGGCAGCCCGGCTTGCCTCTACTAGATCTTATGGCACCCGGCTTGCCTCTAATACATCCTATGGCAGCCCGGCCTGCCTCTACTGGATCCTATGGCAGCCCGGCATGCTTCTACTAGATCCTATGGCAGCCCGGCTTGCCTCTACTAGATCCTAAGGCAGCCTTGCTTGCATCTACTAGATCCTATGGCAGCCCGGCTTGCCTCTACTAGATCCTGTGGCAGCCCGCTTTCTTCTACTATATCCTATGGCAGCCCGGCTTCCCTCCACTAGATCCTATGGCAGCCCGGCTTGCCTCTACTAGATCCTATGGCAGTCCGACTTGTCTCTACTAGATCCTATGGCAGCCCGGCTTTCTTCTACTAGATCCTATGGCAGCCCGGCTTGCCTCCACTAGATGCTATGGCAGCTATGCTTGCCTCTACTAGATCCTATGGCAGCCCGACTTGTCTCTACTAGATCCTATGGCAGCCCGGCCTGCCTCTACTAGATACTATGGCAGCCCGGCTTGCCTCTACTAGATCTTATGGCACCCGGCTTGCCTCTACTATATCCTATGGCAGCCTACCTTGCCTCTACTAGATCCTATGGCAGCCCGGCTTCCCTCTATTAGATCCTATAGCAGCCCGGCTTGCCTCTACTAGATCCTATGACAGCCCGGCTTGCCTCTACTAGATCGTATGGAAGCCCGGCTTGCCTCAACTTGATCCTATGGCAGCCCGGCTTGCCTCTACTGGATCCTATGGCAGCCCAGTTTTTCTCTACTAGATACTATGGCAGCCCGGCTTGCCTCTACTAGATTCTATGGCAGCCTAGCTTGCCTATACTAGATCCTATGGCAGCCCGGGCTACCTCTACTAGATCCTATGGCAGCCCGGCTTGCCTCTACTAGATCCTATGGCAGCCCGGTTTGCCTCCACTAGATCTTATGGCTCCCGGCTTTCCTCTACTATATCCTATGGCAGCCCGGCCTGCCTCTACTGGATCCTATGACAGCCTGGCCTGCTTCTCCTAGATCCTATGGCAGCCCGGGCTACCTCTACTAGATCCTATGGCAGCCCGGCTTGCCTCTACTAGATCCTATGGCAGCCCGGCTTGCCTCTACTAGATCCTAAGGCAGCCTTGCTTGCATCTACTAGATCATATGGCAGCCCGGCTTGCCTCTACTAGATCCTGTGGCAGCCCGGTTTTCTTCTACTAGATCCTATGGCAGCCCGGCTTCCCTCTACTAGATCCTATGGCAGCCCGGCTTGTCTCTACTAGATCCTATGGCAGCCCGGCTTGCCTCTACTAGATCCTATGGCAGCCCGGCTTGCCTCTACTAGATCTTAAGGCACCCGGCTTGCCTCTACTATATCCTATGGCAGCCCGGCCTGCCTCTACTGGATCCTATGGCAGGCCGGCTTGTCTCTACTAGATCCTATGGCAGCCCGGCTTGCCTCTACTAGATCCTATGGCAGCCCGGCTTGCCTCTACTAGATCCTATGGCAGCCCGGCTTGCCTCCACAAGATCCTATGGCAGCCCGGCTTGCCTCCACAAGATCCTATGGCAGCCCAGCTTGCCTCCACTAGATCCTATGGCAGCCCGACTTGTACCTTCTGGATCCTATGGCAGCCCGGCTTGCCTCTACTAGATCCTATGGCAGCCCGGCTTGCCTCTACTAGATCTTAAGGCACCCGGCTTGCCTCTACTATATCCTATGGCAGCCCGGCCTGCCTCTACTGGATCCTATGGCAGCCCGGCCTGCCTCTACTGGATCCTAGGGCAGCCCGGCTTGCTTCTACTAGATCCTATGGCAGCCCGGCTAACCTCTACTGGATCCTATGGCAGCAAGGACTGCCTCTACTAGATCCTATGGCAGCCCTGCTTGCCTCTACTAGATCCTATGGCAGCCCTGCTTGCCTCTACTAGTTCCTATGGCAGCCATGCTTGCCTCTACTAGATCCTATGGCAGCCCGGCTTGCTTCTACTAGATCCTAAGGCAGCAAGGGCTGCCTCTACTAGATCCTATGGCAGCCCGGCTTGTCTCTACTAGATCCTAAGGCAGCCTTGCTTGCCTCTACTAGATCCTATGGCAGCCCGGCTTGCCTCTACTAGATCTTATGGCAGCCCGGCTTGCTTCTACTAGATCCTATGGCAGCCCGGCTTGCCTCCACTAGATCCTATGGCTGCCCGGCTTGCCTCTACTAGATCCTATGGCAGCCCTGATTGCCTCTACTAGATCCTATGGCAGCCCGGCTTGTCTCCACTAGATCTTAAGGCACCCGGCTTCCCTCCACTAAATCCTATGGCAGCCCGACTTGTACCTACTAGATCCTATGGCAGCCCGGCTTGCCTCTACTAGCTCCTATGGCAGCCCTGCTTGCCTCCACAAGATCCTATGGCAGCCCGGCTTGCCTCCACAAGATCCTATGGCATCCCAGCTTGCCTCCACTAGATCCTATGGCAGCCCGACTTGTACCTACTAGATCCTATGGCAGCCCGGCTTGCCTCCACAAGATCCTATGGCAGCCCGGCTTGCCTCCACAAGATCCTATGGCATCCCAGCTTGTCTCCACTAGATCCTATGGCAGCCCGACTTGTACCTACTAGATCCTATGGCAGCCCAGCTTGCCTCTACTAGATCTTAAGGCACCCGGCTTCCCTCCACTAAATCCTATGGCAGCCCGACTTGTACCTACTAGATCCTATGGCAGCCCGGCTTGCCTCTACTAGATCCTATGGCAGCCCGGCTTGCCTCCACAAGATCCTATGGCAGCCCGGCTTGCCTCCACAAGATCCTATGGCAGCCCAGCTTGCCTCCACTAGATCCTATGGCAGCCCGACTTGTACCTACTAGATCCTATGGCAGCCCGGCTTGTACCTACTAGATCCTATGGCAGCCCGGCTTGCCTCTACCAGATCCTATGACAGCCCGGCTTGCCTCTACTAGATCCTATGGCAGCCCGGCTAGCCTCTACTAGATCCTATGGCAGCCCGGCTTGCCTCTACTAGATCCTATGGCAGCCCGGCCTGCCTCTACTGGATCCTATGGCAGCCCGGCTTGTCTCTACTAGATCCTATGGCAGCCCGGCTTGCCTCTACTAGATCCTATGGCAGCCCGGCCTGCTTCTACTGGATCCTATGGCAGCCCGGCTTGTCTCTACTAGATCCTATGGCAGCCCGGCTTGCCTCTACTAGATCCTATGGCAGCCCGGCTTGCCTCTACTAGATCTTAAGGCACCCGGCTTGCCTCTACTATATCCTATTACAGCCCGGCCTGCCTCTACTGGATCCTATGGCAGGCCGGCTTGTCTCTACTAGATCCTATGGCAGCCCGGCTTGCCTCTACTAGATCCTATGGCAGCCCGGCTTGCCTCTACTAGATCCTATGGCAGCCCGGCTTGCCTCCACAAGATCCTATGGCAGCCCGGCTTGCCTCCACAAGATCCTATGGCAGCCCAGCTTGCCTCCACTAGATCCTATGGCAGCCCGACTTGTACCTTCTGGATCCTATGGCAGCCCGGCTTGCCTCTACTAGATCCTATGGCAGCCCGGCTTGCCTCTACTAGATCTTAAGGCACCCGGCTTGCCTCTACTATATCCTATGGCAGCCCGGCCTGCCTCTACTGGATCCTATGGCAGCCCGGCCTGCCTCTACTGGATCCTATGGCAGCCCGGCTTGCTTCTACTAGATCCTATGGCAGCCCGGCTAACCTCTACTGGATCCTATGGCAGCAAGGCCTGCCTCTACTAGATCCTATGGCAGCCCTGCTTGCCTCTACTAGATCCTCTGGCAGCCCTGCTTGCCTCTACTAGTTCCTATGGCAGCCATGCTTGCCTCTACTAGATCCTATGGCAGCCCGGCTTGCTTCTACTAGATCCTAAGGCAGC